>OY728140.1:1234357055-1234985010 GCA_963277665.1 Viscum album | reverse complement strand
GGTCCTTTTATGTTTCAAAAATACTTTTCTTTCAAAAAAGTTATTATTGCTTTTTTTGAGTGGATAACTGAATAGATTTTTAAATTTTAGAAAATTTTATTTTATAAAAAGGTTATGATTTTTGAAATAATCCTGTAAAAATTATGTTAGAGTGATTTTTTAGTATTTTTTTGAAAATATTGATTTTCTAGTGAATAATGTAAAATACAGTTTTTTATAAATAATTTTATTTTTGTTTCAATCATTTGAAATGGAGTATTTTTTAAAATGTTTTAAAAGTAAAATTATTTCTATTATATTATTAGTAATTAAATTGTGTCTATTTGAATCAATTTTATGTTTTAATTTGATATACAAACATTTTTATACTTAAAAAGACATCTATTCAAAAAACTGTTTTTCGTTGAGTTTTTCATTTTAATATTAAATAAAAATTTTCCACTTATAGAAATTGAATAATAAAAAATAGATTCCATATTTTGAATCATGATATCCTAATTTGGTAAATATATACCATTTATTTTTTTAATTATAAACTGTAACCTTCATAATTTTTTATCACGACGATAAGGGTAAATTGAGTAATTGAGGTCAAAAATAATTTTACAAGGACTAATAAAAGACCATAAAAAGTTTATCATATTTTATGAGTTTAATTATAAAATTTAAATCCATTTTTTGGAAATATGTAAATTTTTTTCCATATTCCATTATTTTTTAACATTATATTATTTTGTGTAAAAAAAGTCAGAAACACTTTTCTATTTGTTTTATTATTTCTAAATTTTTGAAATAAGGATAAATAGAGGATATGTTTGGTTCCAAAAGGGTTATTTAAAATATAAATTATTTTTTTATTATCATAATTTAATTCTAATTTCTAGTGATAAAATAATTACCTTAAAAGCTTACACAACATAAACATAATATTTATTTAAATAATAGAAAATTTAAATAAATTATTTCAAAAGTATTAAATATAATATAATTTGATTGAATTGATATGATAAAAGATCTTTTTAGATTAATATATCATGTTATATATGTTTAAAAGTATTATATTATAATTCCTTTTCTTTCATGTTGTTTTTAATGTGAAATTAAATTAATAGTTCTGAAAATGTCATCAACGATATTTTAAAATAAATAAAATTTTATTAAATGATTTAAAATTTTAAAAAACCTATCTTTATCCAACTGAATGGGATATATTTTTAAATATCAACCATTTTTCATTTATTTTCTAATTTTCCTTTTATAGTAACTATATTGACCCCTAAAGTGTTAAAGACATTGTTATCACGGTAATCATCAAAAGGGTTAATGAAGGGATAAAATAAAATGACAATGGTAATATCACCTAAAATTCTCCAATTTTTAATTTATAATAGCTTATATAATTATCATTATATTACATTATAATTTAATTAATTTGTATCTATTTGGAAATCGAAATTAATTTATATTAATATAATATTTTAGAAATTCCAAGAGTTCCCCTCACCTCTTATAAAACGGCACCCCATTTACTATTTTATTCACACTTCAAGAACTATTTGTATCAGCTGATACCTATAGAAATAATTTCCTAACATCACTTAACACATTATAGATGTATTATTTTGGGTATAATACCAACATTATGGTGGTTAAGATGAAAATAAATGGAGAGTTCCAAAGAAGAGCTATAAATTTTATCAAAATGTTTCTATTTTATTTATTCTTCTAACTCATTAAAATATTCTTAAAACGTGATAAAATAATAAAAATAGTGTCTTCCATATAGTTATATGTTTTTATTTTAAATTAATTACCTATATCCATCTCCCCTTTAGTTAAATGGGAAACAAAACCATCATTCATGTGTAAAACGGACTACCGCCTCGCGAACTGATGTATTTCGCTTTCCATCACAGTACATCACATATGTTTTTAATGATGGATTTAAAGTAAATATATGATATTAATGAAATATATTTATCATTTTATAAAATTAATATGTCATATATTTTATTACATTTCCATTCATTGAAAAATAATAATGTTATTCGTGCGCACGTGTGGACTACCACTTCCACTAAGCGATGTGATTCATTTTTCATCACCATATCAAATGTATGGTATATATATGTATAGTTAAAGAAATAATATAATTATTTAATGATAATTATATAATTATAATATAATACATACCATATTCCCATCATGATAATTGAAAAATAGAAACGTTATTGATGCGTATGTATGACCTACTATCTCATTGGTTGTAATGTAGTTCAATCTTCATAACAATATTTCATGGTCTATTTCAAAATTATAATTGATGTATAAAAATTATAATTATATAATTATTAATATTATTTAGATTATGAAATAATTATCTCTTGGACCATAGTCTTCATACCAATACCATTTTAGATATACAGTAAAAATATCATCAAAATGTCCGATGTGAACTTAATTGATATTGTAATTAAATATAACTTGGTAATAGATAAAATAAAAGGAATAATAAACATTAAAAAAGTTCTTAATAAATTTAATAATTAACATTATTTTATCATTCTGGAAGATAAATAACATACATGATGAGTTCGACTCAAGGTAAGGGACACTTCATTTTAAAAAATTCATTTTAAATGTTTTAAAGATTTATTTTATAAATTATTTATTCAATGTTCATATTATTAAAATAATTTTTTTGGATTTATTTATATGAAAAAAAGAGGTTTAAGAATTTTTTTGTTATTATTTTTTACTTTATTTCAATTTTTTTAGAAAGAATATTTTTATGAAATATTTTTACTTTATTTACAAAAGATAAAATAATGTTTTATTTTTACATATACAACATTAATGAATTTTACGAAAAAATGTCTCCCTTCTCTCATGGTTCTCCTCTCGTTCGCGGCTCAGCCTAGGGTTTCTTCTGAAACTCTTCGATTTGGAGTTTCCGACACCTCTTGTGCTATTCGTCTTCCTCTTCTATTTTCCTCCCCTACTCGCCTCCTCCTACATTCTTTCTTCTGCGCGACTTCTTTGGTCTTTCGGTTTTGGGTCGATGTATTTTTTTTCTCATGCCCCTAGGATCCTGATGAAGGTTGTATGATTTTGTTGCTCTCAGACGCTCTTTCCGCGGCTCTGCCCTCAGGTTCCTCAGCACCTCTCTAGGTCGTATTGTGAGCTATGGTACTAATAGGTTTTGGGTTTTGCGATTTAGCAGTCGATGAGCCTCATGGCACTACCTAGTTCGGTCTGATCCTACTTTCTTCGCACCTGGTTTCGGGGTTGGCAGCCATGGAAGCACTTCTCTGTCGAGACCCTAGTCAGTTTTCAAAGTTTCTTTGGCTTCCTGTTCCTTCTTCGCTCTCCAAGTCGCTCAGCGGTGGCGGTTTGATAGAGGCTTTGGGAAGTGCATTTTATTAGTCGATGGTGTTCTAGGAGGCTTTTCCACTGTTGTGTTTACTTTGAGATGCGTGTGGTTCCCGTATGATGTTTTCTGTGTGTGATGAATCCCGGGTTTAGTGTTTCTTGGTTCTGCTTTGTCTTTCCTAGAGGAGGTTGTATCGGCAGCTCAAATCCCTACTCTGACCTCAAGTGCCTTTGCTCCTCTCCTAGTCGGTCTAAAGAATTGGCAAATAAGTGGTTTTGGGATGTGGGATTTGGCAGCCGATGGTGTTTCTTTAATTACTGGAGCCATTTTTTTTACTTGAATTCGTCGATGGTGAATTTTAGTGGTGGATACAACAATGTTATTGAAGTTGTTTCATTCGTTTTTTTTTTCTCGGATTCTATTTGGTGTTATGCCATGAATTTTGTGATTTTATGGTTTGATACTTTATGGCAGCAACGATGGAGTTCTCGGGCAACATTGTATGATGTTTCCTTTCTTGACGATAGAGGTGTTGACGGTTGAAGGTTTTTTTTTACATTTTGAATGATCCGGTGGTTATCAACGCCAGCGGTGAGGGGCAGCCGACGATGGTGGTGTACCGACGCCTGACAAGGGTGCCCCCGGATCAAGGCAAAGGGTTCAGTGTGGGAGAGTTAACTTTGTCAAGGTGCGCGGGTCGAGGCACCTCTTCAAACAAGGCGGTATGATGGTGTTTATTTGAAGTTCGAATTTTGAAACTTTTAATCCAAGTTGTTCTCAAGCGGGTGATTTTGGTTACGGATGGTGATGGAATGATTGCAGTATGGGTTGAATAACATGATGTTTTTTGAGTTGGTGGTAAACGATGATGGGATGTCTACTACCAAGTTGCTACTGTTTTTCAGAATCTGGTTTTTGTGTTTTACGTCTGGTGAAGTTTGAAAATTTTATGTGTTTAAATTATGTAATGTGCGGTTACCACTAACCTATAAAGTGGATTTTAGACAAAAAAAATTGGATTACATTATAATATTCTATGTTTTATTCAAAAAATTCATTCCATATGTTCTGGTTATTTTCAAAAAGGTTTTCAAATTGATTTTTTTTTCGATATCTAGAAATTTTTTGCTTATGGGTGAAAGGAATATTTATATAATTAGAAAGAATTAATGTTTTATGATTATGTTATGGTTATTGGAGAATTGTTTATTATGTTGATTGATTCTATTATAAACCAAGGATGGGTGGTCCCATTATAAACCAAGGATGGGTGGTTCTGTTATAAACCAAGGATGGGTGGTTACGTTATAAAGCCAGGATGGGTGAGTCAATTATGGCCCTAAAATGGATTGGGTAATGACCACGATAGAAGTTGACCATGTATGTTATTACATTGGAAATAGTTATATGAAAATTATTTCCCAATTTACCTACATGATTTTTTTATCCTTGTTATGATTTTTATAGAAATCTAATTATTTCACAAGGTAAGTTAACAAAATTATTCTTAAAGGAAATTATTTTCTACTTATTAAGGGTGAAAATTATATCTTTGTGAAAAGAATTTCATGATTTTTTCATGAAAAAAATAAACCTTTAATTTTTTTATTTTTCCTTTAATATTTATTATTACATGTTTTATGAATGGTTTGGGTAGGGAAGTTTATTTTTTGGGTAATCAAATGTCTATTTTGAACCATTTTTTTTTAAAAAAGGAAAACTTTTACACGAATTAATGGACTAAAAAGTTGATTTTTTTTATTTTTTAGGTCACTTTTTGATCTTTTTTTTCTCATCCCACATTTTGAAATGTTTTTACTCGTTTTTAAGGAAGATAAAGGGAAAAGATGAGGCCAAGATGAGAATTATGAAGATATGTAATTAAAATAAAACTTGTTATATCATAAAAGTCCTGTTTTTTGGGAGAAATGGATAATAATTGGAAGTGTCCACTTTATGATATAATATTTTTTTATTAAAGGGTGATGGACTAATTCACTAAAACTTTAAACCATAAATATATTTAAATTTAATAGAATGAATTCTAGGCTTACAACTCAAGATTATACAATGTTTAAGGATAAGTCACTATAATGATACGCATTTTATTGAAAATTTGCAATATGTGGACCAATGTGAACACAATAATTTGGTAGTTTTTTAACTTCATTACTTTTAATGATAACATTTGTAACACCCTGAAATTCTAAAATTAGGATATTATATTTGATAATGTGCATGAAACACAACACCGAGTATAGAAGGAAATATAACATCCAAATAAATTATGATATATTTAATATTTTAAATAAATTAAATATATTATATCTCTTTTAGTCATCACAACACTGAGTTTATCTTGCTTTATATGCAAGACCAAGTTTCACCAAATAACAACATACTGTTAATGTTATTATTTAATATGATAGTTATGGACAAGCCATTGGAATAGAATGAATGAATAGGATTAAATAAACTATGAAAATATATAGTTTTAAAATTTTTATTATTTATATGTTGATTAGTAATAAAATAAGTATCATTTAAAATAAAAATAAATATTTTCCAAAAAATAATATTTTCCAAAATGACTGATTAGTTTCACATTTCGTACATAATTTAAAATTAAATTTTAAAAAATTTAAAAAATTAATTTGAAAAAATAACCTCATTTTTTTGAAATATTAATATAAAAATTATCTTAGGGTTAATTCTTGGGATTTTTAGGAAAAGTTTCATTTTTTAATTAATAGTGAAAAATATTGCATTTTTATTGAAAATTTCCTCTTCGTTTAAATAGTTTATAATGTAAATTACATATTTAATTGTATTTTTGGCAACATAAGTAAAACTATACATATATTAATCACATTTAGGTTATTTTAACCAATTTTATATTAAATTTTTATAGAAAAACATCGAGAAATTTTGAATATTTTCACTTTAAAAACCCACTTTCTCGTCCTATTTGTGAACTTAATTTTAATTTAAAATTATCCACTAATGTGAATTGAATTTTAAAAAATTGATTCCATATTTTTAATAATAATAATTTATAATGACTAATAAGGTTCAATTATTTTTTGACCAAAATTAATAGCAAATGCAGAAAAAATTAATTATCACAGTTAAGGTAAAAATCGATTTATTTGGGGTTAAACTAGAATGATAAGGGTGAAAATGAAATAAAATATAAATAAATTTCATTGAATCATTTTATTTAGATATTTTACATAACATTATCTAAAATATGGAAATTAATTTCCACTTTCTTTCGAATATGATCCGCAAAATAATTTATGTACAGAAAAAGACAAAATAGATACTTTTCATATTTTTAATATCTATAATGATTTTGGATAGGGAAAAAACATTGGTTCAATTATACATATAAGTTTTAAATATAAATGAGTTTTTATCATAATAATTTCTATTTAATTTTTATATATGAATTTGTTAATTAAAATTCTTAGGAAATACCGACACAATAATTATTTATTTTAAAATTAATTTAATTTTTTATACAAAAATTTAAAAGATTATTAAATTGAATGAATTATTATGTTCAATAATTTATTATATTAATATATCATGATAAAAATGTATGAAAATAATATATTATAATTTAATAATTGTCTTGATATTTGTAAATTCAATTTAAAATAATAATCTCAAATGTTACATTAATGTTATTTTTTAAAAAATTAATTTTTATTAAATGATTTAGAATTTCTAAAAATACTATATTAAAAAAAGTGATATTTAAATATTTATAAATATAAAATATTTTCCATTAATTAACCAATTATTCTTTTAAAATGAATATATTGACCCCTAGATAGTAAAAAACTTTGTTAGCAATGTTAAGGTTAAACGTAGTCTTTTCATGTACTTGAACTTATGTTAAAGTAAATTTAAAAAAAACATAGGATTTTTAATTTATAAATTATATTTAGTACATATAATAATTGGGAAAAATTATCTAATAAGGTTTAATTTAATATAGTCTCAATGGATAAACTACATAAGTTAGAAAACTAGTTACCTGAGAGGAAAACCAAAATGGTAAAAAAATAAGGAAACATAAAAGTTAAGGAAATAAATGTTTAAAACATGTTTTTTATTATGTTTTGGAGGTGTTTATTTACTAAATAATCCTTAAAAACCATTAATTATCAATATTGGATCTACTTGAGGTAATATTGGCCACCCAATAGTGATTACTTTTGGGCATTTACAAAAGTGCCACTACTTATCCACTATAAAAGGGAACTCACTTCCCTCACTTATTCACACATCTAAATCCATTTTATTGGAAAAAAACTTCCAAAATATCCTACCAATTCCCATAAAATAATAATAGAGTCCTTATTTTTTGAATAAAATTAACCATTAAAGTTTTTAGTGAAAAACTATGGAGGATGCTCGAATAAGAGGTAATGTTCTTCAACGAGTGTCTTAATTTTATTTCCTTCTCCACCACCTTTAATTATTTTAAAAACATGATGATATAATGACATAATTATTTTCCATATGATAATATGTTTTTATGTTAAGGGTATGACCAATAATATCACACACTTATATCAAATGGGTTATGAAATCTACATTCTTGTGCACGGTGGACTACCGCCTCACGAACCAATGTCATTCATTTTTCCATTTACCCCTCTCTAGGTTGGGTATGATGATATATATAAATTATATATATTATATTTATAACATAATTATACCTATGTAGTCACTATATCATATATATATTTTTACCTTCTATTTCGTTGGTGATACAATAACGTCGCTCATTTGTATGGTGAACTACTGTCTCACGATGCGATGTGATTCGTCTTTTACCAACACTTGGAAGGTGATAAAGATAAAGTTAAAGATTATATGTGATTTAAATTAAATAATTAGTATATTAATGAAATATTTATCATTATTTAAATATAATATATATATCATTTTTTTCATTTTCACTCAAATAAAGATGATAACATTGTTCCTGTACGTGTGGACTACCGCCTTCACGAAGCGGTGTGTCTCTCTTTTCATCACCACTCCACATGGATGAAATATATAAGTATATATTATGTTATATAAGATATCATGATCATTTTTTAAAATCAATATATTACTTACCTACTTTCAATAATAATCAGTTAAAAATATAAACATTACTCATGCATACATATGACCTACCATCTCCATGATTGTAATATACTTAATTTTTCATGAACGTCATTCACGGTTGGGTTTAAAATTAAAATTTGATGTAAAAATATGAAAATTAGGTCCTTATTATTATTATTATATGATCTAAATATATAATATGCGCAAGAACTGGATATTTCATGATGAAACACGTATGAGAAGACAAGGCAATTAACACACGGAACAATGAAGATAATGAAATATTATTAACAAATGAGTGATAAGATGTTATAAAAAGATTATATATGATATTATAAATATTAATATGATTCTATAATATGTTAATAACTTGTTTAAAATCACTATATAATAGGTTAAGACAATTTTAACCAAAATAAAGCATAAGTTAAGGGATTTCGTCTCAATTTTATTTCATTGAGGCATATTGTAATGTCATGCATCTAATTTATTTATATATTATATATACTGACCCTTTGACATTTAAAATCATGAATAATTAATTATTAATGGTATTTTATGTTTCAATTTTAATTATTTCATCAGATGGGATTTGATATAAAACTTAACAAGTAATATGGTATTTGTTAAGTTAATTTCCACTTATTGGGTAAATATTATACTCTATTGATTATATCATGCTAAGATTATGTGTGTAATTAATTTTGATTATATTATGTTATATTTGAAATTTTTTTATATGAATTTTAAATTGATACACACAATTTATTTGTTGATTAATTCTCACATCAATGTTATGATCATTTCAAGGGTTTAATTCACAATCTAATTCTAATCAAGATTGTTTATTTTTGAATATCAGTTGAAAGAAATTACATAGAAATTTCATAATAAACCCATTTTATTTACTTTTACTCTAGTTATTCATTATATTTTCAAGTAATAGTACCATTTTTACAGTATTCGGTACTTAAAATATTTTACAATTTTTTTTTAAGAAAATCCGACTTCATTTCTCTCTTCTGTTGGAAATCTATTTTCTTTAAAATCCTTGTTTTCTAAAAATATTTTCAATTTTTTTAGGATTTTAAAAATTATTTATCAAAGGAATTTTCACCCATTTTTCCTATTTAATTTTTTTCAAAGGAATATTATATCGTTTTCAAAAGAATTTAGGTTTGGATATTACTGAAAATTTGAAAGGAATCTTCTTTTCATTTTATAAACAAGGAACTTTCCTAACTTTGTAACATTGAAAAAGTAATATTCTTTTTAACTTTTACAGAATGGATGAAATTACACGCTATCAGGAATATTATTTCTTTTAAGCTTCCATTACATATTTATGAGGTTATTTTTATAGATTTTTTTTAAATGTGATTTTCATAGAAGATAATTTTCAAAATGGTTTTCAAAATGAAAAACATATTTTCCCAAATAATGTTTTCAAATATATTTTTACTTTATTTATATTAATATATGAAAACAATAGTTTATTATTACTCCAATTGGTATATATTGCATTGATACCCTCCTTCACATTCTACAGGATGGTTTATAATCATTTTTTCTATTGAAATTATTAACGTTTACTTCCTTGATTCATTTTTATTGTAATTAAATTTTACTTGAATAATTCACTTTCCCATGGAAAATAAATTTCCCCTAAATATAAATATTATTTATCATGGATAATTTTATTGCCTAAACTACATATCATTTTTACATATGGTGTTTACTTTTAAAGTTATTGGATTAACTAGGGAAATATTTATAAATTCATATCCTTTACTCAATATTGGTATTTAATGATAAGGCACATTTTTTATGAATTAAATTAGTTATTAAATATATGAGAAATTCTTTGGGCATGAAATAAAGGGGTTGGAGACTGGTTAATAAAATCCCCTCGATGAATTGGTAGTCTCATGAGACCAAATTAGTTGGCTACATACCCTTCTCTTTGTAACCAAGTAGTTTTAAACTATCTAGATGATAAATATTGATTGTAAGTGTCTTGTGAAATGTATTGAAACAAATTAGATGGATTTTTTACCCATCATGTTTTAAACCATCTTTAGGATATATCTTGATGGTAAATCTATCATGTTCCTATGAAACATGGAATCTGATAATTAGGCATTTCCATTATTTAGAATTCAGTTGTTATAATCCCAGATATTTTTTCCTATGTTACAATCTATGGATGCATTTGATTATCAAGTTATTGATTAAATGGAATGTGTTCTTAGTTATCTACCTTTCCATATTGATTTATTATTATGTCCCCATGATAGACAAGTTTTTTAAATTTCATGTATGTTCAGTTATTTACCTTTATATATTGATTGTGCTTATTGATTCATGATATATTCCACTATACTTAACCCTTAATGAGAATTCATGTTTACCCTTATTTTTTTCCTTTCCCTAGGATTCCATAAAGTTTACTATGAATTATATGGAGGGATATTCTAGATTGAAAAAATTTATTAACAAAAGAGAAAAAATATGTTTTAATTTGTATATTCAAATGTATTGTAAGACTCAAGTATGTATCTAGTTTACCAAGAATAATAAACTATTAATTCCTTAGGGATTAAATTACTTGTATAGTATTCTAATGTAATGGTAGTAGGTGATGACTATAAGTTTCCAGGGTTGAGGTTGTTACAATTTATATTAGAGGATGTTTAATAGATACCCTGGAAACTAGATTTAGTAAAACATAAATTTGGGAACATAACCCTATGATAAAGAGGATATGTATAAAAGAGCCTTAATATATATTTTTAAGCTAGTGAATATGTATTTTTTCTTCCAATACATAATTTCATAGATACTACTGGTGGATATGGTTCTAGAACATATGTAACTAGGGGCAATGAATCTGAAAAAGGCACGTCAAGCTTGACTTGAGCGTTACCTCATACATGAAAACTAGCCTTACTGTGAACCTAATTTGACACTAATGGGGGATATTCATAGGATAATTCATATTTTATTAATAATACATTATTAAGGTTTTAAATATATAATGAAAATGCATAAACTAGATTAAAAACTAGACCAATTTAGGACCTATGTTGAAATAAAATGGAAGAAGTATTATTTTATGGGTATTGAAAAAAATTTAATTTTTATAAGTATTTTCACTAATGGTATTTTGGTAATAATAATCATGAAACATATTTGTATTGGGTTAGAATCACACACACACACACATATATATTTATATATATCAATTAACTTAAGAGTTATGCATACCATCACAGGTTAATGATTTTAAGATTAATATTATGATCAATGTCTAAAACAAATCTCTTTAGGTTTTATGTGATGGGATTCAACCAAGATTAAAGAAATTTGGAAATAACTTATGGAAAGTATTTATTTTAGTGGAAAAAATTATTTGAGGAATAAAGCCTTTACATTTTATAAGTTTAATAGTATTGATAGACTTTGGGGTTAATATGATCATTAATGACACTATAATAATAGTCAAATAAAATTATTATCCTTTAAAAAAAATTATATCGAAAAAATTGGTAAAAAGGTTATTTAGTGATTAATTCTATTTCAAGGATGTCCATCATATTGTGTAGGAACATTATAGAAATTTTATTAATATGGTTTTAGAAAAAGTATAACCCACATTTTGGGTGACAACCCATCGTATCGAGCAAGGTGGATGGGTATGAACCCAAGTCTGAAGGATGATAAGTGTTTCACAACTACCACTGGTCTATATGATGTCCTAGTTAATATGTTATTTTTTTAGTTAGATTATTTGAGAAAGTAAATATTAATGATGAACTAGTGGTGTTAATTTTGAGGTTTATAGATAAATTTATTATATTGGATAACTTGTTCTAACCATATTGGTTTTTGGAAATTGTTAGAGACAAATTTAAAAACTTGTTTTATAGACCTTACCATCCGTTAATAGTGAATTATAGTACTTCAGGTATAAATAAATTAATTTTTGGATATTCATTTATTTATATAAGGGAGGAAGTTAAAATTTATTAGAAAAAAACAAGAGATAAAATTTTTATTATGAAATAGAAACGTATCAATTAAGTATATTTAATTATATTCTTAGATAGTAAAATAATTCTTCATCTTTAGGAAAAGGACGTTGAAACAAAAATGCTGAACTATTACCTTTATATAAGATGAATCAAATGGTATTTGAAACCATCACATACTTATGGTTTTGAAGGCCTTAACTTTCTATTGATCATTCACTTTTTTTTATCAGTGACCTCAATCACTCTATAAAATTATTTATGCTTTTCCTTTATGTCCATATCTTCACATTACACCAATGTTATCCTACTCGAAAACCTAGTTATATTTTATTCTAGATGAACGCCGTACATCCTATTTTTCTCTTATTATGAAGATACTTTATTAACCCCTTTAAAATGTGGGTTTTTCAAAATTGGTATTTAAAAATTCCAAAACATAGATTTCTGAGATCAAGTTTTAATTGTGAAGACATAATTTAGTTAAGGTTTAGAGAATGTAACACCCCTAAATTCTAAAACAAGGACATTATATTTGATAGCATGTATGAAAAAAACCACCAAGAATAAAAGGGAATATAACATCATGAGAATTTATGATATATTTAATATTTTAAATAAACTAAATATATTCTCTAACTTTCAATGCTTGCAACACTGAGTTTAGCTTGCATTACACGCAAGACTGAGTTTTACCGAACAACAATATCGTATTATTATTATTATTTAATGTGATAGTTATCGCCTAGCTGTTGGAATGGAGGGGATTAATATGATTAAATTAATTATGAAAATGCACAGTTTACACTTGTTTATTAATTATCTATTTATTAGTAATAAAATAAGTATCATTAAAAAGAAAACGAAATGTTCTTTGAAAAACGATATTTTTGTAAAAGACGGATTAGCCATGCATTGCACACATTGTTTAAAATTAAATTTTAAAAATTAAGTAAAAATAAGTTGAAAAAATAAAATCCATTTTTCAAATATTAATATAAAAATTATCTTAGGGTGTATTTTTTTATTATTCTGAAAAGTTTCATTTTTCAATGAATATTGAAAAACTCAGAATTTTAATTAAAAAATGCCTCTTCATTTAAATAATTTATAATGTTATAAATCATTTTAAATTGGTTTTAAGGTAAAATTAGTTCAATTATACATATATTAATCCAATATAGGTAATTGGAATCAATTTTATATTAAATTTTGATATAAAAACATTGTAAACTTTTCAATATTTTCACTTTAAAAACTCACTTTCTCTTCCCGTATACGGGATTAATTTTAAATTGATATTTTATATTTATTTGAAATGAATTAACATAAATGGATTACATATTTTTAAATAGAATAATATATAATTTATAATAATTTAAAATTAATTTTTCACCAAAATTAAGAGTAAAGGTATTAAAAAGTATTTATTGTGGTTAAGTAAAAAATGATTTATTGGGGGTTAAACTAGAATGATAAGAGTGAGAATTACGTAAAATATCATATAAATTTATTTAATGAGTTTATTTAGACCTATTACATCATATTTTATTAAATATTTAAATTAATTATGACTTTCCTTTTAATATGACTCATATGAGAAGTTTAGTAAAGAAAAGGATAAAAAAGACACTTTTCTTCATTTTAATATCTATAATGGTTTGGGATAGGGAAAAAACAACATTGGTTAGGTTGTAAATAATATTTTGAAATATAAATGTTTTTTTATCCCCATAATTTATCATTAATTTTTATATATGAATTATTTTATTAAAATGCTTAAGATATGCCAACAGAGTAATTATTTAGTTAACAATAAAATAAAATAAATGATACTAAAAATAATAAAAGTGATGTAAATTGAATGAATTATTGTGTAATTTTTTTTAAATTAATATATAATTATAAATAGGTATTAACATAATTCATTCAGGTTATATCATTTAATTGATATTCTTAAATTCAATTTAAATGAACAATGTGAAAATTGACATTAATGTTTGTTTATGATAAATTATAATTTAGTTAATGATTTTGAATTAATAATTATCTTATATTCCACTAAGTTATTTATAAATGTTATAAATATTAACTATGTTCCATTTATCAACCAATTGGTTTTCTTATAATGACTATATTGACCCCTAA
Organism: Viscum album; assembly: GCA_963277665.1. Classification (NCBI taxonomy): domain Eukaryota; kingdom Viridiplantae; phylum Streptophyta; class Magnoliopsida; order Santalales; family Viscaceae; genus Viscum; species Viscum album. The sequence continues at coordinate 1,234,970,328 of OY728140.1, read as the reverse complement.
ATAGTAAAAAACTATGTCAATGTAGTTGAGCTTAAAACGATTTTCTTGAACGTACATGCACTTGTGCTAAAGTAAATTTTTTACACACATTGCATTTTTAATTGATAGATTTTAATTAATACATATAATGAGTGGGTAAAAATTATCTTATAAGTGTCACTTTAATTTATTCTAAATTGATAATGTATTCAGGTTAGAAAACGTGTTACCATATTGAAAACCCAAGATGGTAAAAAAATTAGGAATCTTAGATGTTAAGGAAATAAATGTTTAAAACATGTGTTTTATTGTGTGGTGGAGGTTTGGATCGACCATATAATCCTTACAACCCATTAATTATCAATATTGGATCCATTTTAGGTAATATTTACTTCCTGATAGTGAAAACTTTTGGGTATTTTCAAAAGTGCCAAACCTCTTCAACCATAAAAAGAAACTCACTCCCCTCACTTATTCACACTTATCATGCCATTTGGATCATCCAAAAGATTCCAAATTCACTTATAAACTTATCTAACATCATCCTAGAATCCTTATTTTGTATATAAATATAATCATATAAGGATTTAGTGCAAACCTAAGGAGGATGCCCAAAACAGAGTTAATGTTCTTTAACGGGTGTCATTATTTTATTTCCTTCTCCACATCATTAAATTATTGAAAAATCACCATGATATAATAACCTAAGTATATTACATATAATGAGAATTTATAATTTTAATTGTATTACCTAAAAACCAAAACACTTCCATCAAATGAGTTACACAAGTATCGTATGTGTGTAGGGTAGACTACATCCTCGTGAACCTATGCCATTTGTTTTTCCGTTTGCACCTCCCAAGGTTGGGTATGGTGATGGATACAAATTATATATAAGATATTTATAATATAATTATACCACTTGAGTTAATATATCATATATATCTTTTTAAATTCCATTCCATAGGAGATACAATAACATTTATCATGTGTACGACATACTACTTCCACGCAAAGTGACGCGATTCGTCTATTACTGACGCTTCACATGGAAGGTGATAAAGATTTGGTTAATGATTATATTTGATACAAATTAAATAATTATGATATTCAATAAATATGTATCATTATTTAAAGAATATATATATATATATCATTTCCTTTCTTTCCTATTCAATCATGTAAAGATGATAACACCATTCGTGTACATGTGGACTACCGCCTTCACGAAGTGTTGTGACTCTCTTTTACTCACCACACCACATGGATGACATATATAACTATATAATATGGTATATATGATATTATTATCATTATTTAATGGTAATATATTACTTACCTCATTTCAAAAATTATCGGTGAAAAATTGAATTTTTACTCATGCCTACGTACGGACTACCAACTCCATGATCGTAACATACTTCATTTTTCATAAACATTATTCATGGTTTCTTTAAAAGTAAAATTAACATAAACATATTATAATTATTTCATTATTATTATTTTTATATGATATAACTATTTAATATGCACAAGAACTGGATCATTCCTGATGAAACACGCATGATAAAACAAGGAAATTAACACCCGAAACAATGAAGATAATGAAATATTATTAAAAAAAAGCATGATAAGATTATATAAAAGGATAATATAGGATAATATAAATATAAATATTACTTTTGAATAAGTTAATAACATGTTTAAAACCACTATAATGATGTTTAAGGCTTGTTCAACCAAAAGGAAGCGTGAGGTAAGTGATTTCGTCTCAATTTCATTTCATTGAGGAATATTGTAATGTAATGATCCTAATTTATTTTATATGGTATATATAATTAAAACCTTTTCATGTAATATCATGAATTATTCACTATTCACTTAATAAACCTAAGTTATTTTATTCTTCTAACTATGTTTATGAGATTTTAATGTAATATAACTATTTTACCACTCTTTGTTACTCAAAATGTTTTAGATAATGTTTTTAATAAAATCCAACATCATTTCTCTCTTCGGTCAAACATCTCTTTTCTTTCAAAACTATGTTTACTAAAAATATTTCCAAAAATGTTTTTAAATTTTAAAAATTATTTATAAAATGAATTTTCAACCATTTTTACCCTTTAATTTTTTTTCAATGGATTGTTAGGTCATTTTCAAAATAATTCTAATTAGATTTTACCGAAAATGTGGAAGGAATCTTGTTTTCATTTTCGAAGAAAGGATATTTCATAACATTTTTATAGTGTAAAATAAAAGTTTTTTAACTTTTATGGGATATACATAATTACCCACCATCATGAATTTCATTTCTTTGAATCTTACTTTAAAAGTTTAGGAGTTTCTTTTAAATGAAAATGTTTTCAAAAGTGATTCTCAAAGAAAAGGGTTTTCAAGATGTTTTTAAAAATAAAGAGAATATTTCCCCCAATAATGTTTTTAATGATATTTTATGGTATTTATATTTATCAATGAAAAAAACCCTTTATTCTTACTCCAATGGGTATATATTTTATTGATACCATCATTAATTTTACTCTAGATGGTTTATGATCATTTTGATCAAGGAAAGTATTGATGTTCACTTCCTTGGTTCATTTTTTATAGTCATTAACTTTTATTTGAATAATTAAATTTACTAAGGACATTATATTTCCAATAAATGTCAATACTATTTATCATGGATATTTTTATTTCCTAAATCGTATACCATTTTATATATACGGTGTTTAATTTGATAGTTATTTTTTTACTGGTAAAATATTGATAAATCTGTATCCTTTACTCAATGAGGATATTTAATGTCAAGGAACACGTTTTTATGAATTAAATAGATTGTTTTATATATGAATAATGATTTTAACATGAAATAAATAGTTTGGGGACTGTTTAATGAAATCCCCTTGATGCTTCGGTAGTCTCATGGGAAAACATTAGCCAGACAAAAACCCTTTGAGTTTGTAAACAAGTAGTTTTAAACTATCAGGAGGATAGATATTGAAAATAATTTTCTTGTGAAAGGCCATGAAAAAAATCAGATGGGTTTTTACCTGACATGTTTTAAATCATCTTTAGGATATATCTTGATGGTAAGGGTATCATGTGCCTAGGAAACATGACATTTGATAATTAAACATTGCCTTCTTTCAGATTTTTGTTATTATTATCCATGATATTTTCATCATTTTATAATATATGGTTTCATTTCATTCATAGCTTATTGATTAAATGGAATTTTTTATATGTTATTTACCTAACCATATTGATTCTAACATATCTCTCCATGATAGTCATGTTATTTAAAAGTAATGTGTGTTTAGTTTTCTACTATTCCATATTGATTATTCTTATTTGTTCATGATAACTTCCACTATACTTAACCCTTACTAAAAATTTGAGATCACCCTTATTTTTTTTCCATTCCCTAGGATTATATGAAGTTTATATATAGGGATATTCTAGATATGATAAGGTTATTCTCAAAATAAAAAATTATATTGTAATCTATGTATTAAAATGTAATGTAAGACTCCAGTATGTATGTAGTTTACCAAAACTACTAAACTATTTGGTCCTTTAGGATGTGATTCATTATATTGTATTCCGATGTAATGGTAGAAGGCACTGGCTCTGAGATTCTTAGGATGGGTTTGGTACAACTTTATTTTTTATGATTATGTGTTTCTGATGATACATTAGTACAAAACTATTGAAAATTTAAAGTGTTTCAAAATAAATTACAGCATAAATTGGGGAAAAGTATTAATACTATTTTATTGGATCGGGGTGGTGAATAATTGATCCAAGAATTCACTAGTAATATATTATATTGTGGAATTTTTCCATAACTCACTCCTCCTGGATCATAATAGTTAAATGATGTGCTTTATTGGAGGAATGAAACCCCGTTGGTGATGGTTTGATCAATGATGAGTTAATGTGAACATTCTATTTCAATATAGGGTTATTCTTTAGAAATTTCCACATTTCCAGTAAACCAAATTCCATATAAATAATTACAAAAGACACTATATGAGATTTAGATTTTGAAACATCCCATTATGTATTTTATATGGATTATGGGCTGTGAATCACTCATCAGATGACTGGATTTTAATAATATATCCCCTAAGCCATAAATATTCTTATTTGTAGGTTATTATAAGGAAATAAAGGGTCAATATTTCTATAATCCTCTTGATAAAAAAATGTTCATGGATCTATATGGATTTTTACTTGAGATAGATCACATGAATTGAGTATTTAGTGGTTGGAATGTTAAACTAAGAGAATTTAAAGACCAATAAATAGAAATTTTTCATGAGATGGAAGTTAATCTAGTTCTACAAAATATTCTGGAAAAATAACTTTATCAAGTTTCAAAAGAACCTAGAATGTTTTTTTGGATTAATTATGATCCCAAGAGATATGAATTTATTTTTTAAGATTATAAAAAATTAGTGTTCATATAAGATGATTGTACTATCAAATAGGAGGTCATATAGAGTTATATTTTTGAGAAATGGATAAAATCCATTGAATCTGATGTATAATCCACGTACATTAACCATATTTGGAACTTGATGGATGAAATTCAATTGGTTATAGTAATAGGTTGAATTTGGGTTTTACCAATAATAATGAGATGGATATTAGACTGTCAACCTACAAAGAATTCTTGGTGGAAAAGGGTTACAAAAACATTCATTCTATTGTCTATGAAGATAACGTTTTACCCATTGTGATGATAAATACAATTCAGTTATTTATTTACATAACAACTCGTTTTTATTATGAAATATATAAAATAGATATTAAAAATAAATTCATTAATTATAATTTATTCAATTATGTGTATGTGATTAAAATACAGGGCTTTGAAGTTATAAATGAGCCTGCAATGGATTTAATGTTTAAAGGATCCATTTTTGAATTAAATAAAGCTTATTAGAGTATGAATATCTTATAACACCCCACATTGTAAAAAACCATAATTATATGATTTATAATAAGGTTTAGGGTTTATTATATTTCCAAGAACTTTTAGGTTTATTGATTTATAAAATTAGGATTAATATCATATAAAAATGTGGATTCCTCTACATAATGTGCATTTAAAAAGGTACTCAAATTTACACCCTTTTTTATTCAAGAAACTATACCTTTATTTAAGATGAGTTACTATAGAGTAAGTATTAACCTCTATATTTTCCCTAAACATACTAATATTATGTGATAACTTTTTAAAATGTGGGATGAACATAGATATTTAGTTAGGGATATAAAAATATAAAAAACCTGTTAGAATAGTGAAAACATGAAAACCCATGATAATGTTTAAAGTTTACATAATATAATTTTATCTTATAAAATAATTTATAATCACATGTGAAAATAATTTTTTTCTCAACAAAAACCTATAAAACACATATCAATAATATAACAACTATGAATGCATCTTGGAAAAACTTAAGAAACCATGAAAATGATTTTTATTGAAATTAAAACTTTCACTTTTAAAATCTCATATAACATCTTCTTAAAAGAAAAATATTTCCATTAGAAATCCTCACAAGCATATAACAACCATATAGAAGCCTTGGTAGATTATATTCAACTCATGTGCACACTCATGATAGACTCGTATGGAGAAACTCATAACTAGTTAATTCCAACCATTATTTATCTAGAGAATAGATCATTACATAATTCATTGGAAGGCCATATCCCCGGACCACCATCATCATTAATAATTTCAAAGAATTGTCACATGAAAAAACATGTAAAAGCTTTAAAATTTCCATCACAACACTCAATTAGGCCTATAATGATAAAAAAGTATATCATCCCATAAAAATAAGAATAAATATCCTTTTATTTTGAAAACATTAAATAAAATATAAAATTAACAAATTTTTTTGAATATGATCTTCTTTTAATAACCATGAAAATTTATAGAGTAACATTGATAATTAAGAAATTATATAATGGAGGTAAAAAAAGTTATGTGCTAAATATTAAAAAATTATTCCTTTTCACCTTGTTAAAAAAAATCAAAAGTGACCCATATAGAAAACATTAAAAATATCCATTTTTTAAAACATTTGTAAAAATTCAAGTATAGTTCAAAGTGACTTTAAAATATAATTTCATTATAGAGAAAAATATTATTGAAACATTTTACTGAACATATATATAGAAGATAAAGAGTTTCAAACATTTAAAAAATGTTTTAAAGATATACCCCTCACCTTGAGTGCCATATTGTTTTGTACATTATTTAACCCTTGAATAATAAAAATATATTAATAATTTACTTTCTTAAGAACATTTTTCAAGTTTATAATTATTAATTTTAATTCAACCATTATAATGTCTCATTTATTTACTAAATTATTTTAAGTCACTTCAGGAAATTGGAGTTATAATAACAGTTTAAAACCATTTGAATAGGGTAGGGAACCATTGGTATAGGCTGTATTGATGGTTACAAAAACCATTGGTTGGTCTAGATTGAGGATATCCCTATATAATCAGTTTTAAGTAAATATTTGGTACATCCACTCTTCAATTTCCTCATTCAAATAATTTTATAAAACCATTGGTATAAAGAGACACTTGTGATTATAAAATCTGTTTTTATATCATTACACTATGAAAAAAATAGAAACCCTTACTTTGTACTGTGAAGAGCTTATAGTCACACCCATAAATAGTTAAAATAATATATACTGTATATTTTACATTTGATCAGATGATAACTTCCAAAACAAATCATAACAAATATATGCAATCATGTTCATTCATTAAACATAATGTCTCATAAATATTAGTTAGAAAATGTAGGAGATCACTCTCACTCTCACATCCATCACTACCATAAAAATCATTACCAATATCACAAAAACAACTCATCACCACCACTACCACCATCATCATCATCACCATAATAATCACTATCATCTTCACCTCGACAATCACTTACACTGGGAAGTTAATCATCCTCACCACCAGTAGGTTTGTCATCACCAAATCCTAGTTCATCATATAAAAAATACATAATTGGGATTCATACATCAAAAAACATGGAAGTATATTGTGAATGTGATGGAAAAAATGTTTGAATTAATTTGATAAATTTATTTATGTCAGTTTGACTTCTTTCATGCTTTTTCAGGGATATTTATTTTATCATATTCTACATCTACACATGCCTATAGTACCATTGAATGATCCACTTCCAAAATAATGCTACCAAAACTATCATAGGAACCTAAAGTGGACTAATACCTTGTGGAAAAAACATTTTTCCTTGGTCAAAAAAATAATCTCCCTTAGTTTTCATCTCGTTATATCTGGTGTAAATGATCATTTATCCCAAATTTGTCAACTTCGTACTCATGAAGGGCCTCCAAAGGACACTACTACCAATATGAATGAAATATTTAATTATAATATAGATATTAAAATTTTAAAGAATCAAAATAAAATTTACAAATATTTTATGTGTCAATTCATCTACATATCTTCTATTTTTATATTTTTTCTCAAGAAAAAACCATTTTTCGCTAGGTACGTAACCTTGAATTTTCAATATAACCATATTTAATGACATTTAATATAAGAAAATTCATTCAATAATGTTTTATTTTGGAACAAATTTATTTCATTTTAACTAATATTTAATTTATAATAACCAAAACCAATCAATCTAAATTTTAAATAAAAAAATTGTATTATCCCCACCTAAAAGAAACTAGAATAAATGAAACCAAAATAACAAAATTATTATTTTTGGTGAATTTACATTTAAATTATTATTTTTTATTATTGTATTGGTCATTTTTAGTTTGTATTGGATCGAATATATTTTGGTGAGTTCAGTTTTTGTAAGAATTATTTTGGTTAAATCATCAAGTTTATTTCTAATTTACATTTTTTTGTTTAATTATGAATAAAAATTATTAATTTAGGTTATTTTAAGTCAATATGGTTTATTTTAGTTTGATAAAGTTAATTTCATGTTAATTTAAGTTGTTTATTTTTTTAGTTCAATTCTAGCCATTACTGTTTTTTTTCAATTCATGTTTTTGTTTTTATAGTTAAATTCAATAAAATATGATTTATATTTCTTTATTCAATTTTTTTATAGTTTATTTTATTTAAGAATTGGTCTTATTGATTTTAGTTTGATTTAAAATTATATATATCTAGCTTATTCAAGTCATTTAAGAAAAGATTTTTCCCTTTTGGTTCAATTTTGTAATATTAAGTTTGATTTGTATTGGACGTGTATGGATCGTAAACTTTATTTATAATTAGATTCATTATATTCCCACTGATTTAGTTACAGTTTATAGTTAAAAAGTATACATGTTAATTAAAATGAATCTATTTACATGTTTATATATTAATATTAATTGAAACTATGTGCATTTTAATAAATTTTAGAGTATACATATTAATGTAGTTTATCTTTATAACTATTCAAATGTTAATATTATTTGAGTGTATTTTCTTATTTTTATGTTAATATTAATCCAAAATATTTATACTGTATAAACTGAAACATTTAATGATTATATCAAACTGGTTACACACAGTTTAGAAATTGTTTAAAATTAGTTTTAAAAGAATCTTTAAATCATTTTTACAAAATGCTTCTAAAAATATTTAAGTAATTGTTTAAAAATAGTTTTAAAAAATATTTAAAATATTTATTAAGTTTTTTTAAAAATCTATTTAAAATAAGTTTTACAAGAAGTTTTAAAAACTATTTAAATTTTTTTAAAAAAATATTTAAAAGAATTTTAAAAGATTTTGATAAAATGGTTTAAAAGGTGTTTAAATGGGTTTGAAAAACTGTTTAAAATAAATTTTAAAAACCATTCAAATTTAGTTTTAAAAGATGGTTTAAAAACTATTTAAATGAAGTATTTAAAAACTTTTCAAGAGGACTTTTAAAAACTATTATAAAGTAGTTCATAAGTTTTTAATAGCATTTTTAAAATTGTTTAAAAGAATTTTGAAATCTAGTTTTGAACCTCATGTAAATAGTTTTTTGGAACTATTGAAAATATGTGTGTTAAATACTTCAATAACATTAAAAAATTGTTTCAAAAGTGTTAAAACGTGGTTTTCAAATTAGTTACAAACCATTCAAAAAAATTTCACCATTTTTTTTACAAAACTGTTTCAAATATGTAAATAGTTAAATTCAATTAATTTCAGTTTTTTGAGCCATTTCAAGCAGATTTTGGTCATTTTTTGTAAATTTATTACACAACATGTGTATCACCCTACCAATTTATTAAGGTACGATCAATTTTTATTTCTATTCATACCTAATTTAAAAAAGTTAAAATGAAAAATACATGTTTTCTCTAATTGTTTGGGATCTTAGTTCACCCCAAAGTGTGGAGATACTTCATAAAAATATTTATTTTATTTATTTTTAAATATTCTTAAAAAATAGTATTCAATAATAAAAAATAATTTTTTAATGAAAATCATCATAATTTTTAATAAAAAAACCTCAAATTTGAATAATACCTTACACTCACCACTCTTAAAATGAGAAATCATTTCCCTATACTGTATTACTAGGAACTCATTCTAGATATGTATCACTACTAAATCTATTCAAACTCTTGCAACCAAAATATTATATATCTCACGTTTATATGCTCTTTATATCTCACTAAATTCTATTAGCTGTGTAGTCCTTGAATCATCACAATCAGTAAAATTATAATGAAGATGATACTAAAATATCAATTCTTATAAATTCCATATTAATATAAAATCAAATTTAATGTATTTTTTTAAAAAAAATATTTTTTCATAATAATTACCCTTTATTCCATTTTCAAGTTGTATCTAGGAGACTCACTTCATGGGGCGGATGACATAGTATTTGAAAAGCACCACAATAAATATTCTACATTCAGTCAATTGTTTTACCAATATTTTGATTATACTCATTGTACTATACCATCACCTATGTTTTTTGGTTCTACACCTTACAAATTCTTGTATGCCCACACCTCATAATGGTGGAATAATCTGCTATAAATGAATAAAATTCCAATATTGAATTAATATATCTTACAATTAATATAATTTCTTGTAAAAAAATGTCTAGGGTTATATGAATATACCTAATCCAATATGATCAATGTGTTATAATTCATCCCTATTCTATGAAGGATTGATGACCTGTGTAGTACTAGTGGGTTTCAATGTCTGCTCATGATGTTCAGTATTTCCAGGAAGTTAAAAATGTGTCCGAGAAGGAGTAAAATGAGTAAAAAAATAAAATCCTAAAGATAATTAAACTATAGGAAATAAATATAGCATAAATGTATGTCTATAAGGATAATATTGATATATAGTGGGAGACATCATCGTATAAGAAAAATATAGATGATTAGGTTCAAACATAAATGAAAATGATAGTATAAGTGGTTTGAATATCCATAGTGCCTCTAATAGAAATGTAGGATAAGAAACTATGATACATGGTATATTCGAAGAATGGTTTGGGTGTAATTATATTTGATTAGTGTTGCGAGTATCTATAGTACCACCCCTTTAATCTTCTGGTTGGGCATCATTAATACTAATCTGGTAAGAGAATAGTTGTTTTCTAGATGAAAGTACCCGATTAAAATTTAAAAATTGATTAACTACATGAAATTATATTTTATTTATATAAATATATATTTGAAATTATATACTCACTATAACACCTCAAAACTTTATGAAATATTTCTTTTAGAATAATTTTAATTTCTTCAATATCTAGCAATGCACACAACACCGAGTTTAAACAAAACATAGTTTTGTCACACTTTGTGAACTTAATTTAAAATTAAATATTAATACATGTAGAAAATTTAATTGAAAAAATAAACTTAATATTTTAAATCTCAATACCAAAATATATCTTAGTGTCATTTTTTGGTATTTTTCTAAAAAATATCATTTTTTGATTATTATTGAAAATAATGAATTTTAATTCAAAAATACCATTTCATTTAAATTATTAATAATGTAAAATTATATTCTGAATTTTTATTAAAGTGAAATTAGTTAAAATTTCTCTCAATTAATATAATTTAGGTCATTTAAATCATATTAATTTTGAATTTTTATATAAAAACTTTGTAAACTTTTGAACATTTTCAGTTTAAAAACTCGCTTTCTGGACACATCTAAGAGGTTAATTTTAAACTCAAATTTTCCAATTATGTGAATTGAATATAGAAAAATGGATTAAATATTTGGAATAATAATAATTTATAATTTATAATAAGGCTAACTTAATTTTTGACCAAAATGAATAGTGAATGTAGTAAAAATTAATTACCGCGGTTAAGGTAAAAATGGGTTTATCAGGGGTTAAAATAGAATGATAAGAGTGAAAACGACTTAAAATATTATCTTAATTTTATTAAATGAGTATATTTTTAGAATTTATATCAATGTCTATGAAATATAGCAACTACATTCCACTTTCCTTTGAATATGAACCTTATAATATTTTTAGTGAGGAAAAAGATAAAAAAGATTCATTTCATACTTTTAATATGTATAATGATTTAGGATACGAAAAAAAAACAACATTGGTTTTTAAAATTATTATTTTGAAAGATAAATGAATTTTTTTATCATAATATTTTGTCTTTAAATTTTAATGACATTTTTCTGAGTGGAGATATCGCACCGCCTCTGGTCTCATGATGAATCCCTAGCTGAGGAAGGAGGTTGATTTCCCCCCACTTCCTATAGGAGGAAGGGGGAGGATGACTTGATTGCACCGCCCCCAGTCTTGCGAAAGCCGTTCACCCCGTTTTCAAACCTTAATTTTCTTCTAGAATTTCTGGTGATCTCGCTTAGCCCGATGGACTCTGATCTTCACCTTGGTGATCCTCAGTTGTCGATCTTGCTTCCGGTGTTCTATGAAGCGTCGCGCTATATTGATTTAACACTGGTGGCTCGTTTTAGTCACAGGCTGCCCTCAGTTGATGATTTTGACCATTTTCTCTTCAGCAGATGGGACTTGCAAGACTGTGCGGTCATCGGTCTCCTTGATAAGCATCACTTTATGGTCCTCTTTGCTTTAGAAGAGTATTTGATCCAAACTTGGTCCAGTGCCCCTCGTAGTTGCAACGACTGTAAGTTTTATCTCCTTCACTGGTATTTTGATTTATGTATGAACCTTGACCCTTCCCCCATCGTGGCATGGGTGAGTCTTCCTCAACTTCCTCTTCCGTTTGAAAACCACGTGATTATCCACATGATTGGGAAAATGGTGGGCCACTACCTATGTTATGATGTATGAACGTCTACGATAAGTCATCTGGTTAATCCCCGCATCTATGCTGAGGTGGATGTCGTGAAGCCTGCGGTGGAGTGGAAATGGATCACCGTGGGTGAGGAATTCCGATGGAATCAGGCTGTTGTTTCTGAGACTTGGGTTTATTACTGAACCAATTTCCATTGTCTGGGGAACACCGTTTCTGAATGTCAAGGTGAAGAAGTGATTGGGAGGATGTCTTGTCCGAAGGATATGTTAGGCAGGTCTCTTGGTTAGGGATCTACAGCAGATCTCGTGAATGGCATGGTGAAACAGATTGCGTTGAGTGAGGGGGCAACACTCCCTAATCTGCTGGTTTCTTTGGTGTTTAGTTGACTGAGGCGTGATCTGGTATCAGGGGTTGGGCAGAAGCAGTCTACTGATGGCCATGGGACTGGTGACATGGGGGAGCCTTTGGGTATTAGTGTGACCAAGTCCCCACAACAAGAGGTTCTTCCGTCAGTGGATGCCAGTTGGAAGGATGTTGGTGACTACAAGAAGCCTGAGCTTGTTATTGAGGCTCAAGCTGCAAGTTGTGAGAGTTGTCCTGTGGAGGTTTTGGAAGTTGCTTCTAGGTCTAAAAGAGAGAACGTGAGTGATGCTGCTATGATGGCTACAGTTGAGACTGAAAACCGGTTCCAAGGAATGGAACATGTGAACACGAAGGAGGATATGAAAATGGATGAAGGTGGAAGTGAAAAACTGAGGATCTCTTCTCCAGAGGATGGAATTGGGAAGGATGACTTGCGGTAGGGGACTCTGGACAGTAATGAATTATTAGAGTAGCCTAAGTGTCTGGCCCTGATTGACCCTAATTGTTAATCTCAGGAAGGCCAAGAAGGGGAAGATGGCTCCCATGAGGTCCATATTTCTGGAAAGTGGGGGGACTACTCGGATAGTGGCAAGGAAAATGATAGAGTCTTGATCAGGCCCTCTCTTAGTGAGATTTTTCTGGGCGGGGGGCTGAAGATGACCAAGAATCAGGGGAGCACGAATACTCAATCATGACGAAGGTCGAGGAAGGACTACACCAAATTTCCAAATCTGATGCCCACCAGGTCATCGACTGGGAACACAGAGCTGCTATACTTGGAAATAATGAACCTTCAAACGAAGTATATGAAGGTTATTAAGCATTATGAAAGTTCGGAATGGGAATTGGCTATTGCAGAGGAGGCTTCTAATCATGGATGTGATGGCGGGTATGGTGTCTTTGATATGTAATCTTCTCTTTCAGCTTGTGGTACTTGTTTACTATCCTTTTACTTTATTTAATAAATAGTCAGGGGGTTATACTCTGACGACTTTTCTGGTAATTTGTCTTTAAATTTTAGAGATGAATGAGTTACTTAAAATTCTCAAGAAATTCCAACATATTAATTATTTAGTTAATAAATAAATAAATAATTGATACTAAAAATAATAAAATTGAAGTAAATTGATAGGATTATTACATTAAATTATTTTTTAGATGAATATATCATTTTATAGTGGTGTAAATATAATATATTCTAATTCCATCATTTTTATGATATTTTCAAATTCATTTTAAATGAATAATGTCAAAATTGGTGTCAATTATATTATATGATAAATTTTATTTTATTAAAAAATTTAAAAATTCAAAATATTATATATTATGAAAATTTATATTTAAATGATAATAAATATTACTTGTGTTACATTCATGGATCAATTTTTCTTTTATAATGACTAGATTGACCCCCAAATAGTAAAAACCCTTTTAGCACGGTTAAGGTTAAAGCGATGTATTTTCACATTACATGCACTTGTATAAATGTTAATTTCCAACAGACATAGGATTTTTAATTGATAAATTGGATTTATTAATTATATTTCTTGGTTAAAAACTATAGAATAATACTCAATTTAATTTTTCATTAATGTATAAGCTACCTATGTTAGAAAACTAGTTACCTTTTTGAAAAACAAAAATATTGAAAAAATAGGGAAACCTAGAAGTTAAGGAAAAAAATATTTAAAACATTTGTGATTTTGTGTGGTGAAAGTTTTTATAGACCATATCATCCTCAAAAACCATTAATTATCAATATTGGAGCCACTTGAGGTAATATTGACCTCCCAATAGTGAATACTATTGGGTATTTACAAGAATGCCACTCCTCCTCAACTATAAAAGGGTACTCCCTCCCCGCACTTCTCTACACCTCTCAAGTCATTTGGATCTTCCAAAACCTGCCTAAATCACTTAACAAATTTACTAAACTAATCCTATAAGCCTTATATTTTGAGGAAATCTAACCTAGTAATAATTTTGTGAAAACCTAATGAGGACACCTGAAGAAGAGGTAATGTTTTTCGATAGGTGTCCTTATTTTATTTCCTTCCCCACCTAATTAAATTCCTATTATAACATGATTATATAATTACATCAGCATCTTCCATATAATAATATGTTTTTATATTAATGGTAATACCTTTAACCTCACACACTTCCATCAAATGGGCTATGAAATCATCCTTCGGGTGTACGACAGACTACCGTCTCACGAACCGATGTCATTCATTATTTCATTACTACTTTTCATGGTTGGGTATGATGATTGATAAAAAGTATATACATGATATTTATAAAATAGTTATACCTATGGAGTAATTATATCACATATATCTTATTACCTTCCATTTCATAGGAGATACAGTAACGTCGCTTGTCTGTATGGTGGACTACCACCCCATAAAGTGATATGATTCGCCATTATCTAACACTTCAAATGGAATGAGATAAAGATAAAGTTAAGGATTATATATGATATTTATGATATAATTATTATATTCATGACATATTTATCATTCTTTAAAGGTAATATATATATATATATATCATTTTTTTTTCACTCATGTAAAAGTGATAACATTGTTCGTGTATGTGTGGACTACGACCTTCATAAAGTGACATGTCTCTCTTTTCATCACAACACCAGATAGATGATATATACGTATAATTAAATAATTAATTTGATAATTATTTCATGAATTTTATTTTGGAGATGATATATCGATATGATATGTGTAATAACCAGATCATTCATGACAAAACACACATTGGAAAATAAGTCATTTATCACTAGAAAAATGAAAATAATAAAGGATTATTAATGAATGAGTGATAAGATGTCATAAAAGGATCATATATGTTATCATAAATGTTAATTTTGTTTTTTAATAAGTTAATAACTTATTTAAAACCTATATACATGAGTTTAAATAACATTGGACCAAAAGGAAGCATAACCTAAGATAATTTAATCTCAATTTACATTCCATTGAGACTTATTTGTTATTGTGCCCCAATTCAATTTTATGTGGTGCATATACAAACCTTTTTGAAATTTAATATCATTATTTATTCGTACTTCATGGTATTTTAGGTTTCAATTTCAATCATTTTATCTAAAGGGATTTTACTTGAAAGTTACCAAGTGGTAAACATTATTGTGAAATCTCAATTTATTTTATGATTGTTAATATTATCTTGAAAGAATCACTTTTTTATGATTATTTATCATTAGGAATTTAATTTATAATAAATATACTTACTATTTTATTATGGATATTATAATTTTCTAAACATTATACCATTTTTATATATGGTTTATACTTTCAAAGTTTATTGTATATCTGGGGAAATATTGATAAATCCATATTCTTTACTTAATATAGATATTATATGATAAGGAACATTTTTAAATCAATTATTCGATATATGAGGAATGATTTGGAGTTATATAAAAAGGTGGGTCTCTATTAATGATATCCCCTGGATGCATCTGTAGTCTTATTAGGTGAATTAGTTGGCTAATTTGATGGGTTTTTACTTATTGCAATTTAAACCATCTTGTGAAAGGTATTGATAGTAAAGATATCATGTTCCTAGAAAGCATGACATCATATAATTAAGAATTTCCATTATTTATAATTTATCCATTATATTTTCTATTAATAAAATATATATATTCATTTTATTCTCTATTTATTGATTAAATGGGTAGTGTTTTTTGTTATTTACCATGTCATATTGACTATGACTTATCTAATAATTTAAATGGAAGGTGTGCTTAGTTATTTACCTTTATATATTGATTATTCTTATTGAAGGATTATATATTTCAATATTTTAACCCTTAAAAAGAATTTGAGTTGACACTTATTTTGTTTCATTTCCCTAGGTTATGAAGGTTAATCCTTTTAATGAGTTCTCAAGGATGTTTAGAATTTTCATTTTTTATGTACTATGTTTTATTTTCTATTAACAATGTAAAGTGTGTATCATGTAAATATTTAGTTCTCAAAAACTACTAAACTGATTAGTCCTGTGGGATTCAACCCATTGTATTTATGCCAATGTAATAAAGTAATTTACAGACCTCAAGCTACTAGAGTTGGGTCTTTACAGTTTGTATGAGAGGACATTTAGTAGAAACCTTGAGTAATAGATTTAGTTAAACATAGATTCGGGAACATTACCCTATAGTATACTTTGAGGATAAGTATAGAGTAAAATCCTAATGTTTTAGTAAGGAAGATATTAAGGGGATTTTCCTCGAAATACATCCCTACCATTATATTATATGTGGACCTGGTTATGGAACATAGGTACCTAGGGGTAATAACTCCAAAAAAAGGCACAAATGGCTTGACCCAAGTGTTACATGGATCCAAAAAATGGGCCTTAATGACTAACTAGTTTGACACTCTCTATGGATATGCTTAGGATAATTCACATTTTCTTTGAAAACCATTATGAAGGATTTTAAAAAATGATATCCCCAAAGCAACCAAGATTAGGATTTTGAGATTAAAAATACATAAATTTTAATTTATGATAAGTGTTGCATTGTATTTGGAATTATACTTTATGATTTAAAATTCATTATTTTATGATCTAATCCAGTATATAATATTATTTAGAAATGGAACCTGGAAGGAAGAAGGGTATCAATACTGATGGAAAATGTAGAGGTTTACCTACTCTGGAAGTCAATATCGATGTTATTTGAACTGAGAAAGTTATTTATATATTAGGGAAGATTTATTAGGTTATGAAAAATAATGTTTCCCAAATGCAGAAACCTGTTACATAGTGAGATTATCTTATAATAGATCACTTTATAAGACAAAGGCACCCATTATTTAGTGGGATTGATGATCTAATAGAAGTTTTTGAAATTGATTAAGTCTTTGGAGAAGATATTTAAGAAAATGGTATGTGGTAAAAAGAAAAATGTTACACTTAAATATATTTTCTTAAGGGAGATATTGATCAATACTGGTATTTGATCCAGAATACTAGGGAGGAATAAGAGATGTAACTCATAAAATGGGAATCTTTAAAGGATATTTTCTTTGAAAAATATTTCCCTGATGAGAAAAATTGAGATGAAGATAAAGTTCCTTATATTAAAAATAGTGAAGACTAAATTTTTATAGAGTATGAATATATATATTTTAATGTCTAGCTATGTTTACTATGAATTACATATGCAATATGGAGTGAAAAATTGACCATTTATTTGAAGGGATTATGCCATGTATCTGAAGGGAACTGGTCTCTCAAAAGTTTCATTCAAATGATGAAATAATTTATCATGCTATCAAGATAGAGAAAAAGTTCTCTAAGTCTTATGTCTTCAAAGGGAAGTAAGAGAAGAAGAAAATGATAGAGAAAAAATAGATAAAGGGAAGAAGGGAAAGAAGGATTTTCCCACTTGTGATAACTATGGAAGGAATCACCCAAGTAAATACTTTAAGGGATTGCGAGTTTGTTATAAGTGCAGAGAAAAGGGTCACCGGGAAAAAATGAAAATGGAAGAAATAAAAAATGTTATTCAGTGTTTCAGATATAAGGATATAGGGAACTACACAAATTAATACCACAAGCGTCAAGGGAATACACCTCATAAGAAGCAAAGGAATCAAGGTCAAGCTTATTCTATTATTAAAACCGAAGTTAAAAGATTAATATTATTATGTATTTGGATCTATGAGGTATGTTTTAAAAGTTTTTATTGATGATATTTTTGTTATAAGAATTATGAAATGTGTAAGGATTATACTATAATACTATATTTTAAATTATTTAAAATCTTATGTTGAGTGGTAACAAGAAAATAAATTTAGAGGTGAGTTAAATTTTTTGGAAAACACTTGATTGAGGGAAAGATAACCCATAATATGTTTTTGATATTGAGATAATATTTTTGGTATAAAAAGATGGTTGATATGGATAACGTAAATTGGATAGTGATGACTACATTGGAACTAACGAATGATTTTTTAACAAAGTGGGTTATTATATCATTAATTGAGTTAACATATTTTTTTTATTTAAGGAATATATTTAAAAATATATTTTTTATTTAAGGAATAAGTAATAATTCTTGTTTTTAATAGGGTTTTATGGTAATTCGGGTCATTACCATGTTTTAAGAGAATACATGATGAAGGTATTCACATGTTTTCAATATAAAGATTAGGATCCACATTATATTTTTTGGTGGAATATAATGATGATTTAGTAACCATACTTCAAATTTTGTTTAGAAATATTTTGTAAGATCTTTAAGGTTAACTATTTAAGGAATGGATTATGTTCAACTTAAGGTGTTATTGGATAGATTTTACTAAAAAATTTGGTCTTAGTAAAAATAGAAAGAATATATTGTTACTCTTTTACAGTTCATATGATGTGTTAAAAGGTAATTTTAATTCTTTAATCATAAAGATTAAATTTTTTATATTCATTTGTTAGAGTAAGGGATGAATTATAAAATGATCGAAACACTACCAAAGGATGAAATTATGCTTATGAAATAGAAATATACCAAGTATGTATATTTATTTATATTCTTAGAATGTAAAATAATCCCACAACTTTCAAAAAAAAGGATCTTGAAATAAAATTTTATTCCATTACATTTATACTTGATGAATCAGATGGTATTTTAAATCATCAAGGATTTATGGTTTTGAGCCTCTTAACTTTCATTTAACATTCACTTGTTTGTGATCAATGACCTCAATCACCCTCTATAATTATTTACTCTTTTCCTCCGAGTCAATATCTTTACTTACCACCAATGTTCCCTAATTTGGAAACCCAGTTCTAATATTAATTCATACAACCTTTTTATTTCCCTTTCTCTCTTATTAAGATGATATTTTAATAACCATGTGACGATGTGGGTTTTTCAAAAATGGTATTTTCAAATATCAAACCCTTAATTACAGAGATAATGTTTAATTATTAAGAAAAAATTTATATAAGGTGAGGATAATTTGACACCCCAAAACAATAAAATATTTTTATTTTAGAATAAATTTAATTTTTCAATGGTTTATAATTCACACAACACCAGGTTTAAAAAAACACAATTTAGTCACGCTTTCCACACTTAATTTAAAGTTCAATTTTAATAATTTTATATTTTTTTGGAAATATAAAATTAGCTTTTTAAATATGAATACCAAAATAAGATTAGGTTAAATTTTTGGGATTTTTCTGAAATGTTTCATTTTTTATTGCATAGTGAAAAATATTGAATTTTAATTGAAAATTACCTTTTCATTTATTTATTTTATATGATTAAATGATATTTTGAATTATTTTTCAAGTAAAATTATTTAAATTTTATATCAATTAATACAATTTTGGTCATTGGAATCATTTTCATTTTTAATTTAGATAGAAAAACACTATAACCTTTTTAACATTTTCACTTTTAAAAACCCGCTTTGTCGACACATTTGCGAGATTAATTTTAGATTAAAATGTTCCACTTCTATGAATTGAATTTAAAAAAATGTATTACATATTTTTAATAATCATTATTTATAATTTATAATAAGGTAAATTCTATTTTTTTACCAAAATTATAGTGAATGTAGTAAAAATTAATTACCACAGTTAATGTAAAAATTAGCTTACAGAGGAGTTAAACTAGAATGATAAGAGTGAAAATGATATAAAATAAATTATTAATTTTTTTTTAATGAATGTATTTATAGAATTTACATAAAATTATCTAAAATATGGAAATTAATTTACACTTTCCTTTGAATATGATCGATATAATAAGTTAAGTGATGAAAAAGACAAAAAAAGACACTTTTGTTACTTTTAATATCTATAATGCTTTGGGATATGGGAAAACATTAGTTCAGTTATATATATTATTTTGAAATATAAATTATTTTTTAATTATAATTATTTATCTTTAATAGAGATTAATTAGTTACTTAAAATTCTTAATAAATGCCAACACAATAATTATTTAGTTAATAAAAACATAAAATAACTAACACTGAAAATAAAAAAATGAAATAAATTGACCGAATTATTATAATCAATTTTTTTTCGATTAATATATCATGTTACAAATTTTTTAATAAAATATATTCTAATTACATCAATGTATTGATATTTTAAAATTCAATTTAAATTGATAATGTCAAAATTGACCTTAATGATATTTTATAATAAATTATATTTTATTAAAAGATTTAAAATTACTAAAGTTACTATATTCTACAAAGTGATTTTTAAATGATATTATATGTTCTATATGTTCAATTAATGGACCAATTTTATATTTTATAATGACCATATTGACCCTAACATAGTAAAAACTATTTCAGCATGGTTAAGGTTAAAGTGATGGTTTTACACGTTACACGTGCTTGTGTTAAAGTTAATTTACAAAAAACATCGTATTTTTAATTGATAAATTGGATTGAATATATATAATAAATGGGTACAAATTATATAATAAATATCACTATAATTTAGTTTTAATGGATAAAAAAACTAGGTCAGAGAACTAATTACCTTAGTAAAAAACCAAAATGGTAAAAAAAATAAGTAAACCAAGAAGTTAATGGAAACAATGCTTAAAAAAAGTTTTTTATTTTATGTTGGAGGTTTTTATCGAACATATAATCCTTCCTCCCCATTAATTATCAATATTTTATCCATTTGAGGTAATATTGACCTCTAAATAGTGAATGCTTTTGGGTATTTACAAGATTTCCACTCCTCCTCAACTATAAAAGGGAACTCACTCCCCTCACTTATCAACACCTATCAAGACATTTTTCATGTAACAAAATTACCAAAATTACTTCCCAACTTAATTCCCATCATTCTATAAGCCTTATATTGGGTAGAAATAAAACCTATGAAGGATTTAGCGAAACCCTAATGAGGATGCCCGAAGAAGAGGTAATATTATTCAACAATTATCCTTATTTTATTTCATTATCCGCCTACTTAAAATAGCATTATTCCATGATTATATATTAAAATAAGTATCTTACATATAATAATATGTATTTATATTAATTTTAAGACCTAAAACCACACACAATTTCATCAAATGGCTTACGAAATCTTCGTTTGTGTGTACAACGAATTACCACCTCAAGAACCGATGTCGTTCATTCTTCCATTACCACCTTTTGTGGCTGGATATGACAATGTATATAATATAAATATATAATATTTATAATATATTTATACCAATAGATTCATTATATCATACATATCTTGTTACCTTCCATTATTTAAAAGATTCTATAATGCGGCTCGTGTTTACGATGGACTCCTGCCTCATAATGTGATGTAATTTGTATTTCACTAACACATCACATGAAAGGTGATAAAGATAAATTTAATGATTATATATTATATAAATGAAAAGATTACAATATTAATGAAATATATTGTATTTTTAAAAGGTAATATATATATATATATATCATTCTTTCTTTCCTTTTCAGTCACATAAATGTGATAACAACATTCATGTATGTGTGGACTATCGCCTTCACGAAACGATGCGACTCTATTTTCATCACCATTCAAAATGAATTATTTATAAGTATAATTAAACAATTAATATTATAATTATTTAATGTTTATTATTTTGTATATGATAGAACTATATAATATGTTTAAGAATCAGATCATTCGTGAAAAAGTACACATGAGAAAATAAGGCAATTATCACCCAAACAAATGACAATAATGAAAGTGTATTAATGAACATGTGAAAAAGTGTTATAAAAGGATAATATATGATATAATAAATAATAATATTGTTCTTTAAAAAGTTAATAATACGTTTAAAACTACCATATGAGTGGTTAAATATTACTCAACCAAAAGAAAGAACAAGGTAAGAGATTTCATCTCAATTTACATTTCATTGAGACATATTTGATATTATACATAAATTTACATTTATGCGGTGTATATACTACCATTTTAACTTGTAATATCATAATTAATTCATATTTAATGAAATTTTATGTTTCAATTTGAATCAATTCAGCTAAGGGGGTTTGAATTGAAAATTACAAAGTGGTAAGAGTTATTGCGCAATCTCACTTTCCTTTGTGATTGTTAACATTATCTTGAAAAAATCACTTTTTTGTGATGATTTATCATTAGAAATTTCATTTATATTAAATATCCATAATATTGTATAATGGATATTATTATTCCCAAAACTGTATAGCATTTTTATATATGGTGTATAATTATAATGTTATTTGTATATGTGGGTAAATATTGATAAATTTGTATTATTTACTCAATAAAGATATTTTATGATAAGAAAAATTATTAAATATATTATTTGATTTTTGAGGATTTATTTTAACCCAGATACATGGGTGGGGATTTGTTAATTATATCCCCCTTGATGCATTGGTAGTCTCATTAGATGAATTAGTTGGACAATCATATGGGTTTTACCTAGAATGTTTTAAAATGGCATGTGAAAGGTATTGACAATAAAGGTACTGTGTTCTTAGGAAACATAAAATCTCATAATTAAAGATTAATATTGTAAATAATTTAATCATTATTATCCATGATATTTTTTTCTATGATATTATATATAGAAACATTTCATTCTTAGTTTATTGATTAAATGTCAAGTGTTTTCAGTTATTTACCTTTCCATGTTGATTATGCCTTATATAGTTATTTAAATGGAATGTGTTCTTAGTTATTTAACTTGACATGTTGATTTTGATTTTTTATTCATGATATATACCATTGTACTTACCCTTACTAAGCATTTGATCTCACTCTAATTTTCTTTTATTTCCCCAGGCTATGAAGATAAATCCTTTGAATTATTTTTCCAGGATGCTGAGCATTTTCATTTATTATGTAATCTGTATTATTATCTTTTAAAAATGTAAAATGGGTACCATGAATGTATCTTGTTCTCTAATACTACTAAACTGATCAGTCCTTTGAAATTCAACCCATTTTATATATACTAATGTAATAAAGTAAGTCACTAACCCTGGGATAATAGGGTCGGGGTCATTACACTTACAATAGGAACCAAATGGGGAATTCCCAACTATTAATCACAATGATTATCATAGTTTATTCTGTTCCTTTGTATCTCATTATTATTTTTATTTATTACATTATAATAGAAATATACATTTAAATAAAAATTCTTAAATAATATGTATTCCAAATAATAAATAATATGTTATTTGTCTTAAGTGAGGGATATCAATTGTCAATCCAGGAAAGGGATATATAGTGATATAACATAATCATTAAATATTTAGTGGAAATAATATCAAAACAAAAATATGTGTAATAAATAAATCAAGATATTCTAATTATCATGTTAAGCATACCTATAATATGGTTTTATTTTTTTATTTTCAATTTGATTCAACTCTATTTAGATTAGGTTATTTTGTTCATTTCATTCATTCGATTTGGTCATTTGGAGATTTTTTTGGTTAATTTATTGGGTTCATATTTTGGTAAGATCATTTGGTTTATATTATTGTGAGGTTATTATGTAATTACATTATCTAATCAGTTGGTCATTTTGTTAGGTTATTTGGTTCATTTTTAGTTGGTCATTTGGTTTATTTTTTGGGGAGATCATTCATTTAATTTTTTTTCATTTGTTTCATTTTGGTTAAAGTTAATTTCATTTGTTTTTTTTGTTTTTTCATTATAATTAGTTTAATATTTTACTGTTCAATTCATATTTATTTTTTTTATAATTTAATTTTTTTATTTTGGTTGGTTTATTGGGTTGTAATATAGTTCAATAAAATATTATAAAAATAAACTAAAAGAAAACTTTAACTACATTATATTTAAAATGCACATGAAGTTAAATTTGGACACAAAATGAAACTAAAATTAACGAAATTTGAATAGTTCCAACTTGAAATATTCATGTTGAGGAAAACAGAAAGAACAAAGTATACATATAGTTGATTTTATATATTACCCACTAAAAATTTTGTTTCACAATTAAGTATGACAATTGGACTATTTGAGTAATTATAATTAATAAATTGATCGAGGCTAATGGGTGTAGAAATGGTGTCAATTTCTACCTCACCATAATAAAAATAATGTATTGGGGTAACTTCAATAATGACACCGAATTAAGGTCTTGAATGATCTTTCACATAAGAAACATATTTCTCCAATGATGCCAGAATATACAACTCATTAGTTGTATCGACCTAAGCCCTGATATCATAGAGCCGGTGTCTTCTATCAATTACATTGGCATGATTACAAGGATTTAAATCCTGAACGACCAAGAGTTTAGTAGTATTGATAAACCAGACACATAAATGGGTCTTGTATTAGAAACTATACACTAATTACAACATAATTTTTTTCTTATGTCTAAATAAATAACTTCAAGGATAACTCTAATCCAACTAGTAAATCCCAGCATATAATTCATAATATTCTGTATGGATTCTTAGGGAATGAAGCATAATAAGGGTGAGCTCAAATGCTCAATACTGAAAAAATATATTATATGAAACTATAAATAAATGAGAATAATAACAATAGAATGGTAAATAATAGAACACACATACCATATAATTAACAAACAGAGAGGGAAGTGCATAAACAATATAGAAAGGTAATAAATAGAAACACATGAAATTTAAATAAATAGATAAGACGAAATAAATATGGAAATGTAATATAATGATACACATTCCATTAAATCAATAAAAATAAAATGAAATGTATCCATAGATATGTCGACACAAAATCTCATGGAAGAATAATAATTTAAACTAATACGATGGAAATGATTTCTTAATAGATGTCATGAATAAGTCACATGAAAACCTATACCATCAATACCTTTCATAAGATGGATTGAAACTATGAATAAAAACCCATTTAATTTACACAACTTATTTTTCTCATCAAAACCTATCAATGCATCGAGGATCTATATAAATTCTGATATCCACCTATCATTACCAGTGCAAATCAATCCTCATATTGAATAGTCAAGATAAATAATATGGATTATCACATATCTATATTGAATAAATAATAAAAAATTATCAATATTCCCCTAAATAATTAAAATGGTATATGGTTTAGGTAATATTTATATCCATGATAAATGAAATGGATAATTTGGGGGAAAATCAAATGTTTAATGATCATAAGAGATTGAATATTTCAAGGGGAATAACAAATAATTGAAGGAAGTGAATTTGAATACTATACTTGTCCAAAATAATATTAAACCATCCAGAGGAAGAATAAGGATGGTATCAATGCAACAAATCCCACGTGGAGAAAAAAATAAAGGGTTGTTGTTGTTGATGAAGATAAAATGGAAATATATTTTAAAAGCAATATTGAGGATAATATCCTTTTATTTTGTAAAAACATTTTGAAAAAAAATTCATTAAAAATCACTTTTGAAAAAAATTTATTTAAAATTAAAGCTTTTATACATGAAATGGAAGCTTCAAAGAAATGACAGCAGGTAAATCTCTACTTTCCGTATGAGGTAAAAGAACATTCCTATTTCACGGTAAAAAACGTTTAAAAAATGCCTTATTGGGAAAGCTATAAGAATCTTAATTTGAAAAAATTGGTAAAAAAAGGGTAAAAATGTATTTAAGAAATCATAAAAAAATAAAAATTTGAAAACATTTTTATAAAACATGGTTCTTAGAAGAAAATAGGTTCTCCGACTAAAGAGGGAAATAAAGTCAGGTTTTCTGAAAAGAATTTTCTAAAACATTTTGAGTACCAAAGAGTTGAAAAATTGTACTAATACTTGAAAATGGTCATGACTAACAATATAATAGAAATTTAAAGGTTTTATTGAACAGTGGTCATAAAATTTCCTCAAATGGAAATACCATTGAAATATTATTAAAGTAATTATTGAGGAAAACAATCTTTTAACATTGCAAAGTGTCCCATACCACTATTAAAAATTTTAAATCAAAACCTCTTGAAGGAATAACAATAAATGTATGTTTAAAATACCATGAGGATAAATGGATTAATGATATAATATTACAAAATGGGTCTTAGATACACTACACAAAATATTTAAGTGGTGAATGTGACATTTATCTCATGGATGTAACAAGTGAGATGAAAATTCCTTACTACATGAGTTGATTTTGAATCATGGGATCAATGAAAGACTAATACTCAATTGAAATGTTTAATATCATGAAATAAAGGGAAATAATTATTTAATATATAAAAATTGGTAGTATATACAAGACAAAAAATAAGTAACCGATGTAAATGGAGTATGTATCATAGAAATAAAAGTGAGACAGGAACCCATTACCTTGAGTTTCCTTTTGGGTGAACATCCTTTAACATCCTATATAAAAACATATGTTAATTTTATAATTTATTGAGAACATTTTTCATGTTTATTATTAATTTTATTTTACTTTTTTCTATGTTTTATACAACTAATTAAAAAATTATGTTTATATGATGTGTTTTGACCAAATCCGGTTTATGCACCAAAAATGACTTTTTAAGTCAACTATGGTCAAAGGGGTCACTATATAACATATCTAGAATAATTATCATGAAATAATTTTAATATTTATACATAAATTATAATTTTAATATCAGTCATTTAATATGGTTATGAAAAATTAATCAACTTTACAATCATGGATATGGTAAGCTGTACGTACGCATGAGTAACATTCCCATTTTCTAATAATCATTATGGAAAGAAGGAAAGGGACACCATATCTTTCCAGAATGATCATTATATCATAAATAACATGATATTTTATCATATATACTTATATATAAAATTATTATTATGTAAAAGGAATCACATTGTGTTAAGGAGGCGGTTGTCCACACGTCCATGAACGACGTTCTCAATTTTAATGTGTGTGAAAAGGGTAATAATGAAAATGATATATATATAGTATATTTATAAATAGTTAATTAATTAATGAATTTAATATAGATAATTTTTATGTCACATATTTTAATTTAAACCATAATTTATATGTTCCATGTATAATGTGAATGAATCAGATCGCTTCGAGGGGGCGGCAGTCTACACTTCCTCAAATGATGTTTCCTATTAACATAAAATGGAAATTATTAATGGTATATGTAATAAAAGTATTAAATTAGTATAAATAAATAAAAAATATCATATGTATCATATATAAAAATATTTTTCATCATAATTTCTACCATGAGAGGCGGTAAAGGAAAAAATCAACAATCATCATTTCATGAGGCAGCAGTTCACCGTACACAAAAACACTATGTTTGTTACCTATTAAGTGAATGTGTGCGTAATTGTAGGTATAAAACATAGAATACAAATTATAATTAAATTTAGGATACTTTATTTCTTACATGTTCATGGAATAAGGATATTTGAGGGGGGTTTATAATGGAAATAAAACCAAAGAGCTTGAGAGAAGGTGTTACCTCTTAATCGGGTAACTACTTTTAGTTTGTACCAAAAGGATTTATTGGAATGATTTATGCCCAAAACATGGCTTAAAGGTATATGGGATGTATTTTTAGGAGCTATTTGGGGATATTTTTTCAATCCCGAAGTGGTTTGATAGGTGTGATTAATTTAAAGAGATGTTTTCCTTTTATAGTGGAAGAAAATGAATCACTTGGTATTTTTGGAAAGAATTTATGTGTACCCACATTTTTACCTAAAAAAGTATTAAAATCCAAAAAAAACTCAATAATTGAAGGTTAATGGATGAATTATATCCATAAAATGTGTTTTTGACAACTGGCTAGGTCATTTGAGACCTTAAGTTAATGGTTTTCTCCTTTATTAATCTTAATTTTACCTTAATAGTTGTAATTAATTTTAATCACATTCACTAATATTTTTGGAAAAAAATAATGTTAGTATTATTAAAAATTATAATCTATTATCATCCAAAATATGTAATCAATTTTTTCAAATTAAAATCATCGAAGTTTCATAAATTGATTTAAATTTAACCTCACAGGTAGGACGACAATGGAGATTTTTAAAGTAAAAACATCTGAAAGTTTGTTGTGTTATTATAATAAATTTCATTGTGGAATTGATTAAAATTACAAAAATTGTATTTATTTATAAAAATATTATCAAAATAAACTTTAAAACAAATTAAAAATATAATTTAACCTTATAAATAATTTAGATGAAAAATTAGTTTGAGCTAAAATTCAGTGTTTTTAACTATTCATTGAAAAAATGAAATGTTTCAGAAAATATAAAAAATTCACCATAACCTAATTTGTATGTTTCTATTTCAAATAAAATATTTATTTTTACATATTAAATCAATTAAAGTGTCAAAATTTATATTTAAAATTGGTTCTCTATTAAAAGGTGGTAAAATTACCTTTATAAAAATATAGGTTTTTTGGCTAAAGTAGAGTACATTCTTATCTTGCATCTATAAAACCTAATAAATGAATTTCTAATATATATATTACAATAATATCACTCAATAATTGTAATTAATTATTTTTATTAAGACAAAACTTATCTTGGAAGCATAAAAATAAAAATATTTCTTTTTATATCCAATGGGTTCTTATTTTCATTTATCATTAATTGGCAACCAATGAATTCATTTTATATTTATAAAAACCATAAATTTTCATAAATTAGTTAATGATATTCATAACCTCTAACATAATTTCTAGGTTATAACATACTATATTAAATAATAATATTTTAGTAATACATTGTTACTTGGTGAAACTCGGTCTTGCGTGTAACGCAAGCAACCGAAGAAGGTCGCTCTTGCATGTAATGTATGCTAACTTAGTATTGCATGAATTTAAATATATAGAATATATTTTAAATGTTAAATATATTATAAGGTATCTAAATATTATATTACCTTACATACTTGGTGTCGCATGTCATACACACTATCGAATACATGGTTCTTACTTTAAATTTTTGTGGTGTCGCATTCTCCCCACCTTATTTAAATTGAATCCTCACAATTTAAACTCGATCCTGGTTATATATTATTTGATAATTCCTATTTTTAAAATCCCACATAATGATAAGGGTTCATAATTCATCCTCTATTAAAGATATAACAGGGAGTGAAAATTTTACATGGACTAACATATATCTAGGTATCTAAGTAAAAGAACCTCAATGGAAAGTAGAGATACATACTTGGAGGAAAAGCATAAATATTTATTTGGAGTTAATGATGTCATCAGTAAAAAAAATTGAATGATAAATATAAAGTTGAGGGCCTCAAATCAATAAATCTGCGATCATTTAGAAAACCATTAGTTGAACAGAAATTAAGGTATTAGGACACCATTTTATTTTTATTTTATTTTCCTAATGTTGGGTAATTATATTAATAATTAAGAATATAAGGAAATATTATTACTTTATAGGTTTGAATTTCATATGAACTATCCTAACTTTTGGTTTTTCTTCGATCAAATAACAATTCATTTCTTTAATACCATAAATTAATTACTAACAATGATTTTTTTATGCTTCAAGCACTAAAAGAATCTTTTAAACGATCACAAGTCATATAAAAGAGTGAATAGTCTAACTATTTTTATTTAAATATCTTAAAAAATAAATATGGTGAATATATTAATCTCTAATCCTAAAAATTGAAACTACTGGTTCATCATTAACATTTATTCATGAATTTGTTTAAGCAAAAACAATGAAAAAATAACCATCAAATTGCGTAAGTCAATGGTTGGCATCAAACCCTTATCGTCCTTCAGTCATGGTTTCAAGAGCCACAACCTTGCTAGATTTTATTGGTTTTCACTCGGATTATAGTTTGTCCTTTTCTAAAACAAAATTAATATAATTTACGTAATAAAAATTATCAAAATCATTGAAATTAGATTAATCCCTATATATTCTTTTAACAAAGGTTTTAAATATAACTCTAATTCATAAATAAGTCAACCACTTATTTACAGAAATATTCTTCCTTGTTATAGAGTTTATCCTATAGAATAGGGAATTGAATTAGGTTTGTCCAGGTTCCCCACCCTTATGAAAAAGAACTATAAAGGATTTCTTAGGATGGGATTCATTTATTTCCATCGTACTCTTCATTTTTCCTCGATAGTCCTTTGATTTATATCCTTATTTCCCACACATAAAGCATTTCATTGTTCCATTGAGACACTTTCTTATGTGTATACTTCCATACTTCTCACATGTCATTAATTGTGCCTTATTTTCCATCCTTCTCTTCTTTGGTGTGTTTGGGAGATGGAAAAGGTATATATTGTTAATCATATTCCAGGAAAACTGATTTAGAATAAACATGGTATCCTTCAATCCTATTAACACAACATTTTGTTGATCATTTTCACCACCTTTTCCTTCATGTTGGATGTAAACATGAATCCTTTATGTTCCATCCATTGACTAAAACTAGAAAGAATAGCGTGAACAACAATAGTTATAATGAGAAAAGTGTATAATTATATATAAGATATCCTAATCATAAAACCTTATTTTTAAATCTAAAAAACCTTAGTTTTAACCTTGACTATTCATTTTCATTATCCATTCAAATTATTCATATTTGTTTATAACAAAAACATGGATTATATTAAGAAAATCCATTAGTAGTGTAAAACCAAGTTCACAGTAAGGCCCATTATCATGTACGAGGTTACCCTAAGTAAGGATCAGAACACCTTTTCAGAGTAATTACTCTGATGTACATCTATTCCAAAACCACATCCAGTTGTAGTATTCAGATAAGGTTGTATTTCTAGGAAGACCCACATAATATCCACCCTACCAAAATTCTAGGATTTTCATCTATACTTGTCATCAAACTCAACCTTAGGGTTAGGTTCTCTAACCTATGTTTTCCTAAATCTAGTTCCCAAGGTTGATACTAAACTTCCTATGATACCAACTATAGTGACCTGACCCTAGACTGTCCGGATCCGAGGTCTGATATTAATTAAATTATCATGATTACAAGGAATCAAATCCCGAAGGACCGAGAGCTTAGTAGTCTTGGTAAAACAAATACATAAATGAGTCTTGTATTATCAATCGATACACTAATTGCAAAATAATTTTTTTATTCTTTCTAAATAAATAACTTTTAGGATAACTCTAACCCATCTAGTAAATCACTACATATTTTATATATTACGATTATCAGATTCCTGGGGAAAGAAACATAATAAGGGTGAGATTAAATGGTGAGTAAGTAAAAAATATAGTGGAAGAAATATTGAATCAGTGATAATAATAATTATTTCATGGTAAATAATAGAAAAAATATACCATAATCAAAAAACTGATAAGGAAGTGCATTAACAATATGGAAAGGTAATAATTGGAAACACATGCCATTCAAATAAATAGATAAGGAAAACTAAATATGGAAGTTTAAGAAACTAAAACACATGTCATTTAATCAATGAAACGATAATTTAATGTATTTATAGATATTTGGACACAAAATATCATGGATTAATAATAATTGTAAATAATATGAGGGGAATGTTTTCTTATTGGGCATCATGTCTTAGGAACATGAAAATCTGCACTTTTAAGACCTTTCACAGGGAGGTTTTAAAATATATATATAAACCCATTTAATTCAAAAAAATTATTTTCCTCATGAGAACCTATCGATGCTTTAAGGATCTATGTAAAGTCTAGGGTCAACCAGTCATTATCAGTCAAATGAAATCCTCACATCGAATAATCAAAATAAGTAATATATCTTATCAAATATCTGTATTGAACAGGTAATAGGAAATTATCATTATCTCCCCAAATAATACAATTAAATTGAAAGTAGACATCATATATAAAATGGTATATAGTTTAGGAAATAGTAATATCCATGAAAAACGAAATTGATGATTGGGGGGAAATTCAATGTATAAAGATTAAAGGATATTGAATATTTCAAGGGGAATAAAAAGTGACTCAAGGAAGTGAATAAGAATACTATCCTTGTCCATATAAATAATAAAAAATCCAGAGGAATAATAAAGATGGTATCAATACAATAAATCTCATGTGGGAAAAAATAAAGGGTTGTTGTTGTTGAAGAATAGAAAAAAGAAACATATTTTAAAATCATTCTTGAGGAAAATAGCCTTTTTTTAAAACCTTTAGAAAAACTATTTAATTTAAAATGACTTTTTAAAATATTTTCATTAAGAAAATTTTTAAAATGCATTGCTGGGAAAGAGGCAAGAAGATTACTTTAAAAAAATGGTAAAAAAGGGTAAAAATTTATTTACCAAACCATTTAAACAATCATTTTTGAATTTTTTTTAATAAAAATTGATTTTAAAAGAAAATAGGTTCTCCGATTAAAGTGAGAGATAGAGTCAAGTTTTCTTAAAAACAATTTCTAAAATATTTTGTGTACCAAAAATTGAAAAAATGGCAATAATGCATGAAAATGGTCATGAATAACTAGAGAAGTTAAAGTGAAAGGTTTTATTGAAAAAAATTTATATAATTTCTTCAAATGGAAATGGAAAGACCCGTAAATTTCAAGGAAATTTTTTTCTTAATTTTAATTGGAATTTTACAAGAACGCAGTTTCTGACGGCGCCTGATTCCGAGGCCCGGTGTGCCCGGAATCATTTTCCGAAGTTTGGCTCGGGTACGTTCAGTGAACGGACGAGCGGGTTTTTCTAACTTTTAAACTGGTGCCCGGAATCGAATTCTGAGGGCACTGATGAAATCGCAGCGCCGGTATTCGCTTTGAAACGCCTCTTCCGGAGTTGCGTTTGCTCGGGTGTGGTTTTTAATTTTTGGGCTTAAAGTTAAGAAATAAAATAATTTTACGACAACTTTATTTTATTTCACTTAAGCCACTTGGAAGCCATTTGAAGCCACTTAAAGACGGCTAAAACTGAGTTGATCTGGATAGGATGCTATCCAGAAATATCCTACCCCCTTGGTAGGATATTTTTGAGGTGGGGCCCGCACGAGCCCCGCCGTTTCTTTCCGCTAAGTAACGCACCCGCGAAAACCCGTCATTATGAAAGTCAACTAACGCGTTTTCTTAATTTCTTAACAGACCATTTAATTGAGCGGTTTATTTCGTAAATTAAATGAGCTGTTTCTTTCGTTGAATTAATTCAACGAATTGATGGGTCGCTTCTTACCCGTTTTCGTGTGTTGGCATAATAATAAAATAAGACCAACCAAAATCTTTTGAGAGATTACTCGTTGAGACAGAATCCTTGTATCTTTTTCATCCTTCGCGAAGAACGCGAAGAACGCGAAGAACGCCAAACCCGGAAATCGACGACGCGACGCCGTGATCCGCAACGCCGACAACGTTCTTCTGTGATGTCTCTTCCTCCGCGACGGATCTTCGATCGGCTGCTTGAGGTAAGAGTCTCGGACCTTCCTTTTTATCTCCTTCGTGGTTCTTAACCAAAACACGGATTTAATTAATTAAATTAAATCTGCTGTTTCATGGTGCGTTGAGTTTGCCGACTCAACGCCGTGTTCCGCGACGACGCGACGCCCTTCCGCGACGACGCGACGATCTCCACCTTCCGCGACGAGCAATTCCGCGAAGAACGCTCACGCGTGACGACCAACGAGGTAGGGATTTATTTTGGGAATTACCTATTTTCTTTTTATATTCCCGTAATTGTTTCTTTAAAAAGTAAAGAATTGGCTTTGTGAACAATTTTAAAATTTATTAAAATTGTTGTTTCCGTTCAAATGAGGAACCCGTTAATGAAACAATTTTATTTCATTAAAAATTGTTTCGGATATGCGTTCATATGTTGAACTTAAATTTCTCCCGTTTGTTTATGTCTAACGCGGAGGGTGCGGGCTAAACGAACATGGCCCGACGACCCTCCGCCGTTCTTCATTTTGTGCGGAATTGACGGGCGACGACGGAACGTGCCGCAACGGATGTTTGATGATTCCGCAGTGAAGGACGAGTCCCGGGAGGAGCAGCGGCACAGGCGGGAACAAAATCGGACCACCGGAGCGATCCCGGTGGCCCACGGAACTTGCCGGCGCGGCGGCGCCGGCAGCCGGGAGCGGCGGCGGCGGCATCCGTGGACCCGCGGCCGCGCGGGTCCGGTGCACCCGGACGCGGCAAAGCTGCGTCCTTGACTTAGCGCGGCCCCACGCGGGGGGACGCGGGGGCGGTGCCCCGCGGCGCCTTGGCCGTTCGGATGCTCGGCCGAACCGGGTCGGCCTGTGCCCGGACCCCCCGTCTTCGGACGGTTTTCGTTCAAATGCCCGTAACTTGAGCTACGGGCCTCCGAACGACGCGCCGTCAGCGGCAACACGATCCATGGATTGAGACGGTCGTTTCGGTATACTATACTCAAGGTGCACCTTCCTTTTCGGGAGCCTACGTGGTTAAGACTCCGTAGTTAAGCGTGCTTGGCCTAGAGCAGTGATCAGGATGGGTGACCTCCTGGGAAGTTTCCCAGGGTGGGTGTGAGACGGAAAGGCCAATAACTAACAGACCGGGCGTCCGATTGACGCGTCGTCTGTTTCGTTGAATTCCTATAAGTGAGACAGATCTTTTGGCATACTCCACCCGAGGTTTGGACGTAGGTGGAGTACGGTCGGGTTGGTTTTGCCTTAAAAACCAACCGGGCCCCTGGGACGAAAAAGCCAATAACTCTCAGACCGGGCGTCCGATTGACGCGCCGTCTGTGACGTTGAGTTCCTGTTGGCGATACGGAACTTTTGGATACACCAACTTCGGTCTTTGTGACAATTGATGTATCAGCCTCTCGGCTCGTGGAGCAGACCCTACCGAATGAGCTTGCTGTGTGCGGGAACCCTAGTGCTGGCTGCGACTGCTACTTCGACAGCGACGACTGTGCAGAGATCCTCCGTGGATTCCGACGACGACCGTGCAGAGATCCTCAATGGACTGCGACAACGACCGTGCAGAGACCCTCAGTGGACTGCGACGACGACTGTGCAGAGATCCTCAGTGGACTGCGACGACTACAACACTCAGCGATCCTACGTGGATCAGTGCTACAGGTCCTGTGTGGGCCCGATCCTGTGTGGGTCCTAGCTGTGCTGGTCTTGTATCCTATGTGGGTCCCAGCTTGGATGATTCAATACTGGTCTTGTATCCGGTGTGGGTCCCAGTATAGATGAATCAATGAAGACAGCTGGTCTTGTATCCTATGTGGGTCCTAGCTGTGCTGGTCTTGTATCTTATGTGGGTCCCATCTTGGATGATTCAATACTGGTCTTGTATCGTATGTGGGTCCTAGTATTGATGAATCAATGAAGACAGCTGGTCTTGTATCCTATGTGGGTCCTAGCTGTGCTGGTCTTATATCCTATGTGGGTCCCAACCATGCTGGTCTTGTATCCTATGTGGGTCCTAGCTGTACTGGTCTTGTATCATATGTGGGTCTCAGCCGTGCTGGTCTTGTATCCTATGTGGGTCCCAGCGTAGATGATTCAGTATCCATACCTGATCATCCATTTCACCTTTTCGACGAAGTATACCTGTGTGAGATGAATCTTCTGTTTACTCTCCTCTGTGGATTGTGTTGAGCTATCCTGTGTGGATTTACTGTTTACTCTCCTTTGTGGATTCTGTTGAGCTATCCTGTGTGGATTTACTGTTTACTCTCCTTTGTGGATTGTGTTGAGATATCCTGTGTGGATTTACTGTTTACTCTCCTTGTGGATTGTGTTGTACTATCCTGTGTGGGTATACGTTTTGCTTTCCTGTGTGGACTGGGTTGTGCTTGGGCTCGGACGTTGGAGCCGAATTGGAATTGATGACTTAGGTATATGTATGGGCATATACCTAAGCCGTGTCAGATGTTACTTCGTGATTGTATCTTTCCTTTGTAGATTTCGGGAGACCTTCGAGGGTCTCGGGGTCCCTACTGAGTAGCTTATACTCACCCCTGCACGGGCTATGCCCGCACTACGTTGTATTAGTTGTAGACGATGGACATCACTGATCGTGGTGGAGGCGTGCGGAGCAGGACGGTACCTGGAGGTGGACCACTGGGTGGGACGTACTCCGAGCGGTCAGGTGGGCCCGAGGAGCAGTGGAGGCTATCTGTACCCACCCTTCAGGTGGGACTTCCAGAGGACGGCTCGACGCTGCGGATTTTCCTTTCAGTTGATGTTTTTCCTTTCAGTTTTACTTTACAGTTGGGCTTGTATTTCCGACCCCTTTTACTTTCAGCACAGCTTGTACCGTTTTTACTTAGTGTTTACTTTTCCGCTTGCTTACTCTGTGGTGCTTATTTACTTTTCAAAGGCAATGCCTTCCCTTTTTTTTGGGATTTACGCCTTGGTGCTAGTCGCCAGCCCCTGGCCTATGGAAGGCGGGCTTGAGGTAGTCACGGAACGGGCCCCGAGGGCGGGTCGTGACAGGAAATACCATTTAAAGATCATTGAATATATTGTTAAGGAAAATAATCATTAAACATTCCAAAGTGTCCCATACCACTTTGAAACATATTAAATCATAATCCTAATGGAGGATTAACATTAAATGAAAGTTTAAAATACCATGAATATAAAATTATTAATTATATAATATTACTTAATGTGTAGTAGATACACCACAAAAAATATGTAAGTGGTGAATATGACATTTATCTCATGAATATAAAAAGTGATATGGAAATCCATTACTACATGAGTAGATTTTTGAATCATGGGATCCATGAAAGTGTAATAATCAATTAAAACATTTAATATCATGAAATAAATAGAAATAATGATTTAATATATGAAAACTGGTAGAAGATACATCACACAAAATAGTTCAGTGGAATAAATAGTGTATGCCTCACGGAAAGAAAAGTGAGACAAAAATCCTTCACATTGAGTTTCCTTTCAGGTGAACGTCCTTTAACTTACTGTATAAAAACTTATGTTAATTTTATAATTGATTGATAAAATTTCTCGTGATTATTATTACTTTAATTTCACTTTTTATTATGTTGTATACAACTACTTAAACAATTAAGTTTACATTTGGTGTTTTGACCAAATTCAGTTTATGTGTTA
Source organism: Viscum album (assembly GCA_963277665.1). Lineage (NCBI taxonomy): Eukaryota > Viridiplantae > Streptophyta > Magnoliopsida > Santalales > Viscaceae > Viscum > Viscum album. The sequence continues at coordinate 1,234,932,585 of OY728140.1, read as the reverse complement.
AAAATGACTTTGGTAGGTCATCTATGGTCAAAGGGGTCAGTATATAAGATATCCAGAATAACAATAATGATATAATTATAATATTAAAAAATTAATTATACTTTTAAAACCAATCATTAAATATTGTTATTAAAAATGAATCAGTGTTACGATCATAGAGACGGTAGGTCATATGTACACATGAGTAACATTCCCATTTTTCAACGATCATTAGGGAAAAAAAGTAAGTAAAACCATATATTTTCAGAATGATAAATGTATCACAAATACTGTGTTATTAAATCATATATACTAATATATTTAACTTTGTTATGTAAAATTAATCACATCCTGTTAAGGAGGCAGTAGTCCACATATCCACGAACAACGTTATGACTTTTTAAGTGTGTGAAATGGGTAAAAATGAAAATGATATATGTAGTATATTTCCTGAAAGGTAATTATGCAATTAATATCATATATAGTTTTTTATATCATATATTTTTAATTGAAACCATCCTCAATACTTTCCATGTATAGTGCGAATGAATCACACCACTTCGAGGGGCGGTAGTCCACACTTCCTCCAATAATCTTATCATAATAACATAAAGTGGAAGGTATTAATGGTATGTGAAATAAAAAGATTAAATAAGTATAAATAAAAAATAAATATCATATATATCATATATAAACAGATTTTTTATCATAATGACCCCCATGAGAGGTGATGATGGAAAAATGAACAATTATCGTTTCGTGAGGTAGAAGTTCTCCGTATATAGAAACAGTATTTTCATTACCCATTATATGGAAGTGTGTGTATGTTTAGGTCTAAAACTTATCATAAAAACATGTCAGTATATTTAGTACATTGGGTTTGTTACATTATCATGTAATATGGAGATTTTAGGGGGTAGAGAATGGAAATAATACTAATGATCTTGATAGAAGATGTTTACTCTTAATCAGGTAACTACTTTTGGTTTCTAAAAAAGGAATACTTGGAGCCACCTCAAGGACTTCGGGCCACATGATTAGTGCAATTACCCCAGACAGACTCTACAAAAAAGGAATATCCCTAGAGGAGGATTCAGAGCAAGTGCACTCACTAGAGCAGAACCAAATGGATTTGGAAAGAATTTGGGGGTATGACTATGCAATCGGGACCAACATGTGCTTGCATGAGAAGCCTAGATAGACGGCCATACAAAGGTGTAGAGATACCATCACAATGTAGATTCTGGGGAGTGGAAGTTCCTTGTAGTTATATTCTGGTTGAATTCCCTAAGACCTTCGGGTCATGTAATTTCTTAAGCCTATGGGCCATGTAATCTCTAAGCCTAGGATCCATGTAAGAATTACCCATCATCCCTTGAAAGGGGGGTTATCAAAAATCTATAACCATGAAGGCCTTCATCCCATTATGGCAAAGTAAAAATATCTGAAAGGTTTCAATGTTTTGAATTAAATTCAGTATTTTTAACTGTTTATTAAAAAATTAAATGTTTCAAAAAAAATATTAAAAATTCGCTATAACCTAATTATTGTGTTTAACTTTAAAAATGATGTTTATTTTTATATATTAAGTCAATTAATGATTCGAAATCATATTTAAAATGGGTTTTCCATTTAAAGGAGGTAACATTTCCTCTATAAAAAATAGGTTTTTATGTATAAAATAGAGTTTATTCTTATATTGTGTCTATCAAACCTAATGTGTGACTATAAATTTTTTTGATTGAATATAATATATATTACATTAATGTCACACACTAATTGTAATCAGTTATATTTATTAAGAATCAGCTTATTTGGAAGAATAAAAATAATAACATATGTTTCTATATGCAATTGGTTCTTGTTTTCATTTCTCATTAATTGGTTACCAGTAAATTAATTTTACATTTATATAAACCATAAATTTTCATAATTTAGTTAATACTATTAATAAAATAAAACATAAAGGCTAGTTTATATCATATTATATTAAATAATAATATTTTAATAATACATTTTTATTTGGGGAAACTCGGTCTTACGGGTAACAGAAGCCATCAATGAAGGTCGTTCTTGCATGTAATGCACACTAACTCATTGTTTCATGCAATGAAATATATCGAATCTATTTTAAATTGTAAATATATTATAAAGTATCTGAATATTATATTACCTTACATTCTTGATGTCCCATTTCATACTCATTATCCAATACAAGGCTCTTACTTTTGATTTTCAAGGCATCACATTAGTATCCTAGATGCGAGTCATGTTAATATCTAAAATAAACACTCACTAATAAATTTGAATTGTTTTTTCAATGAAGAGAAACACTTTTATTTCATTCTAATGACTCGATAATGCAATTAATATTCAAATATTAGTATTTTCTCAATAACTCCACAATAAGATACATTTTCATATCAAGGCCTACTGTATGATACACTGTCATAACACTCTATCATTTTAGTTACGCTAACACCATTATTTTGTGTTATCATGTTCACTACTATATTAGTGATAATAAATTTCAACTCATTGATCACTACTTATTTCCATTAATAGACCATAGAATTAAGACCAAAAGTCGCATTTTATATTTCTTGAGAGATAGAGTCAACATGTAAAATTAACACTTTAAATATAAATGAATATCAAAATTAAATGAATATTTTTAATTTCATTAATACATCTACATTCTATTTCAATCGGGAAGGATACTATTTTCTATAAATAGTCTTTATCTTTATCAAAGGTAATGAATGATGATTTCAATTTATACTTTTTCTATCTTCCCTTCATAAAAAGATTGAAATTTTTGAAAAAAATATGTATAATTACATGGGACAAGATAAAATATACATGTTAAATTTACTTACTTGATGTGTTCATTGAACAAATCATATATAAATAATATTGTGAATTTTTCAATCTACTGATCTTCAAGGCTCACAATAGCAAATGTATGTGGTCTAAGAATTCCCCCTAGATAGGGAAGTGATGGAAACTAGGTTTAATTTTCTCATACTACTCATGTTTTCTTCTCATTCGATAGTTTTGTCTCATGGTTATACTAGACAAATACATTGAATAGAAATCCATAAATTCTTGAGGCTAGTAATAATTCATAGTGGAACCTTTAGAAAGATTCATGTTCTCTGCATAAGACTTCAATGTGTATATATTATTTTCATTTGGATACATATAACAAAAATAAATAGGTCCACCTAGAAGAATTTCAGTTATAATTTTGATAGTTATAAGCAACCTGATTGTGAAAAATTATAGAGGAAAACTTTTCTCTAACTCACACGATATAAATGGTTCCTCTTCATTCATTTTCTGCAAGAAACACTAAGGTTTTTTATAAAAAATACCACTATAAAAATAGATAAATCGAATTGCCTACACCCTTATATTATTGGAAAATAGATGATAGATTTCTATTAGAATCAAATCATGAATAAAAATGCATTGATCATGAATTTTTTTGAGATTTAAGATTCAAATATATTCTAGTGACCCATTTGTTTTTATTGAATATCCACTAGGAACCTAGATAGTCTCTAGTACTTCCAAAAATAGTTTTTTAAGGTGTTATCACATATGAATCACCCAAAACATTCCATTTATTTTCTTGGATACATAAAGGATATAGTTATGGTCTGATACACTAATCTAACAGGTCACCCTAAGATGATAAATCTTATTTTTTCTTCCCCTTTAAATTTAGCGAAATTGAATGTAAAAAATTAACATATTTTTTAATGTTCATTAAATCAAAAAAATGATCTAATAAATTAGTTGTCCAATGAGGAAACTCAAGGATGAAAATTTTCTTCTTCCAATTTTAATTGGATCCAGTAAAAATATTCTTCCTATATCTAGATTTCATCTAACCTTTATAGAATAAAAATTTGATATCTAGAAATTCATTTAGCACATCAGTTCCTGATATACACTAAGGTGGATTTTTAGTCTCACTAGTTTTTTCAAACATTTGATGATTTTTCATATATGGATGATCAATTGGAAAGAATCATTGACGTCCCATGAAACTAAAACTATTATGATAATTAAGCATTTTAGATCATGCATTCTTCATGAAAATAGGATAGTAAAATTTTCCCATCATGCTCTAGATATACATCAATGCATAAGTGGGACAATAATGTAGCATCTATATAATAAAATCACACTTCTAAAATTCATCTTTAAAAAAATCATCCTATACGTGCACACCCACATTTAAAAGTTTCTTCAAATATTTTATTAGAGGTTTCAAGTATATATCGATATAATTTCTAGGAGTCGGAGGTCTAGATTTGATTACCCCCATGAAAGTGAATGGTTTTTTCATACGTATACATGGAATAAAGTTATAAATGTGAATCAAACTAGCCATATGTTGATTGAAGTAAGAGTATGAGAAAACTGATTAAAATTATCATACGATATACCTAACCTAACATCCAGAACCTCAGATAGAAAATTTGGATATCGAGAATCAAATGTCCCACATACTAATCCATCTGTAGGATAATCAAACTCATTATTATCTTTCCTTCTTTTAGTATCACTCCATAACATATTGTTTTGAGATACAATCGTAAATTAAAAAAATTTGGATTATAGGAATCAATGAAAGTGTGACATTACTTTTCATGGAACATAATATGGTGTTCTATAATCATTTATTTTCCACCAAGATGTGAAAAATTTTATATAATTAGTTTTCCTGCAGCTTCATCCTAGAATAAGCTACAGTTTTCAAGCATACATGAATCTTATTCATCGAAAATAAAATTTATTCAATTAAATTAAATTCCATATAATGATTCTTGAAAATATCTATATCACTATGAATTAATCCATTCAATAAGGTATTAAAATAATTTATGGAATTATTATATATTTTTTGAATTCTTTTCCCATGAAACAGTCTTATTAAAATTTTTAATTTTATTATTTTACCATATTTCCAATATATAATATTCTTGATAATATCCTTAAAATTTTCCACTCGATAAACATAATTATTTTCATTATTTTCATTATGTTCACCCACATCATTAATTATTTAATTAAAATACTTTCTTTTTTATGATGATAAATAAATAAAAAATTGTTACATAATAAATTCTCTCATCAATTCCACTTATTCTGATCATGAACATTTTGAGATTTTTTTATCTCTTTTATGATACTAGACATAATAGTTTATTTGAGAACCAATTTTTTTTATATGGTAGATAACATATTCACAATATATAAAAGGTATTAGAACACAATGATAACATGAAAAATGTATAATATATCAATATGAAGCATTTATAAATGAAATATCTAAAAATATCCAACTTTATTTTTGAAATTAGATTAATATTCAATTAGTATCATATATCCAAATTCTATACATTATGTTAAAAAATATAACAATGTTGTATTTCATGTCATAAAATTGTTGAAATAAGTTTGATATTAAATCCAAAATATATTTAAAGAAAAACAACTTGTTCACTTCACTTTGAAAAACATTGAAATAATATTGAAGTTAAATCCATTTTAAATCACGCTCCATTTATGTGTACAAATATGTCATTTATGGAGGCTGTAGTATGTATGTTTGCTTGAGAGGGATTTTCATTTACAACAAATGAGATAGTAATAAGATAGATAATATGATATCATTATAGAATAAGAACTAAGTCATTATAAACACACACACACACATATATCCATTAAACCCATATTTATAACCATCAGTGTGAGGTGGTGATGAAAAATGAAACACATTGCTTCATGGAGGCCGTATTCTGCATGTATGAAAAAATGATGTTCTAAATTCCCATACGATGGAAATGATGTAGAGAATAGTTATTCCATAAACATAATAACATTTTTTTATTTTAAATATACTGATTTAGTTATATAATGATCTTTATAATATATTTTAAGTAGGTATAATAAGAAATAATCGTAAAAGAATTTGGTTAAGACTTATAGCTTCTCCATGGATATCAACCTTTGGATTACCCCATAATACATCTAGGATTGGTCTTTTTTCAATAATTTATCCTCTAGGAAGTGTATATGAGAGTTTTTAATGGATTTTGGAAGATCTTGGTTAATTTAGAGTACTAAAAGTGTACATATAATTAAGGGTAGTAGTTACCCTTTTATAAATGAAAGGAGTGACACCCATGTACATATTAAGAACATTATTGTATAATAAATTTTTTATCATGTAATGTTGCTAATTTTATTTAATTTGTAGGATATGATATTTTAAGGTCAAAATAAACTCATCGAATAAAAATTATATTAGTTTCCAAGATATTTGAATCCTTCTCTCTTTGTTTAAACTCCCTCTTTAACCCATTTATCCTTTACCATGATGAAAAAATTTTACTTCAGTAACTATTCATTATGAATAAAAAGAAATTGAAATCATTAAAAAACATAGAAAATGATGATCTAAAATATGGAATACTTTTTAAAATATTTATTTTCCTAAAGTTGTAAAAATTAATTTTAATATAAGTTAACAAAAATCAACAAAAAAAACCATTTTTCGAAAATTATATTTTAAGCATAAAACTGATTTTAAACAAAAATAAGGTATAAGGTTGATTCACATGGAATTAATTTGATTATTTTTAATAAAAATAGATTTATTTCACATTATAACAAAACCATAATTTAAATTAACCATATGAACACTTGATTAAAGTATAAAAACCAAAAATATTATTTATTTGAATGAAAACGTTACTTAGATTTTCAAAATGTCAAAAATAAATTTATAATATTGAAAATATATTTTTCAATATAGTATATTAATTATTATATATATATTTTATAGAAAAAGAGTTTCATAAAATTTTACATCCTTCTTTTATATTGATAATATCATAAAGTTGACAGTATTTGTAAAATCAGTAATTTTCAATGTACACTGAAAAGAAAACTATTTTAGAAAAGTCCCAAAAAATATTAAGATTATTTTGAATTAATGATGATAGAACGAGTTAAATATTTATCAATTTTAATTTATAAAAATATTATATTTTTACTTTTAAATAAAAATAAAAAATATAATGAAAACCCACTTTAATAGAAAAATGACATTTTAAACTTTAATTGTTATTATCTCATATAAATTACCAATGAGTGTTAATTTATTCATTTTCGCATTGTATATTCATAATTTATTTATTTTTACATTTAATTTTAATAATTTATCACTCAATTTAGTTTGGCATTGGGTATATCACATTATATTCGACAATATATTTAGTTAAAGTAATACATACTAAAATCAGAGGGTGCTACATTATTCATCATTAATGGAATTCAATCCTTAATGTTTTCATCTCATGTATCATTGTAATAAGTTTAAAAAAATTGAGAATAAATTCCAAGGAGTGGAAGAGGTATTCAAAAACCGTTTATTTATAAGGATATCTAATATTATAACCTTGAAAAAGATGAAAAAAGATAGAATGTAGTGTGGAAAATAAATATATTTTAGTTTAGAGAAAAATATTTTAATTAAAATTGATTAAATTTAATTTTGAAAATAACTTTAATATCTCAAATAAGTCTAAGAATCTTATCAATTCATAAATATATCTTAAAATACAAATTTTCCATTCTGATACTCAAATTGGGAATGAGTTTCAAAATACATACCTTTATAGCTGACTGATATTTTCAATATATGAAATGATAGATTTATCTACCTCTTATATGAGTATAAGTAATTATTATATGATTGAGATAAATAATAAGAGATAACATACTTACTAGATTTATTTCCATTCCATAAGAAAAATTTTATTATTTGATTGTGCTTTGAGAAATTTTCCATCTCATATTCATCTCATACTCTAAATGATAAGTAACCATGATGAATTTTTCATTTCTAAAGAATTAAAATTAATTTTTTAAGAAATAAAAATATTTACCAAAGGAAAAAAGTGATTCCTCATGTATATAGACATTAATTGAAACAGAAAATGGTTAGCACAAGTTAATATAATAACAAATATGAATAAACCATAATATAAAGAAATTCTACATTTATCTCCAAAACATAAATAATAACACCCAAAATTAAACAGAAATTATTCAATAAAAAACTAACCCAAAAACTCTTTAAAATACGCCAAATTAAATTTAAAACCCAAAAATCCAAAAAATTTAATCATTTATTCTTCTAAAATAAACTTAACTTTAATCTCCAAAAAATATCAATTAATCATAAAGATGCATACCAAAAAATAAATTGATATTCCCTAATAATATATTCTCCAAAATATACTAGTATTTTTCCAAAATAACCTGAATCACCATAAAAATATAATATATTATTACAAAAAGTATACTCAATATTTATAACTAAAATATTATCCACCATAAAATCATATACTATAATTTATTTATTTATCCCAAAAATATAGTGAACTTATTCAAAAATAAATTTAATCCACCAGTCACCAAATCACTTTTAAATCTACAATGTTATCTATCTTCTTCAACATATGTTCATAATTTTTTAAAAAAAAATGATAACCCTTTATCCCAATTAACCATAATTACATCAACATTAAATAGTGTGTTAACCCTAAAGGTTATTTTTACCTTTCAACCTTTTCACAAAAAATATAATTAAATTTTTATTCAAATAAAAATTACATTAAAACTCATGTTAAACCTAAGAGTCACACATAGATTAATAATATTTTAAAAATCATCAAAAATATCCCAAAATATTATTAATCACCTTTGTATATAGTCACATATGTCCTTTAAAAAGTGTATATATACCATTGACCTTATAATCATCCTTAAATTTATTAACCCTCAAATAAAATATCATTATATCATAACTCTTGAAACCATATATATAGGGACTTCAATAATTAAAATTACTTTATAACCCTTTAACAAATATTTATTATCTTATTCCTTAACACTTCATTCCTATTGAAAAAAAATATGAATCATTTTATAAGATCTATAAAATTCAATACGATCAGTTTTCCCACGTTAAAAATAATTAAAAAATAATTCATACATTTTACATGTTATTCAAAATATTCCCATATTTTACTGTATTAACATATGACCTTGATAAACCTTTATGATCCCATTCTTGAAATTTATACATAGGATATTATTTTAATAAAGACCATACTCCCCACATTTTAAACCTTTAATTGCTACCTTAGGTAGAACATCATTCCCCTGCACTATGTTAACTAAACTCTTCACTTTTCATCAGTAGTTTAATACTCAATTACCTCCTTTACCATATATGAAACATCTTCCAATTTATTTTAGAAATATACCTATGGGATTCATACTACATTCTTGACACTTATAAGGTTTGATCATTTTAATTTCATGATATTTATCACCCAAACATCTATAAAACTCATTTTTTCTATTATTTGGTTCATTAGAAAACTCACCAACATTTAAGTTTCTAATCACAACTCGAGATGATTGGTTAGGCGCAATTATATTATTTTTCACCAAAGATCCTATCCCATAAGATTTATCAATTAAAGAACCACCATACTGTCCTTCACATCAATTGTTTACTTGTTTCATGATGGTTCAATCCATTTACAACAAAAAAATGATTAGTGTGAGTCTATGAAATAAATTAATAATAATCCATGTTATAAATAAGATAAACAATAATATATCGTTAACCATTTCATATTCTATTCAACACTTTCAGTTCTTCCAAAAATAAAAATTATTATCCTTAACATACTAACCATAAAGGTTATAAAATACTTCTAAATTATGATCCAAACAAACATATTAACCCATTAATTTTTATAAATATTTTAAATTATGATCATTTAACAATATCCTAACCTATGAAGTTATCTATACCCTTGTTTTCATACCAACTATAACACCATATATGATAAAAAACCCATAATTACATGATTTATAACTAGGGTTGAACTTTCTTAAATTCCCAAGATCTTTTAGGGTTGGATTTTTAGATAATTTTTAAAAACATGATATAATAAGGTATAATGTTACACATAGTGAACCTTTTTTATACAAAAATGGTTTCTTAAATTTATAGCCATGTTTTAGTCAAGAAACCTTTCCTTCATTTAAAACCTATAATCATAGTGTAATGATTGACCTTAAAATAATTCCAACACATCCATAGATACAATAAAAACAATTCTGAATGTGTAATGAGAACAAAAACACCATAAGAGATATACAATTAAAGGAAAAAAATTAGTCTAGCGAAAAACATGACATCACATAACATTATTTAATTTTTCACAATAAATGAAAGATATCATGTCCATATATGTTGAAAATTTTATAATAAATTTAATGTTTCAATTACTATATTGATTAATTTTTTATTAAAGACTCAAAATTTAATTTTGAGAGTTATTACACCTTAAAATAGGGTTTCATATGTGGTTTGAGGCATGTGAGGTGCCTCAGTTGTTATAAGAGGTTTCAGGAGCTCTTGGGTTTGGAGTTTCACCTTAGGGGAAAACGTCTCAAGGAGCATAATTTGAATACAATCAGTTATAACCATATACCCCAACCATGCATGCTATTTTTCATGGTTCATATTCTGTTTGGATCATGTGAGGTCCTTTCAGGAGTTTTTTAACCTCTTTAATAAATTACAGGGGCATCCACATGGTTTTTTCATGGTTGAAAAAACCATGTGCACTAACCATGCATAGTGGGGTGCCTTTAACTACGAGGACCACATAGTAGGTGCATGGTCTAGAAAACTATGAATTATAACCATGCACCTCATTAAATGATGGAAATTTTCCAAATTCTTCTCTAACCATTTATGTTTTTACTCCCCTTTTTTGTTCCACCATTCGGCCAAAACCGCTTATGTGTAAACCTCAGACCTTCTCCTATTCACAGGGTGGGATCTCCTCCATTTTGTAGATTTAAAAATGTTTTTGTTTAAGAATGTAAAATCTAATTGGGGTGATTATATTTTGATTGTTAAGGAAAATTTCTAGAGGGAAAATTATGTTTTAAATGATATAAAAATTGGCCATATGGGCGGTTTTGTTTTATGTGATTTAAAAAACACCCCTAAGGGGTGGTGTGTGATAAATCTAAAGAACCGTCCCTATATGGAACTCTAGGACAACTTATTAGATTATTCCATGGATAAGAATAAACCTAGATTGGTGTGGTTTGTGATAACTAAAGAATAGTCTCTATGTGGAGGACTTTGATGACTAAAGAATGTAGGTTCTAATCACAATGGAAGCATGTAATGGACGGTTCCCAACTATTCTTTTTCTATATTTGATGATAAATTTGAGATCTATACAACAATGAACCATGCGGTCCATGAAATTGAATCAATGAAATACACAATAAATAATAACGCCAGAACCGAGAGATAGGATATCAATACATATTGTTTATAATTAATTCAATTACATAAATAAGTACTAATAAGGAATGATTTCTTTATTGAAGAGTCCAGCAATGGATCTGCAGTAAACCATTGTTGCATTATAGAAACCAATAATATATTTCCTATATTTTTTTCTTGATAAGGCCTTAACAAACCTTTTACAACCCCATACATGTTTATGCAATAAACTAGGTTTCTTTACACCCTATATCTTGAAGGTAATTCCATTTTATACTTTAGTTTTTACCTAGTTTAATATGTATGCTGTAGTTTGTAATGAATAACGACAAAATGATAATGGAAGATCTTCATGACTCATCATCGACCTTACCATGTCCAAAAACGTATAATTCCTCCTTTCACTAACACCATTCCACTATGGTGTATAATGTGGAGTGAGTTGAGATAGAATCCCAAACTACCATACAAATTCAATGAAATCTTGGTTAATATTTTCACCATCTCGATCTGATGGAAGCTTATTTATCTTCTTACTAAGATGATTATCCACTCTATTCTTTAATTCCGTGAATATCTCAAAGGACTCATACTTATACCTCTTCAAGTAGATAAATCATATATACTCAAGTAATCAGTAAAAGTTATTAAGTAAGAATATCCACATATAGCTTTTAATAGAAATGGTCCACACACATTAATGTGTACCAATCCTATATGTTTTGTGGCCCTTTCACCTTGTCTACCAAATGGTGGTTTGGTCATTTTCCCTATAAACAATAATGAAATCTATCAAGAGGTTTTAGCTCATAAGAGTCTAAATAACTGACTCGATAGATATTTTTCAAACACCTCTCGTTTACATGATCAATATGGTGATGCCACAGTTGGGTGTTATATTATTCATGTGAACATGATTCATTATCGATTTTCAGCACTTGGTTTTTGTAATTTAATACATAAAGACTATTATTTAAATGTTACATATCATAACATATGTTTTCCTTATAAAAGAAACAACTTTTATTTCCAAATTTGATAATAAAATCATGTGTATCTAAACATGACACACAAATTATGTTCTTGGTAACTGTATGTTCTTTACCGTTGTCAATAATAGGTGGTATTCCCCAATGGAAATAGTATCCATCCTCGCACTATTAGAAGCTCACAGATCCACCTCTCACATATAAATCTTCCAAAATATACTTGGTTCCTATATTTAGATACGTATGTGAGTACCACAAGCTATATTTAATACCCAATGTGTAGAAATTGAAAAATTACACTCGATAACAAATGCACCTTTAGCTTCCCATTTCTTCAGGGTGCAGTTCCTCTTCCAGTGGCTTGACTATCCACATGAAAAACATAATTCCTACTTTTCCTTTCCATGACTTTGGATACTCCCCTTCTTGGAAGGACGGTGCTCGAGAGCTTTAACTATTTATAGGTTTTGGTCCCCTTTTTCCATATTCTTCCTTTTCTTATTCACCATAAGGACCACAAATTTATCATTTCTCATGTTATAATCCACTTGAGGAATCAATGTCAAAAGTTCCAAAACACTCTTATCATTATTGCTCATATTATAATTCATAATAAAGCCAGAGAAGGTCTTGGGAAGTGATTAAAGTATGATATTTTTATGCAAATCATCTGGGAATTTAATCCCTATGATGTCTAGGAATTCAATGTCATTGATAAGCGTGACTACATGAGTCCGAGCCTGCACATACTCTCAAATATTAGTTGTTTACAAAGTATTGGATATCTCCTATCTCTCTTGTCTCTCATTCTCTTGATAGAGATCCTGAAGATGAGACATCATTCTATAAGCATCCATATCCTCATGTTTCTTCAAAATATCATTGGAAAAGGATAATAACATGAAGCAATTAACATGTTTAGAATCATTCATATGTTTCTCATAGATTGATACCTTTTCATAACTTGCCTCATTTCCAAGAAAAACTGGTAAAGGTTACTCAAACACATACAATTTTCTTTTCATGGTGAAGGATGACACGTAAGTGCCTTTAAAACTCTTGAAAATTTGTGCTGGTGAGAAGGATTTACATCTCAAGTGTGGATCATAGTGATATGTTTGATGTAATTTTATTATCACTTCTACAAAATAATATAATCAAAATTTTAATACATTATCTAATTAAATTTAGACAAATAAAAAAATATTATATTTATTAGTCTCCTGCTATTTTATTGAAACCAAATAGTCATCACCATTGGAATCATGATATCTTTTTTTCTTGGACATTTAAGTGGAAATGATCCATATTATCCCTCTCATTACCCAAAATTTTATTGTCCATGAAACTTAAATGATTTTAGATATATATTCAAAATTCCAACTTCATTAAATCATAGACCCTTGGTGCATTGAGTGGACTCCCCAATCACGTGTTATGATTAAATGCATATAGAGTATCAACTTTAAATACAACTCATACATGATATATATATCTAAACATTACAAAGATATTAATTAAAAATTTAAATATTTATGTATATTAAAACCTATCACATGGTGTATCTTATCTTTATGACCACATGAAAGTAAATGTATCAAGGTTTACATAGTAAAATAAATAAATATTAAATCTACATAATTTGGTATATGTACACGACATGTAGATCTGATATACACGATGTGTACATCACTCACCATCTATTCGAGACACACGCCTAGGGACTCAACGAGTAGTCAGTGGCTTAGAAAATTTGGATTACACGACGTGTCCAATGGCCCACATGCTGTGTGAACTCTGAGTTACATAGTCACCAGTCAGGTAAGCCGTGTATGGAATACACTGACCACATGTGACACAAAGTCACTCTTCATCATGTATGTGGGCTACACGGCATATAGTACGGTTGACCGTGAACCATTAAATTATGGTCAACACACAGGGCATTAAATGGTCTAATTAATGCAATAATCAATGCATAATCTTGAGCTGATTTTGCAATCAATTAAAATTAATTAAATGCGAATATACATCTTATAACTCTAGTTATATGTCATGTAGTATGGTGTGGTCTGGTTTTTTTTTATAATAAATTTATTTAGATAAATAATTAGCTTTATCAAATTTTTTCTTTGTTGATGAGTCCAATGACAGATCTGCGGTGCACCGTCATTGTGTTGTAGAAAGAAAGCATATATTTCCCTTAGCGGTGATCCACACATTTTCCAAGAATATCTAGACATTACTGAAGGAGTCTCCAGGTGCTAGCATAGAATATATGTGTGCTTGCATCGTTCGCCTTGATCGCCTCAATAATTTCTTCCAAACCATTCTCCTTGATCTAGAGGAGGATGGTTTCTCGTCATTTTTTTGAGCATTCTTGGATAAGGAAGCTCTCTAGGCTTGAGAGGATTCTCCAAGATTGTTGTGGACAACCAAAAAAATTAATTGGCCAATGATAAAATAACACAACTAGGTATTTAATTTCTAGGGTTAAAATAAAATAATTGCATAAGTACAATTAATTATTTATTCAAACTTATAAAATCCCCATGCCAAATAATAACACTAATATTATTATTTCTCGACATGCGCTGAAATTGAGAATTATTGTTAAATATTATTTAATAAAATAATATTTAATATTATTGTTTCTGACTGAACCATTAAACTCAGTCTGTCATTCCTCTACAATATTTATTGGACAATAAATAATGTCCATTTATTTATTAAATAAATATCACTACATTATTCTCCAATAAATGAATAAATATTATATTTACTAATAAAAAATAATTATTTATATATGGTCAAGCGTACAAGAATAATTATTAAACCACATATGGGAATAACACTTATTCAAACTGTTAAATCATAAAAAATAATCTATATTATTTAACTCAGATTCTAGATAAACTTAGTGTGTGACCCTCTAGGCCTCTTTCGTAGTGGCATTAAGTGAAGTATCCTATAGTAAAAGGTTAGTGTCTAGAAACACACCAAGTTATCCATAGAGAAATAATTAAATGCCACAATGACAAGTCACCTCATACAAACACTTATTGTGTAATATAATCCTTTTATAATGATATCTCAAATCAAGAAGGTTGCATGTTGGTGCCATCAACCTATGTGCTCGATGTCTCTTTCTTTAAATATCTAGAAATATAACATGCCTATAGAAAACCATGGCCATTAATTTCTTTAGGATATATCATTTCCATAAAAGTTATGGATATATTAACTTCTGTTAAAGAAAAGAATGGATAAATCCTTTCTTGCATTATTCATTAATGAAATATTTCCTATTATGCACCCAATGCATCCTACCTCAACAAAAATATCTATCATCATGGTTTTTATCAATAAATATAAGTGAATGACTCATAATAATCATTAATAATAATCTTAAAGTATAAGGACCAACACACATGTTTCCATATAGGAACATCCAATGACACATATAAATGTGGGTTTCCTACTAACAGGTCTCGTTCTCATAATATCATATTAGATATTACCAAGGTCATAGACCATGGGAAGGTGCCTCAAAGTCCTATGAGTGTCAACCCGTGATATAATATATCATTTGTGTCCCTTAAATGATATCATCCAGCTATAGAACATATATTCAAGAACAATGTCATATCATTTTTGGGTTTTCATCATAGTAGGGAACTACTATGACCTTTTTGTGTGAAAACTACTCTTAGTACATTATTAAATACTATGTAAGGTATAAGAAAAATTATGATTTGATAAGTAGTTTATTAATATTAACAATAATTAATACATGTTTATCATAAAGTACATAGAAGTTGGTTCTATGGAACCAACTCCAACAAAGAATACTTCATGTGTAGATTATTGGGATAACCCAGATACTCATAGTGCAACGGTCTATAATGATTATTGAATAATCCATATAAAGGTTCATGATAACTATTATACTCACTGGGTGGAGGTTTTTTATAACTATTGAATAATCCCAATGGAGAGTTATGATTTTATTATGGAACACACCATACAAGAGGTTATTGAGGTTATGGTTGGCCTAATTTTGTAACATGCAAAAAGAGACCTCAAAACTAGATGAATTAGGTATGGTTGATCATAGTAATAGAACTAGATATCAATAATGATATAGTGTACCATGGGTGTTATTGTGAACATGAGGATTCCATGATTTATTTATTTTTTTCATAAAAACTATTTTATAACTATTAATTGTTTACTTTCAAAACTTTCGCATGCACTTTAATAATATACTAGTTATTTTAAGGTCACCAATGGTGGTGGCCTATAGAGTTATAATAACTCTTTTATTGGGATTCCTTGCCACTTAGGTATCCCTATATACACTGTTACTTTTCACAAGTTACAATTATCGGGGCAATGGTCCATCGCATGAGGTTCTTCTTGGTGTGTTAGAGTTGAGCATGGGAGATGGGACCAGATAGGGATTGAGACTAGTTTGGGGTTAAGTTTTAGTTTTAGATTGTTTCTGATAATTCATTTTCATATATATATGATCCTCCCATGGGGGATTTATCTGATATGTTTGGTATACTTATTTATTAAAGAATTGTTACTGTATTTATTTTGGAATATTCCTTATTTATACATAATGGATTCATGGATTGGTTATCTATTTATTTTATTTTACACTAATATATATATATTCTGGTATTGTGGGAATGGTCTCCCCATTGTACAATACCTTGATGATAGTTCATCGAGTCTAGTGTACAAGGATGGACGCTTGAGGTGTGTGTAAACCATCGGTCTAGGAACAATTCAATGACTCAAGTAAACATGACATTACAATGTGGTATCATAACAACTTTTTAATTTTCTCAATATATGGTTATTGTTTATATGAGATGAGTAATGTGTTGGGGATGTTTTATGTGCTATTTCCTAGGAGCGATCAACATATGCATGAGGGGAAACCCTTGTTTCTGAGTATTTTACTTATTATTCATAATTTTTTCTTATTATAGTTGTATTTGATTTTCACCTTGGGTGACATAGTTGATATGTGATTATATATTTTATGGGATTTACACTCTTATACCAGTATGGAAAGATATAATGGAAAAATTAATTCTTCATTTCAAGCAGTTAGGGATTCATATTAAATTAATCATGCGAGGTACAAGAGTTTTAGATTAATTTTTCATTTTTTTGTAATTAGAATTGTATTGTAATTCATATTATCCTAGAATTATTATTTTATAGTTATGAAAGACTAATTTATTTATCCCTATGATTTACGTTTTACAGTTAGTGATGGGATTAGTATTTAATATATACATAATATCATATATGGTGTTTTCTATGTATAAATATAGTGGAATATTACTTGAACAGTTTCTATGAAAATCCCTTGATGAGTAGGAAGATATTAATGGATTGATATTTTTTTTGGTTAAATAATATTCTAGTAAGAATCCTATAAAGTGTTTCCACAATATATTGTGAATGGTATTATATTTAACCATGCCTTGAGAAATTGTGTAATTGGTAAATCATAATTTTTTTTGAATTTGAATCCTGTGGGCCTGATAATTTAATGAAATGATACTGCTGAAGTGATTATGAAACGTTTTTTAGATTGGAAAGTTTTAAAATGTGAATTTTATAAAATGGTGGTTTTGAGTCCTTTTAAAATTAAAAGAATAAAAAATTCCTTTAGAGTTATGGAAATTCATATTGATTGTCGCAGTATACAGGCTTTATATGTTAATCTTGACCTGGTGTAAGGGTAGTGGGGTTGCTGGAAGTGCCCAAGATTTGGGACCATGTGATACGAGGGTGGTGCGTCAATTATGTATATATGATGATGATTTTAACCCAATGTATGGGAGGTTTGTGTCTAGTTATATATCACAGTTTCTGAGAACTCTGATTTGGGTGTTTGACATACAAGATTCCATGATAATTTGAGATGAGTGTGAGTGTCATCCCATGACTTAGAGTTTCTATGGTACATTTGTTAGGGGCTAGGTGGTAGGGCCTAGTGACCATTGAGGGTGAATAATGTTTGTGAGTCAATGCCTGGTGACCATCGAGGGTAACCTATGTGAGTGGTTGAACCAATATTGTAAGACTCCATAGTAATGTGAGGAAGGTGTATGATTTGGTTTATTTGGTTGGTGCATGTTTGGATCTTTCAGTTTGATAGGTTTATAGTTGAGAAAACAAGGTGCTAGTTCCTTGTGTTTAGTCTAGTTACATAGGACAAAAATCAAATAGATTACAACTTTTTTGGTTTTAGTTTTACTTTTGGTATGAAGTGGCTATGTGGATAGTAGTTTATAGAGTTCATAGCGACACTTTGGATAAATGATGGTCATGAACTTGTACTTGATACATGCCTTGAGCATGGGTTTTTACATGTTTACGCATGATATCCTCGGTCTTTTGGGGTTTTACCCATATCATAATGAGTTGGATTATGTAGACTAGTTGCAATGGGATGTTGACCTCTACATCTCATTTGAATCGAGTTGTGTGAGGGTTCAAACCCACGATTTATAAAAACATGAAGTGGAGTTTGGGTCTTGGATTGGTGCACATGATATCTACTAGGTGTGAGGAAATAGTGAAGTAATGGCTTGGATGGACTCAAATATAAAATAACCTATGATACCGGTTCTTGGTATCAAAGTTATACGTTAGGGAACAGGAGGTCAAGTGTTGATCCCAACTAAGATTAGATGATGTTTCAGACAGTGTGGAGAGAATAGGGTTAACACTTCTCATTTTCAAATGACTATAGTTAATGGGTGGTTCTGTATTAGACCATGTCATAAGAGAAGAGATGATTTTGAATAGGAGTATAAAGTCTATTCCTGGTTGGATCAGAGTGACATATTCATGAGAATGGTCAATATTTTATTTTTTCAAGCCAGTTTGGATGTAACATGACTCATGTGATCTTGATACAGGATATGTGATCAGTTAGTGCGAGTGTGTGCATTGTTTAAATCAATTATTTAAGGTAGTGTGTGTTGGTGAGTGAAATTCTTATTCTTGGAGTGGTGGGAAACTGTGTTTGAGCTAAGGGTCGATGAATGTAAGGAGATATCGTGGCTTGGATGCTCTAAGATTTCTTATAAAAGAAAAATAAACTAATTTTGGGGAGGCAGTGGCAGTTTGGATTGAGTTTCTGTGATATGGTTTATCCAAGAGAAAATCCTTATCATGTTTTAATAGGTTGGTGAGCATAACTCTGGTGGAGCAACATAAATGTAGTAAAGGTGGGACCCATTGGTATTGGTGCACGGGGAGTAGTGTAAGGGAATCAATAAAGTGTCGATATCCCTATACACCATGGAGGGTGTGAAATTAATTTAAGATGAATTTTAATGAGTACCTAGAATTGTGTTTCCATAGTTGGAAGCGGTTAATGTTTTAAAGTTTGAGTAGGGCATAAGAGTGAGTGATTTGGGACACATAAGACCATTGTTCTTGATGACATGTGAGTTATGGGATGTTAAGATTGGGGTTTGTCTTGGTGATATGATGAAAAGGGTAATCCTTAGGTGGGGTACATTATACCATTCATGGGAATGTGAATTTCATCCTTAAATAATAATTGGAGTTTAGAACTATCCTTAGATGGCCATGACTGCACCAGATTTTAGTGCACACATTATTTTAGTATAATCTAGTTTCTCTTGGAATAGATAGGGGATATTTCTATGAGGTTTTGGTTAAAATTTTATAATATATTTTAGACATGGGATGGGTTTTCTTAACTCAATATTGGTTCATTGTGGTTCCATGCTGACACTCATATGAGAGCAAGAGGAATAATAAATGTGTTTGGTGTTTTAATATCAAATTTCATTTATATTTAAAAGTTATAACTCAAAGTGTTGTGACAACCATGAGATACCTCAAAATATTATAGTGTCATGATTGAGAGTTTTAATTGTGAGTTTGTGGAGAAGGAGAAGCATTGTCCTGGAAGGTTTCTCAGCAGGGTTTCGATCAATCAGTTTTTCATGGGATTCAATGTCGTGGGTTCCAAACTATATTGGATACACTTGTCGAAATATACAATACCTTGTTATATTATTTCATTGTAATTTTCATGGTACATTTAACGTGTTCGGGTTACAATAGGATGTTGGAGGTACGCCCATGTTATCTTGAAGGTGGGAAGTAAGAGTTGGTAATGTTGTCGATCGATGCTGTCATGTGGGTGAAGTAATGGTGCATTTGGTATGGTACTGAGTGGGTTTGTGGGATGCTTATAAAATGTTTAATTTGAAAACATCTGATGGAGGGAGGCATTAGTTTTTGGAATCAGACTTGTGAGCTAAGTACTATAATTAAGAGCACCATGGGCTGACAAATTTGTTGGCTGATCACACAAGGGTGTCTTGATATAGAAAAAATTATAGAGTTTCATCTCAATGTTTACTGTTTGATGATAGTAAAATAATTGGTTCAGAATCGACCAATATCATGTATTGTGTTTGGTTCTATTCCCACAGTTTCATGTTGGATGTTCATAGAAGAACAAAAATATTTGGAATTAATTTCATGACTAGCATAGGTTGGGTGATGTGGATGGATATCGAATGGGGATTCTTAGTGATGAGAAGTGTTATAATAGGAAGGTTGTAAGATCCCATTTCAATACGGGTTGAATGTTTTAGATGAAATTTTAATTTTTGATTACTAGACGGATAGAGTTTTTATTGGAGACTCAAAAAATAATTTCAAGAGTTAGGAAACCATAAAAGACTGATTTGGATGTGGTTTGAGACTTGGGAGGTGCATTTGGTGTTGATAGAAGTTATGGGAGTGTCAGTGTTTGGAGTTTCAGATTCATGGGAAGTATCACAGGGCACTCAATTGGCACAAAGTTAGTTCTAGCCATCAAACCCAAATGTACGACCTATTTTTTAAGCCACGTAGTTTTTTTATACCATGATAAGGGCTTCAGGGGGTCATGAAACCTTTAAAATAAATTATAGAGGCATATAAATAGTTTAAAAAACCTTGTGTACTACCATGTAATGTAGAGTTCCTTAGACAGTAAGGATAGTGTGGTTGGGGCATGGTTTGGAAAACTCTAAATCCTAACTATGAGCCTTATTAAAGGAAATTATTTTTAAAAATTTACCCTTTGGTTTTCAGCCCCCTTTTTCTTCCACCATTAAGCTAGAACATCATTCACACGTGCCTCCCTCCTTCTCCTATTCCCATGGTAGGTTCACCTCTATTTGGCCTCTAATTTGAGATTCATCACTTACGTTAGAGAGACTCAGTAAATTATACAACACCTCTTCCATCTACTTTGGTTTTATTTTATGGTCATTTAGTGTTCCATTGGTATTAGATAATATGCTATATTTTTAGGACATTTTTCTGGTTTTGAGTTTTCTTATGATCTAAACCCAAGTGGAAACCAATATTGGACTAGTGGGATTTTATATGGTTAAATTATGTTATCCATTAAATATAACCTAAAGTATTTCCACATTTTGTTTCATGTGTGATTATATTATGCTGACCATGTTGATCTTGAACTTTTTTTAAAATAATTACTTTTGAAATTGAGTTTTACTTAAATTAAATTCTCTTAAATATGAATTAAACCTTAGGAATAGAATTCATAGTTATTTCCTTTTATAAGTGAGTTCACCCAGTTAAATTGTTTTCAAAATGGGAATTTTGTTTAAAAATTGAATTTTTTTGGGTAGAGGTATTTATGTTGGACTCTTTTGGAAAGTAAATTATGGATTAAATTGATTTTTGTGAAATGGAATTTCTCAATCATCAATATTATTAGTGTATTTGGAACTTTAAAGTGGATAAATGGGTTGGTAAATGGTGAGTCATTTTTTTATAAAATGTGAGGTGGGTTTAAATATGTTTTTTTTAAATTGAAATTCCCATAGGGGTGGTTAGGTGGGAATTGTTTCAGAAAACACCCTGTGGGGAAATTATGTTTTAAATGATATGGAAAATGGATATATGAGTGGTTTTGTTTTTTGTGATTTAGAAAAAACCCATAAGTGGTGGTGTGTGATAACACTAAAGAAAAATACCTATGATGTTGTCTATGATAACTTATTGTCTTATTTCATAGATGATAAGACACCTAGTTTGGGGTGGTTTATGATAGATAAAAAATAATTCCTATATAGAGTACTATGTTAAAAAAATAATCCCTACATAGAGGACTATGGTGACTAAATAATAATCCATGTGTTGAGGACTATGATAATTGGGATGCTCCATAGGTGAAGGATTTTGATGACTGTTGAATTCTCTATATGGAGGTTTGTGATAATTTTTATACTCATTCAGTGGAGGTTTGTGATGACTATTGAATACTCTATATAGAGAACTTTGATACTATTATGGAATAGTCCATTTGGATGGTTCTAGATGTTATGGTTGGAAAAATTTCATAATGTTCTCAGTGAAACCATGACATTAGATGAATTAGGTATAGTCAATAATGGCTATAGAACTAATCATCGATAACTAATTAGCTAAATATGGGTGTTATTGTGAACCTTGAGATTTGGTGATTTATTTAATCTTTTCCTGAAAAATGTTTTATAACTATTAAATATTTATTAAGAGAACTTCACATACACTTATATAACAGACTGGGTATTTTTTGAACATTGTTGGTTGTGGAAAAATTAATTATGCTCATACACTACTAAGGATTCCATGAAACTTGGCTACCTGAGTAGACAATATTACATAGTTCAGGTTACATGTATAGGGGAAATCATCCATTGCATGAGGTTTTTCTCAGCATGTTAGAGTATAGAAAGAGATATGGAACTAGGAAGGAACCAAGGCCGATTTTGGGATGAATTTTTGTTTTCTTTTGTTTATGTTGTTTCATTATCAACTATATATGATCCATTCATGGGGGATTAATTTTCCATGAATGTAATACTAATTTATTATGAAATTTTTACTTTATTTTTTTAATAGTTTCCCTATTTACCTACAATGGTTGTATGGATTAGTTATATGTTTAATTTTTCCACTAATATAGATTCTATAATATTTAGGGAATATTCTTCCATTGTATTATCATTGGACATCCTTGATTATTGGAATCCTTTAGTGTATGGGGAGGCATACCTGATGTATGTGGAAACTATTGTTCTACGAACCATTTACCATCTCAGGGTGGTGCGATGTTACAATAAATATTAATTATATAAAATAATTCATAATAACATGTGAAAATAGTCCTTTACTCAAATAAGACCATTAAAACCCATATAAAGCATAGATAAACTATTAAGGTATCTTTTAAAAACATGAGTACCCAAGAAAATGATGTTTAATTAAAACAAAACTTTCACTTTTAAAATCTCATTTACCTTCTTCTTAAAATAAAAAAATTTCCCTTAAAATTACAGAAGGAATTAACAAACCATATAGTCACCTTGGGACATTATATTCTTCAGCCATTTTCACTTATGTTTCATTGATTTATAACAACTCATAATCATTTAATTCCAATAAACATTTCTCTACAGAATAAATCATTACCCAAAGCATTTGCGGGATTTATGTGAGAGAAACATTTTGACATCTATAATTTCCCAAAAACATTAAATGAAAAAAAGATATAGAATCATTCCATTTTCTATCAAAACACCCGTGTGAACCCATAAATAAAATCACTTTTAATCATCTCATAAAAATAAGGATAAAAATATTTTTCTTTTAAAAACATTAAATAATTCAAAAAATTTCAAAAGTAATGTGAATATGATATTTTTTTTAAAAAATTGTAATCATATAGAGAAAAATTTTACAATTAATAATGTCTATGACATTAGGAATAGGAGGCCATGGAGAAAATGTTAAAAAATATATTCTATTTTTACTTTTTTAAAAAGACTCAAAAGTGACCCGTACAGAAAATGTTAAAAATACTCCTTCTTGAGAACATTTTAAAAATTAAAGGATTATTTAAAATGAATTTAAAAATGATTTATATTATATATAGGAACATTATTTAAACTTTTAAATAAGATGGATATGGAATATTGTTAATTTAAAAAAATGTGATTCTAAATAAATTTTTTCTTACATTAAGTCCCAAATAGTTTCATATATTCTCTAACCCCTAAATAATAAAATTAAATTAATCATTTAATTTCTTGTTTTTTTTTGAATTATTATTATTTTAATTCAGTCATTTTAATGATTCATTAAGTTACTAAATTAGTTTAAATTTATGTCGTATGTTTTTTAGGATATTTGGTTCATAAAATCCAGAATTACTTATGTGTATTGATCATGGTCAAAGGGGACATGGTTCCCTAATATAAATAATATTAAGAATTTTATAGTCATAATATTTTAAATTAAATATACTTTTGTATCAATCTATGTAAGGATATAATGAAAAATGAAAAATATCATTTAGGGAGGTAGTAATCTACATGTATGCATGAGTAATATTTTCATTTTTATAATAAATTAAAAGGATATAAATAAGATAAAGGTTTATCTATTTATATCAATAATATTATTATAAATATATAATTTACTCATTAAATTCACACCTCTAACCATCTAGGTGATAGAAAAATGAAAAAATAAATGTGTCTTTCATGGAGGTGGTAGTCCCCACATATACTTGAGCAGTGTTTCCATTTTCTAATGGATTGATGGGTAAGAAGGTTGATGATATATTATATTTAAAGAATAATTTTTTTTTGACAAAAAAAACATATATACACTATGTCCAACTTTATAACCACCCATATAAGGTAGTGATGAGAAATAAAATACATTGATTCGTAGAGGTGGTATTCTGCACATACGTACAAGTGAAATTTTCATTTCACATGTGATGGAAATAAGGTAGAAAATAGTTTTTCAATATACATAATAAAATTTCAGAATAGTAAATATACTGATACCATTATATTTTGATGGATATAATATATTTTAATGATATATAAGAATAAATAAACATTAAATAATTTAGTTAAGACATATACCTCCTCCTTGTATTTCTTCATTTGGGTTTCACCTCATGCCTTCTAGGTTTGGTCTTCTAGTGAGACCATGAACTCCATGACATTGTGAGGTTATTTAAGGATGTATTTTCAAATATTGGTTCTTCTAGGGTGATCAGAGTGCGTGTATAAGTTAGGATAGGGGGTTCTCTTTTATAAATGATATGAGTGACAGCCTTGTAAATATTAAGAATGTTAAAATATAATAAATTTTTTTCCCAGGAAAAGTAGATGCAATTTAGAAAAATTTTGATTATAAGATATGTTTATGTTAAAATAAACTATTATAATTAGTATTAGAAATGTTCTAGATATTTTTTTAATCCTTATCTCTTATTTTAACCCCCTATCTTTATCCCTTTAAACCTTTACCGTGATGATAAAATTTTCCCATGATAACTATTAATTATGAATAAAAATTAAATTACAATCATAACTAAATTAGAAATTGGTAATTGAAAATATAGAATAAATTTTCTATAATTTAATTTCTATAAGTGGTAAAACTTTATTTGAATATGAGTTTTCATGACAAAAAGAAACACCATTTTCATAAAACGACATTTTAAAGCCTAAAAATGATTTTACACCAAAATCATTTATATTGTTGATTCCCATGGAATTTATTTTATTTTATTAGTAATAGGATACTTATTTGACTTTAAAACCAATCCAAAACTGAAATGATCACTGTGAATATTTGATTAAAATAAAGGAACCAAAAATAGTTTTTATTTTAATAAAACCAATAATTATATTTTCAAAATGTCAAATATAGATTTCCAAGTTCAAAAATATATTTTTAAATTTGTTATATTACTTATTAAATAAATTTTTTCCAGAAAAAATGTTTCACAATCTTTATGGGAAATATTATTTCATGATAATATCTTAAAAATGAGATTATTTGTAACATAAGTATTTTTTTCTATTCACCCATAAACGAATTATTTCAAAAAAACCCAACAAATAAAATTATTCCAATTTTAACATGATTTTAAAAAATTAAGTTCCCCTTTTCAATTTTATTTTATAAAATAATGAAATTTATTTTTTAAATGAAAATAAAAAATATAATGAAAACCCACTTTCATAGAAAAATGACCCTTTAAAACATTTTATATTATTTTATAATATTAATTATCCCTGATGTTTTTTTTCTTCATCACATTGTTCATTCATAAGGTATTGATATTTTCCATTAATTGTAATAATGTATGAGTCATTTTTTTTGATTTTTTATATATCACGCACTATTTAATTAGATATTTACTTAAAGTAAAACATAATAAAATATCAGGGCGTTATATATATGGTTTGATGATCTGATAAAGGAGTATAGGTTTATCCATAACACATATGATTTCTATATATACAAGAATATTAGTGATACTATTTTAGTATTTCTGATATTTTCTATGAAGGGAATACTTCTTATCAAAAATTATTTCCTAAATTTACAATTTATAAAGATGTGGTGGGGAAAATATTTCTCAATTAAAGACATGTGTAATACATGATACATATTGGGTATAAATATCTAATAAGATAGATTTAAGTGCCTTATTATATTGAGTTAGGAAACACAAATTGGTAAAATGCTAAAGACATTTAGTGTGAAAAAAATATAAATTTTGTTCTTTATCTATGTTTTATATTTTGAGTATTTGGAAAATTAAATATTCATACAAGGATTTAGAGGGTGGATAATATTAAATATATGTATACCATAATTCATATCATGTATTCCATGATATATACATGACCTGATTTTACATATTCTATTATCGTGATAAGTAGATATAAATAAAATATCGGTGAGAGTCACCAGATTACTGTTAGGAACAATATTAATTACTTTAAAATGAACAAGGATGTGTTGTTTATCTTTATACGAGAAGATGAGCTATGTGAAAATGGTTACATTGATACTAGTTTCCAATATAATAAATAATACATAATATCTCAATCTAGTTTTTTTTCTTGAAATGTGGATTAATCAACTAGAAGAGTTCCAAACAAGTGACTGTAGAGAAATTAATAACAAAGTTTGAGTTCATCTCTATATCATAAGCTATTAAGGAAGCATTATGGATAAATAAATTCATATATTAACATGGGGTGGTTCTTATGATCAAGGAAAAAATTGGTCTTTACTGTGGAAATAATGGTGTAATTTTTCAGGCCATGGAACCCTGGTCTCACTAAAAAACCAAACCCATCCTTCCTAAATACTATGAAATATGAGAGACCATTGATAGGGGTGATGTTAGGATCTATTTGGTGGATATAAAGGAAAATTTAGTAAATTATTTGATAATATCATCAATGCAATAGAAGTTCAAGGGTCATTTTTAATCACTAAGTATAAAATACATAATATATTGAATTTAATGCTTAAAAATGTATCATGATTTTATAATAGAGATTATCTAAATCTATCATTTATTCAAATGTGTTTAAATTTATTTTACATGAATAGTATAATAATTAAATACCCACAAAGTATGAGTTTGAGTTGTCCCTAATCAATGATCATCGTGAATTATTATAGGGTGTGATGATATGTTAAGGTTTAAATGATTGGAATATTATACTCAAAACAAGGATTTGTATAAGGGATTTGTTGAATAGACTAATGAGGTAACAAGTCAAGAATTATTAATGGTACATACTCACCACATTATATATCATGTAATTTCATAAAATAATTGAAATACTTAAGTTTATAATTTATTATTTGTCCCCATTACGTAATTTTATCTAGTACCCAACATGATAATATTCATACTTTGATACGTTTTTTATACAAGCCTTGTGGATAATAAAAACATGGGGTGGTTGGATAAGTTTCTGATCTTGTTATCAGTTGGATCTCAACCAAGATTTGATTTTTCCACTCATATGAAAAGAAAAGATATCCAAAAACTCAATTTAATTATATTTAGGAAATTCATGGTGACACTTAGTTGAGTCCCTTACGATTTTATCGACTATATGGATGAAGGACATGTGATATGCTCATTTTCTAGATGAAATACATTTGATGTATTAATAAACATAGTCAGTCTATTTTTTAGAATCTTTAATGGATGATATGGACTAAACTACAATAAAAGTTTCCATGTCAAAGAGATAATTTCACGAACCAAAGGATTATATTGGTATAGATATGATGTATATGATAAATATTTTTATGGGTATGGTCATATGGATATGTGAGTATCTTTGATCAAGATCACACACATCCCCTTAGTAGCTTGAGTTGTGATGATGATTTTATATAGTATTCTATTTTATTATAATTATGAAATCCAAATTTCATATTTATTATGAATTCTACTATATCCAAAAGTGTTTCAGAGTATTCAAAATGATTTGTAAAATTTCTCATAAAGTCATTATAGGATTTTAGTAAAAGTTGGATATTAATGGGAGTGAACTAAAATTAGGGATATATTGTTTTATGATTTCCTTGTTAACACCACATGATTTTAGAATTTATTTTCTTTGGATAATATATTTGATATGATGTGGTATATAAAAAATCAGTCTCAAATGAACCACAATATACTTTTTTTTAAATATGACCATTATGACATAGAAATTGGTTTGATAGGTATGAATACGAATAAATATATTATGAAATATATTTATAAATATTTTTGTTAATATAATTTAAAATAAAATATTCATTTTTTTCAATTGGTTATAAATGAAGTGAAAATATTTTGACGATAAAAGATATATTTTTCATAAAACTATTTTTATACGAGCAATGTATTTTAATATTAATAGATTAAATTTATCACTATTTATCAATGATTATAATTAAATAATTATATTATATATCCAATTTAATTAATTAAAATTCATATAATTATGATTATTTGGTTATGAATAAAAATAATTTCATTCAATTCTTCAAAAATACATTTTCCTAAAAAATAATTATTATTTCATTTTGTGCTTGAATAATATAATTAGTATTTGAATAATATTTTAACGATATTTTATAAAATTGAATTAATTTTTGAACTCGTCATGTCATAAAGTAATTAGGATAAACTTTTTTGGATTTTTTAAAAAAAGATTTATTTTTGATTGAATAGTCAAAAGTGAAGTTTTTTGGAAGATTTTCATATATTTTTGTTAAACCAAGTGATTTAAATGTTACATTATATTTTTTATTTTTTAAAGTGACATATGATAAATTTTATTAAGCATAATTAAAATAATATAATATTAATTAATATTATATTTGATTTTGGTATTAGTTATTTTTTCCTAATAACCCTACTTTTTGAAAAACTGTATTTTTTTTGTATTTTGCACACTTATATTAAAATTAATTTGTGGAAATTATAAGAAGTTAATTTTAAAATTTTTATTCCATATATCTATTTATGAGGTTCAAATTCATTAATTATTTCAATTTTTTTGTCATTATGAATAGTACCATGGTAAAATTGTATTACCATAGTAAAGGTTTGATCTGGTTAATTAAGGTAAAATATAATTGATAAGGATAAAAAATGTTATAATAATTTTTATGAGAAGTTATTATTTCGAAACTTATCAAATTGGATTCTAAATTTTATAATTTTGGATCCACTTTACCATGAATAAGTTTTTATAAAATTTAAATGTTTAGAAAAATTACATGTGTGCTACTCCCCTCACTTTTTAAAGGGCACATCCTCTCCTCCCTTCCTCATGAAATTTTAGCACTCAATTTCATAAAAGAACTAAAAAATCTAAAAAATATTCTTATACATGTACTATATTTCATGGCATTATTCAGAAGACCAATCTTGGATGGATTGTGGTGTAATCTAAAGGGGTATATTCTAGGATAAATTATAAGTCCTAACCGACCTATTTCAAGTTTATTTTTTTTATGACTCCTTAAAATATTATTAAACCATTATAAATTAATAATATCATTATATTATATATTTGTAAAATTTATTATGATTTTTTACAACCATTTTTCATCTCTTTTTCCATATTTTGATAAATGAAAACATCGCTCGTTTATATGTGTGGACTACCACCTCCCCAAAGCGATGTGTTTCTTTTTTCCCCACCGAATCATATGGATGGTTAAAATGATGGAAGAAATAAATATATATGATATTTATAACATAATCATGATTTTGGAAAATAATATATTACGCACCTTATAATCCTTTCCCTTATTTGGAAATTGATAATGTCGCTTGTGCTTATGTGTGTAACCCTACATCCACAAAAAAACATGATTTATTTTTTATGCATGAATTTTATAGATGATAAAAAAAATTTAATTTAATGTTTAAAAATGATAACTATTTGATGGTTAATATTCTTTATATGATCTTATAATTACCCCTTTGACCTTGGTTAGCTAATATATGTTGTTTAGGGTATTATGAACCGAACGTCCTCAAAACATCTCACATGAACTTAATAAATTTAGTAACTATATAATACATAATAATAAATAAAATAAAATGGATTATTATAAGGGATTAAACCTCAAAAAAATTTCTGAATAAATTAAATAATTAATAAATTATCATTATATAGGTGTTAAAGAACATACTTGTAAATTATGGGTATGAGTTGAGAGATTTCTTGTCCCAATTTACATTAATTGAGACACATTCCATTTTCACCACATGCTTTATTTTTTTGTGAATTATACACTTAATTATGGATTAATTTTTTTATTAATATACTTAAAATAAATTGGTTTAAAAATCCATCTAAATATCTCTTCTTCAGCATCCTTTTACTAGAAAAGTTATGAAAGTTTCATGGGATTTTTCTATAAAACTTTATTTTAAAGTTTTACTTTCGAATCCTTATTATCTATATACATGTTATTTTAAATAATTTAATAATGTTTTTATTTATGATTTAAAGTTTTTTAAAGATAATTTTTTAAAATATTTGAATTTCTTAAAAAATGTTTTAAAATGAATTTTTTCAATGTTTTCCATATCAGTTAATCTTGAATTTTTTTAAAAAATGAAAAGAGAATGTGTTTTTAACATATAAAAATTTACCTCTTTTTACCACCATCATAACTTTTTTTCACTATCAATATTCCTTAAATATTTACCATATTTTTTTTTAAATAAAATATTTTTCTCAATATTTTTTGAATTTTTAGTTTTAATTATTTTTATGAGGAAATGAAAACCTTTTATCATCTTTTTGATATAATGAAAGTGTTTTTATTATAGGTTTAAATGATTATTACAAGGGTTTTATGATGAAAATGTACATTCTTATAAATTTTTTATTCATGTGGTGGTACATTATCATTATAGATAGGGATGGGTGGGCCTTATATATCTCATGAAAAGAGGTGATCCTAGTATATCATTCCAATTAATTAGGTAAGGATTAGTCTTAGAAGGTTAGAAATGATAGATACAACATGGTAAGTTACTCCAATGGAATTTAATTTGCATTAGTTATTTCAAAAAATGGTTAAATATGGGTGAAAAATGTTCATGAATATGATTCTATAAGATAAAAATTCTATTTGTGTTATTTTTTATGGAAATATTTTGATTTTATGAGGAAAGAAAAGTTTATGTTCTTTTGAAGGTGAATGGTTTGTTTTCATGAGGTCTCATATGCATAATATTTCCTTCTCTGGTTTTTATATTATTAATGGGTTTTAAATGTTTTCTTTTATAAAAGTATGAGATTATCATGTGGATATGTTTAATTTATGCGTTCAATGTTTTATGTTTAAAAATAAAAATTTTTTGAAGGATTTTCATGATTTTCATTAGAAAAACCTGATTTTCTTTCTTATATATCCCTTAACAAACTTTGTTTTTCTCATCTGTTATTATAAATTTTTTTCATAGGGAAAATGATGATTTGGAACTATTATGAATTCTAGATCTGAATAAAGTAAAATATAATTTAATTAAGAAAGCTTGTTGTGAATGAAAAAATAATGTAAACTTAAAAATCTTGTTTTTATGGGAAAAATGGATATTGTGTTTCAGTCTTCCTTATATAATGTAATGGGTTTTTGTTAATTCTCTATATATCTAAACAAAAATGATACTACAAATCTAAGAAAGTAAAACCCTTATTTTAAATCATATGTTTATGGGTTTATTTTGATATGAGGTGTTATAGTTGGTATGATATAAAGGATTTATATTACTTTAGAGTCTAGGATGTTATTTGAGAATAAGTTAAAATTCTTATATAACCACAATGATTAATATGTTTTAGATAATTATGGTTATTTTGGATAAATAAAATGGTTTGAATATAATATGAAATATTTATGGATATCTTATTTTTTATCCTCTTAATAATATTGTTAATTTCGATTCTATTTGATATACTGATACCAACCATTTTTGTTTTAGTAAATGGATGGAACCAATAGGAAGTAAGTTAACAATGGATGTGAAGGAAAAGGTGGTGGTTTTCAGAATGGGAAACTGAACAGAATGGGTTCTATAGTGAAATCTATAGTTTTTATTCTTAAATAGCTATGATGAATTCTTATTAAAAACATGAACACATGTGAGTTTACTAACACACAAAATAAGAAAAAAATGGAGTTCTATGGAAGTTCAGGTGATAAATATCAGGAAGGAGAAAAGATTTAACATCCTATGTGTAAATAATGTGGGAAGAAGAACCCAGGAAAATGTCTTAAAGTAATGATAAGATGGTTTATGTATGGTAATATAGGTAATAGAGAAATAAAATATCAAGTAAAAAGGAAATTTCAGCTAACACCATGAATGGGAATAATGTTATTTTCAAGGAATCCATTGAATTTTTTAAATTTGGGGAGTATAGAAATTATGAAAATCGATTTCCTTGAAAAAAATCTCAAGAAGGGGATAAAATATACCATAAAAACAAAGTATTACCAAGGTCCAATACTATTACAATTGAATATGAGAAAATTGAGAATGAAATATAAAAGGTATGGACTATATTTTGTCTTATGTTTTTATATTGAAAAATCATGGTACATGATTCATATTTTTTGTTTTACGGTGGGGTTATTAAGGAATAATATGTTAAATAATTTTTTAAGTATTATGAATAACATTAAATGATTTAGGAGTCTATAAATAGGTATTCTTGGGTTATGATGTAGTGAT
Source organism: Viscum album (assembly GCA_963277665.1). Classification (NCBI taxonomy): domain Eukaryota; kingdom Viridiplantae; phylum Streptophyta; class Magnoliopsida; order Santalales; family Viscaceae; genus Viscum; species Viscum album. The sequence goes on along the minus strand of OY728140.1, from coordinate 1,234,899,020 downwards.
AAATTTAAGGATGATCATAAGTTTAATGAAATTAATACTCTTTTGATGTTTTATGTAATGAGAGTAACCTGGAGACACTTAGTGAATCTTCATAGATGTTTGAGGAATATATAACCCTTAATATTAAATTATGTTTTAATAAAATGTTAGTTTAGGAATAATTATTTTATATTTTGTGGAAATAAGTTTAAAGTTATTGATAACCATTATAGTTAATATGATCTTTGATGTAGATGTAATTATGGTAATTGAGATAAAAGGGTTACTAAATTTTGGGAATAAATGAATTTTCATACAAATAACCATGGGATTGAAAAATAATTTTATGACTAAGTGAATAATGTTATTTAATAAGAAGATTACTATATTGGGAATATTATATAATGGAACCATTTTTAGCTAATACATGAGTTTATTTGATGAATAAAAGCTAACCTAGGTTCTGCCGATGGCAGCTTCCGCAAACTCTCCTCCTGCAACAGGGGGAGAGGGGTCCTTGCCTCCTACTCTTTTATATGCATATGTGAAGTTAAGGGAATGCGGTTTCATCCATCCCTCACCTGATGCGGGATTCTTCATCCCTGGAATACAGGTTGCTCTGAATTTCTCGGGTTCCATCTCCGGTCAACTGGTCATTCCAGTTAGGGTCCAAGAGTTTTCTGAATCCTCGTCGATGCCCTCCACGGCCTTGATTGCAAGATTTGGGCGGCAGAGACCCCTGGTGAAATATTTTGATAAGGTTGTTAATGAAGATTGGGGACTGAAGCGTCATGCACATGTAGGGATCTTGGGGTCGCGACAGCTCCTTATCCTCTTCGCTGATGAGGATGACTTGGGTAGGGAGTGGTCTAGATTTAGAAAATCATCCTCTGGGTCTCCATTTCATCTTCTCTGGTGGTCCTTTGAGTACCATTTGAACTATGATTCTCCCAACTTGGAGATCTGGATACAGTTGTCTGGTCTTCCTCTTCTGTTCCAAAACCCTGGGTTGCCCAGGTCGATAGGTAACTCAATTGGCCAGTTTATATGTTGTGACCAAAGAACAGCTTCAATGACAAACCCTTCAACCGCGAAGATTTGCGTTGAGATGGATCTCTCAAAGACCCCGCCTGAGATCGTTTGGATTGTGGTCGAAGGTGAGTAAAGGTATGCCCAGAACATTATCTATGATTCTTGGACCCCTTTTTTATCTTTTTGCCGCAAGAAGGGACATGACACTTCTACTTTCCATAAGAAAACCCTGGATGACTGGCCAGGTCCTGCCCCAAATGCAGCAATTACTGTAGCAATGTCGGGTGGTGCTGCTTCCACTGATGGGAATAAACTTGGAGACACTGGTCTGAAGGAGCCTATCATTCCTGTGGTAGATCAGCCTCCATTAGAAAGAGATATGATGAAGGGATATCCCATGGAACCTGGTCCTACCGAACATGATGTAGTGGGGGAATTGAGGCAGGCAAATGAATATTCTTTGAGTTCAACTGCCATGGGAAGACATGGAAGCTTGGAGCAGATTGGGAATTGGGATTCTAAATGTGAAATTGGTGATCATAATCACATAGATGACTCTAATGTGCATACTATTGAGAATGAGAAATCTGAAAAACTGAACCTTGATGCTGGTGGTTTTGGCATGGATACTACAAACTCGGGTTTTCAATTTATGGGCAGGGGAATAGAGCAGAAGCAGTTTTTTGATGCTCCTGTGGATACACATCAGAATACATCTTCAATTATAGTGAATGTAAGGTCTGATGAGTTACTAAATTGATCTACAAATTGATATGAAGTTCTGGAAAATGCATAGTTGAAGGAGGATGAGGAGAGAGAAGAGGAGGAATCAAGTGAATAATGTGGTGGGCCACAGAAGAGTGAACTTATGAACCTAGCAAAGGAGGTTCCTGAAACAACAGTTGGAAGGTTTTCTAAGGAAGTGGCGAATGATAATGCTACTCTAGAGCAGCAAGATGACAAGGAGATATCTTTGGATAGGCAGGAATTCTTATAAGCAAGCAGAAAAAATCAGAACAGTGAGGATTATTCTCTGTGTTTGACACCTATGGATGTTAAAAAGGAACCTTCCTGGGATATAGCCTACTTGGTGCATGAAGGGTCTCAAATGGTGTATGAGGGGAAGGAAAACCAAGGATTCCATTCAAAATCTCATATGAAGGAATCCTATAGTGAGATTATCAGGAATGGGGTGAAAAGGAATGAAAGAAATGGAGCTTCCACCGCTCCACCAAATAGGAAACCCAGAAAAGATTACTCCAACATGCCGAGGACCATATCCACCAGGTCTTCAATAAAAAATGGAAAATTGAAAGACACAGATCAAAAGAGGGGATGAAGCAGAACCACTGAACCCATATCTCTAGTGCAGTTACATCAGAGGGAACAATACATCCAAATGCTAAGTCAATACGCTCCGCATTTTGAATGGGAGTCGGTGGATCCAGATGAGTTCTCAGAATGTGGTGGGGGTGACATCTTTGATGATTTCTGATATATGATGTTGTGAGGTCTGTTGATTTTCTTTCTGTCTCTCCTCTATACTTTGTACTCTCTTTTTTATTAATAGTTTTCTAGGGGACTGGGCACTCGACCTAGTCCTACGCCTTCCTTAGTAATAAAAGCTAACTAATCCTTTGAAGGAATATATGTTTTTATTGAGGATTTAATGTGGTATAGGTTGGAAAATATTAGAATATTTTAGAATTTATAAGATTAGGGTATATATATTATTGTTATATAACTTTAGTATTGATTATTTTCATTTGGAGATAAATATTATGTTTTTCATAGAAGAATGTGTGATAAAATATTTATAATTTTTTTGTTTTAATCTTCTTAATGAATATTTTGAATTGTTTTATGTTTTTTTATTTATGTAATGATTTCAGTTGAACTTTTGTTCTTATTGTTAAGTATTTGTAGATTAATGTATCATTTATTGATTTTAATGATTAATTATATTGGATATTATCTTAACTTATGCTAATAAATTTTTGGTTTTTATTAATGGTTATAAGTAGGATAAATAACCTTTATTCCCTTTTTGGATCTTTTGATTTAGTAATTGTTAATTTTAGTGATTTAGGTATGAAAATTAATCTTAAATATTTATTTTATGGAGTAAGATATGATATAGAAGTTTAAATTGATTAAAGCATAACCAAATGTATAAAACTGATATTATTAAATGGAAAGAAAAAAATTATGTTTATTTTCTCAAGTTCTACATCTTGACAGTAAAAGAATCCCTCATGTATAGGGAAAAGGATCTTGAAATAATGTCTTTACCTTTTTAACATTATTTATATTGAGTTAATTGTCTTATATATCCCATACGGATTTATAGTTTTATATTTATTAACCTACTTAAGATCATGTTCTTTATCACTCTCAATTATTCCATGGGTGTTACATTTTTCTTCACTATATCCATATTTTCAATTCCATCAAAGGATCTCCTTATTTGGGAACTTGATATTTTTTTATTATAGGATAACATTATATTTTCGTCATAATCTTGTAAAATGGATGTTTTATTATCCCTTTGTATTTTGTGGTTTTTCAATAATGTTATTTTTATATGTTAAATTTTTTCCTTCCATGATCATATGTTTTATCCTCTTCTCATAGGAATTGATTCTAATTTTTTTAAATGCTTTCTATCATGAGAGATAAAATTATGAAGAAATTATTTCATTAGGGGGGTATAATTTAACACCATGATATTTTAGAATTTATTTTCTTTAAATAATATATCTGATAGTGTGTGGTATGCATGACATAAAGCTTAAATGAATCATGATATACTATAATTTGAATTTGAAAATTATGACCGGACCATTGGTTTGTAAATTATGAATGGAATAACCATATTTGTAAATATATGTAATTTTTCTTAATGAAATGATCACTAATTTATTCATTTATTTTGAATTTGTTATCAATGAAGATAAAATCTTTGGATGGTAAAAGATCTATTTTTCATAAAACAGTTATTATTCACAAAATTTTTTTTAATCTCAATAGATTGAATTTATCACTATTTATAAATTATTATAATGATATAATTAGATTATATTATAAATTGGATAGATGTACATTCCTTTAATTTTTATTATTAGTAAAATATTGAGAATATTATCATTTTATGCTTCAAAAATGCATTTTCTTCAAAAATGGGTTTTATTACATTTTGTGAATGAATTATAATGTTCCGAATCGAGGTGCTGCCCAATGGTTCCCTGAACCTGTTTGGTCAAATGACCTCAAGAACATTTCCACAAACACTAGAGGCTACCGAATTGCAGCGAGGGTCACAATGTGATAATGGGGAAACTATGCCCTCAATGGAAGAGTATACACAATAGAAAGAAAATAGTAATAAATAACGGAAGCAGTAATACCATAAAACAAAATTAAATAGCAGAAGACTGATAATAAAATAACAAATAGAGAATATAAATATGATAAATTCTTATGTGTCTAGGATAGAATCCAAACAAGTCATAATGCATGAAATACAACACACCAAAGTACATAAAAACAGTAAACTCCAACAGTATCGCAAGCCTCAACTTGGTCTCATACTCTCCAGATCCAACAAAAATCAAGTACTTAATGAAGAAGGGAGATTTCCCATATCTATACCTACAACCATATAATCTTTTTGGGTCTAAAAACATGACCCAAATTGGGTGTGAGATGAATCCCAGTAGGCCACCACTGAAATATTTGGGCCTATCTGTCATTGAACATATATAACAGGTAATATTCAAAAATGATGCAATAAAAAAAAGGCACAAACTGCCTACCTTGATTTTGTACGATCATTAATCTTGAACTTCGACCCTTGAATCTGCCTAGAAATGAATAGATCTACAAAAATCTGAAAAATATCCTACCTTGAATAACCTATGAGAGAATAAGAATCAGGAAGAAAACCTCTTAGAGAATTGAGAACTCACCAATGGGATTCTAACTCACCTGAAGTCGTCTCAATCAGAGGTCGGACAGAGAATCAGGAGGGGTTCGACGTTTGTGTCCATTCCATCACTCTCTTGTACGAACTGAGGGGAGAAAAAATATGATTTTTACATTAGACGCAACCCCTTTCTAATTCATAAAATAGAAAGAAAAGTATATGGTGTGTTCATTAAATGTACATGCCAAGTATTTGCATCAGCCGACCCCCACTTTAGGCTGTTTTCCAGGTCATCACACAACCATGTACTCAGTCATTACACAGCCAGTATGCAACTATTCGTAGTACCCAGGTACATGGCATGTACTCATAAGTACATGGCGTGTACTTAGAAAAATCACATTTCTTCCTTTTTCCTAAAAAACAACCTGAAAAAAAGATATACACCTGAAAAGAATATCTGGGTAATTACATGAATATTATGATTAATTTCTACCACATTTAGAAATTTTATTTTGGAAAAAGGAAATAATTTTTAAAATCATAATTTTATAATAGAATTAGAATTATTTTTTTTTATGAATGGATTAATATTTGAGTGACTTGTGAAAAAATACATTTTTTTTAAAACTATCATATATTTTCATTAAATTAAGTAAATTAAAAGTTCTATTATATTTATATTTGGTTTTAATGTAACATAAGATTAATTTTATTAAATATAATATAAATAATTCTATATGAATAAACATTCTATTTGATGATGGTATAAGTTCATTTTTATGTTCAAAAACACAACTATCTATAAAACCTTTTTTCTTTTCATTTTGTGAAATTATATTAAAAGTTATTTGAGAAAATTATACAAATTTAATCTTGAAAAATATATTCTATATTTTTAATTAGGAGGTTAAATTTTTTTAATTAGTTTAATTTAAATTTTGTTCATTATGAATAGTAACCATGTTAAAAATGTGTTACTATGGTAAAGGGTAAATCAGGTTAATTAAGGTGAAAATAAGCGATAAGGCCAAAATAACTTATCATAATGATAATTAGAAGTTTTAATTTTTACCATTATCACATTTTACTCTAAATTGGATATTTTTGGATCTATATTCTAAGGATTATGACTTTATAACATTTAATAGTTTAGAACTATTACAAGTGTGCCACTCCCCTAACTTATAAAAGGGAACCTCCTATCTTCCCTTACTCACACCTTTTTAAAAATATATTTATATAAATCCCAACAAAAAATATCTCCCTGACATACCTACCCAAGTCCTCAATGTTCCAGTTTTCTCAAAATTCCAATCCTAAAAGGATTATGGAGTAAGCCAAAGGGAGATATCTGAGGATAAGGTATAAGTTCTAACTGACCAATTTAAAACATAATTATTTTTAGTCTTCCATAAAATATTATACAACCATGATGAAATAATAAAATATTTTTATTAAATATTTTTAAATTATATTATTACTATTATTTCATAATCCTTTTCTATCTCATTCTCCGTCCTTTGGGAAATGAAAACATCACTTGTGTGTACGTGTGAACTACCACCTCAATGAAGTGATGCATTTAATTTCTCACTACCGGATCATATGACTGGTTAAAATGATAAAAAATGAATAAAAGTAATACTAATGTCATAATTATGATTCTAGAAGTATAATATACTACTTACCTTCTTACCCCTCTACCCGTTCAAAAATGTTAACGTCGCTTCTGTGTACATCTTGAATACCACACCCACCATGCGTTGTGTTTCTTTTTTCATGTTCAAATTTCATGGATGATTATAATATTGTATTTAATTTATAAAATGATAAATATTTCAGGATTAATATTATGGGGATGATGTTACAATGATCCCTTTGACCTTGGTTGACCTGCAGAAGTAGTTTTTTGGATTATAAACAAAATATCCTCAAAATGTATAACATGAACTGAATCGATTTAGTAATTATATAATATATGGTGATAAACAAAACAAAATATATCATTACATGGTAATAAATCATAATAATTTTCTTAGTAAATTAAATAATTAATATAATTTCATTATACGGGTGTTTAAGAATGTACGTGAGGCGTCGGGCGACGCGGTAAGAGATTTCTCTTCTCAATTTATCTTTCTTGATACTCATGCCAATTTCACTACATGTTTTCTTCATTGTGGATTATAAAATTCCTTACAGAAGTATTTAATCATTTTTTAGTAATTTTTTTTAAAAATACATTTCCTTTTCTATTTTTCAATATATTTTTGTTTCAAAAGTTTTATATGTTGTATGGTATTTTTATTTAAAACCGTATATTAAAGTGTTCTGTTGAATCCCTCTCCTCCAAATCCATGTTATTTTAAATATATAAATAATTCTATTATTTATTATTAAAAGGTTTTTAAAGTTAAATTTTTACTATATTTTATTTTATTTACAATGGTTTGAATAGAAATATTTCATCGTTTTCTATATGGGTTGATTTCCAACTTTTAAAAAATTAAAAAAATGTTCTTTTAACATATATCACTTAACCTATTTTCCCACTAGCATATCCATAATTTATTATGAATATTCATTTACAATATTCAATGGTTATTTAAAAATAAAATATTTTTCTCACTATTTTTTGAATTTTTAGTTTTAGAATGTTTTTCTATGGAAACAAAAACATTTTATCATCTTTAAGATATAAGTGAAAGTGTTTTTCTTATAATTTGAAATGGGTTTTAAAATTGGTTGATGATGAAAATGAGAAATATTATATATATTTTCTTAATGATATGGTACTTCATCATTATATATGATTACTGGTGGGACCAATAAATCTCTTGAAAATGGGTGATCCTGATATAGATCTCTAGTACATTAGGTAAGGATTAGTGTTTGAAGGTGAAAAATGAGGCAGAACACTAGGTAAGTTACTCATATTAAATTAAATATGTATCATTTATTTATGAAATGGGTTTGATATAAGAAACAAAACTTATTAATATGATACTCTACTATACTAATTGTAAGCTTTCTAAGTTTTTTTAGGAAAATATTATGATTTCATGAGAAATGAAAAGTTTATGAACTTTTAATGGTGAATGGTTTGTTTTTATGAGGTCTCATATCAATCATATCACCTTCGTGTGTTTTTTATGATGCTAATGGGATTTGAAGTTTTTCTTGGAGAAAAATATTAGCTTCTCACGTAGATATGTTGTAACATCCCTTTAATAAAATTAAAGTAATTACATTCCCTATACTTGTTTTCCTCTTTAATTGGGTGTTTCTTAGGTCTCCTAAGGATGGAGATTAATTTTTGTGGAAAATGAACTAATGTTTAGGGATGTATATTTTTTTGAATTAACAGATACTGGGTATAAACCTATAATGTCTTAATGGGGCTCACCCTGATATCATATAACACCCAAGGGGGTTTGGGTTTTTGTAAAATAATATAAAATTTTATCTATCTATAGGGAATTTATACACTGTTTAATGAAATTAAAAGTTACTTAACGTTCACTAGGATCATTTCGTGATATTAGAACACATCATAAAAGAATAAAATATATGTATAGATTACATGTTGTGTAATGTTGAAAATCAGGTTTTTAATAAAAATGGTGATGGGTTATTCAGAGTATCTTGGTTTCATGAATTACACGATGTTTAAATGGGCTACACACCATTTCTATTTCACAGATAGGGATTTTAGGGAACCATACAAGTGATTTATTTATTCATTTCTCCGCAAAGCTCTTTTCCCTCGACATAGGATTTCTCCCTCGAAATTTTTGGGGCCTTCGCTCTTTATAGATCGATTTTTTCATTGTTTGATCCTCATGGTGGAGTATAATACATCTCTGGGTAAGAGAATCCTTCTACTTATTCATTTTCTTTTATTGAAGTAGTACTATTGCATTATGTTATCATATATGTTGTTCTGAGACGTTATTTGTTATTATTTTCTTTCTAGATCTGTTATACGATCTTGTTTTGGGGGACGATTCCTTATTGGTTGCGGTGCGGTGAATGTGCGTTTTTGAGGTATGCTATAGTCTTTCCTCTTCATCGAAAATTTTGTAAAATTGAATAAATTATAAATTTTTTAGATTGATTCTTGGGCCTCTAATGTCATTGTGGTGTTTTTCTTATTGGTGGATCATATTACAGGCATGCACAACCCTTGTTTTGAGGTCATTGGTTCTATCTCTAGACCGTGTTGGTGACCTGAATTGTTCCAATTTTTGATAAATTGATTTATAATTGAAACAACATGATTGAATAATTTTATTTGTGTATGTGATTCTTTTTTTATAAAATATGGTTTCCCCTAGTTTTGGTAAATGAAAATGTATTTTCAAAGAATTTTTAAAGGGTTTTATAAAATGGTTTTCAAATAATGGTTTTGATGAAATGTTTTGATGAATTGGTTTGTAAAATAGATCTCATGGGAAGACTTCAGTACTTATGCGGAAGGTATAGTAAGAGGTCTCATCCAATATTGGTGGATTTTCTAAGGGGGATTCTTTCTACTCCCTGAGAATGTTGTTCTAGGGACCTATTAGACCCCTTGTGGGATCACTTTTTAGGGTGTTCCTATACTCTATAGTATTGAAACATGCATGGTTTTATATGTTTAGATACTAGTGTCCTAGTTATCCTTACCTAGTTTGATTCTTATAATGATGTTACGTATGATTTTCTTTCATCTTGTACTATTTGGGTTATACTGTCATGGATTTGATATGACATGTGATACATGCTTTAAATTTATTTGATATATCTTCTTTGATATTTGTATATCAAATTATTTGAAATGTATTTACCTTATTTATATAGAAATTTGTAAAAGAAGAAATTAAATTGTTTTTCCATTCTTTTGATACAAAACTATATATCATACCTTGTTTTCTTTAAAGTTTAGAAAACTTGGATTATTTTATAGAGAATTATTATGAAAAATATAGGTGAGATCCTACCGATATTGTTAGGTCACACCCAATGCACCCATTCAGCAGTATGTAGACCTTGTTATGTATTTTGATGCCCAGAAAGGCAAGGCATCACAATAAGGTGATGAGTTTTTCTATCAGCTTGGTTTGGGTAGCTTGTGGTGATATGGTGAGTGTTTTTCCATGCCATCACATGGAGCTATTGGTGTATCTTTTTATATTTTCTCTTCCTTGGTAGTTGGAATTATCTATTGGAGATTTTTTTGTAACTTTTTAGTTGTATTAATTTCGTTGTTCTCTACCTTTTATGAAATATATATATTAATTTTATCTTCTGATTTTTGTTTCTATGTATATATATTTCATGTCGTTTTCTTTAGGTTGGGTGAAATCATTCCCTCTAGTTGTTGGTCTGATTCCTAGGTACTAGTCGCCAACCTATGGGGATCGGGAACGCCCTTCACGTATGTGGAAAATTTAGGCTGGGTACTAGTTTGTGAGGGAATCCTAGTCGGGTTTTTTACAAAGTGATATCAGAGGTGGTATGTCCTCAAGAGTCCTTATCTTGGTACATTTCATAGAATACAGATAAGATTTTTGAGACCTGAGTGGTGGGTTAAATTGATTTACTCGATAGATATTGCTATAAAGAGACTCAAGTTACAATGGAATATTGGGATATGTGTCTCCTTTATTGAATTTTTTTCTTAATATCAGTTTTTTTCTTATGGTTTTTCTGGTTTTAACTGAGATTAATTTGTTTCTAATCATTTTTTTTCGGTGTGAAACTGTATTCCACTAAGAAATGTTCTGTGAGTTCCAAAGGGGTGAAACTAATACTCCTCAAGATAATATGCCCTAGATCATAATTTTATCAAATCTATCATGAGGGTAGTTCGTTCTATTAACTAGAATATACCAAAAGTTTAGAACACAACATTAGAGTTATAACTAGGAGATATCGGAGACAAGGATCAATCATAGTAGTGCTTTTATGAGAAACCACTTTCCTTTAAAGGTATGAATGGAAATCAAGATATGGAGGACTAGATTGAAAATATTGAATATATCATTGAATTCCTAGTTACATCTAAGCGTATCGAGATGAAATATGTGTCTTTTAGACTTGAGTGTTCCCACAAGTGATGGTGGGATTCCACTGTACATGTGGATAGACATGTGGGATTGAACTGGAAGTGTTTTAAGACTCCCTTTTTCCATTAGTTTTTTCCATATTCACTAATGATAGAGAAGTCTATGGAGTTCCTATATTTACAACAGGGGGATATTTCAGTGTAGGCATACACCCATTGGCTTGTTTTTCTTGTTTGGTTTTCACTAGTTGTTGTAAAGAATAACCATATTATAGTTTAGAAGTATATGAAGGGTTTTAAATTGGATATCAAATTATGGGTATTTATTCTAAATCATTCACCCTATGTGATGATAATAGATAGGGATATGATGGTATAAATTAATATGATAGTAATGTTTGGATATTTATCCCCACCTTCTCCACCTCATTGTGGGCACTTCAGTGGTGCACCATTAAAAAAGTGGATTTTGAAAGATCATCATAGGAGTGGTGGATGTGGCTCTTGGCACCAATATTATCTAGAACATCTTATTTTAGATAGTGGTGTGCCTCTAACTTTCTATTAGTGTGGGAAGGTCATACACCAATTCCATTTTTGTCCTTTTCTTTTAACGATGTGCAACATTTGTGAATGTTTTTCTCTTCTACAATGATTCTATCGGTCTATATCTACAAATCGATATGGTTAAGGATTGTTGGCTCCAAAGGCTACTTTGGTGAACTCAAATGATTCAAAGACTATAGGGATCTATCCACAAGACTCAGGAGTGAAGCACCTTCACACAGTTGGTGAGTTTTCAGTGGAGGTAGATTCATGTCTCGAGACAATGAGAGGTACCTTCATCATTGTTTCTTTAAAACAAATTTCTTTATTTGATATCGGTGATTCCTAATAATTTATATTTGGTTATTATTTTGATATTCTCAAACTTCAAATAGATCTCATTTCCTTATTTATGGAGTTAGTGACACCTTTGGGGAAATGAGAGAGTAGGGGTTTTGGTGTCCTTCTTGTGTGCTATTGATAGCTAATGTGGTATTAGTTTAGGATTTCCTCATTATAGTTCTTGATCTATTTGATGTCATGATCAGGATAGAATACTTTTTTTCTCATCATGTAGAGGTTTATTATTATCATCAGCGTGTCTTGCTTCTTTCAAATGATCAGAACTCATATGCGTTTTAGTGAGAGTGAGATTTGAGTTCTGGATATGATAGACCTTCCTTCCTAGAGCTTAGGGGTTTGTTGTCTGCTGTAGTAGTTATGCCCAATGATGTTTCTTCTATTGTTAATCTTTACACAATTCTTTAGGATTTTCCTTATGTTTTCTCTGACAACTTCTCTAGGATTCCTCCAGAGTGAGAGGTAGAGTTTACGATTGACATGGTGCCTGGTATATAGAAAATTGTGATATCTTATTAATGTATGGTACTAGAAGAGCTAAAGGATATCAAGATTCATTTGGATGAACTGGTGGAAAAATTATTTTTTTATCGTAGTGTTTCACCTTGGGTAGCCCCAATTCTCTTTTCTAATAAGGTAGGTGGTTCACTCCGATTGGGTGGGGACCATTTTAATTTTAATTGGGTAACCGTTAAGAATAAGTATCCTTTTCCATGAAGGGAGGAATTGTTTGAGTTGTTAAATGGGGAAAAGTGGTTTTCAGAGATCGATCTCTGGTTGGGTTATCATAAACTTAGATTTTGAGATTTTGATATACCGAAGATGGATTTCAGAAGCAGGTCTAGAAATTTAGAATATCTTGTGAGGCCATTTTGTCTATCTAATGTTCCTATAGTTTTTATGGATTTTATGAATTAGATACTCTAAAAGTATCTCAAAAATTTTGTGGTAGTGTTCATAGAGGATATTTTGATTTATTTAAGATTTGATCATGAGCATGAGAACCATTTGGGTTTGGTTTTGGAAATCCTGTAGAGTCACCATTTGTATGGAAAAATTTCAAAATGAAACTTATTAATTCAATAATTGAAGTTCTTAGGGCGTGTGATTTCTGAGCATGAAATATTAGTTGATCCTTTGAAGATGAAGACTATTTATTTGGGAAAAAATAGAGTGTCTTTACGATTAATAGATTCCTTGGCCTTGCTGGATATTATCAATGGTTCATTAAAAATATATTAAAGTTTGTTTCAAATGTGAATGATCTTACTAGGAAATGGGTGAAATTCACATGGTATAAAAAAATTTAGTCTTGTTTCGTTGAGCTAAAATGACTTTGGACATCTTCTCCTATTTTGATCTTACCTAAGCCTAGTAAGGGAAATGTGGGTTTCTATGATTCTTTGGAAACTATTTTTGGTTATGTGATCATGTGGTAACTTATGGCTCTGTTTATTTATGAATGATTGAGAAACATTACCCCACTCATGATTAAGATCTTTTAATAATTATGCATACACTTAAGTGTTGGAGGCACTATCTTTTTGGGGAGAGGGTCACAATATTTCCTAACCATATGGGTTTTAGGTATATCTTTTCTCATAAATACATGAATATAATATAGAGGAGTTGGGTGAAATACCTTTAGACATTTGAATTCAACATCTCTTATACCCCAGAGAAGGGGAATGTTGTTGTATATGCTCTCAGTAGGAAAGTACCATCACATGATTTTTTGGAATCAAAGGTTGAGTGGAACCTTATAGGGATTTTCACTTAGTTGCATATGGATGCTCAAGAAGATGTTTCAGGTATGGTTCTGACTAGTGTTTGGTCATCATCATCTCTCATTGAATCTATTCTGTAGAGTTAGTAGTAGGATGATGAGTTTTTAGTAATTCAAGAATCTTTATATGGTGGGGATACTGTTTATAGGTTATCTCTCTCATCAGATGGTATTCTCAATTAAGGGGATTGGTCTGTCATCCCAGTATCAGTGAAAAGCTTGGTTTTTTTATTATTATGATTCTTCATGGATCGTTCATCTGAGCACAGTGAAGATGTATTATGACATGAGATAACAATTATTGTGGTCAGGTATAAAGTGTTAATTACTGATTATGCGTCCCCTTGTTACACATGCCAATAGATAATGGTAGAGCATATGAAACCTTATGGTTTTCTCTAAACTCCCCCAATGATGGTTTGGAAATGGGATGAGGTATCCATATATTTTTTTGTTGGATTACCATGTAATCCCTAAGTGAGGAACACTATATTGATGGTGATTGATAGATTAAAAAATCAATTTCATTTCATTCTAATTAGTGATACCACAAAATTTTATGATCTGGGTATGATTTATGTGAAGGAAATTGTAAGGTTACATGGTGTTCCTTCTATCATTGTTTTACACATGGATCCAAGATTTACATTTAGGTTTTGAGAAGCCTCCAAGAGGTGATCAGGAATCATGTCCTATTGAGCACAACCTATCATCAATAGAAAAACAATAAGATGGAGCATGTTATTTAGATCCTAGAGGATTTGATTTGTTCCTATGTATTGTATTTTTTTGGATCTTGGGATATCCATATGGGACTTGTTGAGTTTACATATAACAATAGTTATCATTCATCAATAAGAATGTATCCTTTAAAGGATTTATATAGTTTCTCGTGAAAATCACCTCTTATTTGGGTAGAGGTGGGTGAATCTTATTTGGTGGGAATAAGTTTGGTTCAAGGGACATCTATACTTCTATGTCAGGTTACAACTCAGAGTTGATAAAATCTTATTTGGATCAACAGTGTCATAGTTTGGAGTTTTCTATAAGTGATCGGGTTATCCTGAATGTTTCTCCTTAGTTGGGTCACTATCAACTAGGAATATAAGGAAATTTGCCTCCAATATATTTTGGACCATTTTAGGTCACTGAGAAGCTTGGGTAGGTTGGTTATCAATTGAAATTTCTGGTTCAGTTGATAGGAATTCATGATATTTTACACATATGGAATCTGAAGAAATACCATCCTAATCCCTCTCATGTTATAATAAGGGAAGATATAGAGTTAATCAATATTTTTTTTGAAGCATCCCATAGGGATCATTGAATCTCAAGTGAAATTATTTCCTGGGAATTTGATTCGGTTTGTCAAAGTGTTATGGTGACACGAATCAGATTCTCATGAGAATTGGGAGTGCAAGTCATTGATAAGGGAGAAGTGGCCTCACATTATTACCAGACTTTATTATTCCACATGACTTCCTAGGGAAAAAATGTCTTATAGAGGGGAGTTTGCAACATACTTTTACTAACTTTTAGGTAATTACCATCTCTTTACTTATTTTCCTCTTTAATTTGGTGAGTCTTCAGACTCTCGTGGGTGGAGATTAATTTTTGGGGAAATGAAATAATGCTCAAGGAAGTATGTTTGTTTGAATTAATGAAGTCCAGGTTTAAACATGGAATTTCTTAATGGTTTTCCCTCTTATTTTGGAGAACACCCAAGTTAGTTTGTGTTTTTTTGTAGGAATATTCTTTTTTCATTGTATGCTAGGAATTCAAATTACATTTAATTATAGTACATGTCATGTAATGTTTTACAAGATCATTTTTTGAGATGAGTACACATCATGAAAGAAAATAAAAAATGTAAATATTACAGGCTATGTAATGTTGGAAATATAGTTTTTAATAAAAATGTAATGGGTTCTTTTTGTATGTGGGCTTTGGGAACTTGACAACATGCAAAGGGGTTACACGCAATGTAATTTTCACAAACATGGTTTTTAGGGTGATGTAAGAGTGATTTTTAATTAATTATTCTGAAACCTTCCTTGATGTTGGCCTAGGATCTCTCCCAAGATATTTTGGAGACCTTCACTCATACAAGATCGATTAATTCAGTGTTTGATCTTCAAGGTGGTGCATGGTGTCTCTCCAAGTAATAGAATCATTCTTCTTATTTTTTTACTTTGATCATGGTATAACCATTGCATTGTGTTATCAGATCCATTGTTCTTATATAATGTTTCTTCTTTTTTCCTTTCTAGATTTGTTGTGATATCTTGTTATTGGGGTCAATTCCTTATTGGTTATGGTGCATCAAGTGTGCATTCTTGAGGTATGTTGTTATCTTTTATCTTTACCAAACCTTTTGTTAAATTGAATAAATTTTAAGTTGTTTATATTGGTTTTATGAAATAATTTTTATTTTTTGGGTTATTTATATTGTTGGATCCTATTTCAAGTGTGTGAAACCAGAGTTTTTAGGTAAGTGGTTCCATCTCTAGCCTTTTTCGATGAATTTCATTGCTCTCGTTTTTGATAAATTGTTTTATAAATGAAATGGAATTATTGAATGATTTTATTTGTTTGTGTGATTTTGGTTTTCTTATAAAATATCATTTCGCCTAGTTTTAGTAAATGAAAATGCGTTTTTAAAGAATTGTGAAAGGGTTTTATGAAATGTTCTTCAAATTATTGTTTTCATGGAATAATTTGATGAATTGGTTTGGAAACCAGATCACATGGGAATCCTTGGGTACTTATGTAGAAGGTATATTAATAGGTATCATCCACTATTATGGAGTTTTGTCACGGGTCTTTCCTCTACTACCTAGGTCTGTTGTTCTAGGGACTTGTTAGACCTATTGGGGGGTCACTTTTTGGGGGTGTTAATCTGATATCTTGACTCGATGCATATGTCTAGAGGCTTGATGCATGCACAATTATTTTTATTTTACTACGAGTGTATTAGCTATCCTGACCCAATGCGATCCTTGGTGTGATTTTACCTACACTATTATTTTGAAGTGTACTATTTTGGTTGTACTGGCATGGATTTGATATTATTTGTGAAACATTATTCGGTTTTCTTGACATATCTTATTTGATATATGTAAATGAATTTATTTGAAAATTATTTTCCAGATTTATTTGGAAATATAGAAAAAGGGAAAATTTGATTTTCCCATGATTTCGATACAAAAATGATAAAATATATATCATGATTTGTTTTTTTAAAATTTGATCATTCTTGGATTATAGTTGAAAGACTTGGTATGGAACACCTGTGGTGAGATCCTGCTGAGCCTATTAGCTCACACCCTATTCACCCCTTCGGTAGTATGTAGACCCTATTATGTCTTTCAAGGGAGGGAAATACAAGGTTATCTAGTGAGGTAGAGTAGTTTTCTATCAGTTGGGATTAGCTATCTAGTGGTTAGATAGAGGGAGATTTCCCACAGTATCACATGGAGTTTTTTGTGTTTCAATTTATCTTCTGTTATTCTTTGTAGTTGGACTTGTCTATTGGAGATTGTTTTTATACCGTTTCAATTATATTGGTTATATTGTTAAATATTTCTTAGGAAATATATATATTAATGTTATCTTCCACTATTTATTTATTTATATATATAGGTCATTTCATTTACTTTAGGATGGGATAAATTGTTCCCTCTGGTTGTTTTTTTAGACCCAAGTTCCAGTCGCTAGCCCATAAGGACCGGAATGCCCATAGGGTGTGTGGAAAATTCACATCGAGTACCAGTTTGATAGGGTATCTGGGTTAGGTTAGTTACATATGTTCTATTTATTTCTCAATGTTTTATTGTAAAAAGTATAATGTTTTTTAAGGGTGTTCATGTTTTTCACTAGACTAATGATATTTCTTTACTTTTATATCCCTAACTAAGGTTTTTTTATCATCCCACATTTTAAAATATATTTTAATAGGGGCTAGAGACGATTAGGAACTAATATGAAGTGTATCTATTGATAAAAAATTTCCCTTGAATGAAGAAAGTTTTTTATGAATGAAATAGGTGGGTAAAATTAAGAATCCCATTTTTTTGTGGGAAAATATAACATTAGTCCACCTTATGTAATGTAATGTTTTTTCATATTTATCTTCAATAATAAAGTTAAAAGTTCATGTAAATGTAATAAATTGAAACCCTTTTTATAAATTATTTTATTATTGGCTCATTATTATACATGAAATTATATCCCCAGGTTATATGCAGTGACAAGGGATAATAGATTCCTTAATCATATCCCATGATAGAATTACCATCAAGTGTGTGATGAGGTGAGAAATATGTGATATTGTGTGCATGAATCTATCCACATACTCCCATGACATTCCTTTAGTTATGAATCAATAGTTTTGATTTATTAATTACCAATGATTCTTGATATATTCATTTGTAGTGTTCAAAATAATTATAACATAACAATGGGAAGTAGTGCATGATGATTTCCTTCAGATGGAAGATGATGCTACACCCTTTGACTATCTTCATTAATTTAAGAGAGGATATAAAATGGACTTGATCCCACTCATTGTGTGTAACCCATCTCATATAAGATAATAAAAAGATATCTTAGAACTAAATCACTATTAATATTCATCATAAAGAAGGGAGTAACATACCATTGGGGGTTTGGGATCCTCTATTTTTTGAACAAGGATCCAAAGTGTGGTGTGATACTTAGTGGTAAGAGGAATTTGGATACTACTACCATGATCCCCATTAAGTTTATTGTATCAAATATTTAAAGGAAGATTTCATAGTAATAATGGTATGCCTGATAATTTTTTTTATTTTCATATTGAATTTTTTTAAGACAGATTGAGCACATATGGGTTTGTTTCCTCTAAAAAAATTATATGATGAATAACCAAATACCATTATCTTGAAATTGTTTTGATAATGATCATGGATACATGTAGTTGAGATGATTTTACTTTTTTTTTGATATATTTCAGTTAACATGTATAATGATTGTTATTATTTAATTGTTGGAGTAATCTATTATGATACAAGTGATCATTGCACCTTATATGGATGCTTATTTGAGCTTACTATGATTTTTTAAACTTATTTCACTATGTATCAACATTTAGGGTTATTTATATGCGATATTTTACATGACTATTCTTTCAAGGGTTACTCCTTTTATAACAAATACTTATAGACTATCTATGTTAGTCACTAGCCTCTGATGAGAAATTATCATACTTGAGGCAAAGTGATAATTTTCCTTGGTAGCATGGTCATTCCATGGTGGGAAGTTACTCTACATCCCATATAGGTATATTGGATCTGTTGAGTTATTTTATAGTTATTATTTTGGTGTTTAAATAGTTTTTTGAGGGGTTTTATTTCATTTTATGACATCGTATGACATTCAATCATTTCTCATATTGATCATTTATAAATTATGGTAATTCTATTATTCAGGGTTTAGGATTAACCACTTCTTTCAATGTCGTATAATTTGTACTTATGAGGTCAGTTCCTTTAATTTGAGTGTTAAAAAACCATGTCACTAGTTGGAAACCCATGTATTATTGAAGGATGGCTTGAAGTAGTACTTTTATTATCATATATTATCCATGGAAGGGTGTCAGTGAGGATGGTTCATGTTAGAGTGGCATCAAGGCATTTAGTTGAAATACAATTCAAAATTTAGATATATTGCGATGGCCCAACCATACCAGACAAATACATTACATCATTTTATATGAATATGCCTTACATTTCACAATAAATCACACCCCAAAACTAATAGGTTCAGTATTTTTTGATATTAGATGCATAACCAACTAAGTTTACAAATATTATTCACTATATCCCATAAATAATCTTCACACATTATAAATTTAAAAATATATTACACATAATACTCCTCTTAATTTCCTATAGAATGGGAACATAAGAAAAAGGGAAATATCAAATTATTATTAAGGTTAAATGTAATATATAACAATCAAAGGTAATAAGTGATCGTAATATGAACATGAAATTTTGAGAACATAATCATGGTGTATGAAAAAATCCTAAAAAATCAAACCCAATAAAACATAGATACAAATCATGAGTAATTCCATAAGTATTTTGGCATAACAGAAGACATTATTGAATAATCATGGTCCAGAAAACATAACATAAGAATGTCACATAACATAGATATATAGAATACAAATGTGGCATATACATAAGTATATGAAAATGATTTTTTATTTCAAGGATCACTGCTAAAAACATCAATATATAGTGGAAAGAGTCCCATAATGGATTGGGTTCAATCTCCATTTCCATAAACATGTTAGACCATGCCCATATTATATTAGGTTCACTCCCCAATCCCTTACATGTTATATCATGATATATAAAGCTTCAACCAATTCATTATAGGGAAGTATATTTCCATCTCTATTAATCACAGAATAATAAATCATACATATGTGTTCTATATGAAAATAAAAACATTCATAATTCTATCATAATAAAAATAACCCATGTGAAAGAAATGAGTTTAATGAAGACTCTATAATACATGATTATATGTCATATAGAGAAATAAGGTAGATGATATCCTCATATAATATCCCCAATGAAGCATAAAAAATATTAAAGGGTATTGACATAGATGAAAAAAATTCATAAGAGAAATAGAAACTTCCATTGAAAAACAAGAATAAATATCACTTAATTTTTTATAACATTTATTTTAAGAGGAAATAATTCGTAAAAAATAGTTTTAGAAAAATAATGAGAATGATAATGAAAATTACTTGAATAACTATGAAAACCTAAAAAGTAATCTTCAGAATGAATATTGAAGAAAATAGTAGGAGAGAGATACCATGTGGAAAATGTAAAAAATTATTTATTTTACACTTTTTTAAAGAAAATAAAAGTCTGTATAAAATTTAAATATATAATCATATAATTTAATATATATATATATATATATAATAATCTAAATAATATGAACATGGAGGAGGAGGATACCCATATGAAAAGAAGATATAAGGCCAACTCAACTTATGTGAGTCATTTTAGTTTTATTTTGAAAAAAGGATATTTACAATGTTAAGAAGACATGTAAACCTAAGAAATAACTAGAGGTGAAAAAATGGGGCTTTAGAGAGAAGGAATATACAATGAAAATGAACCCTAACCTCAGATTTCTGCTTGGTCAGCTATACCCTAACTCCTTTATAATAAATTTATTCTAATTATTCATTTGTATAATAACTATTTTAATATTTATTTTAATTAATACCATTCATTTATAATTCCTTACTATCCACATATTATCCTTTTATTGTTAAAATTAATATTTTGGTGTTTACTTATTCAATTTTTCCTCACATCATTTTCTTTCCAGTTCTAGTATTTACTATTTCATTGTGGTTTAATCACCAAAAAAATATTTATGAAGATTTGGTATATGTGTTTGAAATGGTGATAGAGTCCCATTTTTATTTCGTGGATCTTATGGTGGCAGTTTGTGAGGTATTCTTGAAAATAGAATTTTTAGTGATTATTGAATTAACAAAATAATTGAATTTAAAAGTTCACATAGTTTGGAATACTACCATAATATAATTATGAAAACATATAAAATAAATAATTATCACACCATATTACCAATATTTAATTTACTTAGTCATTAATTATGTAAAAATTATAATGTCATTCATGTAGGTTTTAAAGAAAACCCACATAGGAACATGATATAATGATAGAATGAGTAATAAAAATGTTATTGTATATTAACAATATCAATGTTATTAAATATTAATTAAATTTTTATTAAAGTTTTAAATAGTATGTTGGTCAGATTGAGTATCTCAAGTGGGGGGGGGGAATTGAGTACCCAATAAAAATTTCTATTTAAAATGGATTAAAAATTTCCAACAATTAATTTAAAAACTACCCAGTTAACCAAAACAAAATATCATTTTAATTTTCAATCTTTTGAAAGATTTATTAGAATATTCATTAGGTTTTGGATAAAATAAAATAAAATATTACTTTATCATTTGACATAAATTTACTTAATTAAAATCTTATAAAAACAATAACTAATGTTAACTATTAATGTATTAATTTTGTTTATAGTTTTTTTAATTTTAAATAATATTTTCAAAATAAAAAAAATAAAACATGCAGTGGAATTTAAAATACAAGAGGTTTTTTCTCAAGATGAGGCTTAGTCCTCTCCACTTGGTGATCACCTGCCACCAAGTGGTTTATATAAATAAACAGTTTTTTTCCAAAACCAGGATCGAGTTTTACAATAGTATACAACTATTCAGACTACACTGAGCCTCTTCCACTGTTATCCGTGGGAGTGAAAAATATTACAGGTCGTACATGACCTCTTCCACAGTTTCCATGGGAGTATAAGAGTAAAAAGTTTGAAGAAGATATATATATTTATATCTTTCAGTTATAGCAGGAGATAGTGTATTGTGAAATGGAAAAAGCAACACACACACACTTCTCACAATGTAAAATACAATTAGAACATTGAGAAAATAAATGTATGAAGGGATAGAGATTATAGGTTTGTTATGTAGTGTATCTCATGACTCTTGATTTTGATTTGTAGTGTATATCGGGTCAGATTCTTGTGAAAACTTCAATAAAATAGAGTTTCATTAACTTTTTTTCTTTATTATAGAAACAAAATGAATGTGTGTTAAGATTTGGCTTCCTTAGTTTGGTGTAGAAGGATTCATCAAGTAAGTTCTTCTTGTTCTTACAATCGAGTTCAGATCTATGTGTGTTCATTATACGAGATATCTCCCATGTTTTTTAGTCCCTTGGTTACTTGACTCTTTCATTCACATATGTAAAAGTGATTCTGCTTCTCTTATTAATAGCAGCAGCAACATGTAGGAATATCTAGATCCTATGATTCCACATACATCATATTTGACAAACTCTTCAATGCATTCTATCGATCCATTAAGAAATAATCAATAAAACAACACTCAACATTAAATTCAATAAACTATCCATTATAAATATTTAATTTAAAAGATAAGTTTGAGAAAAAATGACGGTGAGTGCTGGAATGGTGACTCAATTTTTAGAAGTGTTTGAGTCTGGCAGTGACTCAATTGACAATGAATTATACTGGTGGTGTGACACTAGTAGTGTCTTATTCTGGCGGTACGTCAATTATATACATTTTCAAATTTCATAGATGGTGGTGAGAAACATTCTGATGGTTTTTTTATTGGTAGCATGACATATTTTACTTAGCGAAAATTATTTGCTAGAAGTGTCTTAGTTAATGGTGAGTCATCCTTCTGGTGGTGTCTCCTCTGATGGTAGGTCAGGATGGTAGTTTCTCAGACTTTGTAAAAATTATGTCTTGACATTATGACATCTTGGTGGTGAGTAATTCCATAATTTACCCAATTTTAATTGTAGAGATATTGTTGATGGTGATATATTGTCTGAAGGTGACTCATCCTCAACGGTGTCTCAACCTCAATGGTGAATCATAATTAAAAAAAATTTCATCACCTATGTCAAATTATAAGATACTTACAGAAAACATGTTATTAATTTATATTACAATTAGCGTGATTTTTTTATCATTAAAACAATAAGGTCAACAATATCCCCCTTATTATGATAAAAAATCGTGGCATAAAAGATAAAAAGAAAAAAAAATATAAATCAAGATATATCATTCATAGGATATCAAAGATAAATCAAGATATTTTATATATATGGTATCAAATATAATGAAATAAAGTCCCTTGTAAAAACATAACTAAATTTCATACTAGAGTTCTCCCCCTTTTGGGATTATCAAAAAGGTAAAGATATTCAGATTAAAATAGGAAATATAGTTGGAAAGAGAAATATGACTATCGAAAAGAAAAAAGCATAAATATAGATAATTAAGAGACATAAAAAAAGTTATTGCAAAAATAATCATAGAAAAACTTCCCATCAAAGGAAAAAAGACCAATCCAACAATAAATTCAAGTCTTGGTAGAAGCGTCCATCAGTGTTTTTCCTTTATCCTTGGCTTGGTGCGGGTCTAAGGCAGTAGGATCAGATTAAGGTAGAGTGGTATGAACACCAGGCAGAGACAGAGGCTCTCTGACAAGGATGGTTCTGTGGTGCTTTATTTCTTCTCTTGGAGACAAAGAAAATGACTGAAAATAGGCTGAAATAGGAGCAAGGGGATATCTTTTTTACTTATGAATGTAGATATAACTCAACACCAAATCCCAGAGTTGTGACAATAAGAGATAATGGGAAGTCATAGGTATGGCCTCATGAGCCACAACATTTGTGCCATGCACATGCATAAAAGGAATCATGAGATTGATGAAGTCTATAATGATTTAACCACCCTGTTCCATAGCACTAAAAATGTATCATTACTCTTCCATAAACTGATTCATCACTAGATTCATTTCCATCAACTGTCTAACTTGCACCTTAAAGGCTTTTGTAACAAGAGGAATCCTAAAATTCTCAGCCAAAAACTTGAAATTGGAATCCATGGAATGATATGTGTAAATACTCAAGAGATAATACTTTATTTACATGGTTATTGTCTCCCTATCAGATTTCATGTCATGTGCATAGGTGGTAACTAGTTTTAGAATATGATCACTATTATCCTTTTTCTACTTAAGGTTTCTTGAGGCTGATCTGAAACAACACTTGAAGAACTAGCTAAATCAGCTCAAATATCTTCTCTGACCATACATCAGATTAGCTCAACATCAACGACAGGTGGTGGAGTAGAAGTAGAAGTAAAAGGCTCTAGGGTAATATTTTCAACTCTCTCAAGTAGGGAATCCACAGAAGCTTTAAAAGTAGACAAAAACTCTATAATAAAATTATTCATGGATTCCAGCTCACCACTAATCCTCAAATTCTCAAACTCTATCGCTTGTATATGATGCCTTCTTTTAGTTTGGATATGGTGGATCACCAACTGAAATAGGTATACTGCATAATTTTCACTTGGCTTAGTTAGTATAGGCTCTTGATTAATCAAAATTTTATCAAAATATGATAAAATATTCCCTATTAAAACATTAAAGTCACTCATAGTGACTATATCTACTATAATGGGTGAAATAGAAGGTGCATGTTATCGTATAAAAAAAACTATTCTAAAAAACTGACATCATCAACTTGATAAACCATTGATCATTCAAGATCCATTGAATCTCAAAAAATTGGTCCACCATCCTATGGTGGACACTCATCTTCATCGGAGAACACACCCCATTATTTTTTCATCAGATAAATACAACTATCAGTAACCTTGACCATAGATGATTCAACAATGGTATATAAAACTATATGAGGTAGATCAGCTTGGATTTCAACATGTCTCTAAGCATATCCACTTTTTACAACAACAGTCATCTCAACATAATAAGTATGATCTTTTTTCATCTAAACATCTTCTTTTTTTACAACAACAGCTGATTCAACTTCTTAATTCTCATAAACAGATGGATTTTATGAAAGAACAACTATTTTCTTACCAGAAACAGGATCTTCATCTACTTTTAAATTAAACCTGGTTCTTCTTCAACACACACATCAATTGTAAACTCAACAAGTTAGTTTCTCATTTATTCTACTATATGCTGATCAACAGCAGCAATAACTGCCAAATGTTCAACAACAACAATATTTTCAACTTCATTGAAATTTTTAAGGCATGGGGATAGAAACCCCTCAACAAGAGTATCTTTTTATTCTCTGGAAGAATCTTACATTTCACTAACAAGACAAGGTCTATCCTCAGATTTAGAAACATATTCTTCAGGGCAAGAAAAAACATATTTAAGAGTTTAAAAATACACTCTTCTTATCCATACAATGGAACCATCAGGATCTGAATCATCATAACCACCATTATCACTATATAAATTTCCATTTCAATTTATTTCTCCATTTGTTTCACTATTTTTATTATTATCTTATTATTTTTCCTCTTTACTATCATCATTATCAGCATTAGATTTAGAGATAATATTTATTTTTTATTCTCTACAAGCATTAGTTTAGTCTTCATCACTTTTTACTAATTTTTATCTTATAGGAAGTCTCTACAGAGGACTTGGATCTCTATAAGTAATAGGTAGAGAGTAATGAGAGAGATACATATCACTACCCTCATCAATAAGACAAAACTCTTCCTCAAATCTGGAGGCAATAACTTTTTCTTCCTCATCTGAATACTCCACTATCTCATTTAGTTACAAACTAGGATCAACAAGGTATTTTAGCCCTGATGGACGATCAAAAGGGTTAAATTCAACATATAATTTTATACTATCAGATATGCAACCTTTTTTCCAAGGGTTTTAGAAAATCTTCATCCTCAGAAAATCGCTTTTGAGATAAAAATTACACTACAGTATACAAATAACTCTTCATCATAAAAAACTAGGACTTTTTTACTTTAGTATACTATGAATCATCTTGGGATAAAATAATGAGTAATATCATTAAGTAGGCTTGATCATTTTAGATAATTGAACCATAAGAAACCTACATAAGTTTATCTTTTGTACTATTTTCAAAAGATAATGAAAGTAGACACACTGAAACCTTAAGGTGGAAACATTACGCTTCATTGGGAACATAATTTTTTGAATAAATTTAAACAACAGTCTAAATTCTCCATCTAACTCAAAATCTGTTGGTATTCTTGTTATTTCATCACCAATCAAATCAGAAATCAATTCTTCATAAATAAACAAGTCACTATTTTTAAGAATGGTTCCTTGAAAGTCATCATATACACCTTCATGTGTAGCACCCAAAATAATTGCCCACTATTTTGAGGAAAAAATTATTATGTGACCTTTGATTCATGTTCTCATCCGATATTCTTATTCATTATTAAAACTAAGATCAACATGTTGAAAAAACTAGTAAACTATCTTAGGATAAAAGGGTCTCTTATTTGAAGATAACCAATCTAAACAACCATGGTTCTAAAGTATATTGATCACCAATTACTTACTAAAAAACAACCATTTAACTTCAAATTATTTTTCAGGTAATAAAACTCTTTTTGAAAGCTCTTGATTTATAGGAACTACAACAACTCGACTATTGAATTCTGCTATCTAATTCTTTTCTAGATGGAACTCATATAGAGAAGACATAGACGGTTGTTTTACTTTTTAAATGTATATAGGTTCTTTTTTATTGGTTGAAGATAAAGTTAATGTCACAAGTTTGAGTTTTGGGAGACAAAGGGTTGCACTAGGATTGAGGGGAAAGAAATTCATTAGAAAATTGGAATTTTAAAGTTAAACAACGTTCCACAGAAATCATAATTGGGAAATAATTGAATTAGGTTAAAATTGAAATAAATAGTAAGAACAAAAAACTAGAAGTTCAATAATTTAGAAGAAAAAAATTTGAAAAGGCATGAAAACTAATGGTTTGATGTTAATAGTGGTGAGGCAACCATAATGGTGAGGAAATTACAACAATGTGTCATACCCAATGGTGTTTCATACCCTATGGTGTTTCAATACAATGGTTTGTCATACACAATGGTGTGTCATACACAATGGTGTGTTATACACAATGGTGTGTCATACCTAATGTTGTGTTCTGAAAAAATTAAACATAATTAAAATTATTCATACCTAGATCATGTTTGACGTAATTAATTCCCTCATAATCCAAAGTCTTAGAAAATATATCATCTAACAGATGTTCTGTAAAAATGAATTCAAGAGTGATATCACCTTTTTTAAAATGATCTCTCACAATGTAATGTCTAACATCAATACGTTTTTTTCTAGAATGTGATACAAGATTAGTATAAATATTTATATCATTTCTATTGCCACAATTTATGGGTAAATATCATCATTGATATTCATAGTCTAGTTATGTGTGTTTCATCCACTAAATTTGTGCACCTCCGCTACCTGTAGCTATATATTCATCTTCAGCAGTAGATAGTGAAATAGAGTTTTCCTTCTTACTACACCATTAAACTAGAGACTTCCATAAAAAGTGGAATGTTCTAGATGTTCTATTTCTATCTAACTTAAATCCACCATATTCATAATCAAAATATCTTAATAAATCAAATGCTTGTCCTCTAAGGTAAAGCAATCCTAAATTGGTAATATATTTGAAGTATTTTATAATTATTTTGACAGCAACAATATGTGACTCTTTTAGATTAGATTGAAAGTTAGAACACATACACAAACTAAACATTATATCAGGAAGGATATCATTCAAATATATAAGGCTTCTAATCATACCCCTATAACTGGTTTTATCCACCGGTTTCCCAGCTTTATCAAGATCCAATTTATAGGTGGTACTCATAGAAGTATCACTACTCTTAGTGATATCCAATTTAAAACATTTTAAAATATGATTATTATATTCACTATGATTAAAAATAATTCATTATTTAACTTGAAAAATATGAAATCCAAGAAAGAATTTACGTTCACCCATAAAACTCATTTCAAACCCATTTTTCATCATTTTTAAAAAAATCTGTACAAAGAGAATTTATTAAAGATACAAAAATATTATCATTAACATAGATTAGGGAAACTAAAAAATATTTTTAAATTCATTTTATAAAAAGATTATGATAAACTATATATTTTGAAAAAATCTTTTGAAATAACATAAGTGTTGAGTCTATCATTCGAAGCTCTATGGTTTTTTTAAACTATGTAAAGCTTTAGTTAATTTAAAAACTCAATTTAAAAAAGTACAATTTAAAAAATAAGAGGGTTTTTAAAAAAAATCCTCAACTATATATCCATTTAGAAATTCACACTTGACATCCATTTGATAATGTTTGAAATCTAGATGAGCTGCATAGTCTTACAATATTGTAATGGATTCAAGTCTGGATACCGGTGCAAAGGACTCTTCATCGTCTATTCCTTCTTTTTGACTATAACCTTATGAAACTAGTCTAGAATTCTTTATAACTATTATTATTTACTCATCTATATTCTTCCAAAACACCCATTTATTGCCTGTAGTTAAGGTGTACATGGTTCAGTCTACAAGTTCCCATAATTTTTTTTGTTTCAAATTGATTTATTTATTCTCGCATTTTCGTCAGACAAGATTTATTATTAATAGACTCATTGATGTATATAGGTTCTAGATGAGTCAAGAATGATTGATGTTTAACCTAATTTCTTATAGAATATATTTTCTTTGTACCTCTATCTTGGTCTCCAACACCAGTATCTAAGGGATGATTTTTAAGTGTTTTAACTGTTGTGGAAAACGTAGGTATTTTCACTTTAGGTTATTCTACAGGTTCAAGTTCTATAATTTATGAAAGGTTTCAGAACTAGATGATTTTTATGTCTGTGTAACCATAAAATTTTTAGGTTTGGATTTTATTTTTGGAGATGAAAAATTACCCTCAAGGTTTTCATGAGAGGAATTAGGCTCATGTGGATATTTATCATATAATTTTACATCAACATATTATTCCATAGTCTTGGTCCTTTTATTAAAAACTCTTTATGCTTTACTAGAAATTGAATAACCCAAGAAAATTTATTCATCACATTTGAAGGGAAATTCTTCCAAATTATCCTTAGAGTTAAGAATTAAATAATTTTCAACAAAAAACTCTAAGTAATTAACCATAGGTTTCAATTATTCCAAATATCATAAGGAGTATTCTTCAACATGGTTCTAATTAACACTCTATTTATGTTGTAGCAGGATGTGTTGATAGCCTCTACCCCAAAAATGATAGCTAATTTATACTCATTTAACATGGATTGGGAAATCTATTGAAGAGTTATATTCATTCTTTCTATAACTCCATTCCACTGAGGAGTCATAGGAGTGGAGAAGTTATGACTATAGATATTTTTTGAGAAAAATGATTCAATGTCCTAGTTTCCCAAACTCATGACCATGGTCACTTCTTAGGGTCTTAATTCTAAGTCCACATAGTTTTGTACAGGTTTAGGATACTTGGTGAAATAAGAATAGGATTCACTTTTTTGAGCTAAAAAGAACACCCAATTATACGTAGAAAATTCATCTACAAGTACATATAAATAGTGTATAGAATTTAGAATTGAAACTTTAGATGGTCCATATAACTCCATATGAATGAACTCAAGAATTTGAGACTTCTTTATTTAATTTAAAAGAATCTTTGTACTGCTTCCCTTTTTGATAGGGTTTACATACTTTGTCACTTGGGAACTCCAATTTTGGTAGATTCCCCACTAAACATTTTCTAGTAAATTTACTAAGTGAGAGAATATTTCAATGTACTATTATCTTATTCTAAATCCATGTTTTTTTAAAAATCACTCAAGTAGGAAAATTTTTGAGAAATTAAAGAATTCATATCAATAGAATAAACATTATCATTTCTTAAAGCAGTGAAAATTAAAGAATTATTAGAATCATAAAAATTGAAGGAATAATTATCAAATTCAATATAAAAACCATATTCACAGAACTATGAAATACTAAGAAGGATATATTTCAAACCACCAACAAATAATACTTTAGAAATAAAAATATAATTATTGTTACCAATTTCGGAAAAACTGATGATTTTCCCTTTTGAATTGTGACGAAAGGTGACCCGACCACCATAAAAATTCATAGAGATCTTGAAGCAAGAGTATTATCTTATCATATGCCTTGAACATCTGCTATCCAAGTACCATAGATAGTTGCAAGAGGTCTTCAAGCCGTTTTTCTAAAAAATAGAATTTATATAAAAAATGACTTTGGTACCCACATCTATTTCGGTCTAGTGATGTTAATAATTAATGATTTAGGAACCCAAATTTGTTTGGTAGGGTTACTATAAAAAAATGGAAGACTTTTTGAAATAAAAACATTGTTAGGTCCTTTATAAAAATATTTAGATGTTGAACTTTTAGGTTTTGACTGGGGTACAAAATTACTCTTTTTTACTCTTCTTTTCCCAATTTAGTAACCTATTCTAGTTACATATTTAAGTAAAAATTTCTTTCCTGAAATCAGTGTGATATTTTCTCTATAATTAGTCAGTTTTTCCATTTCTTTATTTATTTTATCATTTAGAATTTTATGTTTTGTATATTCTTTCACCAATTGAGCATTCTATTCCTACAAAACAGATCAAATTTAATGTTTGAAGATAAAGAATACTATCTCTTAAGAACTGTGTACTTATCCTTAAGTACATTAAAAGTATCTTCCACCACACTATAATATTCAAACATTTATTACATAGTCAAATCATCATCATTATTTTCGTTATTATAATTATTAAAAATATGTATATATGATACAGTATGGACCTCAGTGACTATTGTGATAAAGTACATATTGTCTCTTTTATATTTTTCTTAAGGATTAGATTCAAAATCATTAGAAAAATCCTTAAAATAACTCAATGTATATTTCATTGATATCTTATACTTTCTATTATTTTCATAATATTTTTTTACTTAAACTCTGGATAGTCTGCCTTAACATGTCCTTTCCTTTTTCACTCATAGTAGGTGACTTTATTATCATCCTTATTCTAATGTTTCTTCCAGGTTCCTCTATATTCAAAATTTTGGTTAAGACCAGGTTTTACGAAAAAATTATTTTTACAAAAAACTATTGAAACAAATATCCATATGGACCATCTCCTCATAACTATCTTGTGGCGATTCATTATCACTTGAACTAGCATCTTGAACTTCTCCTTTTCCTTTTGTTTAGATGTATTAGTCTTACAGGATAGATATTTTCTCTTTAGATCTCCATGATCTTATTGGTTGAAATTTAAATATTCTTCATACATCATTATCTTACCAATAATCACTTTGAAAGGTATCTTTATGATATCAAATGACTGTCTAATTGATATAGACACACCTCTCTATCTTTTAGGTAAACATTTAAGTGGTCTCATGATCTATTTCTTGTTAGATACATGATTCTCATGTGGGATCATGGTGTTCAAAATTTCATTGAACCAAAGGTACATTTCATAAATAGGTTCCTCAGTATTCATCTTTAATTTATCAGAACTAATTTTTTATTTATTAAGTCTCATATCCTTAACATTAGTTTCCCCCGAATGTGAAACAAATAAAGTATCCCAAATTTCGTACACTATTTTGCAGTTAGATAATCTATTAAATTCTTAATATTCTAAATAAAAATAAATGGAATTCAGATCTTTAAAATTATTATTTTTAGCAATCGTTTTAGCATCATCCCAATCATTTCGAGCAGTACCAGTGATAACATATTTATCTTCTATAATAGTCCAAATTTTGAAACCCATATTCTATATATAAATTTTTATTTTTTATTTTCCATTGATAACAATGGTTAACATAGAAAAAGGGAGGTATATTATTATAATAAAATTATTTTCTAGAATCCATTTAAAGATATAAATTTATAAATAATATAAACTTAATATCTTTAAAGCATAACATAAATTAAATCTAAAAAGTGTTTTAAATCCTTGATACCAAATGTTAAACATTTGATACCAAATTTTGGTAAGATTTATTATCTCAAGAGTGGGGCAGGAATTGAGTTCCCAAAGAAATTATATTCCTAGTGTATTAAGAAATATTCTCCCAATTAATTTAAACAATTACCAAGTTAACCGAAACAACATATCATTATAAATTTCAATCTTTCAAAATATTTCTTAGAAGAATGATTAGGTCTCAAGTAAAATAAAATAAAATATTAATTAATCATTTGAAATCAATTTACTTAATCAAAATATTATAAAAAACAATTAAGGTTAACTATCAAATTATTAATTTTTTTATAATTTAAAACATTTTTTGGTTTTTAAGAATAGATTAAAAATAAATAAAAATAAAACATTCAATATAATTTTAAATAAAAGAAGTTAAGTCTCAAGTAGAGACTTAGTCATCTCTAATTGTGTATCACCATCCACCGATCTGTTAATATAAATAAATATTTTGATCCACAACTGGGATCAGGTTTTACAATAGTATACAACTATCCAAACCACACAGGTCCTCTTCCACTGTTATCTTTGGGAGTAAAGAATATTACAGGTAACATAGGACCTCGTCCATATTTTTTGTGGGAGTACCGGAGTAAAAAGGATGGAGAAGATATCTATGTATCTTCTAGTTATAACAGGAGATAGTGTGTTGTGAAATAAATAAAGCAATAAACATGTTACTCGTAATGAAAAATACAATAAGAAAATTGAAAATTTTAAAGTATGAAGCGATAGAGATGCTTAGTTTTTTTTGAAGTGTCCCTCATCACTCTTGATTATGATTTGAATTATATATCAATTTAGGTTATCATGAAAAATTTAGTATAATAGAGTGTCATAGACACTTTTGTTCTTGATTGAAGGAAAAAACTAGATGCGTATTGAGCTCTGGCTTCCTCATTCAAGTGTAGCAAGATGCGGTACGTAAGTTCATCATGTTATTACAATCAAGTTCATCTCTTTGTGTATCCTGTATGCGAGGTCTCTTTTACTTTTTTCAGTCCCTTGATTACTTTACTCTTTCATTTTCAGATTAACGAGGGAGTATTTCTACCTTCTTTATAGTAACAATTATAGGTAGGAATATACTGATCCTCTACTTCCTCGTACAGCATGTCTGACACACTATTTAATGAATTTATTGAGCCATTAATAAAAAATCCTTAAAATAACACTTAGAATTAAATTCAATAATCTATAAATAAGAAATATTAAATTTAATAATATAAGTTTGAGAATCAGTGATGGTGAGTCCTAGAACAATGAATCAATTCTAGCAGTGTCTGGGTATGTTGGTGACTCAGCTAAAAGTGACTTATACTAGTGGTGTGACATAGATAGTGTCTTATTCTAGTGGTATGTCAATTATATACTTTTAAAATTTTCAAAGATGGTGGTGATACACATTGGGATGGATTCTTGTACTGGTGGTGTAACTTTTTATACTTATCCCAAATTCTTCACTGGAAGTGTCTTAGTAGATGACGAGTCATCTTTCTGGAAATTACCCCTATGATGATAGTTCAGGATAGCGATGTCTCATACTTTGTCAAAATTCCATCTTGATGGTATGTCATCATAGAGGTGAGTCAATCCATAGTATTCAAAATTTTCATTTCAGGGACATTGTTGATGGTGAGATTTTATTTGATGGTGACTCATCCTTAATGGGGTCTCATCCTCAAATGGTGACTCATACTTAGGAAAATTTTAATAACCTGTCTGAGATTTGAAGATGCTTACAAAAAAGTTGAAACTGATTAATATTACAATAAGTATGATATTATGATCATTAAAAAAGGAGGTCAACATCATATTTATCAATAAGTGGTTAAAGAAAATAAAAAAATGATAAAGGAGTGGATAACACTTATCATGAAGACTTGAATCTTCTTTTAGAGAGACCCTTGAAAATGATGGATTTGGGACCCCTTATTTTTAAAATATGTTCCCAAATATGTGATATGATTTTTAGGGAGATAATTTTGGAATTGATTCAAGATAAATCTAAAGGAAATGAGTGGTTTGAAGTGAGAAGAGGAGGGGTCCTTTTATAGGTGAGAAGTGATGAAATTTTTTTACATAGTCATTCCATAATATAAAAGGATTGTCAATTTCAAATAAATTAGATAAAATGTGGAAACATTATAGATATAGGATAATGGATGTTTTATCATGAAATCATTCTCATATTTATAGATAATGTTTTGTGATATTTTTGGACATTTCCCTTGAATTTAACCCTTAACTTTATTTTAACTTTATCATTGTAACTAGCTTTAACTTCAATAAAAAAAATTTATACCTATTTTTTTTAAGTTTTTATCTAAGTAGAATATGTTGGTTAAATTGTTTTAGTTTATTTAATCTAATTAAATTTATGAATATTATAATGTTAAATTTTAATTAAAAACATAAAATATGTTGAAAAAATTGTATTTATAAAAATTGGATATTTTTAAACATTAAGAATTCTTAATCCCATTTTATATAAATTAACAAATACACGAGTGTTAATATATAGTTTTTATAAATATTAAAATTAAATTTTACCATAATCATCCTTTAAAATTGAAAATTTTATTTTTTTAATATTATAAATAAACAACACTCATTAAATAATAATTCTTTGAAAAATATCCCTTTTTAACATTAAATGATTTTAATCAAATACCATTATTTCATAATTTTTTTAATAAATTTATATTATAAGGTTTAATTGAACTTTATAAACACTTAAAATAATTATTTAAAAAATTATTAATATATGTAGTGAGAAAAAATATATATTTTTATAATAAATAATTTTAATTAATTATTACATTTTAATTTTATTTTAGAATTATTTATTATCTGTAAATTATATTATTTCTAATTTATTATTAATTATTATAGAAATTAAATCTACTTATTGGATAAAAATATATCAACTGAACATATATATAAAGGTCAGGTTACATTCATATAGATAAAAAAAATACATCTCTGAAATCATTCACCATATCCTCTAATATATTTTCAATATGTTTATCATATTTCTAATGTGTTCTACCCATCCTATAGTTATCATTAGTTGTTTTATTTTCATGAAAGATTAAGAGGATGATAATTTAAACATTTTATTATTTTTCTTTACATTTTCTTCATTCCTTTATTAGTTTTACTAATTATGTTTCATGTATTTATCTTATGATATATTTCATTTTTATTGTAATATTTTACCACAGTGAAATAAATCGATGTTAACTTAAGTTGGATGTCTCTTGTATCATAAGATATCAAATAAAAAATATTCAATTAAATGAAAATACATACTAAAATCATGAGGTGTTACATTATACACCCCTTAAAAAATTTCACCATCCAAATTTTGTTACTCGGATGAAAAAAAATAAGGGTACTTTTTCCTCATTACATCATCATGTTTCCACATAGGCTCCTCAAACCTTTGATTCCCCTAGAGAAATTTAATCATGCAACTGGTCATATTACATAATGAATTATCTATACGATCTAAAATTTTTACCAGTTATTTTTTATAATAGAGATCAAGTTCTCAATTTAAAATATCTGTGTTCACTTTATGTGATGGATTAGGCATATACTTCCTCAAAAGTGATACATGGAACACATAAATCTCATGGGAGAGATTTTGTGAATGTTCATGATGATGAGATCAAATCTCCAGATGATTGAGGATTTAAAAAGATAAAATGTATCTAGGTCTCAACAATCCCTTATTCCCAAATATTATAACCCTCTTTCATGGTGACATTCAAAGGAGTACCTTATCATGGAGTTCAAAATCCAAATTTCATTTTTTTACTATTAATGTAGATATTCTATTTACTTTGTGAAGTTTGAATATTCTACTGAATGGTTTGAATGTTCTATAACATTTATTGAGAAAGAATTAATCCTATAATATTATTCTCTCCAACTTCATTAAATCATGTTCTAGTTTTTTAACTATTCCCATACGGATCATCAAATAGCACCATTTGAATTCTAGAATAGATTTTTTTTATATGAGAAATATATAAATAGAAGGAATTGATCCTAGCATACTTTTAAATACATAAAAATGATATAAATAAATCTTTTATGGTCTTTGTAACACCTTGAGATCTTAAATTGTATTTTACATTAAAAACATAATGTGTTTAATTTGTTGTTTCACCAACAACACTAATCCAAAATAAACCATGAAAAGTTATATAATAGTTAAAATATAGTAATATAAATAGAAGATAAAAAGAGATGTGACCAAACTATGAATTATATTTAGAAATAAAAATAAATTTTATTATTAATACAAAATAATTGATGAAAATTAAATTTGTGTAGCTAAATAATTAATAAGACTGATCGATGCTTAAAAATTAAACCCCTATAAAAATTGTATTTTAATTGTTTTTAATTATCTAAATATATTATGGATAAAACATTTTATTTATATAGATAATATATTAACACCTATTTGATTAGTAATTTATAGGAAATAATAATAATAATAATTAATATTTTTTTAAAAGAAATTTCCCTATAAAAATAGTGTTCATTATATTTTTTTAGTTTTATTTAAAATTTATATTCCCAACTTTTAGAAATTTAGTTTTAAAAAATAAACTCCATTATTTTGTCTGAGAATTTCACTATAATCTTAGTATGAAATTTTCAAATTTTTCTGAAAACATTGGTTTTTAAGTGAATAGTAAAAAAACACCAATATTTGAAAATTCATCACTTTAATTAGATTATCATAATACAAGAATGAGATAATTTTTTTGAAATATTTTTATTTAATATATATATATTTATTTATAATTAAAATAAATCATTTGAAATTACTATGTTGTATTTATAAAACCAATTTATATCATTTTGGGAACATGAGTAATATTTTATTTTAAAAGTTGATTTAGCCACTTATATTAAAATATTAGTTTTATTCACTTGTAAAACCAAATAAAAAAAAGGTATTTAATATTTTATATCAAAATAATGATAGTTTTTAATAATTTAAATTTTATTTTTGGGCATAAATGCTTGATTATTAAGATTAAAGTCAATGACAATGATAATGATAAAAGTATTATTTTTAAAGAATAGTTTTATTAATAATGTAAAAATTTTTTCTAATAAAATAAATTAATATATTATAAATAGTAAATTTAGTATAAATTTTTAGCCTATAATTATATAAATTATGACTCATTCAATTGTTGATCATTACTGAATCATATTAAGAACACTGAATGGAGAAAACAATATTTTTCTACAAAATTGTTTTTCTATGTAAAATGTTTAAATATAAAGGTAAATAAACAATTAATTTTAATTTTAATTATATTAAATTAAGATTAAATTTATGTTTATAAGACCAAAATATTTTAGGATATGTTATTTTATATTTAGTAGTACATAAGTTACTTATGTAAAAAACAAATACCCTTGTAAAAAAAGGTGTAAAAGTAAACATATAAGTACAAATAACCTCTCACAAGTTAGAAAATTGTGTTGAAATACATGGTTGCGGCTTTATAGATATAGTATCACCCCAAAATCCATTATTTATCACTTTTGTAACCATTGAAACTTGAATAGTGTCATTATGTTGTAGAAAGATAACGGGTCTTCACAAAAGTGAAATTTTCTTCACTTATCAAAGGGGAAACTTCCACCCATTCAAACCATGACTGTTACTTGGAATTTATTCCTAAAACTATTTAACTTTTGTCCCATTAAAATACCCTCTCATCTTTAAAATCATGTTTTATCACTTATTTATCCCATTCCCTTCATTTCCAGGGACAATTCAAAGAAAATGTTTAAGGTCCCAATGTGAGTATTATTAATCCTTATATTTTTCTTCTTATTATTTCCTTAAAAAACTATCCTAGGAATATTTATATAATGAAATAAATATCAGTATCATAATTAAGCGTTATTATATTAATGTAACAACCTTATTTATTTATTCGAATCCACTTAGTGAAATAAAAGAAAGTTGATCAGGCGTTGTGCGGACTACCGGCTCCACGAAGTGACATCTTAGATTTTTCACCATCACCTCTCAGAACCAGTAAGAAAAATGTGATTAAAAAGATTCAATTTAAATATATAT
Source organism: Viscum album (assembly GCA_963277665.1). Taxonomy (NCBI): domain Eukaryota; kingdom Viridiplantae; phylum Streptophyta; class Magnoliopsida; order Santalales; family Viscaceae; genus Viscum; species Viscum album. Next base: position 1,234,860,652 of record OY728140.1, on the reverse strand, counting down.
TTTAATTATGAATATAAATTTAAATATTCTAAACCACCATCATTTAATATCATTCACCAAGAAATGAAAAAAATAATCATGAATTGTGAGGACTACCACCTCCATGAAGTAACATTTTTCATCCTGATTTTTATTCCCTATAAAAAACAATTAAATATGATTAATTTTTTTAAATATATAAATAATATCATTATTCTTATTTTGTAATGATTCTATTTCTATATAAATAATTTATCAACCATACTCACCCATCAAATTATGGTATGTTTTTATTAGGGGTGGCCTGACCACCTGCTTGAACGATACTATAAAACTCAATTATGGATGAATATGGGAACTTAAATAATAATATTATTATAATTTTATAATAAAATCATTATTTTAATGGTTTTTAAAAGGTTATAATATGTATTTATCTTTTTATAAAAATAGAAACTTTGATCGCTAAAATTACAAAAATTAGCTTATATCGATTCCATTTTCATGAAGCACAATTAATAAACTTATGGGGTGATACAATAAATTTTAAAATAAGTTTTAGTTATCTATTATTTTAACTTAAATTAAATAAATTATATATTTTTTTTCAATGAATGGGTATTGATATCGACATTTTAAAATACACATGAAATAATTAAATTTACTGACACTTGATTGTAAAAATAAGTTATAAATAAATAATATATCCATAATAAATTATCAAAAATGATGTATAAATTTTTTAATAAATATTAGTAAAGAAATTTAATCTAATATTAACATCATTAGGTTTTTTATAAGATATTTAGGTGCTTTTGTGGAAGTCAAGAATTATGCTAAGAGTTTCTTGCCTCAAATTTTCCCCACTTGAGGCATATTTCTTATTATGCTCCATCATTTATTTTAAATGGTGTATATTATTCCAATTTAATATTTTGTATCATTATTCTATCATTATAAATGTAATATAATGTTACATTTGAAATCATATCCATTAGTATTTTACAGTTTAAATGCTACTTGGGCCTAACAATTTTCGTAACTCAATTTTTTTCTCCTTAAGACATAAATTATTTACATGATGATGATCTTATAAACCCATTTTATCATTTAAATTTCATTTATCTATGGTTTTTTCTATTTTTATTGAGAGAAGTTAATTCTTTTCATCGATATCATCTTCCTATATCAAATACATTCTAAAATAAAAGTATGATGTCAGAAAAAATAACTCACAGTCCTTACAATAGATATTGTCCTCAGTATCTATGTTTAACTTACCTCCAAAGTTATACTCTCTTTTTTGGGAACTCTAATATGTATTATTTTTACTATTTATAATAATTTTATTTTCCTATCTTCTAAGATAAAATATAATACTATTTTCACTATGTTGGTTTTCGAACACAGGTATTTCAAAATATTAAAAATATAATTCCATCCTATCAAAATGAAATGTTTTATGCTCCAAAACATATTTTTTTTGATAAAAAATTATGTATTTTAAAGGATATATTATTGATATTACTATGTAAATTTTTTTTAAATGACTTCAACTCACACTTTTGAAAATATGTTTTTGAAAGTGACCCGTAACTTCAACTTTTTGAATAATGTAAACAATGTTTTCTAAAATCTCTTTTTATGTTTTAGTCCACATGAGCACATAATTGATTCATATTTTTCTTGTTTATAAATCTTAAGCTCTTAGTACTCATATATTATTGAAGAAATTATTACTCTCTTCATTTTATAAAATATTTTTTTTTCAAAAGATCATGGAAGTTTTTTATTTCCAAAGTGATTTTTCAATAACTCATAAGAAATATTTTCCATCCAAGTCATTACCCATTGACATATATTATACTTGATCGATGAAATTATTAAAATTATGATACACACCTTATATATATTTATGACTTTTTTATTTTTCTTTTTTATAAAATAAATGATCCATTACTATATTTTTCTATCCAAATCATCCTCTATTATAAGAATGGGTTTTCTTCCAATGTCATTCCTTTGTGAACACTCTATATTTCCTTAAATTTATTAAAGTGTGTTCACCTAGATTCCATAAATCAATTGATTAGTGAAATTATTAATTTAACCATATACCCATTTCTATATGCAGTGTTAGTTTTGAGGTATGACTACATAAAAATCTATTCCATTTGTTGGTTAAGGTACTATTGAACATATGTATATTTGTTATCCCAATATATACATTTATTTATTTTTAAGAAAACATGATTATTATTTTTATATATATTCATATTATCTATATGGTTAATGAATTAGAATTAATTAAGTGAAGAGTGTGACTGAATATTATATATACCCTTGACACGTCAATTGATTTCGTAAAAAAAGGTTTGGGCATTTGGGGTATGCAGAAACTAATAGAAGCATGATATCTTATTTTTGATCTTGATCAAAGTAATTATTTAATGGATTTTTCCTTGATGAAAAAAATGGTTTCTTGTCTAAGTATTGGATTATTATGACCAAGATTTCGAAAATTATGTGTTCCATCACTAAGAATTCAGTTATTATTGGAAACGTGTTCATCTATATTGTTAACCATGGATTTTTTATAAGCTCATGTGATCAGTTATATGAAATTATTTCATTATAATTTACTTTATACCATATTATTCATTCAAAGATCATGCCCTAATAGCTTCTAAAATATGTTATCCCTTATTGAGAAATTGACCTCACCCCTTTTATGCTTCAATTTCCCCAAGTTATGAAAAAAATAATTATACATGAAATGTCTAGAAGAGTATCATATGTGGATAATCTTATGGGAGATGATCAATACTTATTAATGATTAATTATTTTATTATATAATGTAAAACATTTCTATTTCATAAGAATGACATGGGGTTTTGTAGTTAAAAGTTCTTCCTAACTTTATAAAAATATTATCCAAAAAAGTCTATCAAATTTAATTGCTAAATATTTTTTTAGTGATATTGTAATTTTTGAAGGCTAAAATTGGGTTTCATCCATTCATTTCAAATTCAATGTTTAATGAATGTATTTATTCACACTATATTTCAAGAGCATGGTCCCTATGAATCATAGTTAATTAAAAACAGGGTTTAAATAAATTTGTACACTATGATGTTATCAATTAAAGATAATTTAGGAGTTATAAATAATATAAATGGTGGATAAATTAAGGTTTTTTTCATAATTTATAATGTATAAATAACCCTTTATTTTAGTTGAGGTAATATTGAATATTTTAGGGATTACGATAATATAACTTTAGTTAAAACCCTAGGGATACATCTGGGGGATAATTCTAATTAACATCATAATGTTTTTATAAAGTAGATATTGTGTGGTTTCCCTGTAATTACATCCCTATATATATACTTCCAAGTGGACGCAGTTATGGAACAGATTCACCTAGGGGTAATCACCCGAAAAAGGTTGGTTGAAAATTGAATCAATCTTTACTCTAGTGTATAATATGTGGGATAAATATTGTACACTAGGTGAGACACTCCCAATGGATATTATTTGTTTGAACGCATTATATTTACAATCCATTGTGAAAGATTTATTATTTTAAGGAATTTGGTAAAAGAATATAAGATAACCAAACCTAAAAAAACCTATATTAAGTTGAGAGTAATTTAGGTTGAACTAAATGGAAATGTAATAATTTCAAAGAGTAAGAAATTTTGTGGTTGAATTTTTTATACAATAAATATCTTATTGTATTAATTGTTTGTCACTCATGATTAACTTGTTTTGGTTTTCATAATGCTCGATGCTTGAAAGAACCATGTTAAGAATGAATTCCATAGACAATACAATGATTGTCTTAATAAGAAAACTAATGGGATATGAGATAGAGTCTGAAACCTTTTTATTATTCCAAAATAGCTTTCAAAAATTATTATTAATAATGTGAACTTAGTTTACTTTCAATACAAACAAAATAAAATAATGATAGAGTCTCATGGAAGTTCCAGTGACAACGATGTTAAAGGAAAGAAGTTTATATTTCTTATATGTCAATAATGTTGGAAGAAACACACATGGACATGCTTAAAGAGAATTCGAATTCATGATAGGTGTGAAAAAATAAGGTCATCAAGATCATGAATTCAAGGGATATAGAGAAGCTACAAAAATTCATTGCATCAATTGTAAGGGGATTTGGGACTACAAAAATCAATGCACTAATCTAATGGACAATGGGTAAATAGTAACCAAGAAACACCTGGACCATTGGAATAATTAAAATTATAATAAATGACTACTTTTAAAGGGGATAGGGATTCATTAAATTATATTTTCTAATATATTATGACATGTAAATTTTCACAAATTATGGATATTTTGTTATAAATAATTATGTATGGTGGTCTGATTATTATTAAATATTATACATGAATTTGGAATGTTCTTTATTATAGAACTAGTTTCCTCCCTAATTTTATGTCATATTAGTTATGTATTAGCTCTCTTTTTAAAGGGATTATATCAATTTTTACATTGGAAAATATGAATATATGTCTTAAATCAACCCATGATAAGCTATCAATGTTGACTATGAACATCTGATGGAAATTAATTTTATTAAATAATTCTTGATACCCAATCCCAAGTTTCTTATAATATAAAATAGTAAGATTGATATCTCATTAGAAATTAAATCTTGGATATTGTCTATCTTGTGAATACATTCAACTATTTTCCTTATAGAAAAAGAATTAAAAATTATGAGGATGCAATTGGTTGATGGAGGGGAGAATGTGAAACCCCATGATCTAAATTTTTTTGTTCCTTTAAAAACTAAATGTGTTAAATACATATAAAAACATAATTTTCCTAAATAGATATTACAAATTAATAGATTAATATTCATAGAATTAAATTACAATCCACCGCAGAATTAAAGAGTTTTATAGTCTTTTTAATCTTGGATACATAACAATCAAGTTCATAAGAGAACTAAATCAACTCTTAATAATTTATTCAAACTATCACCATTATTTTACATATAATACCTAAAAACCCTTATTCATATCATAGGGAAAGGAAACATAATAAAAGGATATAATGGATGCTCTATAAGGGTAAACATGGGATATATCAATGATCACTTATGCATGACATGAGAATAATGGTATGATAACATGAGATTAAAATTTGAAAACCATACCCAACATATCATAGATCATAATATTGATTCATTAAAAAAATCTTGTAAGTTAATTTGATATGAATCATAAATTAATCAATGATTATGAGCCATGAGTGGATAACATTTGCATACGACATAAGTTATTGGCATACACATAATCATAGAAAATCATTTCCTTTGTTAAGAATCACTTACAATCCTATCAAAATGGATTGTGTTCACTACCCATTTAACCACATCTTTAATAAAAGTTCACTCCCATGACTATCATAATCATGAAACTCCCTTAATAAACTGGGTTCAGTCCCCATTCTAGTCCTTATAATCTCTTGGGATATAAATCTTCACCCATTGTGTTAGAGGGATATATAATTTCTATCACACTCATCACATAATCATAATACATTCATATGTGTTCCACAATATCATAAATTATTCATCATGTATCATAACCCATGGAAATGAAATGAGATTCATAAACTTTTCAAAAATTCTTCATTTCATAACCGATAAAAAATAAATGAATTTCATAATAATAACATCATTATAATCATAAGAAATATAAAAAATGAATAAGGATGGTATCCTTGGATCATATCCTCAGTAATGTTAAAGTAACCTTAAAGGATGTTATCATAATTGAAGATTCCATTAAAATATCTCTTTGATTTTTTGTTGAGGAAAATACCATTTTTAATTTGAAACATAATTATTTAAAACATTAAAGTTTCCAAAATATTATAGAAAAAAAATTCATTGAAAATAAAATTATAAACCTATCATATAATGTTAAAATAAATTAATGGTCATGGTGGAGATAAATTCCATTCATTCCATATTTGTTAAAAAAATATTTTTTTCAAAATTTTTATATAAATTCAAAAATATCTCATCCAAAAAATGAAGAGAATATTCATTTTAAAACATTTTTTTAAATTAAATCATTGGTATAAATGAATTGAAACATTCATATTAGAGTAATAAAAACATAATTTAAAATTTTTAATAAAAACATGGTCATAGAAGATGAATTATTTTTGACTGAAGAGGGAAATAAAGTAAATTTTCCTTAAAAAATATTCTTCTAGACTCTTGAATATATAAAGAGAGGAAAATTAAATGGAAAATGTAATCTGACAAGACCAGAATAAAATTGAAATGGGTTTATCGAATGAGCATCATATAATTTCCTCAGAAGAAATTCAAGAATAAAAAATGATGATTAAAATGGGATTGACACATAAATATCTTCTAGTATTGGTAACTCTTGAATCATAGGCCCCATAAAAGTATATAGGTCCATAACATATCATATTCCTTACAGAATACTATTTGAGATGATAAACCCTTTATTCTTTTTTGTTATTTAAATTAAAACCCCATGAAATATAGGACCTCATATTGATATTTAAATACTAATAATTTTTTATGAGAACCATCATAAAATACATTCATGGGAAGTATATACATCCCATAATGTAAACAAGTAATTAATATAACATGTGCCTCATAGAAATAAAAGTGAGACAAGAAATCCATACCTTGAGTTCGAATTGATTCAAAATATATTTAAAATATTTTTAATAAAATTAAATTCGTTGTAATTATATAACCAAGCCATGTAAATAATTAAAATATCATATATGATCAACTTATAACATTTTAATATCCATTTATTAATAACACATTATTAAAATCATCATTTATAGGTGTTCACTATTTTTTTTTTCATGAGAATTTTTGTTTATTAATTCCGGCTCGTGTACTTGGATTGTGGTTACATCATATCTAGAATATTTACCATTATATAAATTGAATATATATTCATTATATATACTTTAATAAATTCACAAAGTATAGAGATAGAAAAATGAATTACATCATTAATAGAGATGGTTGGCTGTATGTACACATGAACATAGTTTTCACTTTTTGAAAAATGGGATGAAAGAAAGGTAAAAAATAATTTAAATTTCAAGAATAATTATTATATTATATATATAATATATTTTAGTTAGAGTGAGTAAATCAATATGGTGGTGGTTAATTGAGTACCTAATAAAATTTCTATTAAAAACACTTTTACGTAAAATACCCAATTTAAAAAAATGACCAGTAAATCAAAACAATTGTTTATTATAAGGTTTATCATTAAAAATATTTGTCAAAGAGTGATTAGGGATTAGTTAAAATGATAAATTAATTACTTTTAATTATGAAATCAATTTACTTAATCAACTCATTTATATAAACACAGGTTAAGACTAACAATCAAAGTACAAGTTTTATTTACAGATTTAAAAAACAAATATAGTATAAATATTCAAAACAAACAAAACTGAAATGAATAGAAGAGTAAATAATGGGTTTAGTATCATATTGAGACCGAATCCACTCCACTTAGAAATAAACTACTACCAAGAATATTATTATAACAAATAATCTGTTCCTAACCTTGAATCAGGTTTATACAAATAAAAGAACCCTAGATTTCCATGATCAAAGACCATTCCATAGTCATATTTGGGAGGAAATAAAAAACTGGCCTAAAATGATATCTTCTAATGTTTCTATGGGAATTGAAATAGTGAAAATGAGATCATCTGTCTAGGAAACTCTAGTTAAATCATAGGAGATAGAGTGTGTAAATAAACAGAGTTCAACTAAACACTAATAAAAATTAATAAAAAATAGAGAGATAAAATAAGTATATTTAAAGAGATATCATGCTTCTTTATCTATAATGGTTAAAAATATTGAGGGTCCTCATATTTTTTTTAGTGAGGAGATAAAATACATTTCCATTAAATGAATATAAAATTGAGTGTTAAAGAGTTATCTTTTCTATATATAGATTATATGAGAAAATTATACAAATATCACTCAAATATGTGAGTCAAAGGATTGTGATCTTATGTGTTTTTCACTATTTCACACTCACATGTAACAATATATTTCTGGTGTATGTCCCACTCATGCATACTAGGGAGATATTCTGAAATATATAGCAATACTGGTTCAAAATCCATTTAAAAATAATAATATTTTTTTCCTGAATCCTCTTTCTGAGAAAAAAATTAGTAAACCTCTAACATTGTCTTCAATGCATCCATGGAGTAGTTTAGGAATAATAATTAATAAATCAACATAAGTCTATCTACATTAACTCCCATAAACTAGCTATTGGAATCAATATCTTTAAATGAAGTAGACGATAATAGTATAAAGGATTATAGTGGCGCGGTCTAGTGGTATCTCACACAACATATTATAAGATAACGTTAGAACACCTAGTGGAATAAAGGAGAATTACATTAGATAATATAAAGGCAGAATACCTTTATTTTTACCATAGATCTAATAGTAGAATAGAGCTAGCTATAATAGGATTTTGGTGGAGGTAGGAGTTAGGCGGTGGCAGGAGTCTAATGGTGGCATAGTTCCCGTGATAGCATGACTCTGGAAATATGAAAATTCTAGGGGTAGCCTAAGTGAACTAATGGCTGGACATGACTAAAAGTAGCATAGTTGAACTAACTGTGGAACTTGTGAAATAATAGTATAACATTTTCACTAACTATAACACATGTACTTTTTCAAATTTACTTTATAAAATGATTTACTATCATAGAACATTAATCCCATTAGATACACAGTGATCGTGATTTGTGAGCATTAAAATAAGGAGGTGTTAAAAATCCTCCCCTCTTGGATGATCACAAATCAAGGAATTTTAAAAACCATGAATAATAGAAAGATAGGAATAAATATATAAATTTAAATAATAATAGTCTATTTAACATTTAAAATTATAAATGTCAGATTTTGAAATGAAAATTTGAAATTGAAGATCTGATTTTTAAAAATAAACTAAACTTCCATAAACAATTTCTCCCCCTTTTGGTATTATCAAAAATATAATAAAAGAAAGGTAATTAATATAGAGGATGGTGTAAAAGATGAAATTTAGTAAATAGATAAATTAAAATATTTCATCTTAAGACAGAAATATAGAGAGAATACAAGACGGACCCTATCAATGATCTATTTTAATCTGATTCACTCTCAACTTTCATAGAGGTAGGATCAATATATACTTTTCTTTTTTTAAGAGGCAGAAGACACCGATGGAGAAGCTAAGGGGTGTAGGGTAGAGGTAAAAAGATAGAGAAAACCCACTAGTCTGAGATGTATGGATGATTCAGATAGATACATACTAAAAAATGATACTGAAGAGGTAGTAGAGTAGTATTTGGAGAAGAAATGAAGGTTGAATTAGGAATTTTCCCAGGCTCTACAATATCTATCCCAGATACATACAAAATTGGATTCTTGAGGTTCCAAAATTCTTGGATTATATTTCAACCTACCTCAATAGCATTGAAGAATTACTTTATATCTTTCATACAAAACTTGAGCAGAGGTGAAAAAACATTCAGCTGGTCTACCTATTCCTCAAAGGCCCTAGTTATATGAGGAATTCTTAATTTCCAAACTAAAATCTTTAAATGATAATTAAACTCACAATTTTTATATATTAGATAAATATTGTATTTTATATCCTTGTTTATAGTTTCTCTATCACTTTTGGATTTTTTTCATACACTCTCTTTCAAGTTTATATATATTATCATCATGCCGATGAATTTGGTGATGATCCTCTTGATGAGATGAATGAACATCACCCATATTGGTTTGCAGTTCCTCTCAAACTATAGATCTGATCACTTCAGCATCAACATAGGAAGAAGGAAAAGAACATAATGTAGAAGAAACATCAGATAGTAATCTCAATAACATATCCAACATAGAATTTGGGATATCAACAAAAGAGGCACTCATCTCCTCCATAACAGATATCATGGCTTCCATCTCATGGGGAATCCTTACATTATCAATCTCAACTTCCAAAATCTTTATTATAAGTTTAGGATGAATATGAAATATTAATAGATCAAAAAGATGATTGGATCATCTTCACTAATAAGAGTAACTGTAGGGTCTTGATGTACTAGAATACCACTAAATTTATAAGGTAATCTCACTTTGAAAGACTCCAAATCATCTTAGATGACAAACTATGAAGTCACTAAGGCAACATCAGACATAGGTGAAGGGTCCCTCTTAGAACTAAGAGAAATAACCTCTGCATGAACTTATCTAATAGGTGGAATGTAATATAGTAATTCATTTTCATTATAAGTATCATCAATCTACTCCCCTAAAGATACCTTAGGATCCAATCTAAAAAAAGAGGTATCTAGTTCACCATGTTATGGTGGATTTCTATTATTATCATCACTTCCAAACTTCTCATCTAAATATGGATAATAAAGTCTAATTAGCTTTGAACATGAAGATATACCCCCTTGGATAGAGCTCCATCCTTAGCTGAAACATAAGGCTCATACCAAGGAACTGACTTCTTGTTGGTAGAACCTGGGGAGTCATCCCCTTCAGTGGAAACAATAGCAGAAGGATTATGTGAATGATCCCCTTCAACAGAATCACCAACAATATAAGAATCACAAGGACTATTCTATGCATTTTCATCATCACCATTATCTCCATTCTCATCATATGATACTTTCGTAACTTATATAGTGGTTTATGAAGAATCCTAAATTTGGTCCCCTCTAAAGACTTTAGCCTCTTCATCATCTCATTCACTAAAGAGGATCTCTCTAGCCGAGTTAGAAGCAGGTAGACTTGTAGCTCTATAAGTTACAAAATAACTTTTATCAATGTGAGGATCACTACCTTCTTCAAAATAATCAATAGCTTCTTTGAATTTGTCCACTTCTTCTACTTCAACCAAAAAAAACATAAAATTCTTCTTATTCATCTAGATAAACCACAATCACATCTGTATGAAAGAATATTTCCAATATATTCTAGGGTCAAGTATAATTTTCTAATAGATTAAAGTACTCATAGAGATTTTCCTTATCTTCAACCCACTTTTCAACTAGGTATTCCGATTCACTTTCATTCTTTTATAGGTATTTTTTATTAAGTATAAACAAACACTTCTTACCTCTTCTTATTTATCATCATCAACCATGTCCTTTTCTTCTAACATAGTTGAAATTAGCTTAGGATAAATTAGAGATTTCAACATAGAATATGACCTGCACATCTCTATAATGTGCAGCATAAGATATCAAGAAAGATTGAATTTATCCCATATTTTCCTAAGGAATAAAATTTAAACATCCAAATACCTCATTTTACTGAAATCCACTTTTCTAGGACATAATATATGTTGAATGAACTTGAATTAAAGTAAACATGCACCATCTAGTTCAATATCAGTAGACCTTCTTAGAGTACCATTCCCTATTAACTCTACCAATGTATCCTATTACAAAAAAAATCAATATAACTTGGTATTGAACCTTGATAGTCATCAGAGACTACTTGGTGAGGTACATTGATGAAATTATCTTATTATCTTGATGAAAATATAATCTCTTTACCATCTTGAAAAATCCAAATCAAATATTTATTTTCACCAAAACTGTACTAAGCGTATTGGTAGAACTGATGAACCAAAATCAGATAAAAAGGTATATAATTTTTAGACAACCAATCTATTCATCCATAGTCCTGTATCTCTTTCAGTACCAATGAATTTATAGATAACGGTCATTCCCATCAACTTATTTCTCTACAACAACTACATAGTTTGAAAGCTTCCGGGTTTTCAGATAAAAAATGACATGGTTCAATTTTCAATGAGATTTTGTTCCATGTCGTGATCCATCCACAGATAAAGCTAAAGGATTATTATCTCTCACTATTTTAGTTAAATATAATCTAAATAAATAGTGTGAAGAATGTTAAAGGTTGTGAGAAAATAGGAAGTCAAAATGTTTTGAAGGGTTAGGAAATAGAACATGAAAGTGACTCGAAATCATATTTAAGTTTGAATTATATCCCTTAGAGATATTAAATTTTTATTAAAATAAAATATAAATGAATAAATAAAATAAAAAAATTAACATTGAAAATTATAAATAGTAGAGAAATAGATGTTTTACTGGTATATTCTCAACGATGGATCTTTCAAATGGTGTATCAATCCAACAGTGGATCACTCCAATAGTGGATCATTCCAATGATGGATTTTCCAATGGTGGATCACCAATGGTGGATTTTACAATGGTGGATTTTCCCAATGGTGGATCATTCCATTGGTGGATCATTCCAATTCTAGATCATTTCGATAGTGGATTATACCAACGGTGGATCATCAATGGTGGATAACTAATGGTGTCTTAGAAATTGTGGATCACAAAAGTTAAATATTAACCAAAATTTATCACTCCTAATTCACATTTTATGTATATTAATCTCCCATAATTTAAGGTATTTATAAAAATATTAGAAATATTATATTATGTTCTTATGAACTCAAGAGTTATATCACCCTTTTAGAAACGATCTCTCAAAAAGTGATATCTTACATCAATATAGTTTTTACTTGAATGATACAAAAGATTCTTGGAAATATTTATCACTCTTCTTCATCACAATTTATAGGGATATGTCTCAATTGATATCCATAATTGCGTAGAGTGTGTTTCATCCAAAAAATTTGTGCAAAAAAACTTCTTGTATCTATGTATTCATCCTCTAAAGTAAATAGTACAAAAAAATATTTCTTTTTTACTACACCAAAATACTAGATACTACCAAAAGATGAAATGTTCTATAGGTTTTTTTCTATCTAACTTGAAACCAAAAAAATCAAAATTCAAATAACTCACTAATTCAAATACTTATCTCCTAGGGAATAATAGTATTAAATTGGATGTATATTTGAGGTATCTGAATTTTTTTTTACAACAGGTAAATGAGATTATTTAGGATTTTCATGAAATTGATCACACATACACACACTAAATATAATATTTGTTTAACTATATGTTAAGTGTATAAATATCCCAATCATACCTTTCTAGTTGGTTTGATCTAATGGATTCCTAGATTCATTAGGATAAAACTTACTAGTGGTAATCATGGGATTATCACTACTTTTAGTGCCATACAAACCTAAACATTTTAGATGGTATTTAGTGTAATTAATTTGATTTAAAAAAAAATAATTTTTATTTTAAAAAACTTAAAAACAAAGAAAGAGTTTAAGTTATCCCATTAATATAATTTCAAATTCATTTTTCATATTTTATGAAAAAGTTTTACACAAAGAATTTTTAGAAGATCAAAAAATTACATCATCAACATAAATTTGAACAACTAAAACATCCTTTGAAATTATTTTTATAAAAAAGGGTAGGATTAGTTATGCCTTCTAAAAAACAATTATAAATCATAAAAGATATGATCATATCATACCAAGATCTCTGACCCTATTTTAAAGCATATAATTCTTTTTTTATTTCAAAAAATTGATTTGGTGTCACATACATAGATTATTTTAAATGTATTTTTATTTTAATTTCCATTAATTCTTTGCTTTGGGGGGTTCCAAAGGTTTTATGGAGAATATGTGAGTTTTCATGAATTGGGTCAAACCGTGAACCAAATTCCAGATTTAAAAATAAATTTCATTTCTTTTATAACTTTTTATTTTTTTAATATTTTTCACTAATTACAACTCCTAAATGTCCTCCCCTGATATATTAACACCTAAATTAAAATTTGGAGCCTTTGGAAATCCATAACCAAGGTTTATGTTGGTTTTTATTTAAGGGATTGGGCCTGCCCGAAAGCCCAATTCCAGTTTTAAAAATAAAATTTGATTAATTAATAACTTATTCATTTTTAAGTATTTTTCGGTGATTCAAAGCCTAAATTTCGCCCCTTGAACCCAGACGCGCGACCAAGCTCTCTATCCCCTATTTGGAGCTCTTCCTAATCGCGATTTAGTACTGAACTTATTAGGGTTTCTAAAATCGGGCATATTTGGAGAGGTAAATTGATCCTTTCATAACTCCTTCATTTTTTATCCTTTCGCCCCCATTTCAGTCCCCACATGACCTAATATGAATCCTTCGAACCTCCATACCAGTTTTGGGTACTTGGTGATTCATTATTTGGTGGATTGGGACCGATTCCTTCAAGATATTTCAAGTAAGGGAATTCCTTCTTGGTTCCTTCCATCCTCTTTTAGTTTTATTTCCTTTTCCTTGAAGTTCCTCATGTCCAGAAGTTGGGGTTCGATCCTAATGTCTGATTTGGTGACTTTTGGGTAAATTATTGTGATTTAGGTCTGGATTTATATTCCTTTTGGTGCAACGGTGGTGCGCTTAAGGTTTCGCACCAAGTTTTGAGGGTTTCGACTCAAAAGGGTAGGTGATTCCATGTGTAGCCATTTTATGATGAGTTAGCTTGCATGGATTATTAATTTAGAATGTTTATAATCTTTTTTATGTGCTGTGAAAACAGTTTTGATGGATTTGATTAAACATTTAATTTTTAGTTGCATTATAGCTTGAAATTGGGTACTTTTCATGTGTGACTCTTGGGGTAATGTTTGGGTTTAGTTTATAACATATGAAAGTGATTTATTAGTCTTGAAAGGGGGTTACAATTCTGGTTTGTTAATTCCTTATTGTCATGTTGGCCTTGAAAGTAGGTTTTTTTAATGAGTTTAAGGTGTAAAAACCTGTTGTACTTCTTGAAGGTGATTTATGAAAATGTGTGTTTTTCATGTGTATCTTTGTGGTATTATTTTATGTATTTTTATAACATTTGGGGGTGGTTTAATAATTGTTTTAGGGATGAAATATTCTGTTTTGGATTGGTATTGGTATGATTTTGATTTTAAATGAGGGTTTTGAAATGGGTTTAGTGTGCAAACAATGGTTATACCTCTTGGGTTTGTTTTATAAAAATTGCAAATGTTTTATTTGGTTAAACAAAGTTGGGAAAGGGTGTATATGTACTGTTTGGGTGAGTGTGTTCACCTAATCTGGGTTTTTTAATGGTAAATTGGTGATTTGAGATGTTAAACATTTTTATAATTTTTTTATAAATTGTCGAAATGTTTTATAAAATTGTGTTTTGTGTGCGAAACATGGGTGTGGGATATTTCATGTGAGTTTATTTATAAAATGAATTGTGAAGGTGAGAAGGGTATTGCATGACGTGTGTGTGGGCTATTATGTGAGTTGAATATCTTGTAATGGTTTTATAAAATTGTTTAATGGATTTGTGGAAGTGTTAAAGAAATGTGAAAAGTGTTGTAGGCAATTTGGAGTGAGTTTGATTTCAAAATGCATCTGAATGAAAAGTGGAATTTTTGACTTGCGTGATGTACATGGGGCTGTTTGGTTAATTTGTGATGTGGAATTGATATTTTCATGTGAAAACTATACTTCTTGGATTGCTGAACTTGTTTGAGCACAAAGGGAAAACCCGGGTATCTAGGTGGGTGGACGTGTACTAGTATGCTAGTGAATCCGTGGGGTTTGGCCTCAGTTTCACTTAGCAAGATTGACGCTTACAACTCTAACTAAACAATGATGATGATGATTGGGGACCACTAGGTTATGGGTATGTTCCCTACTAGTGGCTCGTGCACGAGAATGGATATTTGTGATGGTTACTCTCACCGAGATACGAGGTACCTGGGACCCACAGCTAGCTAGTGCCTAGGGGTTATTTCCCATTGATTGTGCTCACTGGATACTTTTTTCTTACCGTCGGTATACGGTATGAGAGGCTGGAAAATTCAGTAGCTATGGTATTTATTTTAAATGTTTTTATTCTTTAATTTAGCCCACCTGAAAACTTTTTTTATTAATGTTGCATCTTTTAGAAATTTTAACTAACATCTCATGTCTTTGAAAACTTGCATGCTTTTCGCCATTAAATGTTTATCACATGGAATCTATTAGTGGTGGTATCCTACTGGGATTTCTCTCACACCCTACTTACACCTTTGGGTGTAAGTAGATTTGCTTATTTTATGTCACAGGTTTGGGTATAGGATTTATGCCATTGATTCAGGTTTTTAGTTGTCCATTGGGATGCAGTGTCGTGGAGATAGCATGAGGGAGGTTTATATTTCCTTGTGGAGGTTCTTGGGCTATCCTTATTTGGTTATGTACCATTGAAATGGTCTTTAAACATAGTTTTAACTTATGTATTTCAGTTCTGAAATTTTGTAAAAGACGGTTTTAGTTGAAAAATCCAGATTTGTTTTATTGGACTCTTTTGTCGTTTTAAGTTTATAAACTCAGGTAAATCATTCCCAATTATCATTTTATGATACCCAGGCACTTGTGCCAGCCCGTGGGGATCGGGAACGCCCTTCGGGTCTTGCCATGGACCGGATCGGGTGCCGATTTTGAAGGCGACCAGATTCAGTTTGTGACAAAATGGTATCAGAGGAGGTTCGCTCCATTTGAGTCATGTTATTTGGGAAATAGTCGGGATAGTATAGAGTTATGATTGTTGGGACATGGAATTCTGGTTATGGGTAGTGTGCTTGATCACCACACCTCATTTCAGGATTCAAGTCGCCAGGGGAAGTTGGGATTTGTCTATGTCTTTTGGTTTTCTTGGTTTGATGATGATTAGGGGAAATGAAAAGAGAGTTGGGTTAATGGTCTCAATGAGCTCGCAGGGTCTGGCAAGCCATGTGGAGCTGGGGATATTCCCTAGAACACTCTCTGTGACAGTGAAGTGATTGGAATATGGCCGCCAACCATATGTCCAAGTCACCCACTAAAACTAGTTTCCTCTCGCATTGTCTTGTGTTCTTTATTTTTGAAATCTTGGAACTTTGGTTTTAAAGTGACTTGGTTTTAAGAAGTGTAATGTTTTTGTGAAATTATTTTCAAATAAAGATGGAATGGTATGATTTATGAAATTTTGGAACTAAATATTCAGAATTATTGAAATAGAAAACGGTGTGATTACACCTCTTTTGAAGGTAGAAACTGTATTGAAGTTGATTTTGAAAAGTGTTTCCAATAGAGTTTTCTAAACAATCAGAGTGTGTTTTAATGGGATGAGATGTTTTGAAATTTATGTGAATATCTTGAATGTGAGTTATTTTCTAAATGGTTGTGACTTTCTGAAAATTTTTGTAAGATGTGAGTTGGGATTTTGATCTCGTGGTTAGCGGTTATGAGAAAAAAAGGATGTGTTGGTTGACCGTTTTGGTTTTGAAAAGTGGAAAGAATTTTTGTTTTAACCTTTTGTATTTGCATTAGTGACCACATGCATGGGGTTATATGGGATGATGGATGGTTGATGGCACGACTGGATGAGTTCCGGGACGGATATGAGGTGGGTGTCTGGTGTGGCACAAAAACATGCATGTGTGAGGCCCATGGGGTACCATTGGTCGATACTCTTACCGCTGAACCGCTTGTTTTCAAAGAAATGGTTTTAAAGAAAAAAACATGATGTCTTGATGAATAGTTTTGGGATGGTTTGTATTATGGGTCTTTGAAGATGTTGTTTTTGTGGGATGTTTTTTTTAGTCCAATAACCCCTCCTATTTGAACTGTGTTTTGGGATTATGTTTGGTCGGTAAGCTAGGTAGAAGGACCGGTTAGTAGTCTCCTCTGAGATATGTTTCGGGACACCTTTATGGTGGTTACCTCCATGTGTTTGGATCTGGTTTATGGTTTTTTTTTGACCAATGGACCATATTGGTTGGGTCCTTGGGTTCTCCCGTTGGATAAGGTACGCCCCCATTTAGGGTTAGTGAACAACTGAAGTGCAACCCGTATTGTTTCTCCATTAGAAAATCCTCCAATTGATCAATATAAAGAATATTTTATAGATCATTGTTGATTGAGTCTACAACCATTCATTTAGTTGATTTGTAGATCCTCTTATAGTGGGATAGTTCTTGTGGAAGGTTGAAAGAGGCCTTGGTTTCTTAAGTTTCATGATTTATCAAAGGTGGAAGTGTTCTTTGGTTGTTAGTATGGATGAGTGTCATGATGGTGTCTAATAGGGCCTCTGGGTTCTTCATAGTTTCCTTGAAGCAAGAGTTATTATTAAACAACCAATTTTGAGATTTTGGTCCTGATAGGTTATTGTGTCCACTTTTTGGACTTGTCTGTTTTTAGGGACTTGGAATATGGTCATGTTCCATGTATTGTTTCTATCAATCACAAGGGTCATGTTCAGTGACGCATTGTGATGTTGTGTGCTCTTTTGACTGTAAAGGTAAAGGTCACACAATCCTCTTAGGTTCTCTATTATGTTTGGAGTATGTATCCCTTGGGAAAAACATCAAATTCTCTATCTTAGAGGATAGTGTTTATACGTGTCCTACCCTTCTGTTGTTTCTCACCTAAAGAAACAAGGTGTGATGTGTGTGCTTATTCTGATCCCTTGTTTCAGTGAAATGTATGGTTTTGGTAAATTGAGTTATGGAGTGTGTTATGTCTTGATGAACCCATCAGGGTATGAGGTGTAGTTGTTTGTGGCACCGAAAGAAGAAGTTCCACATAGGGGTTTCAACATCCAAACTGTGTGGCCGAAGATGCTTCAATATTTTGAGCTCCAGCCATAGGTCCCAGAGAGAAGATGGCGCGTAGTCAGGGGAAACCCCAGTGTCGTTTAAACCCTTGTACAAAGTCCTATCCTCAGTATAAAAGATAAGAAGAGTTTAAACCTATGGTGTCATCATATTTCTTATGTTGTTCCCGTTCGGTGGAAATAGGTGGAGGGTTTTGTACCCATGTCATCACACAATGTTATTCCCTCCCCCTTTGGTTTCCATTGAGTCTTTGGAGAATGGTTGGAAATTTGGCTAGACAAGTTGAGCACACGGTTTTCACATGGATAGTTCTAACCATGAACAAAAAAATAACCATGCAGATATAAGGATCCACATAGTTATCGCACAGTTTCTGAAACTGTGCATACTAACCGTGTGACCGTCCCAACTCCTTAATTTTGGGGTCTTTTCGTGTCAGCCCACGCCGGTCGGTTAAGATGGTTGGTTCTTGTGGTAGGAAGACCCACCATGGGTATCATGCATATTATTTTGTAAATTTCTAATGGATGTATACCCCTTGTACTAGGGAGTCTGTTTGGGCCTTCCCCTATTAGTGTCTTGATTCTGTCTCGGGAAAAAAAAATTAAGTTGTCTCTTATGGTGGGGAGCCCATTTGTGTCTCTTCATACAAGTAACTCATGTTTTTCCTTGGTATTGTATGGGAAGTAGGTAATATCATTGGGAGATATATAACTACTTACATCTTCCTTGGGTAAACTTTGGGACTGGAGAGTGCCCAATGTATTAGTTAAAGTAAGGTAAGTGTAACCTTGTTCAATGTTATTGTTCGTTTGCGTGAATTGCTTGAGTCTTGTTCGGATAGTGTTTGATGAGTTTTATTTTGGGATCAATTATGGATGTGATTGATTATTTCAGGAAAGTTCTGTAAGTTTTTTTTGTGAGAGTAATCCTTCATTAATTGATCACTGGAGGTATTTTGGCCTTTGGGGGAGAAACCTGACAAGGGAGTACCTCTTGGTTTCTCAGTTGGGTTTGGTTGTTACTTTGGCCTTGCTGTGACTTTCCGGGGCGGAAAGTTTTCATGGTGGGGAGAATTGTCACATAAATAGATTATTTTAAATGTATTTTTATTTTAATTTCCATTAATTCTTTGTTTTGGGGGTTTCCAAAGGTTTTATGGAGAATATGTGAGTTTTCATGAATTGGGTCAAACCGTGAACCCAATTCCAGATTTAAAAATAAATTTTATTTCTTTTATAACTTTTTAATTTTTAAATATTTTTTACTAATTCCAACTCCTAAATGTCCTCCCCTGATATATTAACACCTCAATTAAAATTTGGAGCCTTTGGAAATCCATAACCAAGGTTTATGTTGGTTTTTATTTAAGGGATTGGGCCTGCCCGAAAGCCCAATTCCAGTTTTAAAAATAAAATTTTATTAATTAATAACTTATTCATTTTTAAGTATTTTTCGGTGATTCAAAGCCTCAATTGCGCCCCTTGAACCCAGAAGCGCGACCAAGCTCTCTCTCCCCTCTTTGGAGCTCTTATTCATCGCGATTTAGTACTGAACGTATTAGGATTTCTAAAATCGGGCAGATTTGGAGAGGTAAATTGATCCTTTCATAACTCCTTCATTTTTTATCCTTTTTCCCCCATTTCAGTCCCCACATGACCTAATATGAATCCTTCGAACCTCCATACCAGTTTTGGGTACTTGGTGATTCATTATTTGGTGTATTGGGACCGATTCTTTCAAGATATTTCAAGTAAGGAAATTCTTTCTTGGTTCCTTCCATCCTCTTTTAGTTTTATTTCCTTTTTCTTGAAGTTCCTCATGTCCATAAGTTGGGGTTCGATCCTAATGTCGGATTTGGTGACTTTTGGGTAAATTATTGTGATTTAGGTCTGGATTTATATTCTTTTTGGTGCAACGGTGGTGCGCTTAAGGTTTCGCACCAAGTTTTGAGGGCTTCGACTCAAAAGGGTAGGTGATTCCATGTGTAGCCATTTTATGATGAGTTAGCTTGCATGAATTATTAATTTAGCATGTTTATAATCTATTTTATGTGCTGTGAAAACAGTTTTGATGGATTTGATTAAACATTTAATTTTTAGTTGCATTATAGCTTGAAATTGGGTACTTTTCATGTGTGACTCTTGGGGTAATGTTTGGGTTTAGTTTATAACATATGAAAGTGATTTATTAGTCTTGAAAGGGGGTTCCAATTCTGGTTTGTTAATTCCTTATTGTCATGTTGGCCTTGAAAGTGGGTTTTTTTTAATGAGTTTAAGGTGTAAAAACCTGTTGTACTTCTTGAAGGTGATTTATGAAAATGTGTGTTTTTCATGTGTATCTTTGTGGTATTATTTGATGTATTTTTATAACATTTGGGGGTGGTTTAATAATTGTTTTAGGGCTGAAATATTCTGTTTTGGATTGGTATTAGTATGATTTTGATTTTAAATGAGGGTTTTGAAGTGGGTTTAGTGTGCAAACAATGGTTATACCTCTTGGGTTTGTTTTATAAAAATTGCAAATGTTTTATTTGGTTAAACAAAGTTGGGAAAGGGTGTATATGTACTGTTTGGGTGAGTGTGTTCACATAATGTGGGTTTTTGAATGGTAAAGTGGTGATTTGAGATGTTAAACATTTTTAGAATTTTTTTATAAATTGTCGAAATGTTTTAGTAAATTGTGTTTTGTGTGCGAAACATGGGTGTGAGATATTTCATGTGAGTTTATTTATAAAATGAATTGTGAAGGTGAGAAGGGTATTGCGTGACATGTGTGTGGGCTGTTATGTGAGTTTAATATCTTGTAATGTTTTTATAAAATTGTTTAATGGATTTGTGGAAGTGTTAATGAAATGTGAAAAGTGTTGCAGGCAATTTGGAGTGAGTTTGATTTCAAAATGCATCTGAATGAAAAGTGGAATTTTTGACTTGCGTGATGTACATGGGTCTGTTTGGATAATTTGTGATGTGGAATTGATATTTTCATGTGAAAACTATACTTCTTGGATTGCTGAACTTGTTTGAGCACAAAGGGAAAACCCGGGTATCTAGGTGGGTGGACGTGTACTAGTATGCTAGTGAATCCGTGGGGTTTGGCCTCAGTTTCACTTAGCAAGATTGACACTTACAACTCTAACTAAACTATGATGATGATTATTAGGGACCACTAGGTTATGGGTATGTTCCATACTAGTGGCTCGTGCACGATAATGGATATTTGTGATGGTTACTCTCACCGAGATACGAGGTACCTGGGACCCACAACTAGCTAGTGCCTAGGGGTTATTTCCCATTGATTGTGCTCACTGGATACTTTGTTCTTACCGTCGGTATACGGTATGAGAGGCTAGAAAATTCAGTAGCTATGGTATTTATTTTAAATGTTTTTATTCTTTAAATTAGCCCACCTGAAAACTGTTTTTATTAATGTTGCATCTTTTAGAAATTTTATCTAACATCTCATGTCTTTGAAAACTTGCATGCTTTTCGCCATTAAATGTTTATCACATGGAATCTATTAGTGGTGGTATCATACTAGGATTTCTCTCACACCCTACTTATACATTTTGGTGTAAGTAGATTTGCTTATTTTATGTCACAGGTTTGGGTACAGGATTTATGCCATTGATTCAGGTTTTTAGTTGTCCATTGGGATGCAGTGTCGTGGAGATAGCATGAGGGAGGTTTCTCTTTCCTTGTGGAGGTTCTTGGGCTATCCTTATTTGGTTATGTACCATTGAAATGGTCTTTAAACATAGTTTTAACTTATGTATTTCATTTTTTAAATTTTGTAAAAGACGGTTTTAGTTGAAAAATCCAGATTTGTTTTATTGGACTCTTTTGTCGTTTTAAGTTTATAAACTCGGGTAAATCGTTCCCAATTATCATTTTATGATACCTAGGCACTTGTGCCAGCCCATGGGGATCGGGAACACCCTTCGGGTCTTGCCATGGACCGGATCAGGTTCCGATTTTGAAGGCGACCAGATTCGGTTCGTGACATTTGGAAAAAGAGTTTTTCGAAATCCATGGGGTTTTTGAACAAAAACATCCTCAACTATATAACCATTTATGAATGCACTCTTCAAATCCATTTAATATAGTTTTAAATAAAAATGTTTTGTATTGTAAAATAGTATATTAATGGTTTCAAGTGTAGCCAATGGATACAAGGATCCTCAAATTCAATACCCTCCTCTTGACTATTTCCTGGTGCAACCAATCTAGCTGTATTTTTTACTATAGTTTCTGACTTGTTATCTTTGTTTCTAAACACTTAATCAGTACCAATAGTAAAAGTTTCTTTAGCTATAATAACTAGCCCCCAAAATCTATTCCTTTCAAACCAATTAATAACTTCTTCTATTTCCATCAACTAAAATTCATCACTAAATGTATCATTGATGTTCTTAGGTTTATCTTTTGATAAGAATGCTTGATGTTCAACATGATTTCAAATGGAATCACTAGTTTTTTTCATATATCAAGTAATATAGCAATAAAATCTATAGGATGATATATATGAGTCCTATTATCTCTATGAAAACAAGGAATGGAAATATCATGGTCATTTACACATTCAGGTTCTGTTTGTTCATGATAACTTGATAATTCTTATTCTTATTTTGTTGAATTTTCAGCATATTTGACATTGATATTCAAATTTTACACATCATCTAAATTTTTTTATAAAGGGTTATTGGATCATGTAGATCTATTTCATCAAATTTTACATGAAATAATTCTTCAATAATCTTTGTTCTTTTATTAAACACCCTATATGATTTACTAGGAATTGAATAAACAAAGAGAATTCTTTTATCACCCTTTGAAACAAAATTTTCAATATTATACCTATTATTAAGAATTAAAACATTGAAACCAAAAAATCTAAAGTAATTATACTTTTTATTTATACCATTCCATAATTTAAATGATTTTTTATTTGAAAGAGGTCTAATTAAAACTCAATTGATTATGCAACAAGATGTATTCAATACTCATACTTAAAAATAAATTGGTAAGTTATACTCATTGAAAAAAGTATGTTAATTTTATTTAGGGGTTATATTTCTCACTTCTACAACACCATTATATTGTGGGGTCCTTAGAGAAGCAAATATATGATTATAACCATTTTTTGAGAAAAACGATTCAAAAAATTTATTTTCAAACTCATGTCCATGATCAATTCTTAAAAGTATTAATCCTAATTCCACTAATATTTTCTACATATTTAGAAGACTTGGTAAATTAAAAACAATTTTCACTCTTGTGAGATAGAAATAATGCCCATATATACCTATAAAATTAATATATATGGGCATAAACATAGTGCTTCCCATTTAGTCTATAAACTCTATAAGGTCAAAACAAGTCTATGTGAACTAATTCTTGAGGTTGAGGAGTAGAAAATTATTTCTTTTATTTGAAATAGTTCTTGTGATATTTCACTTTTTGACATGGCTTACATATTTTTTCATTTGGTAATTCTAGTATAGGTATATATTTGACTAAACTATATCTAGTAAGATTTATAAGTGAATGAATATCAAAATGGCATATTCTCCTATTCCAAATCCAATATTCGTTGTTAAAGAAACCTATACAAGAAATATTTTTAAAAAATAATTAATATAAATTAATATAATTAACATTATCATTTATTAAAGTAGTAAAAATAAATATCTTTTAAAATAAAAAATTTTGTAAGTATTATTTTCAAACTTAATATGAAAAACATCATCCCATAGATATGAGATTATAAGAATATTATACTTTAAACCATCTACAAATAAAACTTTAGAAATTAAAACAATGTTTGAATTACTATTTTTGACCAAGAAAAATCATTTTCTATTGGAAGTGTTAACAAAAGTGACATGTACCCCATTCAATTTTATTAGATTCATAAAAATTAAATAGTTTCTAGTCATGTGTAGGGAACAAACACTATCTAGGGACCATAAGTTCTTACTATATATCTTCAATAACGTCTCTCACAAAACAAATTTTACACCAAAAATGAATTTGATACCCAAATATTCTTAGGTCTGAAAATACAAGAAATTAATGATTTAGGAAACCATATTTTATTTAGAGGATTCCAATAATAATATTTCAAAATTTTAGAAATAAATACATTTTTAGTTCTAGAGGAGTAAAAACTGATAGCAGAACTCAAAATGAGAATGAATTTATTTTTAGTAATCCTTATCTATCTAGGTTAATACCCTATACAAGTGGTATATTTGGGAGAAGTCTTCTTTCCAAGCATTTGGGTAAGTTTATTTCTCCCATTATTGAATATTTACATATATTTCTATAATTTCTCAATAGATAACTTCAAATATTTTTTCTCTTTTAATATTTTTGAAATTTTCTACTTTTTAATAGTAATATAATTTTATATAATTAGTAGTCAAGGAATGTTGTTTCCTTAAACTATTATATTTATCCTCGAGTTCATTAAAATTATATTCCAGAATATTGAAGTATTCGAACATCTCCTCATTATACATGTTATCATCATTGTTTTCATATCCAATGTGATTAGAAATATTATGATTAGAAGAAGGAAAAACATTGGATACCTCAAATGTATTTTTCATAAAACACATATTTCCTTTTTCATTCTTCTCCTCTTGGGTTGATTTTGAATCAATTGAGATGTCTTCAGAAGCACTAAAAATTTCTTTCATGGATTTCTTTTACCTATTGTCTTTATTACCATATTTCTTCATGAATTTCATCTTAGGAAATTTTTCTTTGATATTCCTTTTCCTTATATGTTAACATTAGATTATTTAATTTGAAGAATCATGATTCTTACAATCCTTTCTCTAGTTTCCTCTGTCATCAAATTTTCCATTGTAGCTGGGGTTTATAAAAAAATTCATCTTCTTGTAATTATTTTTAATCTTCTCACTGAATAGTCCATTTATTGTTCTTTTTTAGTAGGCGACACTATATCACTTGAACTATCATCTTTGACATTATCCTTTTGTTTTGAAGTAATAGATTTGAAAGCTAATTTTTTTTCTTTGAATCATTATTTTATTATCCATTCACTTTGAGTTCTTCTTTGTACATCATCAGTTTCCTAATCATCCCCTTTAAAGGTAACTTTCTTACATCACATGATTCTTTGATTGGAACTAAAGTTCCTATCCACCGATTTGGTAGGCACCTCAATAGGTGCATCACTTGGTCATTTTTAGAAATAGGTTTCCCTATTGAGTGAATTGTATTCACGATCTCATTGAACCTGATATACAAGTCCAAAATAGGATAATCAAGTTTCATTTTAAAAGTATCATATTCAATATAATATGTATTTATGTGAATTTCTTGGACATTAGATGTTCTCTCATGAGAAACAACTAATGTGTCCCAAATTTTAAAATCATATCTACATGAATAAATTCTATTAAATTCTTCATCACCCAAAACACAATATAAATCATTCAATGATTTATAATTATTATTATAATCATCATTAGTAGTATTATCCCATGTATCTCTAGTAGTTTGGAGTATTTCATATTTACCTACAATAGCATTTTAAATTTCCAAACCCATGAACTCAATTTGAATTTTCATTTTAAATTTCCACTAAGAATAATTTTTACCATTAAAGTAAGGAGGTCTATTAGTATCATATCCCTCCTGTGTATTGTTCATAAAGAAATAAATTTTGAACTGAAAAAAATTTAGGATATTTAATGAAAAAATAAATCATTGTTCAAAATATATTTGAAAATACTTTGATAACAAATGTTTTTCAGAGTGAGTAAATCAAGAGGGGGTTAAATTGAGTACCTAAAAAAATTCACTTTGAAAAAATCTAACACAAAATCCCAAAATTTAAATAAAAATTCCTAGTTAATAAAAAACATAGTTTAATAAAAATTTGGTATTTAAAAATATTCCTCAATGAATTATTATTCCTAAGTTAAAAATATATTTAAACTTAATTTAACTTTTCAAATAAATTTACATAATCAAATAGTTTATACAAACACAGGTTATGACTAAGAATCAAAGTATACGTTTTTTTACAGATTTGAAAAAAATGTAGTATAATTCTTTGAAAAAAACAAAACTGAAACAAACAACAAAGTAATCAAGGAGATTTGTCTCAATTCGAGACCAAATCCCCTCTACTAGGAAATGACTCAATATCAGATGACTATTATAACAAATAATATGATCCACAACATGGATTAGGTTTATATAAAAAAAACACACACACACTATCCAGGATCAAAGCCTATCCCATAGTTATACTGGGTAAGAAATACAACATAGGACATCTAGGACCTCTTCCACAATTTTTATGGGTATAAAAATAGTGAAAAGGAGAGAGTGTATCCAACACACTCAAGTTTAACCACATGAGACATTGTGTGTAAATAAAAAGATTACAACTACAAACTACTAAAAAATAAAGGAAAATAGAGAGAGTAAATAAGTAGAGATAGATTCATGCAGTGCTTCTATGTATAGAATGATTCATAAGATCAAGGGTCCTCGAATTTGTATTAGTGAGGAGCATGAAAAATTATCTTTGAAAGTTCTGGAAAATAGAGTGTTAATGAGTTCTATTTTCTATATGTAGATGATGTTAGAAACTTCTACATAGATCATTCGAATCAATGAGTAGTTGTATATCTATTTTCTAGGGTTTTTAATCTTTCACACCTTCATGTAACAGTATATTTCCAATGTATTTTCAACTCATTCATATGAAGTATATCTTCTAAAAATAGAGATTTACGGGTTAAAATATCCATTTAATAATAATAATAATAAATATATCTTGAATCTTCTTGCTAATCATAAAATCGGGAAACCTATGAATTTGTCTTCAATTCATCGGTGGAGTGGTTTGGGAATAAAAATTAAAAAATACACATGAATTTTCATCATTGACTCCCATAAAATAATTATTGGATGAATTAAAATCAAATGAAGTAAAAAAATAATGGTAGGAATGCTGAGGGTGTCATGGTCCAACGGTAGCTCATTAAAATGTAACAAAAGCCAATGGTAGCGCACCAGGTGGTAGAAAAGAGTATTATGGTGGCTCATCTGATTATAGACCACCTCTAGTTGTATCATACCTCTTATGGTAGAAAAAAACTAGAAGTAGAAGGAGTCTGGTGGTGGATGGAATTTGATGGTGGCAGGTGTTTCCCAGGGGCATGGCTCTAGTGGTAGTATGTCTTTAGTTGTAGTAGAATTATAGTGGTAGAATAATTAAACTAACGATGGAACAAGACTAATAGTGGAATTTTTTAGATAATGGTGGAATATGTGAACTAACAGTAGAACATTTACACTAATGGTAGCACATGTATATAACCAAATATACTTTATAAAATGATATTCTATCATAAAACATTAATATCAATAGAAACACAATAATCATGATTTTTTAGCATTGAAATAAGTATGTGAAAATAATATATATTCAATAAAATCTATCCTTATTTCCATCCAAGCAAAATGGCAATGAAAAACTAATCACATCATTTAGGGGATGCGGTAGTCCACATTTATCATGAGTGACATTATCATTTTCCAATGGATTGGATTTTTAAAAAGTAAGATATGATAATATAATTATAAAATAATTTTTTTTCATAAATATCATGTATAAACATTAATCCCATAATAATTACCATCCCTGAATGATGGTAATGGGAAATGAATTTTATCGATATATGGAGGTTGACACGAACCCCTCCAAAAAATGATACCATAATAGAGGGAGAGAGATAATGAACTCCAAGTCCCCCCTCCAGTAGGCCTTGGGATAGATATTAGCACCGAGTGTATAAAAATATCATGAAATGGGAGGCATTAATCTATATAATAACATAGTATGGAGAGACAAGATGAATCATCCTCAAGAAACTCTAATATATAGTAAAATAATAAACTAAAACCATCCCTTATGAAGGTATAAAAGAAGAAGATATAGATAAAAGCCTCAAAACATAAAATATCCAAAAGAAAAGCTAAATCAGTGACACAATAGTATTCCAAATTTTTTTGAGCCACTCCTATAAAGAATGATTCACATAATCTTCTTGGAAAATTTAAAACTAGTTCATATATGTATACTCAGAATGATAAAAAAAAAGTCTCTCGTATGCATGTGAAATAAGAATAATAATACACCTGTGAGAAAATGGAAGAACCAAAAACAAATAAACAAGTCAACTACCCATACAAACCTCACCAATAGAGGCTCATAAAAAAATAAAATCCATGTATAGTAATATAATAAGAAACATATTGATAATGGTTACCCTGGCCCACTTTACTACTAATTTCATACTCTCACTCCCCATCTTCATACATCATGGAGCTCCCATATCTTTTGAATAACATAAATCACTGCCCCATATTGTGGTAGCATCACATTACACCTATAGATACTTGGGTCACCACCCCACAACACAGTTATATATCATCTCTCCCACAAACACCTAGACCATCACATCACTACCATAACTAGAGTAGTCAGGTTTCAGTAACATGAATGATATCAACCTCATCCCCTCATCCTTCTGTAACCCACCCCCACCATAAGTGGACCCATGACATGGATATATCAAATCTTTCTCAAAAACATCTATGTGACTGCCGCAAAGCACGGTCATATCATATCTCCCCTAAAAACACCTGTTCCATCACCTAGTGCACTAACAGTCCCCCAACCATTACAGAATTTTCATATCCACTCGACTATAAGAGAGAGTGGGGAAGAGTGGGAAACCAACCAACAATATTCATCACCAAGATATTGGAAAAAAACCCTTCTTATGAAGGGTTTTGGTGCATAGTTATTGACACAGGTGGGGTGCGTATAGAAATCACAATGAATATTCATGTATATATATAGCCACATATAAGACCAACCTACAAGTTGAAAAAACATCAACTAACTCACAAAATCCCTACATTCACTACCACCCGTAAAATCACAACACCACATAAACCACAAGCCACATCTCACACTACCAACCAATTTCATTATCCATCTAATTTGTTTCATTATTAATAATCAACCACATTTAACATCCCATCATTTATTTTTTTCATTATTCATTTCAATCCCATTAACTAAACTAAACCCCAACCATTTCAATCATTATTAAACAATTTTTCCATAACCACCCAGGCATCTAGCATAATGAAACCACGCAGAAGAAGCTAATAATTCCCATCAATACATATCCTCACCACCCCAAAATCATAACCAAACAAACAATCACCTTGCCTCCCCAAAATCATGGCCAAGAAAAACAACGCCACACTACCCCAAATTCATGTCCCAACAAACCATCACATAGCCACTCTAAAAGTATGACCATGGAACAATGACATCACAACCCCACTATATAGAAACCACACATCGATACCCCAAAAGAATGGCCACACATCAAAAAACATCAAAGAAAATTTTATAGATTTAAGAAAGGGTATTTTATCACATTTCACTTTATTTTAGGGGTATTGTCACAGAATTGATAAATTGAGGGGGAACCATTTTCTTATCCAAATATAATTGGTTATACAATTTATATTTTTTGGTGAAATCACAACAACTTTATAAAGTTTTCCATATTATAAAAACTAATCTGTAGGAAAAGGCACCCAAAAATCATGATTTTCAACAATCCATTTATCCCATACATATACAACATCACAATAATATCAAAGATATAAAAGCATGTGAATCATCCACCCTTCCCTATCAATTTAAATTATCCAATTATTTTAATTAATCCAAATAACCACCCACTATATTTAAAAAAGATTTAAAACCTTCTAAATGATACCAAAAATTGAGAAATAAGGGATTCACTACCTCATATATGCTTTCTAATCACATTGCATGTCGTATGGTGAAGAAGAACTATCCAAAAAACACAAATGCACCACGAGATCATGGATCGACCTGCGCTACATCAAATGGATTTCAAAACATAGCCTAAATAATAACCTAACCCAAAAAACACACCACTATAGAAGATCCCAAGATATTAATAGAAGAAAAAACAAGCAGAAGTGAAGGGCCTAGCACCGACAGACAATGAGAGTCAACTGGAACCAACTGATCAAGGTAAGGGAAAGAGGGATGAAAGATCCCTAAAAATCATATGTGGTTCACCGCAAATAAAAGAGAAGGAACCCATGACTAAATTAATAAAATAATCTAAAAATGATTTATAACCTATAATCTTAACATTTTAACATTGTGTAACCCATTCATAATGTGAAAACTTTAGGTTTTTTGAAAATTCCAAATTTATCCAAAAAAATACTATATACTAATATTTATTTAATTAAAAATCATGTATTCACCATTCATGAGATGAATTCATTTTAAAAGTCCCCCCTCAACTATATAAAATCCATGAAACTATCCTAATACACAAGAATTGAAACACCATTTCACGTCATGTAAAACTTCATGATGTGAATTTCCTTCCTTTTCATTGATGCACATCCAACGACCAAGTAACCTCCTCAATACTCCTTTGAAACACATTCAACGCTCAAATTTGAAAAATTAGTGGGTTGGGAAGTCATGTGTTTTTACATCATATACCTCTCAAATGATTCTCACCCTCAATAATTCAAAACAAATATTAGCATGAAAATGGGTCTAGACAACCACACCATGAGATACCTATCAAGGATCTCATTACTATTAAATTCTTCTACCATCCAATGATTCCAAACCAAATGACCACAAAACATATCACCCAACATCATCACTACACATCCACATCACCACAAACATCTCAACCTCCACAAAGCCCAAACCAACAATCACTACAACCAAAAAACCACACTACCCCAAACAAATGAATTATGGAATTTCATCCACTATGTCAAGATACGATCTGATTTGGGTGGAACTGACTCAACTAGATGGGTTTAATGGAATCATAATATAATTCCACTTTATTAGGAATTTGGTCCTACACTTTTAGTATGTTAGAACTTTATCACATATCACACATAAGAAAAAACATGTGACATCAGGGGAAAACAACACAACTAATAACATAGCAAGGTGAAAACATCATACGGAAAATAGATTTAGGGAAAACACAAAACAGATCTGGGTACTAGGCACACATGTACCTCTCATATTCAAAATTAATCTCCTCATGACCACAATGCCTCCCCAACAAATGAATTAAAGAAATGGTCTTCCCATGTATCAACTTCTCATGATAGTTTTGGTTCTCTACTAGAATCTCTATAAACATCTTGTAATCCTAGATATACAATTCCCACCCTTCAATAACATGAGATTCATCATGAAGATACCAATGGAGCTAAGAGGAATGGAATATGTAGTGGATCATCACCAGCATCAATGGAAATTTCAACCAATACACCATCTCACTAACATGCCCAAGAACCTTAAATTTCCCAACAAACATGGGAGAATGATTACTCCCCCTTCTAAACCTTCTCTTCCCATGTCGAGGGGAAAACTTTAAGAACACATAGTCCCCACCTAGGGCCTCTTCCTATAATTTTAATAGAAATTATTTCGATCCTACAAAACTTTCATCCTCCCACAAAAAGATGAACCTTCTCTGTCGTACTCTGCGCCACATCGGGACTAAGAACTATAACCTCCCCAACCTTCATCCAGCATAACGAAGAATAACACAGTATCCCATATAAAGATTCAAATGGGAACATGCCGATGAATGAGTGATATATGTTATTATAAGAAAACTCAACTATGGGATTGTGTTTTTCCTATGATCTGATGAAGTCTAAGATGCACACCCACAATATGTGCTCTAGCATCTGGATGGTATACCCCATATTCCCATCAGTATGATGGTGATGAGGTGTAATCGTGTGCCAAAAGAAATCTATAATCCCCTCTAGAATAATTAGGTAAAAACATATCCCAATATGAGGAAATGGTCATTGGAACTCCATGAAAACACACCACCTCATCGATATAGCTCTTAGACAAATCATCAACTATGCTTGACTCATTGATCACTAAAAAGTGGGATGATTTCATTAACCAATCCATGATCACCTAGATAGAATCTCAACCTTCATAATCTTGGAGTAACCCTCTAAATAAATATATAAATATTTTATCACATTTCCACTCAAGAACATTCAAAATCTACAAAAAATAACTGGAAACATGATGCTCAACCTTTCCTGTTGGAAAACCAAAAACTTTTTCAAAAACTCAAATACCGCCTATTTCATATTGAGTATCTAAAACCTCATCCATAATATACAGTAAATTGTGGATACTGATGGGTGTACCAACAAAGGTGAGCTATGAAAATTAGTATGGACTCTGTCATGTAACTCTATTGGGAAAAAACCTTCCATAAAATGAGATATGGTTCCGACCATCCCTTTGAAGCATCACTAAGGACAACATGATCATGTATCACCTCTACCTCGGAGTCTCCCTATTGAGACTCCTCCACCATCTACATCATAGAATACTACATAATTATATTAAATAGGTAGTCTCTACCATAAACCACCCTTGAATCTAAGTGTAAGGCTACCAAATTCTCCATTCATTTCCATGCATCCCCGAAATCATAAACAACATCCTTCCACGACTTCTTTATAAAAATTTTGGCCAAAAAATCCCTTTTACTAAGGTATAGGAGATATGAAAATATTAATCTTGAAGAAAATACATACACATTTACTCCCACAAATTCAGATCATGATAATAAAATATATACCTCAAGCTATTTTAATCCGTGAAGACCAAAAAACACTCCCCAATGCAGTAATGGCATAAAGAATTTAGGACAAAAACAACCAATACTAACTCTAGATCATGGGTGGAATAGTTATGATTTTGGGGACATAAATTCCTAGACCCATAAGTGATCACTTACCTCTCCTGTATCAATGAACATCCAAATACCATATGGGAATAATCATAAGACACCTCAAACATCACACCCTCCTCAGGAAACTAAAGCACTGAATAACCTATCATTTTGGAAACTAAACATTTCCTGGAACTTATTAGTCTACAAAAAAGCAATATCCTTTATAGTCAATGCTATAAATAGGTATTAAACTCGTAGGAAATCAATAAAAAGCCTCTGATAATAGCTTGTGAGGCCAAGAAAACTGTGAACCTCTACCACTTTCTTGGGTGCTTCCCAAGAAACAACTGATTAGACCTTCGAAGGGTCTATTGCCACACCCTGATGAGACACAAAATTTCCAATGAAACACACCTCATAAATCCAAAACTCACACTTGTAAAAATTTCTATAAAGATGGAGAGATAGAAGGGCTAGTAAAATGGCTCAGAGATTATTTACATTATCCTCTTATGAATTCGAGTAGATCAAGATATTATCGATGATTAAGATGAAAAAATGTTATTGGAATTCACAGAACATGGATTTTATATGCCCCATGAACACAATTTGTGTGTTCATAACACCAAATTACCTTATTACAAATTCAAAGTTCCCAAAACTACATGTGAAGGTAGTATTTAGGATATATCCCTCTTTCACCCTCAAATAGTGATATCTTGATTACAGATCAATATTAGAAAACCAATTCACCCCTCTTAGCTGGTCTAAAGATCATCTATCCTTAGAAGAGGGTAACAGTTCTTGACCATCACATGATTCAACCTCTGGTAGTGTAAACACAACCTCCTACCACTATCCTCCTTTTTTGTGAATAATAGTAGATCAACCACAAAATCACAATGGTTGAAATGAAACCCCTCTACATCAGATCACCCCCTTGAAGCATCAACACACACAACTCTCTAGGCTTTATTCGATAGGGATCCATCGAAATAATAGATGATCTCTATTGTAACTTCGTCACTAAATCAATGTCATGTCGAGGAGGAAGTTTCATAACAACCTCTAGAAAAAAAATTCATGAACTCCCCCGCAATATTGGGAACACCCCCAACCTGATATTTTATAGACATCTTTGTCATTAAATAAAGAAGGGTCTCCACACACTGATTTCCAACCTGATAACCCCGCTCACTAACAAAAAACCACATGTTGTCTATCCACATGTGATAAAATGACCCTCATATGGAAGAAATTGATAGTAGGATGTATTTAACATATCCAATTGATGCCTAGGATGACATCATAAGGCTAAATCTTCAGCAAGAAAAGATCCCCATGGGACTGATGTGATCCCATCATCAGTCTACACCCCCAGAACACATCAAACATGCTAACATGGCATCCAAATGGAATAGTCAACACCAGGAGAATGGGAATCATCTCTATGTATAGTCTCAGAGCACAGACTATGTCAGATGAAACAATGGAGTGTGAATATACCGAATCAAACAAGGCAAAAACAAGGGTAGATGATAAAATAAGCATACATTGAATGATCTATAGCCTCTCTAGTGCTTCTGCCTCTACTTTATACAACTGACCACACCTAGATCCTCTACCACTCTGCAGATGACCACCTCCATGACCATGCTCCGGTTGAGGTCCTTTCACACAAGAGACATTTGGAGGTTATCCTCTAGCTACTTCATCTCCCCTGAACACAACATAAGCATGCTGCACCCGCTGCTAAAACCATCTCACCAGAAACTCGTGCTGAGGATGATGTTGAAGTTGTCTACCTCTTCCAAACTAAGCTTGAAGAAACACTAGGCACTGATTCCAAAGATGACAAGGAAACCTATAGATAAAACAAACTATCCAAATATCTATGGGAAAATCACAGAAACCACTATCCTTAGAATGCAGGAAGTGTAGCTGGAGAGGTCGACTCCCCAAGTGTTAAAACCTCAAAGATCCTAGTGCCTAATACCTTCCACATAAAATACTATTCCTCATGGAACCTTACTGATTCAACTCTCAGAATAAACCACCTCAAGAGTTCATATTATTTATCACCTATGACTTCTTATAAACCTTATGATACATTGGAAACATAAAAGGAGTAATTAGAGACTAGATAAAAGGATGAAGCTCCTTATTAATAAGTCACACATGAGACTCCTCATCTGTTAAAATATATCAGATAATGTACAGATGGTTTCTAAAACATTATTCCTAACTCTTTTAGTGACATACTCTCCTTCCATAGAGAAAGAAGCTCATACCTCTTCAATACCTTTATGGTTGACGAAAGGAACTCTTCCTAGAAATCTTTTAGAATTTCAACCCATTAAACATCTACCTACTTCCATTCAACTTGATAAAATATCCACCACTTACACGAATCTCCCCACATCTGACTAACTAGAATAGGGACCCAGTATCCCATTGGGGCCTTGATTAAACTAAATGAGATCCAAGCTCCTCCATCCAACTCTCTGTCTCCACATCTGAAACACTAACATAGTTCGTCCCTAACTCATGTCGTTGAAAAGCAAGAAACACCCTATTCCAAGCCTCATCCCCCTCTTTTCGATCAACACTGCGATGAGAAATTAGATCAACATGTTAAACATAAACTTCTTAGGCCACATGAAGATGATGTGTAAAATACATAACTAAAAATAAAATGATAATTTCCTAATTCCAGTAGTATGATATTTTATTTAGATTTATTTTAACTCACATTATTCATCTTAAACTTCCTAAAAAAACCCAACTCAAATAAGAGAACATGTTATCATGATGCATGTAACTCTCCCATGTCTCTAGAATATAAATAGGTCTACCTCACTTGGTCTTTCAATAAGATTAGAGTCTGTGGGGGCCCTAAAATCCATTGTCCTAGCCGGTCTCCCTAGCCTATGACATGCATAGAGGTCTACTAGAACTGTTTCTATACCAACCCATGAAATCCTCACTATATATAACTCCAAACTCCGCCATATCTTCCAACTATCAGCCTCTGATACTACTCTATAATGACCCTTCCCATAAATCATACAAAAATATAAGGAGAAAGACAATGACCCTAATTTCCACATCTAGTAGGCCTTAGGTTGGTGAATAACACCAAGGGTATACAAATAACTTGAAATGGGAGGTATTATCCTCTATAATTATATAGTATTAAGAGATATGATAAATAATACATAAGAAAATCAATGACATAATATAGAAATAAACAAAGACTATTCCACATGCATGTGTAAATGAAACTGAAAAAGATAAAAGTATCCAAAAGTGAAATACCCAAAAGAAAAGAAAAAGTAGTGACACAACTACCATCTATAATGGCTCGAGATAGTAATTTCCCACATGATCCATGTAATCCTCCTGAGAACCTGAAAATCAGTTCATATACGTTGGGGGAGTATACATGTATAATAACTAGGAAAACCAAAGTCTATTGTGAACATGTGAAAGAATCATACTAATTAACCGATGAGAAAATAGAAGAACCAACAACTCCTAAACATTCCAAACATCCATCCCAAACTCACCATGGAATGATTAAAAAATAATGTAATCCACGTATAGTAACATAATAAGGACCACATTAATAAAGGGTACCCCACACTGCTCTCTAACTTATTTTCCACTCTCAAACCCTAACATAGTACATCCAGGCACTCCCATATCTTCTAGATAACATAAACCACCTCTCCCCCCACACCATGATCACATCACATCACACCCACAAACACTCGGACAACTGCCCCACAACACGATCACATCCTATCTCACTTGTAGACTCCAAGGCCATCACATGACAACCATAGCTATAGTTATAGGGTATTAAGCACATAAAGGACATCAACCTCATTCCCTCCTCTTACCATGAACAACCCCATCATAATCCACCCCAAAACATTGAAATATCACATCTCGCACAAAAACATCTGGGCCACCACACTAAAGTATGGTAATACCACATATTTCTCGGAAACACATACTCCATCACATAGTGCACTAATACACCAATGGATATCAAATCTAATGCATATATACTCACCTGGAAGAGAGATCAAGGAAGAGTGGGTAGCCATACATCCATCCTCACCACCATGATGTTGGAATAAGAAACCTCCCAATAAAAAATATGGGTATCGATACATAGTTCTTGATACGAGTGTGGTGCATATAGATATCACAAGGATTATACAAGTATATACATATAACAACCCAAAATCCCAACCTATGGATTCACAAAAAACACAAACAAACTCACAAAAACCCCACTTTCGTTTTGACCTCTAAATTTACAACACCAAAAAAACCACAATCCACATCTCACACCACCTACAAATTCCAATATCCACCCCATTAATTTCATCATTAAGCACCGACCACATTTAACTACACATCCCATTAGTTATTTTTTCATTAGTAACTTCCATACCATTTACTAAACCTAACTCCATCCATTTGAATCATTAATAAATAATTATTCCATCACTACCTAATAATAAAGAACAAAGAAATGAAACCTCACAAACATCTCATCATTCCCATTAAACCATCACCTCACCACCCCAAAAGCACAGACAAACAAACCATCACCTCACCACCCCAAAATCATGACCAAATGTACTATCACATTGCCTCCCAAAAGCAAGGCCAAAAGAAACATCCCCTCCCAATTCATAAATCATTAACATAAAACCTTAACAAAATAATTGCACCACCACACAACCACACATATCCACCCCATAATCACAACCACACATCAGAACACATGAAAGACTATTTCATAGTTTTAGTAAAGGGGATTTTATCACATTTCAATTTATTTTAGGATTGTTATCAAACAATCCATAAATAAAGGGGAAACCATTTCATTATCCAAATATAAGTGGTTATAAAATTTATATTTTCGGGTGAAATCACTATAACATGCGACAAGGTTTCCATATGGAAACAACTACATCTCATGAAAAGGCTCCCAAAAAACATGATTTTTAGCAGGGCATTTAGCCTGTACTAACACAAATTCACAATAATATCAAAGATTTAATAGCATGAAAATCATTCCACTTCCCCATAAATTTCAATTATCCAATTATTTATCATTAAAATAATCTATCACAACCATACCCCATAGATAAACAAGAGTAAATCCCTTCCACATGATACATAATATCAAAGATTTGTATGTAATTTTTGAAGCCTATAGGAAATGAATTCCTCTAAGTCCTACGGGCCATGTAATACTTA
Organism: Viscum album; assembly: GCA_963277665.1. Lineage (NCBI taxonomy): Eukaryota > Viridiplantae > Streptophyta > Magnoliopsida > Santalales > Viscaceae > Viscum > Viscum album. Next base: position 1,234,821,861 of record OY728140.1, on the reverse strand, counting down.
TGCCTATGGGCCTTGTAACAGTTTTACCTCACGCCTTGAAAGGTGGATTATCAAAAATCAATAAAAAATGAAGGCCTTCGAGCCATTGGAGGGGGGAAAGCACTATATGGAATCAAAAACCACACCATGATATCAAAGATTTATAGAAATCACATTAATGGGTTCTTAAAATGCATCCCAACTCACAAACCTAGAAAAACCTGCACCACATTAGTGGATCCCCTAGAGAAGCATAAAAGAAAACAACCAAAAAGAAGAGAAGGAATTACCACTGACTTCCAATAGAAATCCACTAGAAACATGGGTCAAGGTGAGGGAAGGAGAGTGGGAAGATACCTAAAAATCATTTAGGGTTATCCACAAATAAGAGAAAAGTAAGACACAACAAAATAAATAAAATAACCTAAATAAAAGGATTTAAAACCTGGAATCCTGAATCTTTCAGGTCGTGTAATACATTCATGATGTGAAGTCCTCGGGTTTTCCAAAAACTAAAACTTTTGATAAAAAATTCCATCAACTCAACCAGATTTAATTAAAAAGTATGAATTCTTATTTTATGATGAGAATTCATTTCTTGGGTTCCCCCTTAGCCACATATAAGCCACGAAATTGGCATATATACATTTCAGGAAACACCAATTCACGCCGTGTAAAAATTTCATGATGAGAATTTGTTATAGTATATTTAATTTATATACAACCACCATGTAATATTATCAATGCTCCTAAAAAAGATCTTCAACACCCAAAAATGAAAATGTAATGGTCTGGGAAGGCATGATCCGTTAGAGAAGTGGTTGTCCAAATATAGGCACGAGTGATATTTTCATTTCCCATTTGATGGAATAAGGGGTTGATATTGGTGGATACATAAACATAAAAAATTTTACTATATTGAGGGTACATAAGTTATTATTTTATAATGAATAATATATATTTAGGGGAGGTATAAGAAGAAATAAATTTAAATAGGTCTGGTAAGATGATTACTTGTTCTTCGATAGGCCTCCTTCAGGTGCTTTCTTAAGGATCCATGTAATAGTATTTTAAGAAGACCACCACCACTAATTCATGGATTGGTAAGTTGAGAATATAATTGGTTAGAGGTTGGTTGAGATAAATTTCTTAATTTGGTATAAATAAAATAGAGAATGTGTTTCCTTTTATAAGGGAGGGAAATGAAACATTTGGAATTACAAAAAAGATAGAAATATAATCAAGTGATTCTAAAGAAAAATGATTTAAAATGGAAATAAATTCCAATGAAATAATATAAGTTCTAAATTTCTCCATCCAATGAAATTTATTTAGGTTTTTGTGTCATTTTAAATCTTGTATTTTGGTGTTACCCCTCCATTAATAGATTTTATCCTTAAACATGGAAATGAATTTTTAAATCTTATAAGGGTTATAATTTTACAGAAAAGTTAAAAATTTGCTTATAAATATATAAGGAATAAAATTTTAGACCATTATTATCCTAATTTTTCTCATGAAATATTTTTTTTTTAAATAATTTAATAAAATAAAATTTTTTATAAAATATCACTAATGCCATTTTGAAACTATTCATTTAGTTTGACTTTAAAGTCATTAAGATAGTGATGGAATTAGAATATAAACCCTTAAAAAATACCTTTAATTTTTTATTTATCTCATTAATTATTGGAACAAAATTTTTCACCCATAATGTATTACTTTTAATTTTTTTTTAAATCATTCATATTTTTTATATTAATTGATATAATGTTGTGTCTGCATTGCATAGGTATTTATGGTAATTATTCAATCACTAAAAATTATAAATAAATTAACATGATGAAAAAAAATCTTATTTAAAAAAAATATTAATGAACTTATCCTTTATTTATCCTTATAGAAAAAATTCTAGATACATTAAAGTCAATTGAGTGACATTTTTGAATTTTCTTTACTTTAAATAACATAAATTTTATTACTAAGGAATAATGTAATTTTCTTCATATATTCAAATTTGGGATGTATATGGTCAAATATATTCCAAAAAATGAAATAAGGGTATGTTTTGGGTAGATTTCGAGACCTTATCTCATATTTTTAACCATATTTTAACAATTTTACCCATATAGAGGTGATAAATAATTATAACTATTACAATTCATAATGACTAAAAATAATAGGGTCCTATTTTAAAATTTTGAATGACCTACTTCCTAATATGGTATCCATTTTATAATAAAATTTTTATAAAATATTAATTAATAAACTTTAATATAAATTCATAAAACACAATGATTTTTTTAATGGAAATTTAAGGATTTAAATTAACTAATATCAAAGTCATGAATATTAATGATTCAAAGGGTATTAATTAGATTGTTATGAATAAAATGGAACATATTTCCATTTAATACAAAATAAAAAGTATTAGGTGACTTTTAATGTATAAATTTAATGAAAAAAATGATGGTACTTGAGAAATAGGTATTTTCACTATTCACTAAAAAATCGATCATATTAGAAAAATCCAAAAATTGCACCTGAAGTGAATTATGATATGAATATTTAAAAATTTATGTTTATTTTTTAAAATAAAATCTCAAAAATTGGTATAAATTAGTTATAACATCCATTAAAAATGCAATAAAAATCATTTTTCAATAAAATACCATTTTGAAGCATAAAATAAACTTTCTAAAAATTGAGTGCTTATTTCTTAATAATTAATCAATAAATTTGTATTAATTAAGAAAATTATATGTATATTTCATAATTAGGTTATTGATATTTATACTCGCAAATTAAAAAACTATGTTATAGTGTTCACATTTATGTAATAATATTTTTATACTATATCTAATTTCACTTAAAGATAATCATTGTTTGTTAAGTAATATATTGAGATTATTATTATTATTTTAAACTAAATTTTTATAGAGTTACATAATATCTTTCTTCACACACAACTCCGAACAAAAAATAACTATGAAACATTATCTTACCATTAAAAAGTAGTTGTATAAATCAGAAGTAAAAATAAATGTTACCAAATTATAAAATATATGTAGAAATATAAAAGTTCATTATTAATAGTAATAACTTGATGAAATTTCAATTAGTGTAGCTAAATAATTAATAAAGAAGACTTATACTTTAAAATGTAACCTTTCTAAAAATTAGGTTTTATGTGTTTCTTTGAATCTAAATATATTATAGATAAAATATATTTTTCATTTTATAAATATATTAACAATAAATTGATTAGTTGTTGATTGTAAATAATAATAATAATAGTTGATATGTTTTTATAAACTTATTTTCTAATGAAAATAGTTTTCATTATATTTTTATGTTTTTATTTAAAAGGTAAATTCTTAACTTTTATAATTTTAATTTGAAAAACTAAACTACATTTTTATATTAAAAATGACAATATTTTCTTAAGTTGAATTTTAATTTTTTTTAAAACATTAGTGTTTAGGTGAATAGTACGAAAATACCTATTTTGGTAAAACCATCACCTTTTTCCAACATCATAATACAATAATGACTTAAATATCTGTATAACCTCTTTCTATAATATATATATTTATATGTAAAATGAATCATTTAAAATTAATATGTGGTGTTTATAAAACCAACTTATATCATTTTATAAGCATAAGAAATATTTTACTCTAGAAACCCATTTATTAAATTTTATTTAAAAAATAGTTTTCTTAACTTATTTAAATTAAATACAAAAAAATTGACTTCATATTTTTGATTAAAATGATCATAATATTCAATGAGTTAAACTTTATTTTTAGGTACCCAGAATTTCAAAGAGATAAGGTCCCTTTCATATAATCAAAGATACCATATCCCCTGTCTTGTGATTATCTCATCCACATAGCCATAGTATACAGACTACATGATTTTTTTTATCATGAAACATGTTATCCCAGTAATAAATAAAATGAACTGGCTACATCACCACTTAGTTTTCAGGATCAGGATCAACATCCTCTCATTTATCCACATGCTAATGGTTTGGTTGATATCTCATCAATTGGATAACGTATTACATGGTGTGAATCAAAGTCCAACAAGATGACAAGACCATCTGCTATTCCACCTTTCCAAGTTGTTTGATGATCTCAAAAGGGACGATGAACTATGGAGACACTTTCCAGGTTTATCCAAACATCAATATTCCAAATGAACAATGATACATTGAGGGGAGAAAATAATTTAACTTATCATTAAAAGAATAATGGTGGTCATTTTTATTGCATCTCAGGTGGCTTATAACTGTATCCAACCTTTAATTTAATGACCACACAATCCACATCACCCAAGAATAAGTCTTGGTCATACCAAATAACATTCACCTACCCTTTCCCAACAACGTGAAGATTCACAAAGCCTCCCATATGAGATTTCATATTTCATCTCCTTAATCATGAAGTATTGAAGATACAAAACACAAAATCCAAATAAAATCAACATTCACATATAAGAAATATCCTCTAGGATTGGATGATTCATCTAGTCTTACCCTCCACTTGAATATAGAATTACATACTTACCTCAACCAAGTACCCATTGAATTCAGTGACCCATTTCAAAACTGAGATGAAAGTCATGATTCTCAACTATTAATAGTATTCTCAATCACACCATGGATCTTCAGAACCCATAAAGTATTACATTAAAGCTTTTCAACCATAACCATATCATTTCCTTGAAATAATTGATCCAATATCCAGATAAATTTATGATTTCCCAAATCATAAATTTTTCCCAACTGGAAGTCTATGGTTCTACAATTATGAATTCAATGGATTCTTTATTTAACTTAAATAAAATATTGGATAACTCCATTGAAAACAGGTAGAACTATGGTGTACCACAATAATTTCTAATAGTAATGGAATCATAGAATAAATTCTTCAATTGACTAGCTCACTCTAGGTCACTAAAATTGATGTCTCAGATCATGAAACATCATAGTTACACTAGAGTTCATGAAAAAATTAGACCTTTGATATCGATCTATCATTTCCTCACTCATATCAACTGAAGCAACCAATTTCCTTTGAGGATAAAAAAACAGTAATATGAGACCAAAACTAGTAACATGTGGTGTCCCCACCAAAAAAGGTTTCATTGTAATATTGTCACCCAAAATTCTATACTTTCCTAAGTGTAAACCATTTTCATAAAGAAACTATATTTCTCGCAAGCTAAGAACATCAGAACTCTTGATTCCTAAACACACCCAAATAATTCTTGAAAAAGGATTCCTATAGATTACTCATCCTTTTATTCTTTATGAAAAAATTAGTAAAACCTTTCTCAAGCCTTATATGATCCCACCTCGTTCTCCAAGAGTTTACCTAATCTCAGAATCAAAGAGTTAAAATCACTTAACCCATTAGTTATAGCATAGGATCAGACTTATATGGTAAAAAATACTCATCAAACACTCATGATCAAATTATAGCATAAACTTCTCTATGAGTGACTGATGTTAGGATATTTCGAGAGTGTGTAAAAATGCTATCAACTCAAGGTCATAGTGAAACTAATTCTTTCCATGAAGATTTAATCGTGGAAATCTTTAACCATCACCCATTTTATGTCATTAAGACATATCCAAACTCCATTTTTGAGGCTTCATAGTGAAAAGGACAAGACATAACTTGGATTAGAATAAACCAATACTAGAGCTGAATCTAACCCCATTTCCAGCCTTTCAAAATAGTCATAGTTTCTAGATTCTCCAACACAAGGATATAAAATAAAATATAGCTAACATAGGTGTCCCCAACATGTGGAATTAGTCTAAAATTGTGTGGAAACAATAAAATATATTGATATAGGTGAGTATTAACAAGGAAAATATGGTTTCACATTTCAAAAAAATTAATCCAACAAATTCTCCACCCCTAAATAAGGAAAATATACATACTCTCATAGGGTGAAACCAACCAAAGGGAAACTAGTTTAAGAATATGAAAATGCTTCAGACCAATGAAAAATTCATAATATCATTGAATTGAACCACCCAAATGATCATTAGAAATTAAAAATCAAGATCACTAGATCCAAAATATTTCAAATAACTAGAAGATATTTTATATGAATATTTTTCTTAACAATAAATGGCATAGCACTACTCTTGGTTTATGAAATTGAATCTATGGAAAATCAGGTTTAAAAATATCAAATTGGTTGTCCCCATTATCCAAATGATAAAAAAATATCTACAATGGGTTAATCTTCCAAACCAGTCATGAAACTAAAACAAATTACCGATGAACACACCAAATGTTCAAATATTTCATATTAGTAATCCAAAACCCATGAAATAGATTTAAAAAAAATGTATAGACATTGAAAAAAGTTTATATAGTGAAAAAAATGATGCATGAAGAAAAGTGTGATAACTACTACTATCAATGAAGCATTCCAAGAGGGATATCTAAAATCAAATTTAATGATTCTATCCTATAATTGAAACTATTTTGAAACTATAGATTATGAACATGAATGGACGAACGAAAATATCATGGGACAAACCCTATATTCCACCCTTCTCAAGGAACAAAGTAAAACTAATAATTTTAGTCCTTAATGACTGATATTCCCAATCAAACAAGTAATGCTATCTTATCATAACTCAAAATTAAATCATATTATTTTACCTTAGCAACTTCCCTCAATAGAAAACCAAGATAGATAAGTTAAGAATCACTACTCTAGTTATAATTAAAGAAAGACTAAAGAGATGCTGGAAAAGATAACTCTTGAGGAAGGCATAACAATCCAACTCAAGACCCTCTAGAAGACTCACTTAAACCTCATAAGAGGAGAACTCCATCTGGTCATGTCCTTTAGAGTGCATCAAGTAAACCCTACAGACAAGAAAGGATGATTTTGAACATTAAAGTCAACAAAGTAAGTAAATAATTTTATAGGGTTTCAAAAAAACCAACACAAGGAGTAGAAACATATTTTAAAATATATTTATTTTGAAAAGCTCCAAACACTATTTGAATAAGAGTTTCAAAAACAATTAGTTTCATAATTAAACATATTTCATTACTTTAGAAAGGGATTCAAAAATAGAAACATTTCACAACTCCACAATTATATAGATGAAACCTGACACCCTTTTTAAGCCAAAGCATTAAACATTATTCATTTTCATCTTCATTTACATTATCCGAGTTTGAATTTATTTTAAAATAGAACCACTATCTATTTTATAATACTGGTTTTCTTTAAAATATGTAATCTTATGTTAATTTATCATTCCACTTACAAAACCATTACACAACTAGAGTATAAATTGAAAAATAAACATCATATTTTTCCATAAAACCAAAAACCTAACCTTTAAAACATCATGGTAAACAACCATTTCTTTCAAAACAGTTAAATCATATTGAAAATATTATTCAAGGGTGTAAAATAATTTTATGAACGGTATTTAATTGTTTTTTAAAAAATATAGGTTTTTATGAATAAAAACCCCTTTATAAAAACATGAGCTAGAAACCAAGAATTAGTTCAAGATAAATAAAAAATTGTTTATTTTTAAAATAAAAATCATTTTTAGGAAAGAATTTTAAAAAAACCAATTATACCATCTGATCTAAAATAATGCATTTAATAACTATTATTCAAATTAATTATGGATATCTACATATCATAGGAACCACATTGATTATTATCCTATCTATGAGTCACTCAAATAATCTAAGAGTCATGGGTTCTAGATAACATAAAAAAAGGGATGGAGATCCATGCTAGACAAAGTGATGTGGTTTACAACCAAGTGATAAGCATGCTAAAACCCCTTTAACACTTTCAAAAACAAGTTCCTAGTCAGTAAATGGTTATTCAGATCATCCATATTGACCTCCTAACTTGATTTATCTTTCTATTTATACCCTAAATCTAGGATAACCCCCATAGAAACCCACATATTCCAATGAGGATAAAAATTCATCATATAAAACCATAACTCATGGAAAATATCAAACATAAAATAAATAAATCCTGACTTCCCTTAGAAACTATAGTGGCATCACGAAAGGGGGGATCAATAACCTACTTTTCAGGTAATCGTTGATCCTTGACAAGTCCTAGCTATTTTTTACCCAACCCGAAACCAAACCCAAGTAGTGTTACCACACATCTTGATATGTATAATATGATACAATTTTGTAAAAAATCACCTATGTCAACATGAAATTCCACCTGATTTCATTTCACATAAGACCTAAAACACATTTTTTATCTCTATGGGCTGGTGACAAGTGCTTGGGTACCAAAATATACAATAGTGGGAATGATTTAACCTGAAAATATATCCCATCATGTCTCATGTGTAATAAAAATAAGATAGAAATCAGAGTATAATGTGGAGTAAAAGTTACAAAACCAAGATACATGACAAATAAATCTAAACTTTTGGTCTCATATATAAAATAGAAAAACACCAAAGGCCAAGTATCAATGTAGAAATCCTTCACCACCACCCCATACCGCTCTGAAGGTGATAACAACAAAGTGTTGCTATCATGAAACATGATTCCCTTCCCTTTACTCATTTCCTATAAATCCATGGCTACAAACACCCATATTCAAAAGTAGGTTGTGAGCACAAAAATTAGTATGATTCCACCACAGAATCTAAAAATACATAACCCCATTAATCCTTTATATCAATATTAAAAATAGAACCATTATTTATATCATTTTATATTAAAAATATTTTTTGACATTTTTTTCTTTTTAAATCTTCTCATATTAAATATAACCATGAATTTGACAAGTACATGTAAGATAATACAAAATCATAAACAAAATCATCCATGGATACTCTATAATATGAACAAGTGAGAAACCAAACATGAAACATACCATCATATATGAAACTAAGCACAAGTGGGACATAGAATATGGAAATGAATACTTGGACATGAAAAGGAACACTAATATGGGCATAACATGAATCCTACTAATAAAGAGCCCTCCTAAGGTTTATTAACATCATTAAAATAACCCATAGTGGTGTCAAATATATCCATTTCTCAGTGCATCCAAGGCTTCCCATGTTCCATGTCTTCCAAAAACCATTTCAAATTCATTCTCAAAAGTTTTAAAACATTTTCAAAGTGAATCATCACCAATACCATGCTTGAAAATCTATTTTTGAATAAAAATCACATTTGAGGAGTTTCATCAAACACATAGTGTGCCCAAATATATTTATAAAGATAAACCCTTAAAAACATTCATAAAATAAAAAAATTACACTTTGATGTTAAATAAAACATTTTGATAAATCAAACCAAAGGAATTTATATGAACATAAAGTAAATTATGAGGTAGAACCTTTGTATAGAGACGCGTACCTTAAGAATGATGAAAACCTCATTGCCATGAAAACTAGTGATTGGAAATAAATAGATCTGGTCTTTAAAATACTATATACAAGTAAACAAACATTAATTATCCATATAAGTTATATATTAGATTATTATAACCCACATATGTTTTCATGACTTGGATATGGAGAGACAGGAGAGAGAGATCTAGAAAGCGGAGAATAAGAGAACTAGGAAACATATAAACCTTGAATGGATCCATCAAGATCGATGGAGAATCACCAAGGAGAGAAGGGGGGAACCACTTATATATCCATGGAGAGTTTGTTTCTAGATGTTGAGAATTTAAGAGGTTATTTGGGGTTAAAATGAAAAGGTAATTATGGTAATTTATAATTTCTAAAAGTTTAGATCGGTATTTGAAGCTAGTTGCACGATGTTCTACACCATGACCTAAACATACATTGGACAATGTCCATAGGAATCCATGTCACATATTATCCTAGGACGGTCCACAAAATTTGATAAGCCTTTCTTAATCCATGAAATAACCACTAGACTAATTTTCCCAACATCAATAGGGTTTTCCTAAGGCTCCCATGGTCAAAAAAACCATGCTTGAAACATGAAAAATGCTACTGAAAACCATAGATCTATACTACATGGATAGAAAAACCATGCACCAATCATATTTTCTACAAATCTCCAAATTTTTAGCATCCATATCCTAAAAACCTCTCTAACCTCAAAATATATATACCAAGCTCCAAATTTATCATATCATTGACCTTGAGGGTATCATATAATCCATTACTTTCTTTGTATTTCCAAATCATCCTCATTTACAAAATTAATGTTTCTTCAAATGATTTTCTTTTATAAACAACTTATATTTACTTCCTTTAATTGATATATGTTCGCCTATATTTCATATGTCGATTTATTAGGGAAATTATTGACTAAAATGTACAACCTTATCTCTATAAAATGTTTGTTTGAGGGATGCTTACACAGAAAGGTATTTCATTTATTAGTCAAAACTATTGAAAGTATGTATATTTATTATTTAGGATTTATTTTTCATTTATTACAAAGAAATGTTGATTATACATTATATTGATATTCATAAAATTCATATGGTAAATTAATTTGACTTAAAGAAGTAATGGATGGGTCTAATGTTATATTTTTTCTTCGATGAATTAGTTGGTGTCATGAGACAAAAGTTTTCATTATTTTATATAGATAGAAAAAACGACACCTTGCCTATAGACATAATAGATAGAGAAATGAATTTATTTTGTCCATGATGGTTAAGATCAATATGTCTATCATTATGCATTCTATCACAAAAAAAGTAGACATTTTTTCATATGTTTATTTATATTGTTTACTATCAATTTTTTTTGATCTCATGTAATCAGTTGTATGGAATTATTTGATTATTATTTGTTTAATAGCATTTTATTCAATCTTAGTTCATTCAAAATTGATATATCCTCAATGTAATGTTTCTCCCCAACTATTTTAGAAAAATACCCATCATGATGGGGTATTAATTTTGATAAATGGGAAATAATTCCCATAGGGAGTATAGAGTCACCTTACATGGATAAATGATCATATGTTGATCTAGGATATAAAATATAATTTCCCTCTTCCAAAAATTAATATGGGATCTAAGTAGAGAGATACAATTCAATCCAAAAATCATATCGAATTTGGATAAAGGAATAATTATATTATTTTCAACAAGAACATTCCCTCAAACTTTTATTAGATAGAACTTATATATTTGGGATGAAATCATCACATGACCATGTTTTTTAATTAATAATTCAACATCAAATAATTAGGTTGTTGACTTTATTTCCTCAGGAATAGTTATAAATATAAAGGAGTGGGTAAAAACAGAATTAAATAGGATGTTTTTAGTTCTTGAGTGGATAATGTGTGTACTTTTCATCTATTTGTTCTCATGACCAGCTTCAGTAGATTGGATTGAATATATTTTCCCTTTACCCCTTGTATATAGATGTTATTAACATTGATTTTCATTATTAACCATTGTATTAGTTCCCTATTCTATGTCATGTTTATAATAATTACAATTAAATAATTGGAGGGTTGATTCTATATTAGTTTTAGCTTTCATTCTATCCATTTCATTAATTTTCCTCTTCAAAACTCTATGAAATTCATGTTCTTGATGGACTTCTATTCCACATTTAAAGAATTTATCTATTCCTTTGGTGAAATTTCCCCTTGATTCTTCCCAAATTTCAAGTTTGAAATAAGTTTTATTTTATTTCCTCCATGGGTGGTATCATTTGACTTTCCATGAAAGAATATTTTTCTATTCATATACCTAAAACTATGAGAATAATTAGGGTATCTAATTCCCATTTCCACATTTCGGCCACATAAATCAATTTAATGATATCTAAAAATTTATCTTCTAGGCAGTACATTTTGAATACTTAGTTTTAAGACGCAAAATAAATAATCGATTTTGGTTTTAGGGATAATGACAAAACTATACGTGTACATTGAAAGACCTATGAAGTTTTATTTATTGGTATAAATGGAATAATATTCATTTTGTTTCACCTATTGGAATTATCTCTCTATTTTTTAAGAATATTTCCAAGATAATATTTATTGAAAAATATATTCTTATACTCCTCCCATTCTATGGATTTTATGTCTTCCTCTTTCCTCCTATTCTTGGTTAGGGTCCACTATAGATACTCCTCACCATTTAGATGATAAATTCATAAAACATTAATTTCTTTATATGATCACTAGAGAATAAAAGATATGTTTTTTATGATGATTCATTTCACTGTAATTATTGGATCAAAAGACCCACTATGAGAGGGTGGATGTTTCTTCATGAAGGTATCAATAGAGAGTGATTGATTTGTAGGTGTGTTTGGGATTTCATTATGGATCATGATATTAATCATAGGCTGAGAAACTTGGGTGAGAATCATGATAAGATTTTTCATTGTAGCTCCCACCCCATTTGGTTTCTCATTAGGACAATCATTTCATTTTTCTTTGCACATATTGTTTACTCTATCTATATGGGGTTTCCATTGAAGATAACCATCAGGTTTACTATGATTATCAAGAAATAATAACCACAGTAAGAGATCATGTGATAATTAAAATCAATCATAATATTTCCTAAATTATGAAACCTTCATTTATGCTATGATATTTTATATTTATAATACATTACTTTTGGTTAAGCATAGGTTCTTTTAAGTAATATACTCTTATTATTCATAACATAATCCACAAAAGTAAATAAAAACTTATTTGATTATAAATGAGATGAAACAACCATAATACATAACACTTTAAATAATTTTACATGATTATTCTTTACATCTCACAATAAATCGCACCCTTGAACCTACAAGTTTAGTGTATTCAGAGATTATATACATAAAAAATTATTTTACAAGAATTATTTGACATGTACAAAAAATATTCATCAAAAAATTTATCCTTATAAAAACATCACACATAATATTCCTCACCATTACCCAAGTAATATAAACCTAATAAAAAGAGTTATCTTAGAAACTCGTTTAGGAAAAACATAAGAGACAATAATAGAAGCACATAAGTGAGGATAAGATAAACATGTGGGTATGAGAATATAATGAAAGTGCATGAAAATAACATAATAAAATCATACCCAATAACACACATATGATAAATCATGATTCAAAACTTATGGATTTTGGAATAATATAATATATGGGTTATAGGAGTGTGGAAACATGGGTCAATAATCCCAGGACATGAAAACATAACATCATAATGTTTCATAACATATGTTTATGAAATAGAAATTTGGAACATGTATAAGAATATAAAATCATTTATTATATCTAGGATCACTACCAAGACTATCATATAATGGATATAGTCCCAGAGTGGATTTAATCAACTCTCAATTCTTATAATCATAGTGGATGATGTCACACAGTTGAATGGGTACACTATCCATTCCCACAAACATTGTGGAAATATTCCCATAGTGGATTGGGTTCACTCCATAATTTTGTACATGTCCTCTCATGAGATATAAATATTTACCCTATGCATTGCAGAGTTATATCATTCGTATCCCACACATTAGATAATGAAAAACAGTACATATTTCCACCAAATCAACATGAAAACATTCACACTTCCATCATAGCTTAATTAAACCATATGAATGAAATTATTTTCATGAAAACATACACAATAAATAATAATAATCCTTCTAGGTAAATTAAGTGTATGGTATCCCTAGGTAATATTCATAGTGAATCGTAAAAAAAATTAATGTATTTTTGCATAGATGAAAAAAACATTAAAAAAGAAATAAAAAATTTCTTTGAAAAAAAGTAATTTTTTTATTATTGTTAATTTAAAATGAAACTATTTATAAATTATATTTTAATAATAATAATGCTACTATTTATTAAAATCACATGAAAAAATATAAAAACTTGAAAAGAAAATTTTCTAAAAGAAAATAATAGAAAATGATGGGGGAAAGTGTCCCTGAGAAAAAGGTTAAGACATATTCCTTTTAAAATTTTGTAAAGAAATTAGAAGTTAATATAAAATATTATTAATAAATCATTTAATGATAGATAAGTAAATACATGAATGAATATTAACAATATGTAAATTATGGATAAATATTCTCAACTAAAAATAAGGGATAAGTTCGGCTCTAATTACAAGTATCCTTTTAGTTGAATTGTGAACCAAATAGAGGTTAAATCATAGGATGAAATTAAAACACCTTAAGTTATTATTAAATAATAATATAAATGGGTGTTTTTATGGAAATAATGAACAATTTTCCCCCAATTTAAAATTTTTCATATACAATCTCGATGTAAAATTGATTTTGGAAAAAAACTATTATATCAGATCTCCACTTGTACATGTTGGGTCGGAGAAAAACGGGAGTGATGGCAAGAGGGGGGGTGAATTGCCTTTTAAAAAATTATTAATAAATTAAAGTCAAAGTGAAATCAAAGTATGTGAAGCGGAAAATAAAAGAGGCAATCACTCAAGAAATTGTTAACGGAGTTCGGCCAAAACCCGGCCTACGTCTCCGCTCCCAACTCAACCGTTGAGAGATTCCTACCGCTTGCTTTTCAATGGTTTTAGCAAGAAACCCACTAGGCTTTGAGGTAGCACTAGGACCTATTACAGCTTGCTTTTGGTGGTTAAGCAAGAACCCACTTGCTTTTAATGGTTTAGCAAGAACCCACTATCCTTCTTACAGGTGAAGGATAGCTCACCTATGACACAAGCCTTTTAAAAGGAAAGGCTTGAAGAAACCTCTTCACACCTTAGTGGTGATGTGAAACCCAAAAGAAAGAGGGATGAGAAAGAGTTTGGGGTTTGTAGGCACAAACCCAATTTTAAGCTCAAAATAAATAAATAATGAAAAACCGTAATTGAGGAAGACTTGGGCGCCAAAGTATGATGGAGTTGATGTAGCGTGCTCTCCCAAGCTTCTTGAGGTGCTCCTTGGATTGGAAATTGGTTGGAGCACTTGAGGATCCTTGAAGGTGGAGCGCCGGAGGTTCGCCAAATGTTCAACAATATGTCCGAGCGCTTGGTATATGATCCGGTTGGTGTCTGGGGCTTCCTTGGCCTTTATTTATAGGCATGGAACCCTTGGGGAGTCTTCGGAGCCGTTGGAGAGGCTTAAAGAGCCGTTGGGATCCATGTGGGCCAGCCTGGTCAAACTGCAACGGCTAGTTTGACTGGCTCCACCGGCTGGCCGGTACAGTCCCACCGGCTGGCCGGTGTGTGCAAAATGGAGAGGTCTTCGGGCTCAAGCTCCACCGGCTGGCCGGTGCCAGAGCCACCGGCTGGCCGGTGGCAAGACAGTAGCTTGCCATTCTGTGCAGGTGCCACCGGCTGACCGGTGCTGCGGCCACCGGTTGGCCGGTGGTGAGGCAGTGGCTCTGCCTTCTGCCCAGGGTCCACCGGTCGACCGGTGGTGAAGCCACCGGTTGGCCGGTGGACTGAATTTCAGTCCAGATTTGCTTCTTGCTTTCTTGGCCTAATTCCTTGGCCACCTGAAAAGATTCCTATTATCCAAAAACACTTGAAAAAGGATTAGATAAACATGAAAGTGATTGTGATCATGAAAATTAAACCACGAGAGGATACGAGAGGTACAACAATCTCCCCCTATTTTGATGATCACAATCACCAAAACAATTAATGTAAAAAACTGAAATTGAAAGGAAATGCTAAGCATGATGAAAAGGATTCTCCCCCAATCAATCAAGAAATTTCTCCCCCTTTGTGATTATCAAAATAGCGTGGGGCATAAAAATTTGATTGAGGGAAAAGAGATTTGAAAAACAAGTTGAGATTTGAAAATCAATTGAAATTTCGGAAATTGAAAGATTGAATAACAGTTTGAATTGAAAGTTTTGAATCAAAATTGAAATGAAAATTTTGAACCAAAAATTGAATTGAAAGTTTTGAATCAAAAACCAATTGAAATTTTGGAAATAAAAATTCGATACCAAGAGTTGAAAAATTTGAAATGAGAATTTAATAGAAAATTTTGAATTGAAAAAATTTGATACCAAGTGTTGAAATCGAAAGTTTTAATCTAAGACAAGGTTTTGAAAATTCTCCCCCTAAATGAAAACAATAAGTCACCGGGGATAGGAAATAAATTTTGGCCCGGAGAGACTCGCAAGAAGGGATTTTTCAATCCAAACTTGTCTCATGGCGGGTCTTCTCCTATAAAATTCGTCCGAAAAGAAAAAAGATTTGGGTTGACCGTACCGGGCATTTTTGCAATCACACTCATAAATGAGGTGCCCGGGTTTTTTGCAATAGTTACAAAATTTAAAACTAGAGCTCCCCCTTACAAAAACAGTTGGAGCATGGGAGGAGGAATCTTGGTTGGTGTAGCCAAGTCCATGGGTGGTTCGTGAAACCCTTTGAGAACCCAATAATTTGGTCAAATTTTGTTCACCTTGGGTGAACTTGGCTAAAGATTCCCTAAGGTCTTTGATAGTTGATTCCATGGAATCAATATCCGGAAGGTTTTGGATTTTAAGGGTCAACTCCTCCTTCTCTTTGAGAAGTTGTTCTTTTTCGGAGGAGAGTTTTTTGAAATTCTTTTTCAAAGCGACAAATTTTGAAGAAAGTTCATGAAAACCATTTTCTAATTGATCTCTAACGTGTTGGAGTTCTTCATATGACAAATGATTGAAAGAATTTGAAGATGAGGACGAGGATGAGGAATCGGAAGAAGTTACCTCGTGAAATGCCATTAGGCATTTTGTACCTTGGTCGCTCGAGGAGGAGGAGGAGGAGGATGATGAGGTGTCACTCCATGTCGCCTTGAGGACCTTTTTCTTTCCTTTTTCCTTAGCCCGTTTCTTGTTGAGTGGGCAATCGGGCTTGTAATGGCCCTTTTCGCCGCACCCGTAGCATTTTACCTTGGGCACGGATCTTTCGGTGGGTTCTTGCTTTCGGTGCTTGCGGGATTTCTTCTTCTTGTGCTTCTTCATAAACTTGTGCATTTGGCGGGCGAGATTCTCCATTTCCGAGTCGCCGCTTGAAGATGAAGTAGATGAGGAAAATGAGGATGAGGAGGAGCTTACTTCTTTTTGTACTTTGAGGGCGATGTTCTTTGGTGTCTTGATTGGTGTGCCCTCCTTTTGAGCTTGCCTCCTCATCGTGATCTCATAAGTCATGAGAGATCCGATGAGATCCTCTACCGGCATATTTTTGACGTCCTTAGCTTCTTGGATCGCCGTCACCTTTGGTGCCCATGAGCTCGGAAGGACCCATAAGATCTTCTTGACCATCGTCTCGGCTGAAACATCATCACCAAGAGATTTCCTTCCATTGCAAATGTCAGTGAAGCGTGTAAACATATCGGAAATAGATTCGGAAGGATGCATAGAAAAAGATTCAAAGTCTTGTCTATACATATCTAATCTAGTATCCTTGACTTTATTAGTGCCTTCATGGGTCACTTCTAAAAGCTTCCAAATTTCATGTGAAGTGGTGCAAGTGGATACACGATTAAATTCATTTCTATCTAACCCGCAATGAAGAGCATTCATGGCTTTGCCATCAAGCTCAAAATTCTTAATATCGGCGGGGGTCCATTTGGATTCGTCGGGGGAAGACAAAGAATAACCTTGCATGACAATTTTGTAAATAGGATATCCTATGCTTCTAAGAAAGGTAGTCATGCGGGTTTTCCAATAAGTGTAGTCGGTCCCATCAAAAAATGGAGCACGACCCAATGAAAAGCCTTCGGGGGCGAAAGAAGTAGATGCCATCAAAAGGATCTTTAATTTGTAACCGGTTAGGGTATTACACAAACACTCCCTCTGATACCAATTGTTGGGTCGGAGAAAAACGGGAGTGATGGCAAGAGGGGGGGTGAATTGCCTTTTAAAAAATGATTAATAAATTAAAGTCAAAGTGAAATCAAAGTATGTGCAGCGGAAAATAAAAGAGGCAATCACACAAGAAATTGTTAACGGAGTTCGGCCAAAACCCGGCCTACGTCTCCGCTCCCAACTCAACCGTTGAGAGATTCCTACCGCTTGCTTTTCAATGGTTTTAGCAAGAAACCCACTAGGCTTTGAGGTAGCACTAGGACCTATTACAGCTTGCTTTTGGTGGTTAAGCAAGAACCCACTTGCTTTTAATGGTTTAGCAAGAACCCACTATCCTTCTTACAGGTGAAGGATAGCTCACCTATGACACAAGCCTTTTAAAAGGAAAGGCTTGAAGAAACCTCTTCACACCTTAGTGGTGATGTGAAACCCAAAAGAAAGAGGGATGAGAAAGAGTTTGGGGTTTGTAGGCACAAACCCAATTTTAAGCTCAAAATAAATAAATAATGAAAAACCGTAATTGAGGAAGACTTGGGCGCCAAAGTATGATGGAGTTGATGTAGCGTTCTCTCCGAAGCTTCTTGAGGTGCTCCTTGGATTGTAAATTGGTTGGAGCACTTGAGGATCCTTGAAGGTGGAGCGCCGGAGGTTCGCCAAATGTTCAACAATATGTCCGAGCGCTTGGTATATGATCCGGTTGGTGTCCGGGGCTTCCTTGGCCTTTATTTATAGGCATGGAACCCTTGGGGAGTCTTTGGAGCCGTTGGAGAGGCTTAAAGAGCCGTTGGGAGCCAAGTGGGCCAGCCTGGTCAAACTGCAACGGCTAGTTTGACTGGCTCCACCGGCTGGCCGGTACAGTCCCACCGGCTGGCCGGTGTGTGCAAAATGGAGAGGTCTTCGGGCTCAAGCTCCACCGGCTGGCCGGTGCCAGAGCCACCGGCTGGCCGGTGGCAAGACAGTAGCTTGCCATTCTGTGCAGGTGCCACCGGCTGACCGGTGCTGCGGCCACCGGTTGGCCGGTGGTGAGGCAGTGGCTCTGCCTTCTGCCCAGGGTCCACCGGTCGACCGGTGGTGAAGCCACCGGTTGGCCGGTGGACTGAATTTCAGTCCAGATTTGCTTCTTGCTTTCTTGGCCTAATTCCTTGGCCACCTGAAAAGATTCCTATTATCCAAAAACACTTGAAAAAGGATTAGATAAACATGAAAGTGATTGTGATCATGAAAATTAAACCACGAGAGGATACGAGAGGTACAACAGTACAGACATATTATAACTCCCTATATGATACATTTATATTAATTATTTAGGTGTATATTAAAATTTTTAATAATTTTTACTTAATAACATTCATTTATATTACATTATTACACATATATTAAGTGTAATTATTATAATTAATATTATGGTGTATATTTATACCATTTTTCCACACATCTTTGGTTTGATGGTTCTGGTACTTTCTCTTTGATCATGGGTTAATCACCATAAAAATATTTATGAATATGTTTTATAATTATTTTTAAATATTTATGGATTCTCATGGTACTTTCATGTAACTTTTTGTGATGGTTTGTAAGGAATTCTAAACAATATCATTTTTATCGATTATTGAACTAAGAAATGAATTTAATTTATTAATGAATATAATTTTGAATATTACCATTATAAAATTATGAAAAATATTAAATTAATAATTATTAATTCATATTATTATTATTTTAGTTTATTTATTTATTCACCGTGTCAATATTATATCATCGTTTAAGAAAGTTGTAAAACCCACCAAAATAAGAACATGTTATAATGACTAAATGAGTAAGACATTTTATAGTAATAATATCCCATTTATAGAAATTAATAATTTAAAAAATATTTTTTAAAAGTGTTAAATCATATTTAATAATAGTTTAATTAAAATAATAAATAAAAATGATTAGGGATAGGATAACACTTACATTGAAGAGTTGAAACTTCTCATAGAGAGCCTCTTGAAAATAAGGGATTTGAGAAATCTTCTGATGACTAGAGGATCTAAAACATGGGAGAAAATTATTAAGGATAAAATTTTTGTGCTTATTAAAGATAAAGCAAAGGTAAATTTTAGGATTTAAGAGCCTATATAAGGGTTCATTTTATAGGTGAGGAGTGGATTCATTTTTGTAAATACTTATCCCATAATATAAAAGGAATATCACTTTCAAATAAATTAGATTTAAAATGGAAACATTATTTATATAAGACAATATAAGGTTAATAATTCAATTATAAAAACATATATATATGTTTTATGATAATTTGGGACATTAACACTGAATTTAACCCTTTTACAACATTTAACCTTTACCTTGGTAAAATATATTTCATGCCTTAAAATATAATTGACATTGTTACCCAATTTGGATGTTATGATTAAAAATTTGGACCCTATTTAGTCTAATTCTATTTAATAATATTATAAATTTATCTTTTAAAGGAAAACATAAAATGCATTTAAAAAACTATTTTTATAGAAAAATGACTCTTTAAACATTAGGGATTCTTAATATTATTTCATGTCAATTTCTAAAATTATATGTGTAAATATATTTTTTATGAATATAAAACTACATATTTTTATAAACCTCATTTAAAATTGATAAATTTAATTTATTAATATAATAATTACCGAAAACACAGAAAATAAAAAATCTTTGAAAAATATCCATTTTTAGAATTAAATAATATTAATCACATCCCATTATTTATTGATATTTTTAATATATTGGAATTATATTTTTTCTTAATTTTTGTAAGAAAAATTATTCATTATTTAATAATTATTATAATAATAATAAATATAATGAATAAATTTAAATTTGTATAATAAATTATTTTAATTATTCATTATATTTTTAGTTTATTCTATAATTATACATTATGAACAAATTATATATATTTTTAATTTTTTAATGAAATTTTTTAGAACATCAATGTACATGCTGGATTTAAAAATACCCAAGTACCATATAACCAATAACTATATATATAACGGTCACATAACATTTCTATATACAACCTTACATAAATTTCTAAAATAATTCATCCTATAATATAATTTGTGTTTCAAGTTGTTTATCATATTTATAATGCATTTTATTCTTTCTATAGTTATCATCAGTGGTATCATCTTCATGGAATATCAAGATAATGAGAATTTCAATCATGTAATATTTTTTATTGGTTTCATTCCTTTTTCAATTCTAATAATTACGTTTCATTTTTGTATCTCATAATATATTTTATTTTGTGTTATAATATTCTGCCATAATTAAATAAATCACATTTCATTCGAGTTTTGTGTTGTGTGTATTAAAGGTTATAAAATACACAAGATTCATTTGTAGGTAAATACATACTAAAATTGCGGGGGTGTAATAAATAGGAACAAATAATGTTTTATTATATAAAACTAGGGGAAAATGTTATAAATATTTGAGTGTTGTATATTTAATATCAAACCCAACTAGGGTGTAGCATCCGAAAAATTAATTATCTAAGGTCCTTAATTATTTGTTAACTGATCCATGTGTTGAGTTCATTTTTTCATATACAATAAGGTTAGTACATGCATCATATATTGGTTATTATATGGTCTATGGGAAAGATTACTTGGGATGATGGAACTATTCTGTGATATGAATTTATGAAATTCTAATCATATCTTCTAAAATTAACTATTCATTACACTATAAAAATATTGAGATTTATAGATTCTATTTAATGTGGTAACATATCATATAGAATATTATATGTGAATTTATGAGTTTAGAATTACTAGGCTTACACCTATTATAGTGTCAACTATTTGTCTTTATAAAGATGGCGAGAAATTAATTCAAGGACTCGTGTATAAGGGGATCGATCCTATTTATATCAAAACATTGAACTAGATTCTGAGGCTAACATAGCTTTTGTTGGTGAGGATTTACAAGAGGTTTTGTGTCTGATGTAACCAGTGCAAAGGGGTTATATTTATGACAAGTGAAAAATTCTTTGGATAGATGAGTTTAGAAAGATGTTTATCCTTATTAGGTATGTCTATATATATTAGACTTATTTTCATGATGGGATTATTTTATTGTTGGAGGTAAAGTGGTGGAATATCATCATTTGGGATCTGGAGATGGGTAAACTTGACCTAAAGATAGAATTTTATATTTCTTTTATTAAAATGTTTCTTGATTTTGATGATAGAAGGAAAGCATAAAATTTGTGTTTTTTAGTTTGTATCATGATAAAAATAGATTATAACTTTGTATCTAAGACTATTGAGTGATATCATGATACAATTACACCCTCCAGGACAATTAGTTTTCTATTCGATTAATGGGATTATATTTTTCACATTACATGATAATTAAGATCATAAATTTACGACATTAATTTATTTATTATTTTGAAAGTTTCATTGTAATGGATGGGACCTTTATTATATCTTATTTTTTACATTCCAATTATAAATTTAATTTTTCAAAATATTTGGTGTTTTGGATAATGGTAATTAATGTGATGTAACAAGATATATGCGAGATTATGATGAGTTTCATAATGTAATATTTATGATTTAGGAGACATGATATTATAAATCAATATGATTTGTAGAGGGTGTGGTTTTGGGATAACATTTATATAGGTGGTATAAAGGTATATGTTGTTGCAATCAGGTATGTGATTATTTCCATGGTATTATCGACCCAATTTTTGAGTTTATATACTTCCAAAACTCATTTAGGAATTGTATATTCATTATTTTCTTTATATATAAATTATACATTTCATGCAGGATAAGTTAACTCAAAAAAATTATGACACAAAGGCTTACCTTGTCCACTTTCCTTTAAAGTGAAGTTTTTTTAGTTTTTTTTGGATTTGAGTAATGAGATTCTGAAAAATAATTAGTACAAATATGGATTTTTAGAGGAGGTTAATCAGTGGTATCACTTGTTAACATACTTTGAGGTGGCATTATAGGTTATCTAGATTGATGTGATTTTAGTGGGAACATGTATTAGCATTGTCATTTAACTTTTGTGAACATTGATGATGATTAATTGTGTGAGGATGGAAATTTTATTAATAATCTACGATTGAGATATATTATCAAAAAACTTTTGTAAGAGGCAACCGAACAATGGAGTAATTCTATAGAGAATTTAAACTTAACCTATACAGAGGGTAGGATACTTGGGGTTTGAACTTTATTGGTTCATACCACATTTAGACATCATGATTTATTAAAATGGATGGATATTTGTAACATATTGACATTAATTCCTATGGTAGGATGTTTTTCTTGATGAAATCATTGAATTTGTTTCCATCATTCATGATTGTCTTTATTGATGATTTATTTTTATCTCAGTTGGGGTCACTTTCTTAGTGAGGTTATATATTGTAGCCTAAATAGATAGTTTGATATCATAATATTAATAAAGATGTTATCTATCATGAATTGAGGTACTATTTTCCCCTAGTAGTTTGTTTTAAAAAAATTCTAGAAAACTATATGTTAAGAAATGGTGATGATTTATCATAATTGGTTTTTGAAGTTTTCTCTATATAATCTTTTTCAAGAGAAGAAAAATTGGTTAGACCATAGTTATTTTGTGACTTTTGATATTACAATTGATGATAACATTTATTAGACATATATTTTTCATCTATTGGGGCTATGTAGTTATAGTTGGTAGAATGGAAATTTATGGATTAATCGAGATGGAAGAGTAATTGGTGTTTAAATATGTAGTGGATTTATGAGGCTTGTATAAAGAATTTATAATTTGATTTACTTTAAATGATTCTTTAACATGGAATATATGTTGGATGAAATTTTGTGGAAAGGCATCTTAGGAGTGTGTGAGTTTTTTTTATAATGATTTTTCTTAACTGTACACCAATGTGTTATATGGGGTTGTACGATGAGTTTTGGTGATGAAATTATTAATTGTGGAAAGGTTAAACAGATGATTAGAACTATCTATGAAAACTATCATATTATTTCCTTAAATTATAAGCTTTCATTCTTCCTTCCAATTACTTGATACTATGGCGGATTTGGAAAGGCAGGATTCCTGTGCAACATCTTCTACAGCGAACGGGAATGCACTTCGCCTCTTGCTGCTATTTGTGCACCCAGGCTGAAGAAACAATTCACCATCTTTTCTTTGCCTGCAATTTCTCTTGCATATTTTGGGAACATTTTCAAGATGTCTTTGGGACTCCGTTATCATTGAACAGTCTTGATGATTTCATGAACTCGGTCACTATAGTTGGTCAAAGTGAGCAGGTTTTTGCACTTCTTCTCACTGCTATTGCGAAAGCTTTTGCTCAGATTTGGAGGGCGCAAAATCATGTCATTTTTGAAAAATGCAGGCCTTCTTTGAAGGATGGTCTGACTGTTGTTTACAGGGAAGTGCAAGCAGCTTCCAAGATACAAACATGTACAATGAATAATAATATTTTTGATCTCATAACGCTAAAAACGCTTGGGGTGTCTGGTAGGGTGAAGAAGTCTTTGATGTTGAAATCGATTAGATGGATTCCTCCCATTTCATCATGGTTGAAAGTGAATGTTGATGGTGTGACATCTGGTACATCAGGACCTTCTGGGTGTGGTGGGGTGTTTCGTAACCATCGGGGCTTTGTTAAGAGCTGATTCTATCATTATATCAGAATTGGTTCTGCGCTTGAAGCTGAATTATGGGCTATGATTAAAGCTGTCAACTATGTTGTCCGCCATGATTGGAGGCACCTATGGGTAGAATCTGACTCGAGTACATCGGTGCACATTCTACGGGCAAGGTCCAGGGATGTTCCTTGGAGGATTCTGTCATCATGGACTGCATGCCTGCGTCTCCTTGAGGGTCTTCAACTGGAAGTCAGTTATGTTTATAGAGAAGCAAATCAGGTTGCTGATGCTCTATCCAAGAGGGCGGTCATGGAGGTCTCCTCACGATGGTCCTTTGTCATCCCGGAATTTTGGTCACATCTTGTTGATTTGGAAACGCATGGTATGCTCTATTCTCTCCTTTGTAAACCCCCTTGCGCTACAACTTTTTCAGTTTTTTAATTTTTTTGTAAGGGCGGGCTTTGTCCGGATCCTGGACCTGCTTTTATAAGCCATATAATGATCAATTCATTATAATATAGAAAAGAGACAACAATGAAGTAATTTAAGTGACTATTAATGTTCATTTTTTCAATTATCTCAGCATAGAGTTGAGGAATTTTTAAATATATATTTTAAAAAGTATTAGTATTAAACATTACTCTACAAACCATCATTTTGATATCTATTCTTTAGTTTCACCACTAAGATATACAAAGTATCTTTAATCACATGAATGAGATTCCCTTCGAGGAAAGTTCCACATGAGATGATTTGGGTTTAAAGAAATGTATTAAGGATAAATAAATATTATGTTCTACCATTATTGAATACTTAACGAATTTATATTAGTGAATAGTTTACCAGGCCGCCATGTTCACCGCAAAGAATGCCTTTTGACGGGAGGAAGGGGACGGGAATCTGCTCCTTCCATGGCAGTCGATGGTGTCAGGATTTCTCGCGGGGACGATCGGCCCAGTGTGCACGGGGCCCTTTGATGTGGTAAAGATGAGACTGATGGCTCAGAGCCGAGCCGGGGGTGACCCCAAGTAGCGCGGCATGGTCCATGCCCTTGGGACCACATTTGCAGAGGAAGGGGTGCTGGCGCTCTGGAAAGGGTTGTTGCCGCGGCTCATGCAGATCCCGCCCGGCCAGGCGATTATGTGGGGCGTGGCAGACCAGGTCACGGGGTTCTATGAGAGACGGTACATTCAAAACGCAGTCGTGTAGGTTTCGTGGTTCTTTTGTGTTTCGGTTCAATCATTTTACCAGTCTTTACGCTTGCTTTGGAAGCTCAGTTCTTTATGTTGTGAGGTAGTAGATGATCCAATTTGCTGTCAATTCTTTTCTTTGCTATATGGGATGTTCTGTTTTCTTAAAAAAAAACCAAAGGAAAGATTTTCTTCCAGCAGGAAAAAAAATGTTACTAGAATTAAAAGAAAAATCATTTTCTATCATTTAGTGGTAGGATTATTGTAATCAGTTGTGTATTGTTGGCTATTCCAATTCATGTGCTATCGACAACCATTGTGCCTAAGGGGGTTTTTGGTGCTATCGACTAAATCTTGACTGATTTTATTTGGGACACTCGTCTTGAGGGAAAGTGTCATTGGTCTTCGTGGAATAGATTGGCAATGCCGGTTTATGAGGGTGGTATTAATGTCAGGAGTCTAGGGGATACAACACATAGTATGCATGCTAAGCTTGCGTGGGAGGTTGTGGAGGGTCACACTCTTTGGGGTAAAATTATGTCTTTACAAGGTGTAGACTATGTGGAAGACAGGAAACATTTTTCGCCTTTCTGGTCTTTAATCCTGCGTATCATCCCTATCATTCGTCAACATTCACGTTGGATTATTGGCAGGGGTGATATTTCTTTCTGGAATCATAATTGGGTAGGTTCAGTTATTGGTTTTCCAGGATGTCCAGGTCCCTTGATTTCTTTCAAGGAGGCCAGTACATTTCCAGATTTTATCAGTGATGTTCTTAATGAAGATCAAAGGAAGACGTTTGACTGTATTGTTTTAAATCTTAAGCTTGAAAACTGTGTGTTCACTGCTTCTAATTCTGGCATGTTTTCTGCTAAAGAGTTTAGAAAAGTTTATATTTCGCAAGGGCAACATGATATCGGGAATAATATGGTGTGGTGTAGCATCATTCCATTGAAATTTAATTTCCTTGTATGGAGAATTAGAAGCCAAGTGATTTCCATGGATGAAAATGTGAAAAGAAGGGGCATTGATCTAGTTTCCAAATGCCATTGTAGTGGTGTGAATAAAGAGGAGAACTCAAATTATTTATTTTTTGAGAGTGAATGGGCCATGGCTGTATGGAGGTGTTTTTGTGTTTTCATGAGTTTCTTAGGTTCTTTTTCTGCTGAAACTTCTTTTCCAGATAAATGGTTTCATGGTTTGAATGATGCAGGCCCGGAAATGACAGCTAGAGCAGTGATTCTTAGTGCAGGGTGTTGGTGTATTTAGCAGGCAAGAAATAAGGCTCGTTTTGAGGATATTCATTCCACAGTTAGGTCTGTTATTTTGAAGACAAGATTTCTTCTAAATGACCTGGTTAGGTGCTCAAAAATTTCGAGTGACACCCCTTCTTTGAGGTGCATGCAATCTGATATTTCTGTTCTATCTCCTTCAGAGCAGGTGACAGAGGGGAACTGGGTTCGCTGGTCACATCCAAATATGGGTTTAAAACCGAATTTTGATGGATCTTGTGTAACATCCCAAGTAATTAATGAATAATAGATATTCTTATCTATGCTTATTTATGAATTAGATAGTGTTTTAGAGGCTTAAAATGAGAATAAATCCAATCTTAAGCATGAAATACACTAATATTTTGAAAAGATTGATTTACCGCCTTTTGATGACGAACCATTTTTAAATTAATATTTTGACAATTTTATATTCTCTATTTGTAAAAATAAACTTATTCTTTATGATTGGGACATTGAAATTTACATTGGATAATTTTTTGGTATTTTTCTGACAATGTTCATTTTTAATGAATAGTGAAAAATACTGCATTTTACATCAAAACTGCTTTTTCATATAATTTAAATATATGGCTAGATTATCTTTTTAATTGGTTTTAAAGTATAAATAGAATATATTTTTACCATTTAATCCAATAGTGGTCATTAGAATTAATTTCCCTTTGGAATTGGGAATAAACTAATGCCCAACTTTTCATAGATATTGTTTTTAAAAAAACCCGCTATTTGCTTTGACAACGAGAATTATTTTTAAATTAATTATTGCAATTTTTGAATTTGGAATTTGGTAAAATGGATTCCATATTTGGAATCAGAAGGTCCAAATTATGTAATCAAGGCTCTTGTTTTTGGACTATGTGAATAGTAATGACGGTAATTATCGTTAATTATCTTGATTAATTAGTAATCGGGTAGTTAAGGATAATAAAATAATATCATAATAATAAAAAATGACACCAACATGTGTCCTCTTGCTACTAGTTGTGTCATTACCGACCGTGGGTTACCTTGTGCCAAACTTTGGGACCCCATGGAATCACTTTTGTGTGATAGTGACTTTTTATCTTTTTATTTTTTTAAAGAAAGTAAATATAACAAAGAATGTATCACCTGAGTAAAACATTTTTAATTTTGTCTACATAAATGATCTCTTGGACTATAAGAATTCATTGGAAATATAAACAGATTTCCTACATCATAGTATTTTTTTTATAATTTTTAGACATTAAATAAATTAAATTATATATGAGACCATGATGATGCAACGATTACCTCATTATTTAACGATTTAAATAAAATGACAAGATAATGTAAAATCTAAGACCTACACATGTAAAAAACCTATTGTATGGGTGGATTTTGAACTCTTATCACCTTATCCTCGAAATACATCAATGTGGGACCTTTAAAATCAGAAACTCATTTGAAAATAAAGTAACATTTTATACCTTTCCAAGAGTGCCCCTCCTCTCCTCTTATAAAAGGCCCCCACCTCTACCTCTTTACCCACACTTCTCAAGCCTTTGGCTCAGCCAAGGTCTTCTCATTTTATCTCTCCACATCCCTCTTCTCATCCTAGAATCCTTACCTTAGGCAGGAAGCTCTTCAAGAAACCTTTTTGGTTCAAACCAAAGGGAGTTACCCGATTTTAAGGTAATGTCTTCACTTGTGTTCTTTTGTTTTATTTTGCTTCTCCAACCCCCTAAAATGTTTTTATTCATTTATTTTGTAACAACACCAGTATCTTCAATATACTATGATGTTGTTATAAGAAGGATTAGAGCTACACTTACACACACCTACATCTAATGGTTAAAGAACATACTGTTCTTGTGGATGGTGAATTTCAGCCTCACGAAACGATGATTGTTCAATATTCTTTTAACACATTCAAAGGTGGCCATTAATATGTCACTAAATTTATATATGATATATAATATGTTTATATTTTACTTAAGCTTCTATATTTTTCATTTATGGCATACATTTATGGTTTCCATTATAGGTAAACGCGATATCTTCATTTTAGGAAGTGCGGACTACCGCTCCCTCAAAGTGATTTGATTCGTTAATACCATATGTGGTACGTATAAAGGATAAATTTAATGATATTATATATGATACCATACTTTAATTATAATACTATTATGTATCATTATGTTTTAATTCCATTAAATATGAAATAGAAATGGAAGTAGCGTTCATGCATACGTACGACTTACCATCTCCATGAACGGTGAATTTCATTTCTTACCTCTAAATGTTATGTAATATTATAAATGCATGTATATACTGGATATATATGATATATATGATATATATGATATCTACATCATGAATATAATTCTAGATATAATGGATATTTTACAACATGGACAACTTGTAATTATAAAGAGTTTATTTTTGACTCAAGTACCAATGATCCACAAAAGGACCATTATTAACATAAATAATTACATAGTGTTCATAACATGGTAATAAGTGATATAAAAGGAATAATGAACTTGAAAAAGGTTCTTAAGCAAGTAGAAATTAACTCAAGTTTATTATTCAGGATGTTAAAGAACGATCGAGTCAAGTCGGACCTGAGGTATGGGACTTCGTCTGAATCTCCTTTCATTGAGGTATGTTAAAATGATTTGATGAGGTATGTTAAAATGATTATGTTTTATTAGTAAAGTATGATTTCATACATGGGCTAATGTTTTCTTTTCATACTTTTATATCCCTTACTGAGCTTTTTATTCTCATCCCATGTTTTTGAATTTTTTTTCACAGGTCAAGGGAAAGGTACATGATGTGATGATAGTGTCAAGGAAGTGTCAAGAAAGAATCCATGTTTTATTTTAAATATGTTTCCATTGATGGGAACAATGAGTACTATCTTTTATGTAACCACTTTATTTAAATGTGGAATGTAATGCATGTTTTATGATATAATTCTCTAAAACTCTAAACCTGAAAAGATCCTCAACGTGTATTCTTGAAATAACTCAAGATTAAGTAATGTTTAAGGCTGGGGCCTTATAGTTGGTATCAAAGGTCAGTTTAGATAACTTTAAGAGTTAGAATTCTATTAAATAATTATCCGAAAATATTTTTTTATGGTCAAATTGAAATGATATAGCATTTGAAGATTACCACGTTTCTTCATCTAAGACATGTTTGTTCAGAATGGTTTTCCACAGAGGAAACAGGGAAGCAGTGCTAGGAAGGCATACAGAAGGAAATGACCTTCCGAATCAGTATCCTGAGATGGTCGGAATTGGAACTGAACAGTTTGTTGCAGTAATGGCACAGTTGACTCAAGCGATAAATGGTGGTGGTATCCATGCACGAGATCAGCCAAATCAATCGCAGATGAACATGTCAGTGGTGGAACATTTCATGAGGCAACATCCCCCATCATTCAGAGGATCATCTGACCCTGTGCTAGCTGAAGGGTAGATTAAACCACTAGAGAAGATTTTCAATGTCATGGGGTGTTTAGAAAATCAAAAGTTTAGTCTTTCTATTTACCGTTTGGAGGGTGAAGCATATCAGTGGTGATCAATGGTTAAAAATATCAGGGACGCTGATGAGATTGATGCTCTCGACTGGGATGAATTCAAAGGTATGTTTCTTGAGAATAATTTTCCTAAGGCTATTCGACTTAGGATGGAAAATCAATTCTTGTAATTGAGGCAAGAGGAAGACTCAGTGGCTGCTTATGAAGAAAGGTTCACTCGATTGGAAAGGTATGCTCCAAATTTTATCCGAGACCTTGATAGTAAAATCAATCATTTTTTACACAGGACTAAAGCAAAAATATCAAAGGGCTTTATCTTATCGCGAGTTCAAGAGTTATGAAAATCTTGTTCGATGTGCTGAGAAGGTGGAAATGGAGTTTGCCTATGATCAAGTGTTCTATAACAACCAACAGAAGAAGAGACCGAGGTGGCAGGAGAAAGGAAAGAATTCCTCAAAAAGGTCTGACGGTAAGAAAACTAAGTTTCCAGTTTGTGATAAATGTGGTAAAAGGCATGCTGGGGAATGTCTTCTGAATTCTGGGAAGTGCTACCGATGTGGTAAGATGGGACATAAGGATCGTGATTGCACTGAAAAAGATCAGGGTGATGGTAATACCAAATTTTATTTACAGTTAGTGAAATGTTTTAAGTGCAATGAGATGGGTCATTATGCAAACGAGTGTCCGACAAAGAGCTCAAGTGATGGGAAGCAGTTAGACTACAAGCAGAAAGGGGTGGTGAAATCCTTTGCAACTACTTCAGCAGATGTTGTGCCATCAAATGAAGTGGTATCAGGTACTTTGTTTATTTTTTCAGATTATGCCAGTGTGTTGTTTGATTCAGGGTCTACACATTCTTTCATCTCTGAAAACTTTTCTAGTAAAATGGTAATACCATCTCAAGAAATGACTCCTGAACTTGTGGTAAAAAGACCTGGGGGAAATGTTGAGGAATAAAAAATTTATAAGAATCTTCCTATCCTTATCCGTGGAATGAACTTACTTGCAAACCTTATTGTTTTACCTCTAGTAGAGTTTGATGTTATCCTGGGTATGGATTGGCTCTCTATTTACCCTGCTAAGATTGATTGTAGAGCTAAAGAAGTTTCTTTTCAGAAAGACTTTTAGTTTTTGTACAAGAATGAACCCTTATTATTGATAACATATCAATAGGTTGAGAAACTTGTAAAAGATAGAAATGAATGTTACCTTGCACATATTGTTGAAAATAAAGGAACTTTTCAGATTAATGATGTGCCAGTGGTAAATGAGTATCCTGATGTTTTTCCTGATGAGTTGCCTAGAATAATACCAGATCGGGAAGTTGAGTTTGCTGTTGAGTTAGTTCCTGATGCTAATCCAATTTCAAAACCCCCTTATCGAATGGCTCAAATTGAACTTTTAGAGTTGAAGGAGCAATTGCAAGATTTATTAGAGAAAGTGTTCATTCGACCTAGCACATCACCATGGGGTGCTCCTGTTTTATTTGTTAAAAAGAAAGATGGTTCTATGAGACATTGAATTGATTATAGAGCCTTGAATAACATCACTATTATGAACAAATACCCTTTTCCTCATATTGATGATTTGTTTGATTAGCTCTAGGGAGCTCAGTATTTTTCAAAGATTGACCTGAGATCGGGGTACCATCAGTTGAAGGTAAAGGAAGCAGATATTCCGAAGACCATGTTTTGTAGAAGATATGGCCATTATGAATTTGTAGTAATGCCTTTTGGGCTAACCAATGCACCTGCTGTATTCATGGACCTTATGAATAGAATTTTCCATGAGTTCGTGGATAAGTTTGTGGTTGTTTTCATTGATGATATTTTGGTATTTTCTAAAAGTAAAGAGGAGCATGAAAGACATTTAAGGGTTATTTTGAAAACCTTAAAAGAAAAGAAATTGTATGGGAAATTCAGCAAGTGTGAGTTTTGGTTTCAACAAATTTCTTTCCTTGGTCATATTGTTTCTAAAGATGGAATAACTATTGATCCTGCAAAAACAAAGGTTGTTGAAGAATGGCCAAGACCCACAAATGTAACAGAGATTCGTAGCTTCCTTGGTTTGGCAGGCTATTAATGAAGGTTTGTTAGAAATTTTTCACGGTTATCTAGTCCAATGACTAGGCTAACATGGAAGGGTGTTAAGTTTATCTGGACAAAAGAATGTGATGATTGTTTTCAGGAACTGAAAAAAAGATTAGTGAATGCTCCAGTTTTGGCACTACCTTTTAGGAATGGGGAGTTTGTTATCTACAGTGATGCTTCATTGAAAGGACTTGGTTGAGTCCTAATGTAGAATGATCAGGTAATTGCTTATGCTTCACAACAGTTGAAAACTCTTGAGGTAAATTACCCTACACATGATTTGGAATTAGCTACTGTTGTTTTCGCTTTAAAAATTTGTAGGCATCATTTGTATGGTGTAAAGTGTGAAATATATACCGACCACAAAAGTTTAAAGTATATATTCACTCAGAAAGAATTGAACATGAGACAGAGGAGATGTCTAGAATTAATCAAGGATTATGATTGTACAATTCATTATCATCCGGGAAAAGCAAATAAAGTGGCTGATGCTTTGAGTCAAAAAAGTAATGTTTCATTAACAATGTTGCGTTTGGAACGTGATCCTTTGGTTAAGGATTTGATGAACGTTGGCATAGAAGTTGTTGGTGTAGGATGTCCTTCTGTTTTGTTTCATGTACCAGTGAAATATTCTCTATCAGACAGAATTAAGCAAGCACAGAAGCAAGACAGTGAGTTGTAGAAAAAGGTAGAGCTGGTTCAGAAGGGTAAGTTGCCTGAATTCAACATTGATAATGATTTTGTTTTAAGATTTGGGAAGAGATTGTGTGTGTCTTGTGATTCATAGTTGAATAGAGATTTGTTATGTGAAGCTCATAGTTCTCCATTTTCAGTTCATCCTGGCTGTACTAAGATGTATAGAGATATTTGGGAGTATTACTGGTCGGATGGAATGAAAAGGGATATTGCTGATTTTACTGTGATGTGTTTGACTTGTCAACAGGTTAAAGCCGAGCGATAGTTACCGAAAGGGATGCTTCAACGTTTACTAGTGCCAGAGTGGAAATGGGAGAATATATCCATGGACTTCGTTGTGGGATTGCTGAAGACACCTCGAGATAATAATGCAATCTGGGTTATTATTGACCGCTTGACTAAATCTGCACATTTCCTTGCTATACGAGATACTTTTTCCCTAGATCAACTTTCCCGTTTGTATCTTAAAGAGATAATCAGGTTACACGGAGTTCCCCTCTCCATTGTATCTGATTATGATCCCAGGTTTACTTCTAACTTTTGGAAAGTCCTTCAGAAGTCATTGGGTACTGAATTAAATTTTTGTACAGCTTTTCATCCTCAATCAGATGGGCAGTCAGAATGAACAATTCAGACTTTGGAGGATATGCTATGTGCTTGTTCGATGGATTATCAGGGAAGTTGGGACCAATATATTTTTTTGGTTGAGTTTTCTTATAATAACAGTTTTCATTCCAGTATACAGATGGCACCATTTTAGGCATTATATGGGAAGCGGTGTCAAACTCCAGCTTTTTGGGATGAAGTGGGTGAAAGGAAGTTGATGGGACTGAAATTGGTAGAAGAGTTGGCAGAAAAAGTTCAGCTGATACAGAAAAACATGAGAACAACTTAGAGTAGGCAGAAGAGTTATGCTGACAACAGGAGGAAGAATCTCTCTTTTGAGGTAGGTGATCATGTTTTTCTCAAAGTATCACCATGGAAAAGTGTGATGCGATTTGGTAAGAAAGGAAAGATGAGTCCAAGGTTCATTGGACCATATGAAATTCTAGAGAGTGTTGGATCAGTTGCATACCGAGTGGCTTTACCTCCAAGTTTAGCTCAGGTACACAATGTTTTTCGTGTTTCAATGTTAAGGAAGTACATGCCAGATCCATCTCATGTTTTGTGTCCAGAGGTGGTTCAGCTGGAAGAGAATCTATCTTATGAGGAAAAACCAGTCCAAATTCTTGACCATAGGGAGAAAGTGTTGCAGAATAAGGTGATTCATCAAGTAAAGGTTTTTTGTAATAACCACATTAGTGAAGAGGCAACATGGGAATCTGAAAATGCAATGAGGGATAAATACCCCCACTTATTCGATAAGTAAATAAATTGAAGGGACACAATTTTCTAAAGGGGGGAAGGATGTAACATCCCAAGTAATTAATGAATAATAGATATTCTTATCTATGTCTATTTATGAATTAGATAGTGTTTTAGAGGCTTAAAATGAGAATAAATCCAATCTTAAGCATGGAATACACTAATATTTTTAAATGATTGATTTACCGCCATTTAATGGAGATCCATTTTTAAATCAATATTTTGACAATTTTATAATATATATTTGTCAAAATAAACTTATTCTTTATGATTGGGACATTGAAATTTACATTGGATAATTTTATGGTATTTTTCTGACAATGTTCATCTTTTAATGAATAGTGAAAAATACTGCATTTTACATCAAAATTTCTTTTTCATATAATTTAACTATATGGTTAGATTATCTTTTTAGTTGGGTTAAAAGTTTAAATATAATATATTTTTACCATTTAATCCAATAGTAGTCAATATAATTAATTTCACTTGGGAATTGGGCATAAACTAATGCCAAACTTTTTATAGATATTGTTTCAAAAAAACCCGCTATTTGTTTTGACAATGGGAATTATTTTTAAATTAATTATTGCGATTTCTGTGTTTGGAATTTGGTAAAATGGATTCCATATTTGGAATCATAAGGTCCAAATTATGTAATCAACACTCTTTTGTTTTTGGACTTTGTGAATAGTAATGACGGTAATTATCGTTAATTATCTTGATTAATTAGTAATCGGGTAGTTAAGGATAATAAAATAATATCATAATAATACAAAATGACACCAAAATGTGTCCTAATGCTACTGGTTGTGTCATGGCCGATCATGGGTTGCCTTGTGCCGAACTTTGGGACCCCATGGAATCACTTTTGTGTGATAGTGACTTTTTATCTTTTTATTTTTTTAAAGACGGTAAATATAACAAAGAATGTATTACCTGAGTAAAACATTTTTAATTTTGTCTACATAAATGATCTCTTGGACTATAAATTGTCATTGGAAATCTAAAATGATTTAATACATCATAGTATTTTTTTTATAATTTTTAGACATTAAATAAATTAAATTATATATGAGACCATGATGATGCAGCGATTACCTCATTATTTAACGATTTAAATAAAATGAAAAGATAATGTAAAATATAAAACCTAAACATGTCAAAATCCTATTGTATGGGTGGATTTAGAACTATTATCACCTTATCCTCTAAATACATCAATGTCGGACCTTTAAAATCCGAAACTCATTTGAAAATAAAGTAACATTTTATACCTTTCCAAGAGTGCCCCTCCTCTCCTCTTATAAAAGGCCCCCACCTCTACCTCCTTACCCACACTTCTCAAGCATTTTTCTCGGTGAAGCTCTGCTCATTTTGTCTCTCCACATCCCTATCCTCATCCTATAATCCTTACCATAGACAGGAAGCTCTTCAAGAAACCCTTTTGGTTCAAACCAAATGGAGTTACCCGATTTTAAGGCAATGTCTTCACTTGTGTTCTTTTGTTTTAATTTGCTTCTCAAACCCCCTAAACTCTTTTTATTCATTTATTTTGTAACAAAAACAGTATCTTCAATATATTCTGATGTTTTTATAATAATTATTCAAGCTACACTTACACACACCTACATCTAATGGTTAAATAACATACTGTTTCTGTGGATGGTGAATTTCTGCCTCACGAAACGATGATTGTTCAATATTCTTTTAACACCTTCAAAGGTGTCCATTAAGATGTCACTAAATTTATATATGATATATAATATGTTTATGTTTTACTTAAGCTTCTGTATTTTTCATTTATGGCATACCTTTACAGTTTCCATTATGGGTAAACGCGATATCTTCACTTTAGGAAGTGCGGACTACCGCCCCCTCAAAGTGATTTGATTCATTAATACCATATGTGGTACGTATAAAAGATAAATTTAATGATATTATTTATGATACCATACTGGAATTATAATACTATTATGTATCATTATGTTTTAATTCCATTAAATATGAAATAGAAATGGAAGTAGCGTTCATGCGTACGTACGGCTTACCGTCTCCATGAACGGTGCATTTCATTTCTTACATCAAAATGTTATGTAATATTATAAATGCATGTATATACTGGATATATATGATATATATGATATCTAAATGATGAATATTATTCTAGATATAATTGATATTTTACAACATGAACAACTTGTAATTATAAAGAGTTTATTTTTGACTCAAGTACCAATGATCCACAAAACGACCATTATTAACATAAATAATTACATAGAGTTCATAACATGGTAATAAGTGATATAAAAGGAATAATGAACTTGAAAAAAGTTCTTAAGCAAGTAGAAATTAACTCAATTTTATTATTCAGGACGTTAAAGAACGATCGAGTCAAGTCGGACCCGAGGTATGGGACTTCGTCTCAATCACCTTTTATTGAGGCTTATTTTGTTTTATACACAAATTTCTTTTATATGGTGTATAAACCCCTTTGGATTTTACATTTATTCAAAAGGAATCTTTTTTATATGAAGCGTTTTACTAAATGACAAAAGGGAATGTTTTTTTCGTACGTATGCGGCGACAACGACTTCTCCGCCACCGTGACCATTATTTGAGTTTCGGCTTCCTCTACAAGCCATAATTTTTTTTAAATGAAAAATAAATACCATGTTTTACTTTTCTTTTATTTTGGTATTGAAAATGGTTTTCATAATGTTTTTATTATATCAATATGTTGTATTGATATCTTGTGATTGAAATGTGGAAAAGTTATGTTTCCTTTATGGATGTTTTATGTGATACGATTATGTTATGGTTCTTGGGCATTGTTATGAAGTCTGGTGGTTCCATGATAAACTAAGGGCGGGTGAGCCCGATATAGCTCTCCAATGCATTGGGTAACACGAAGGAGTTAAACGTTAAGGTTTCTCTGAAGAGATTAAGGGAATATACTGTGATGGGTCTTCCAAACGTAACCATGAGGGTTACTCCCTACGTAAGAATGTTATGAATGGCTCAATTTACCTTTATGTCTTATGATTTCTATGATTTATTCATGATTTGATGAGGTATGTTAAAATGCTTATGTTTTATGAGTAAAGTATGATTTCATACATGGACTAATGTTTTCTTTTCATACTTTTATATCCCTTACTGAGCTTTTTATGCTCATCCCATGTTTTTGATATGTTTTTCACCGGTCAAGGGAAAGGTACATGATGTGATGATAGTTTCAAGGAAGTGTCAAGAAATAATCCATGTTTTATTTTAAATATGTTTCCGTTTATGGGAAAAATGAGTACTATCTTTTATGTAACCACTTTGTTTAAATGTGGAATGTAATGCATGTTTTATGATCTAATTCTCTAAAACTCTAAACCTGAAAAGATCCTCAACGTGTATTCTTGAAATAACTCAAGATTAAGTAATGTTTAAGGCTGGGGCCTTATATCTTGCATTGGGGGAAGCATTAGAGGTGGTGGTTTTGTTCGGGATAGTAGTGGTTGCATTCTGCTTGCATTTACCGCATCGTATGGGAGGGGAAATTCTGTCCAGCCCGAGGCAGAGGCCGTGTATACCGACATCTTGTTGAGTGCTCAGCAGAAGATAGTTCTTAGTCAAATTGAAACTGACTCCATGATCATCCAGGACTCGATGAATGGTAGGATTAAACCTCCATGGTCGATTTCTTATGTTATAAGGATGTGTAGTGACAACCTTGGTAGCAACAACATTTAGTTTATTCATACATGGCGAGAAGGTAATAAAGTATTTGATTAATTGGCATCCATGGTGTCTATGGCGGTAACTGATAAAGGTAAAAATATTGTTTGTTTTCCCAATTCTCTTAAAATGAATCCAGAATTAGTGAATTTGATTTGGGGGGATCAGCTTGGCCAACATTATTTTTGGCCACCCTAATCTCTTTTTGTGTATGTTCTACCCATGTGATGATGGGGTTTCTTATATAATAAAAAAATACAGCATTGAGGATGTAGATGAGAACACCTAGGAGAAGGATTCTTATATGATGATTTAATACCTTGATTAATTTTGGTTTCTTTACCATTTAATATTTATATAAATTGAGATTGAGGCAGTGTTTATAAATAATTAAAATTAAATGGATTTGGTGGTATATCTTTATAAATTGGGTTACAAACTTCTTTGAATTGGAACTTGATCATTTTGTAAGTGTATCATTTATGGAATTCTTTATGTTGGAATTTATATATGTTCATGTTTCTAAGGTGATGATATTTTAAGGATGTGATTTTGGATTCTTGATAATGAAATTTTTTTAAGGTGTGTCTATTATAGCGGTCCAAGAAATGTATAGAGTTGATTTTCAATAAGTGGTAATTACTTATTATATATTTTTTGTACTTGAGTCATTTTTTCTTTTACATTTGGTATGAAAAGGTATTTTTTGATGTCTTGGAATTAGTGTATTATTACATTAAAATTTGAAAATTATACTTAATTTGGTCCAAATTTTGAATGTAATGAATTCATTATTTATAAGAATAATAGGAATTGTTGAGTATACATTATCCTTTAAATTATTTATGTTTTGGTAAATGAAAGATCAAACAAATAATTAAAATGATGGGAAAATTATGGAACTACGGGATGAAACTATAAATGAGTTATGCAACACATAAGGTGATATGATCATGATTTTAACTATATTATTTTATAATTATGTGAAATCAACTATTCAAATTCAGAATCTACATTTTTAATGATAGAGCTAAAAGCTAACGTTGCAAGTGTTTTTTTGAAGGAGAGTGTAAGTATCTAATTATACCCAATGTAAAATCTCAATAAATCAATAGCCTATGGGCATATTATATGTCAACATACTAATATATTCAAACCATAAATGTTTTGTGGAAATGTATCTCAAGATAATGAAGGAGAGTGAAATCATGTGCATTTCAAGGGAAGGAAGTGTTTAATTTTTTTAATGGTATGAATGTGGTGCATGGTCTAGACCATGATATGGACTATACTAGGTCAGACCATGTTATAGTGAATGTTACCATATCATGGGTTTTTGCATAAAAATTTATGTGTTATCTAATAAAATGTTTCTCAACCTTATTGTCGTACTCTTAGCTATCATGTTTGGTTGAATATAATTTAAAGATAATTTATAAGAGTCTTGATGATAGAATATGAATGGTTTAAGGAGTTAAATGTTTAATTATTCATATTCATAGTTTATAAATGTCCACTGACCTTCACCTTTATTTTCAAATGTTTATGAGTCATTTGGTATACTATGGAGTGTCCTTGGTGTCTGTATATGGAGGACAATACCATGAGATGATGTCTATGATTCAATTCATAAAATTCACCTCTAATATAAATAAATCTATATTAAATCTATTTACCATTTAATTTCAAGGATCCAATAGACCATAGTTAATAGAGAATCCTTCCCAACCATTAGTATATTAACACAGACTTTGAATATCCTATGAGGAAGGATTTATTTTCTTTCTTCTAAGTGATCATTATTTGGATCATTCCAAAGATCATTGGTTGACATGATCAATATAGAAATGTTTTATCATTATACATTTATTTTATTCAGTCTAATTAGTATGAAAAAATTGTGAAAAATTATAGGTTTTTGTTGATATTTTTTCATTATGTTTTTATAATATTTAACCACTCAAAAATTCATCATTTATATCAAAGACACTTGCATTTAATTTGGAATATTTTTTTTGAACAAATGAAGAAATTGGATGAACTATAATTCCTAAAACATTGAATTATTCTAATAAAAAAATCTACGGTTCACATATTTTTTTAAACCATGAAATCATACGTGTTAAAAAATAAGAATTTTTGTTTAGCATTTATAAGAACACATCATATTTAGGTAAACATGCATGGTAAGGTTTCTCAAAATATAGGGAAACATTTTTTAAAATGAACACCACATGGTTTAGTAATAACTATGACAAAATTATGAGAATTGGATATTAATTATGAGGAGATTCCACATCAGAATATATATTGAATGTACAAGTTTTATGGTCTACTAATTGAAGAAAAATTTCTTTGATCTTCCCAAAACAGATATGGTTTATAATGTGACCACAAAAAAATTGTGTGGATATAAGAGAAATGATCAAAGGGATTCCCCTCTATAAGATTTAACATCCATAATCAACCACATCATAATCTATATTATAATGTCCATGAGTTTCCTCATGGAAAGAGTTTTCATTCTTTGGAACACCACACTATGATCTATATCTATAATGGCCATAATTTTAAGGATTTATTTTTTTTGTTAAAAGTCTTAAAAATATTCATCATCACGGGCCTAGAGGGACTCTTTCAAATATATGGGGTAATTTAAGCCACAAAGTTTATTGGTAGTTGTTATCTAGGTTTAAATTTTATTTAAAAAATGTAGAATTTGTAAATATATATAAATTATAAAAAAGGTGAAATATAGAGGTATTTATATTGATATTTAAATTATTTTTAAATTAAAATATAAAATTATGATATTCAAAGTTCATATTTAAACATTTATGATATTTAGTTTTAGTAATGTGACTATATAAAATATTAAATGTTTATATTATTATATACATTTTCATCAAAATATCATATTTTGAAGATGAAAGAGTCGTATTAAATACCATGTAAAGTATGAATATAAAATAATTCATATTAGAGTAAATGTGAAATATTAATATTTATTTACGTTATATATTTTTCATAAATTATATTCAATTATCAAT
Source organism: Viscum album (assembly GCA_963277665.1). Classification (NCBI taxonomy): domain Eukaryota; kingdom Viridiplantae; phylum Streptophyta; class Magnoliopsida; order Santalales; family Viscaceae; genus Viscum; species Viscum album. Next base: position 1,234,780,485 of record OY728140.1, on the reverse strand, counting down.
TTTTTATTTTATGAATTATTAATAAAGGTTTATCTCATGACTAAACATAGGATTTGTTAGCTTATTTTTTATTATTCATTATTTTATTCATTGAAATAATATTTTTATATTATGAATTAATGTATTTTATATGCTAAGTGTGTTTAAACTACTTATTCAAATTACTATACATTCATTTAAGGATTTACATGATAGGTATGATAATTGTTTTCGTATTATTCTAACTTGAATTAAAAATATTTATGGGTTTTGAGCATGAATTAAAATATTGCTTATATTTTATTCATATTTTGTGGAAACATTATGATGTAATTGATGAATTTATTGAGTATTAATCCATGGGTAGTGGGAATCTCAGTTGAACTACACACCAACCTAGCATCTTAGGCCCCATCTAGAAAATAGGGGTTTGCTACTTGTCGCACCATACTTAATCTTATGGGGATTATTCATTTCATATGATTTAAGCATATATATAAAAGGGTATAATATACCTTATTCATGTGATGAATTTGGATATGTGTAAATAGTTGCATTTTATGTTTTATTAGAAACATAATATATGATTTCTGTAATGAGTTACACATCAATATAGTTTGAATATATTTTTTTAGGAATGAATGAAAACTAACTCATTATATTAATGAATACATGTGTATAGAATATATGTGATAATATGGGGATATTTTAAATACCATTTAAAATACTAAGTGTTAGATTCCATTGAAGGTAGCACTTATCATGACCTCAGTTTTCCAACAAGGTGGGTTCTGAAAAATAAGGCTACCCATGAATTATCTTATATTAGGAAATAAAACTATGACCGAAATGTGATACTCATCTAAGAATTTTTTTTAATTTTTTTGAGAAAATGGAATCATAATCAATATTAAGAAACATGAATTTATTTTATTCATAGAAAAATAAAATCATAATTTAAGGAACTTTATTGAGTGGTATAAGAACATGATATTTATTCTCAAATAAGAAGGAAAAATATTATTTGTTAGTGAAACCAATTTCTATGAAACCAAATGTTGGATAAATCCAATATATAAATCTTTAGGATTATGATAAATATTTAGGGCGTTATTTGGATTTTACACATTCATTCTTGTGTCTATGGATCCCATGTTTCAAAAGAAAAATGAGAACGTGGATTATTTAAAGAAGATAACCAACATGAAAAGGATACATCATTAAAATTCTATAAATGAGGTACAAGGTTTTAGAAGAATTGTTTAGATGTTATAAATTTGAAGGAAATTCTGTCACCACTCATGTGATCAATATGATTGGGAATGTAAATGTTACGTATTGGATGAGGTTACCTTTAAGACTTGATTAAGCTATGAACTCCATTTTATAATCACTCAGAAAATGGTTCAAATAGTTTAATGTAAAATATAACATGAATAGATTCAATAAATGTTTACCTAATCTCTTAAATATTTTTAGGATAACAAAGAAGGAAATGGGAGGTCTAAAGTTTTATTTTGTATTTAATGTATAAAAGGTCAACAGTTTAATCTTGAAGAAGAATATTGGAGGGTAAAATAGTTTAAATTAGCCATTGAAAATGAAATAAGGTGTCAAGAATTAGGGGCAATGATTCCATCATAGAGAACCATGTCACTAGAGGATGAAATTACTTGATTACCTAAATGGTTGTAAGAAACAAAGTGGATAATGCTATTAATGTTATAAAATTATTTTATTATATTTTTAAGAGTATATGATACTGATTGCACATTATGAAAATATTTTTAATATGTATAGGTGTTTAAAACTGAAGAAGGACTAATGGAAATGTTATAAGTGTGCATTAAAAAGATAAAGTAATGGGTTGATGTTTTCCCAGTTAGGTAGCTTCAATAGGGTGATGAATTAAATATTTTACTTTCTTATAAAATATTTCCTTCCTCGAAAAATATATTTTGGAATGAAAAAAATAATTTTATAGAAAAATAAATAATTAATCTAAAGTTATAATCATATTGAAAATAAAAGATAATTTGAAGAAACCTTGGATTTATCCTAAGACATGATCATAGATATTAATACGAAGGTGGTGTGATCCAATATCATTATTAAAGTGGATTTTGACAAGGAATATGACTATCTCAAGTGGAATTTTATCCTCTAGGTGTTGAGGTGCATGGGACTATGAAAAGGGGTTATTGGCTTTCTTTTTCAATGATATAGCTTACCCTGGTTATCTATTCTCTTCAGGGGCAAGAAATTTGGATTTATAAAATCTATAAGGGGGGTAGAAAAAGGTGATCCCATTTATCCCAGATTTTATATCATTTTTCAGGATTCCCTTAGTAAACTCATTACTTCCAGGGTGAAAAATGGTTCCATTAAGACTTACGTCTACCAAGCTAATTTCAGTAGGATTTCTCATCTACACTTTTCCCATGACATGGTATTTTTTATTAATGGATGAAAATCCTTAGTTAGAGTATTTAAAAACATAATATAAGAATACTCATGACAGAGCAATGAAATCATCAACATTGATGAAAGCTATGTATTTTTCCACCTCAAGTCCAGACAGGAGAAGAAAAATAATTGTGTCCAATCTTGGAATTCATAGGAATAATTTTCATATAGAATATTTTGGAGCACTGTTGGCCCTGTGTAGAGTCCATATTAGTTATTTCAAGGTAATGGTCAAAAAAATAACCAATCGTACACTAAAATTGAAAAACAAATTCCTATCCTTTGGGGGTATAATTACTCTGATAAATGCCATATTTTTACGTGATATAGATGCACATCCTCTCGATGATAAATGCCCCCCAAGTCCGTTCTAAAATATATTAATAAATTATTATGCTCATTCATTTGGGATTCCCATAGGGAGGGAATATTCCATTTGGCCTCATGGAAAATATTAATCAGACCAGTGGAGAATAGAGGTATTAATATAAGGAATGTCATCGAGGTAATGCACTTTTTGAAATGAAAATTGGTGTGGGAGGTCATTGAAGGATGCTCACTTTGGAGTATATTTATCATTGGAAAGTATGTTAATACCATTAGTAATAATATAGGGAACCTTACACACTTATAGAGTTCCCTCCATCCAAATTTAAATTTTTATTATGCCATTTTAAGGAAAAATGGAAAACCAAAGTTCGCATACAAGAGACCAATACATGCTGAAAGAACTCACAAAATGAGTAAACACTAGACTAAGGTTACTTGAATCAGCTACTCTATAAAGTTACCAATGCAACGAACTAACCTGCATATCTGGATCCTTTCTGATAAGCTCTTAAAGGTAAGTGATCATCCTTTCCATTGTCTGAATGAATTCCTCAGAGTTGATTTTGCTCTGGTTGAAGCCCCGGGCCAAAATTTGATCTTGTTTATCTATCCACGCTTCTTGCTCCTCATTGGCATAAACTTGCAACCTTATTGCATAAATTATTTTAATCTCCTCTTCTGATAAATTTGGTTGGACATCCTTGTCTAGAATTTCTTCTATGGAGTATAGGATAAGTTTTAAGCACTCACCGTGCTCTTCCTCCCTGTCTGTTGATTTCCAGCTTGATGCTTCACTTTCTCCATTCTGAAGGCCATTGCTTTCCTTGTTTCTTTCCTTCTTGGCCGACCTCATCTCCATCTATTTCGGAAAGTGGGAGTAATCCTTACACCCCTTCGGTTTTTTCCCTTAGACCACTCTGCACTTCCCCAAGTCTCGATTTCCTTTTTTCACCTTCTTCCTTCTAGGGATATGAGATTCTCATTGAAATCTGTCCATGCTATCCACCAAGAATTGAATATAGTTGTCATCACCTGAAGTATTCGCATCTTGAGTTAATGGTGGTTCGTGAACATCCAATCTTTCAAATTGGTTCCCCAACTTGAGTGTCAAGACTTCTCCTACTTTATTCTCCAAACCATTTTTCTTCCCCCCATTCCCAGCTTTCTGGTAAATTAAGATTTAGCACCAAGGGTGTTTCGGTCTAAGGGTCCCAAGACACCCCCGGACATGACCTTCTCAGTATAGAAATGCCTTACCTGCTGGACAAGCACTGGAATCTCTGGGCCACTCGGCTGCACATATCCGGAACCCATAAATTGGACTTGAGTATTTGAATTCCCCAGGACCAACCGTTGAGGATCCTTACAAGTGGGAAGATCAACGTATGATTCTACAAGAACCACATCTGTAATGATTTGAGTTGACGGAACCAAATGCATAACCGTTCCATCCCCTGAACTTCCTATTAGTGTTCCACAAATTGGAATTGTAACATTTAAGTGGTCCACACTACTACACAGGGGAACAACATCCAATGCCTCCACTGCCTAAGACAGACCATCCACTCCCAGATCACATTTCAGTCTTCTAAAGATGTCTGGGACTTTTGGTTCCAGCCGCCTGGACAATGGAGATTTCTGAATAGCCTGTGCACCCACACCAAGGAGTACAGGAACATCAGAGGTCTGCTCAGTCCCATACACCATTTGGATTTCAATAAAGTCAACACAATATTCATTCACCCTGCCTCCATGATCAAGGGGGGCCCAATAGACACCGGGTTGAGGGAGCCACCATCGCCCAAGGCATCTTCTCACAGGGACCCTTACTGCCTTTCTGATACCCAATGCGGAATACATAATCCAGATGCCTGAGCTGGCCACAGGAATCACAGTAATCATGCCACGATTCGTAAACAACAGCCTGCTTCCACCGAAGCTCCTCACCTACTGTAATCCAGACCCAGTCCATCGGTGCCTTCGAAACGTCAACCTCGATGGATATGCGGGGGAAAACAGGTTGGCAGAAAACTTTAGTTTGACTGTCGGAGCACAAGAATCTCCCAACGAGGTTTCCAATTACCTTCAAGATAGAAGGGTTTTGAAAGGGGAGAGGAAGTCCCGGAATACTTAACCATATTGCTGTCTTTGGAGCATCCCACTTCAAGTGGAAATCAAAGGACCAATGGAAGACGTGGAAGAAGCAGCCATTTCATCTATGGGGGGTGCTAGACTACACAAGAGCAATAGAAATTAGAACAGATGCTGTCAGAATCTAACAACCTATGTTAGGTTGAAGAATCTCAAGGCATCAGAGAACTCTGAAAGCGAGATTGGGAGCTAAAGAGAACCTTCGAATAGATCAGGGACCTTCGGGCCGAGCAAAATTTCTCGAAGCTTCAGGAGAGATTCGGTGTCTGAGAAAGGAATGAATGGGCGGTGACGAGAAGGGGAGGACAAGAACGGAGGACCTCCCCCCTCCAAAGAGGAGAGGGGAGCCGGGAGTGCCGTCATCAGTGCCTAGGGCATCGACGTAGAGAGGAGAGTCTGGAGCGCCGTCATCAATCTCGCTATTTATAGAGTTCCCTCCAACGCCACATACTTGTGCTTAAAAAACCACTCGAGGTGGATTTTTGAGTATGGGGATATCAAATTTTGGGAATGATATTTGGCGGGTGAGGAGTTGGGGTTCCAAAGTTTTCATATGCCAAGGATTTCCTTCTATCAGGTCTGTATCTACCCCTCCTTTATTCTCATGATCTAAACCCCTACCCAGAAGAAGGTTTTTCATGAAATCTATTTAGAGGACGTTTCTGATGAATATAAGTTCATAGGATCCCCATCTGGACTCTTCTTAGCCAAATATAATAGGAACATGTCTTGCGGATTCCATAATCATGATGATTGGGGAAGTAGGCTATGGTGCCAAGAGATCCTAGCTAAGTTTATCTTTCTGATTTGGAGACTCTTGAACCACACGATTCCTAATGATGCAATAATCAGAAGTAAGGGTTTCATCTTGGCCTCTATATTCTCTTTCTTCATGACACATATGGAAGAATCCACTATTAACCTCTTCTATCATAGATAATTGGAAACCATGGTGTGGGGAGTGATAGGTGATATCATTGATGTTTCAGTGCTCATGGACCCCTTCGATGATTTCCATATCATTCTTCAATGCTGGTTTAGTGGGGTTAGTAGTAATAAGAAAGAGGAGATAACCCGAAATATCTTTCTTATGATTGGATATTAGTGTTTATGGGAGGCTATAAACAAGGTAGGCTATAATTTACCCTCTTCATATGCTAATTATTTGGTGGTGAGGAAAAAATGCCTCATCATGGATCTTATATGTCTTCTAAATCATTAGGATAGGGACCCCGCTCTTAGGGGATGCATGGCCAGGGTCTCCTCCTCTATCCTTCCACACCCCATAGCGCATCGACACTAGGTGAGATGGAATCCTCCCCTCCTTGGTGTGATACTTAATGTTGATGGATCTTATAGTTAAGGGATTATGAAGGGGGATGCGGAATCAAAGAAGATTTAGAGCTCACATAAAAGTCTCTCTTTCATGCCCTGTCATATCATCTACATGATCTGAAAATGTAAGACCCTCATCACTAATGGGACTGAGCCACTACATATATGGCGTGAAGGCAATCGTGTGGCTGATTTACTTCCCTCTAATTCCTCCATGGAGTACCCTCTCATAGAGTTCTCATGCATTGTCTCCCTTCTCCTAGGAGGTGTTAACATTATCATTAGTAATTCTATCGGCCTCCATTTCTACATTCCCCCTTTACTGTGATTATCATTTGTTTTACCACCCACTGTTTTTAATAAAAAATTAAATGGATAGTAGTTAAACAAAAACATTTAATTATAGTAAATAAAGTATAATAATGGAATAAAACATATAAAACATAACAAAACATAACAATGTAACAGAGTTTTGGATAAAAAAATCATAAAACCCCTTAAAATATTTTATTAATGAATGAGATTTTTCATACAATCCTTAAAACCTCTATTATTTTAATTCAATGTGAAAAGAGGATTAAAAACAAAATATGTGAATTCTCCAAGTCCTATAACTAAACCTCTTTAATCATAATATCACAAGAAACAAGTCATTATGAAAGTAGTTCTTCAATATTAATATCAAAAGAATAAGTACTTATCTTATTACAACCAAAATAGCCAATATACATTAAGATGAGGGGATGAATTTGTGTGTTTAAGTTTTATTATTTTTATAATATTTTTCCCTTGTGTTAGAATTTTAAAGGACATTATATTATTATTTTTATGAACACACACATTCATAATATTAAAATTAAATTCAAGGAAACATGTGTTAAACTGGGTTTACCACAAAGGGATAGTCCAAGAAGTATACATTGACAATATGTCCATGTACAAAGAGTTTACACTATCTACTGTAGGTATTACAAGATTTTTGGAAGTATACACTACCAATCATAGGATAAATTCTTCTTCTTGTCCTCTTGGACACTTATTTGGTTGGAGGGTAATAATATAAGATGTAATACACAGGGTTCATACAGTATATTTAAGAATAGTGAATGAAAACCATAACAATGAGGGTGTTGTCATTTTTATTATTTATTATATTTAAACTCTATATCTCTAAGAGTGTTAACATTTTTTTATTTTATATAATATACTCTCGCACATCTTGAAACAGATGTTCTCGATATCAGTAGTGATTCCCCCTGTTAATTTCTATATATTTTATTCTTTGAGTCCTCTCTCGAAAGAAATTCTCAAATTTTTGATATTGAAAATCCATGAAATCTATAATGATTTTTTTATTTTCCTTCCTTATTAATTTCATGATAATGTATATTTTTTGAATATGGAAATTCTATTGAGTCATCACCTAGAAACCTTTTCATTTAATGATATATAAACCACCCAATCATCCTTATAAATCATAGTCTTCATCCCCCAAAAAAATCAATAGGTTTATTTATTATTATTTGATCAATTTATTAATCAGATATTATTATTATTAATGTTTCCATGCATTCTTCCATATGGTGTGATGATACTGAGTTATGACACAATTTCTGCTAAAACTAAATATTTGTAATCCATGAATTTTAAATCACCAATAATATCAAAAAATTTTAATAATATAATCTTGATAAAATCTCATATATCATTTTATAATCACTAGAATCAAAGTATTAAACTGGATGAAATCACTTAAGGGACAAGCCATCCACACTTTCCTTGAACTATGTCTATATAAAAAACAATGAGTGGAAAAATCCCTATGATTTCTGAATTGACATTTATGGTATAAGTACTTTTACATTTTTCATAAAGGTAATGACTCTTAATTTCACCTTTAATGACACTTATGTAATGGAAATGACTCTTATGGATTATTTTACTGACTCTTATAGAGTGAATATGGATATTAAGAAACTTATTTTGCTATGAAATGTCTCATATAGAGTCGAAAAATGACTATTATAAAATGGGAATGATTCTTAGAGAACTGAAAATGATTCCTACGTAGTTTCCCAATGAATATTACACTTATAGAGGAATCTTATAGCCATTTCATTTTTTATGACTCCAGATAGAAATGATTCTTATGGAATTCATTCAATGTATCTTATGAAATTTTGAATTATCAAATTTATATAAAACTAAACAAACCAGATTATTCTAGAATAATTTAATAACTCTTCCATGTATACCCAAGATTGTTATGCATTTTTGATGAAAAAAATCCCAAGTGAAAAAATATAACAATAGAATTTTTGATTCCAACATTCTCCCCCATTGGATTTTATTATTAATTTATTCATAGCTCATTGAATTACTTCACATTCTCATGTGTCCATTTTATCTCCCCATATCTATAATTATTCTTCCGAAATACTCCCCATTTTATAATAAAATTAAATTGGGGGGGGGGGGGGGGTTCTACATTTATATCTAAACTCAACCACACTTCCAAGACAACTGTAGAGTCAATGATTATACATTGGTCAAACAACCAAATTGCTAAATCTATGTGAGTCAATGGTTTTTGTTTGAAATAATAAATAATAGTTAATTACATTAATTATATCCATATTTATTAGATAAAACCTTAAGAATTTTTCTAGTATGCCCCATAAATATTATCTCCCCATTTTATTCTCAAGTTCATTGAATATTAGAACCTTCACTAAAAATACATAAAAACAAAATAAATAATTAAATATTTTTTTTGGGTAGGGGATACTTACATACCTCTTTAATTCAATGAAGGTTGTTAAACCCCATGTTTTAACCTATGTTTCTCAAATTCTATAGTAACTAGGTTTTTAATCAGGATATTTTCTACTAATTGATTAGTCTAAAAAACACTATCTTGATAACTCATTTCACCACTTTCTTATTTAATAAAATGATACCTAATATCAATGAGTTTCATTTATAGACTATGATTTGGATTCTTTGTGAGATCTATTTGACTACTGTTATCACAAAGAATTACTATTAGTTATTTCACCTTCTAATGGTCCTCTTATATAGGGTAATATCAATTGAAATCCCATTTCATTATTTATATGTCTGGTTCCAACTAAAATGAAATTCAACATTTTTTTTCAATCTACCATGTATAACTTATCAGGTTTCTCATTTACATATTTAACCCAAGAGATAAATACGTATTTATTCTTCTAAATATATCATAGTATAAGAAAATAAGTGATCTCTATAATGATTGGAATTTAAAATTATAAACTCATCATATTATAAAATTCATCCCTTTATTTTTTATTCCCCCACATATTATATCATTAATATATAACAACACCTTAAAATATTCTTCTTCAGATGTCTTCACATAGAGGATATGATCAACAAAAATTATTCTAAATTATTACTTATTCAGTTATGTTTCAAGTCAATAAAATAATTCACGTGGTACTTCATTAAGACTATATAAGGCCTTATTTAATTCAAACACCTTGTTTTCATGAATTTCAATCAATAATCCCAGTACATTCATGATAAATAATTCCTCCTTTAGCATACAATTCTAGAATGTTGTTTTCACATCTGTTTATAAAATTTTAAACCCTATTTGAATTCCCACTTCCAAGAAGAGTATTTTTTACTCAATCCATGACATTGTTTCCAAGAATTCCTTGTTATCCACACCTTATATTTTATCACACCCATTTTAAACCATATATGCCTTAATTCAACTAACATTATAATGTTAAAATTTTTTTTTCCAGAGAACCACCTTTATTCCAATTAATATATAGTGTTAAGGTATCTCCATAAGTTACTATATTTATTTTTTTAAATGTGGTCATGATTATTATTCATGGAACTCAACAATGAATTATGCTTTGTATCTTGTTTTGATGATACCAGTTTTACAGTTGATAATAATAACACATGTTTCACTTTTCTCATTCTTTATATTTGAGTTGGTGTAGCCTTATCACCAATTATATTTCTTTGATCAACTTACATCCTTTTTTTTCATGGAGGTGCAGGTTGACTATCTTTAAGAGTTGTTTCATCCTATGGGATTCCCTTATAATCTTCATCACATTAATGACTTTTTATAGTCTTAAAATCTAACTAGACTCTTATTTTTCTTCAAAGTCTACATCCTAGTCGACGTTATGAATTCATCCCTTTTCCTTGTTTGATAACCTTGAATAATTTCATTTTTATAACATTATTAACCCTTTTATAGAAACATTTATAGGGTTTATTATTTATTGAGTATCCTATGAACACTACTTCACCAGCTACAACACCGTATTTTCCCTTATTTATATTCTTAATTCAAATGCATCATTTTTTTCAAAAACATAAATGTTTTTCAATGATGGATTCCATCCATGCCTCATTTGAAAGGTGGTATGTTGTTGTCTAATTCTTATAAGAAACTTATTTTGAGTATATACTTCGACATAATCTTTTTTCTTGCAATAATTGTGAGAAAAAATACATTTAATAAGTAGTGTTTTATCTCAGTTGTTCACTATTTTATTTTTCCATTCAACGAACCCATTTGGCCATTGAGTAGCTACTTAGAATAAATCAGGTTTTATTCTATGTTTTTATCAGTATTTATATACTTTAATGGATATGAATTTAAACCCATTATCTAATTGTTGGGTCAGGATAGTGAAACCATTTTCATTTTCCACTCTTATTCGATACCTCTACATGCACACCATAACATTTTTATTGATTTTTGATGAACATGACATAATTAATTATACAATAATAATAAAAAAGTTATTAATTACCTTTATACATGTGTTATTAATAGATTCATTGGCCACAAACATTAGTGTGCACTTGATCAAATAGATTTGATTTATTTTTCTTATTTTATTTTTAATGGTTATGCTTTATCATCCCCTGTATGCAGTATCATAAGTCCACTCTTGATCACACTTGAAATTAGAGGTTTCCACTACTACTTTAATTTTGGAAAGATTAGATTTACTTTTTTTTGTGAATATTTCAAATAATTTAGTTCAAAAAACTATTCTATTCTTTTAAAGCAGGAATGGACATCTTTTCCTTTCTATCATTTTGAAAAAAGATGCTAATTATTTACCAAACTTTCATGAGAAATTTTCTAAATTTAATTTTTATTAATAATATTTTATTATTGAAGGTAAAATAAATCCTATAATCACACAATTGACTCACACATAATAAATTATGCCTCAAGCTATCCACCAGTATCACTTATGTGCTCTTGAGTTTATCTTCTATAAGTCACATATTTCTACTTCTATTATATTTTTAAGTCTTCGTGGTCTCCAAGATAAAAAAATACCATCATCTCTATCCATCAAGTTTTTATGGATATTTATATGAATAATCTTGTGGGATAATCATCCACTATCATTGATACATAAATATTATTTTTAGTCATCTTTTTTAAAACATTGGAATGGTTTGACTTATCTCTCATTTTATTTCCTTTCAAGGAGAGGCTTAATCAATTTGAGTTATTGGATGAAATCTACTTTCATTATTTAATGCAATATGAGCTATTATACTCACCTTATTTGTTCAATATATAGTATTTATTTATTAGAGAAATCAAATTAGGTTCCCTCACATTCACCTACCTTTGATTTTCATGGTATCCATTTCCAATTATTATTCTCCCATATTCAAATTCTTTTTGATGAAAGTTAGATAATTTATTGAAATTTCCCTAAAATTAATTTATTATATGTAATGAAGGATATACAATCATTTGAAATTTTACACTTCTAGGTGATTATCCATTTAAATAGTTTCTGGACTATTAAAAGTATAATATGGTATGTCCATGAAGTCCAAAAAACTATCACTTCATTAAGGGAAATATGTTTCCACTTCTCATCATCCACATGTATCAAATATTTTTATATTTACCTATTTTTTATTACCCTTACAAGGATTAGGGTTTCCTAAAAAACTATTTTTAACATTGTTTTGTATTACTATTGATAATTTTATTGATATTTTAGCACAATATCTAATTCCAATTTTACCCACACATTTGGGTGTTTTCTCTTCCTGAATTTTCACAACACTTTTTATACCTTTTTTAGAATTTTACAATAATTTTTCATTTGAGAATTTTCGAAACTATATCTCTTTTGTTTGGATGAAATTAATTTATTTTTTCATATTGTTTAAATCTCAATTAATTACTTATTCTTCAAGAGATTCACTTATTTTAGGTGTTTACTCCATAAATGAAATAAGACCATCAATCCACATGGATTGCTCTTTAATGTTTAGTTTAAATTCAATAACTTATCTTGTTCTCTATTGACGGGATGATTGATCTTCCAACTTCTTCTATAGTATTAAAAAATTAGTTTCATACTGATATATAAACTTAGAAGATTTTTTTAAGAGTTTGTTATTTTTATTGTCTTTCTATGAATATAGAGATATTCATAATCTCCCTCAAGTTACACATTGAGATCTAAAATTCCCTATGGTTGATCTTAATTAAATTTTGCATATTATTCTTTCTCTATATTATCCATCCTGAATTATTTTATATAAAATTTAATTTCATTTTCTTCTTACTTTATGTAATATTAAATAGTATCCTATTCCTTTATAACATGGAAATTTATATGAAACTTTCTTATAGAAGTGATTATTGGTTTAAATGTTATTTTAGTGAGAGATATTATTTATGACATTTTATGGAATGAAACTCTCATTATTCATCATTAAATTAATTAGGATAGCTTAATGAAATGTGTCCAATATTTCTACACTGAAAACAAGCCAATGGTTATTTTCTTTCCAACTATAACTTACCAATTTTGAACTTTCTTTCCACTAAAGACTGAAAATCATTTTCCATATCTTCCTCTTCACCTCCATCTTTAATGATGTTATTATTTTTCATGAATTTCAATTAAATTTTCTTTTTATGTGTTTTTATGGTATCCTAATGTGAATTTAGAAACATGATTCCCAATGTTTGATTCTAGTTAATCGTTGGTGTCTAAAGGATTTTATATTAGGTTCATTATTATTTTCAATGGAAATATTTCAAAACTCTCACATCAATGATAGTTAAAAATGAATTTCATTGCGGAACTACCTTCTAGAGGCATGCAGTCACTGGATTACCTTATCAGGGATGATTTAGAATGCAAATTGGTTGAGAGGGTATGTGAATATGCTCCCCACACCCTTTAAAGGGAATTATGTCCTACTTTCAGACTCTCTTATAGATTAAATATTTTTTCACGAGTCCTTCCAAAGTAGCAATATGAGACTGGTTACCTCTACCACTATAATGGATCAAAAGAATGCATCACTTTAAATATTGATAAATATTAAAGGTTCTTCATGAATCATTTACACATTAATGATTATTAATTTGGGATTTTGTGGTGAAAATAAATACAACTGGTCACTTTGGAGTTAAATTCAATCCATATAGGTGATGTTAATTATAGAGTTGGGATAAGTCCCATGGAAAAGGAATCTTACGTATCCATATAAAGGGAATCAAATACCACATAGTTCAACATTACCTGAAAAGAAACATCATACCTATTAGGTTCATGTGACAAGGACTGATTCCACATTTTTTAAAGTAATGTAGAGTGGAATTTTAGGTAAAATATTACATGAAATGGCTTATGTAGGGGCTTATACATGAGAATGCCTTTATAATTGGTTTGAAGAAAATAGTTCCTCTAGAGAGTGGATTTTGATCATAGGGAATATGGACATGTGTCATATGTGGTTGGATATTCTAGTGGGGATATAGCCCATCAAGGAACTCAAAGGGAATATGGAACAAGTGAGGATGATATGATAATAACTAGTTGGAATATGTCTCTCTGATTATAGGTATGATTTCATTAATAGTATAATGCAATGAAGAGATGAGAATTATGGGTATTGGGTTTGAACCTAAAAAAGGTTTTCTATATATCATTTTGAGAGAAAAATAAAATCTCATGTTGTTAAAGTGATATAGTTTAATGTCTTATTATAGGACCATTCAATATAGTTGGACATTATCCGATAATGATGTTGTAATACAGTTTTATATTCTCTGACTAGGATACTGGCTATGAAGTTTGACATTATACGAAAGGGGCATACACTATTCTATCTAGATTCATGCATCTTGGACTTATAGGTGTTCCATGTGATTCATATCAATTGTTCTTAATGAAATGATAAAATAAACCTATAAACCCTTAGGAGTGATGCTCAATGTGAGAAACATGAGATAGCGCACAATCTATCATAATTCCTAAGACTGAAAAATAAGGGAAGTCTTTGGGGCTTATGAATATGCTTCTCAGGTGGATTCCTATTTCATAACAGGGATAAAAACATGAGACTAATTAGATATTATGTATATGGGGATTCTATATTTTAGTGTCCATAGATCTTTGATAATACTCATAATAGAAACCATCTTGGGTTTTATACCTAGGGAGGAATCCCATACTCTTATCTTTCTGCTTTTTCGTTTACGAGGGATAGTTGAAGGAGGCATGATCCTAGTTATAGTACTCGAAGGGTAGATGTAGGTCTTATACCAACCTTGGCTACCTGCATCATTGAATAGACTTATCCATCCACTAAGTGTCCAGTCCAATCATATTCCAGTCATGGTTAGTCAGATTAGGTTCTTGTCCTAGGAATAGAATCACTAATGTCCCTATGATGGGTACCTTATTATCAAGGGAATACATGATTGAAAATTTCATGAGGGATGTATAATCTAGGGTATACAATCAGTAGACACCTTTTATCTAGGGAATACATGATTGAAGTGTTTTACAAGGGTGTGCATTCCCTGATTATGTATTTTGTTTGGTTTTTGGAAGAGATATTAAGTTCATTTTTTTGGGATTTAATATTTGAGTAAGAAATCCATGATGGTCTGTATAATTTTAATAACTTTAAATATAAGGGTGAGGGAAGAGAAACAAGTGAAGTGTCTCTACTCACCAACCAATTTAATTCTTCTCAATGGTGGGGATAGATATTTGACATCCCAAGGGATTATCAATTCATATGTAGGGTTTTAGGATACCTAAATGGGAGGCCCTATAAATGTGGGATTTTATAGTTTAAAACCCTAGAGATTAATCTCATGTACAAGAATCTATGAGGTTGACCTCTCAGACTATCCTTATAGGATAGGTCTCATAGATTCACCCCAAAAAATGCCTTGTGAGGTAGCCTTATAAGGTGGACTCTGGGACATGAACTCACTCATTTAGCATCACATGATTAGTCTAGTAGGTTTATTCTCATGGGATCGACCACACAAGAATAGGTTCTTCCTCATGGCTCAGTCTCATAGGTTCATCTTTTTTAGGTTAGGCCTCACAGACCAGGTTTGTTTTCTTCATTTAGATTGTTTCCCTCTTGGTTACTTTTTGATTAATGAGATGATAATTCATGGAAGTGGAAGCTATTGTGTCTCGTTTTTTCTTCATATCTCTCCCCTAACCCTCCAAGTGTCCAACAATTAGAGAATGAAAGGGTTATTTATAGGAAAACCCATGTAAATAATTTCCAAAAATTAATTCACACATATAGATTCCACTTGGATATGAAAAGAAATTCTTTCGAAAGACCCCACAGTGAAGTTGAAATCAATTCTCATACAACCCACAGTTGAAAATTTCACATGGTTGGGTTATTTGAAACATTAATTATTTCATGAGGTTGGGAAGTTCATGGGGAGAGTTTGTGAGCTTGACCACCATCCTTACATGAAGTCCCTATGTGATGCCTGAAAAAAGTATGTACTAACATCATGTAGTTTTACGGTCCATGTGGTCTAGAACCTCATGATGCTACTTCATGATGTGATGGATTCCAAAAGGTTTGAGATTTTGAAGTGTGATAGCTTCCATAATATAGGAGACTTCATGGGGCTATATCACTATGATGTCACTATGTGGGGTTTCTATATGGGAAATTAAAATTTTCTATTTATTTTCATGTTAGTATGGATCCCAAATTAAAATGAACAAAATTTATGACACATATATATGTTTTGGATCCTTTAATAATAAAATCAAATATTGTGAAGGGAACTATGACCCAAGATGCCAGGTTTACCTACTAAAGGTGTTTCTCAAGGTCAAAAAGTGCCTAAAAGACCATAAAAACTATATTTTAAGGCTTTAACAGCCCTTTTGTTAGTATTTTGTGAAATCCATGTTCTATTCCAAGAAGTATGATCTCACTACCGCATGAACATAATTGAAAATATTTTTTAGGAATCTTTATCCCTCAAAGCATGAGTAATCATACAACACATATAAATATTATTTTCTTCTTCTTCAGGCATACATACCGTTTTCTAATTAAACTCAACTTGTTCTATTTGAATGAGGACTATATCTTTGGTTACACGGAAAGGTACATAACAAAAACTTATCGATTCCCATAGTATTATTTGATGTTACTTTTGGGTTGAACCATATTTCATAGTCCACAAAGTTTCTATGAAAATAATTTAGTGATATCTCTACTAAATTTCTTTCATCATAAGAAGACATTTTTGAGTTATAAAGTGGTGTTAACCTTCTCAATATTTTTTCCACAACATTTAAAGATCGAATACATTAACTCTAGTGTGATCATTCATAGTTCTTTAAAACATTAACATCATTTATTTTTTCACTATGCCGTCAAATTTCTCAAATGAATTAAATAATGATATTGGCAAAATAATTTTGATTTTCATATGGATACATCTTTATATCATCAAAAATTATAATGAAAAATTAAATATTTGGTTATTTAATTTTATTCTCAACTTCAAATATTTTAGCTAACTTATCATATATGAAATTTTCAGTGTTAAAACTCATGAAATTTATATTGATCTTATATTGGAGTGCATCATACAAATAATTCTTGTATTTGGAATCAATTCCAAGAATATTTATATCTCATTCATTATTAAATAATTCTGAATAACCACTAACTAGTATTTCGTAGAAAATAATAGAGGAAACATCAATTCCAAGAGACCATAGGTGATATCTCATTATGTTCTAAATTTGGTAATTGCTCCCATCAAATAAATGAACTACCATTAAATTCATGATATTCCCCATTGACCTAAGAAAAAGATGATAGATTTAACACCAATTTTTTTGGTTACGATACCACTTATTCTAACCAGATGACCTAGTATACCCTAAGTTGGGGGGGGGGTGAATTAGAGTTTTTATGTTTTGTTATTTTTATTGCATCTTTTCCTCGTGTTAGAAAGAATAAGATTATTATTTTATTTTTTTTATAAACACAAACATTCTATATATTGAAAATTAAATACAATAATAATTGTTTTTGAATTGTTTCACCATAAATGGATATTCCAAGGAGCACACATCAATATTGTGTCAGTTTACCGAGAGGTAATACTATCCACTATTAGTATTAATTTTTTTTGGGAAAATGAATTGATAATCCGAGGGTTAATTCATCTTCATGACCTCTTGTGGACTACTTCAGGTCAAGGGTTAAAAAGAAATATACAATAAACATATAACTTATAGTATGCTTAAGAATGGATAATGAAAATAATAAAAAGGGTGTTATCAATATTCTTATTTTTTATTCTTAAGCTACATATATTCAAGAGTGTTCCATTTTTTTCTTCATCACAATCTTAACTTCCTCTTTATTTATGAGATTTGCTTGAAAAAAACTATGATTCCCCAAATTCACTTATTCTTATTTTATTTAAAAAATTATTCTCTCCACATGGCACTACTACAAAATAGGCCTTTAATAGCACTTGCTTTTATCAGCACTAGCAAAAAAATCATAATAAAGGAAACATTTTTTTTGCGCTAAAAACCCACGAATAAAAGGTACCCATTATCAGCACATTATTTATAACTGATAAAGGTCTTGAATAAAATGAAATAATTTTACAAAAATAAAAATTATAAATTAGTAAATTGGTATTTTTAAACTTTAATTGATTAAATAATTATTGATAAAAATGAATAAATTAAACATTTACACAAAAAATTTAAATACTTATAAATAGTATATACAAAATATATAGATATGTAAAATGAATAAAATGAAATAATTAAACAAATAAAAATTAGAAATATGAAAATAAAGATACATATTAAAAATTTTATTAATTAAATAATTATTGTTAAAAATGACTAAATTTAATATATATATATATATATATTATAAATGTTAATAAATGGTATGTATTATAGATATATAAAATAACTAAATTTTAATAATTAAACAATAAATAAAAAATAAAAAAATAAAAAAATCATTATAATATTTATTAATGAAACAATTATTTATAAAGAAGGATTTTTTTATCAAATATATATTTATTATAAATACTAATAAATAATTTATATTAATTATAAATATAGAAAATGAATAAAATGTAATAATTAAAAAACATTTTAACCACTCATTCATTTTTAATAGTTTATATATATATTTATTCATTAATACATTTAATATAGAAATATATTCATATATACATATAAATGTATATAATTTTTCCTATAATAGGATATATATAATAAAATATATTTATGTTTTTTATTATACATGTAG
The DNA here is from genome assembly GCA_963277665.1 of Viscum album. Taxonomy (NCBI): domain Eukaryota; kingdom Viridiplantae; phylum Streptophyta; class Magnoliopsida; order Santalales; family Viscaceae; genus Viscum; species Viscum album. The sequence continues at coordinate 1,234,761,561 of OY728140.1, read as the reverse complement.
TGAAGAATGATTTATAATTAGAAAATAATATTAATTAAAAATACTGACTAATTGCGTCGAGTAATAGATATAATTTAATGTCATTTGATTTTTTAATTTAACATATATCAAATATGTGTTAAATTTATTTCAAATACATATATATAATTAATGCATCTTTGTATACAACACACCCATACAAATTTTTATATAATTAATGAAATCTTATATATAAATACTACACCTAGTATTTAATTAATTTATACAAATTTTAGTAATCATTTAAGAATTTCATCATAACATGATACATTTAATATATTATGTTTTTAACTGGTATATTTTATTTATTTATTTTTAATACCATTACAGATAGGTAATAATGCATTTTTACTATTTTTTGGGGAATCTAATCAGTTTCTGTTATTTATTTATATATATTTTTTGACTATGTTTTAATATTTTTAATATTTATTAATATTTATTTCAATATATATTTATATTTTTTTAATAATTTATATTTAATTAAGAAAAGATATCTATTTTCTCAATAGTTTTAATGTGTACTCATTTTTAAGTATTCAATTTTACTGATTTTTAATTTGCATGCATTTAAGATTATATATTCATTAATATTGTTACAAATATATTTGTAAATAAATATTTTTTAAATAAATATATTTATAAATGTATATTTACTATACTTATAGATTTATATAGTTATAATTATAAATAAATAAATATTATTTTAAAATTTTTTATATAATTGTAAATATATATTTATATATATTTAAATAATTCTAAAATTATAATAAACTTATTAAAATAAGGTATATATGTACTACATTTATATTTATATTTATATTTATATTTTTGTTTACATTTATATATTTATTACAGATATATGTAATTATATAAAAATATGTAATTATATAAATATATAGAATTATATAAATATATAAATATATAAATATATAAATATATAAATATATAAATATATAAATATATAAATATATAAATATATAAATATATAAATATATAAATATTTTTTTGAAAGTATTTATATAATTATAAATAAATAATTATATATTTAAATATGTATAAAATTACTAAAAAATATATTTATATAATGAATTTATTTTCTATATTTATATTAATGTTTATATATATTTCTTAAATATATATATATATAATTATATAAATATATAATTTTATAAATATATTTATACTTATAAATAAATAATTATAAATATATTTACAAATATATTAATAATTGTATATTTATTATATTTATAAAAATATATATTTATAATTATAAATAAGAAATATATTTTTTGGAAAAATTATTTATATAATTATAAATAAATAATTATATAATTAATTATTTTCCAATTTAAATGAATAAATATATAATTATATATATCTACTAATTTTATATTTATATTTATAATTATAAATCCTTTATCATCCCTAAAGTTTTAACATAGATATAGAGTCATTTTATCAACACTTCTTTAGGGTTAATAAAGATATAGATTTATTAGCACTGAAAAAGTTTCGATAAAAGGTATCTTTATGAGTGCTAAAATTTTAGGTTTGATGAAAATTACTTTAATTTTTTCTTTTTTGGCACTCATAAAGATCTATTTTTATCAGTGCGAAAAAAATCTGATAAGGATGTATTTTATCAGCACTATTTAATTTAGTGATGAGAAAAGGTATCTTCATCAGACCATTTTGGAAGCGCTGATAAAAGTGTTCCAGATATATTTAAAGAACCGTAACTGCGACTGTATCAGTCTCGAAATATCAAGCTTTTCAAAGAAGCCACCTATTTTCGGTGCTCCTCCCTATCGAACCCATGCTTGAATCAAGGCTCTAATCAAGGCTTGAACAAATCCAAGGATAGAATGAATCAAGGTGTGAATGAATCAATTGCCCGAACGAATCCATTATTTGTTGATATATCTACTTCATCTCCCACGAATCAATTCTTGAATCCAAGTTCTCTTATTTTCTCCTCCTCACTCATTTATATCTTTTTTGGTGATATATTTTTGTGTTTTTTGTTATTTAAATATTCTTATTAATTAACTTTTTCCACTATGGTTCCATTTCTTCTTTACCATCTTCTTTAAGCCTTCCACTCACTGTTTCTAATGGTCTTGCATCATCTGTGATATTCATATGTAGGTGTATTTATGCTTTATCTATTCCCTAATTTGTTTCATTTTCATTAGATTTTGAAACTAGTTTCTATAAAATTAGAATTTTTATTTCGATTTAATTGTATATAAATATTCTTGTTTATCAATGTTTTTAAGGGTTTATAATTGATTTTTAAATGGGTTCTTATGGATTTATCCTTGTTTAATATCTACATTTAAAGGATAAGTTATACTTTTGTCCAAAAAAATCTTTATAACAGTTTTCACAATGTAATTTGGTGTTTTAAAATTATTTGAGGGTGTTTATGAATTCTATTTGGGTAATGCATGATTTCATGACAATGATTAATTGGGGTTTCTAAGTTTGAGATGTTTTCTTATGTTTTATTTTGTTCTCGTGTTATTTAATTAGAACCAATGTTATGGATTATTCTTTTCATCTTTTATTCTTATAAAAATATGTATTAATCATAGGTATTAATGGGGTATTCCATGGTGCACTATTTCACCTTGGTTGGCACTAGTGACCAGTGTCCCATGAAACACTTACATAATAGAAAAATTGTTATAGCACACCGTGGCATGTGCTATGTAGCGCCATAGCATAGTGTGGCATTGCATATGACATTACACCATATTAATTTTATGTTTTTTTGTATTTTGAACCTATTTAAACTATCCAACCAAAACCTTAATAAATTACTTTATTAAAACAATTTTTGTAAGGAACGAGATATCCCTCCTTCCCCTATTTAGTGTGACACATCGATCAGGTGCCACAACATAGCATAGCTAGAAACCCTTCTACCTTTTCGACACCCATTTTTGTGATCGAATTACAATGATTTCTTATTTTAAGGTTATTAGAAATATATTTTCTCAAAATAAAGGTTCACTTAAATTAAAATTATTGTTTATTTTTTATATTTTTAGTTATTACTGCTATTTTTGTATCTATCTTATTATTTATTGTTATTATTATGGTCTTATATTCTCTATGTGTGCCATAAGTTAATATTTCCATGTGATTTGCACAACATAATTCACTTTTGTGCCGAGGTCTCTCATTACAATTGTGTTCCTATCACCATAAATAACTATGTCTTTATTGTGTGTGTATATATATATATTTGAAAGACTCACGTATTTAAATGAAAATATGTGAATATTTGTATTAATAGCTGTTTAGAAATGTATGTGTGTAATTGCATATGTTTATAACATTTAAAGATATGTTTTTAAATTTAAAACATTAATTAAATTCTGTTTTCTTAGATTGGTTTTCGAGTAGGGAATTTTAATTTTTTCTTCATTTAAAAATAGTTTTGATCTTATATTTGTTTTAAAATATCATCCACAAAAATGATTTCTCTTCTAGTGATTTTTAAATAGGTTTTCTAAAGGAGTCATGGTTTCAATTATGTTCCTAATTGTGGGTTGTTATTGTTAATGGAATGTATGATTTCTATGTTTATTTTTATTGGTTTTCACATGGGTGATAATAGATAGGATGGTAAATGGATGGGTGATGCTCTAGCTTAATTGAGGTATTAAATTTGGGTTGTTTTTTGGTTTCCTTGAGACGCCCATGTTGCATTACTTATTTTGGTCACATAGTTGTCTAATATTCTATGACCAAATAATTTACCTTTAGAACCTATAGGTCGGAGCTGCTCCCAATGTGTTGTATATTATACTTGCGAAATTATATATACTGTTTGGTACCCAATTTAAATTTTATTGAAGGGTTTCATCATTTCTCTTATTCAATTTCATTTCTTATATCTTCTATGATTTAGTTTCTTATTTTTATTTGTTTTACATATTGATTTCATTTTAGTTATGTTTCTTCATACCAGGATTTCCTTCATGGTTACATTTAATTAAAAACAAATCTAAAAGGGATGTTTAAATGTTTGTTTTTACTAAATATGTATTGGGCCACGGGAAAATATTTTCAAGTGTTTTTTTTCATTTAAAAGGAAAAAACAAATAGTTTAATAATGATTTTTAAATTATTTTTTAAAATATTTTTTATTTTTAAATATCAGTGTCAGGAAAATCTCATGGTTGTATTTTCATAAGAGAGTAAGAACATATTCCACATCTAAATTTCAAACTAGCTTTCATGGAAATTTCCTTTCTTGAACAAATGTCTAAGACATGTGAATATTTATGTTATTTTATCAAAATAAATTGAGGTAACATAACTCAGACATATGAAATATACATTGGTTTATGGGGAATAAAATTATTTGGATGTTATATACTTTATAAGCTTGAACTTATATAAATAAATGAATGTAAATAATTAATTAACACAGGTCCAAACATAAATTTCATAAAATAAATAATTTTTAAAAAAGTAAATTTTTTTAATAGAAATTAAATAGTAAACCAAGCATTATTAAATAATGTGAACATATTTCATGAAGTGGTTTCCATATCACTATACACAATCTCATGAAAAAACATTATTCAGTCATCCTCTGGCTAAAATTTAACTAAAAATCCTCAGTTTCATCCATCGATGTGCAATCTCATTGCTATATCATAATTGAAAAACAATGTAAATCATCCCATGATCTTCTAAATACACAAAACAATGTACAAACTTGAAACATAGTGTAAATTCAAAGTTGTTTCCTTTCCAAACAAGAAACAAATTCGCTATCATTCTCTCACCCTGGGTACTATTGTATATCTAATTCGACTCACACTCAGATAAATTAAAATAAATACTAATCCTAATATGACACATTAACTCTATCTATGACTTCATGATTATATGGAATATTGTTTTCAATTCCATGAATAATTGTAAAATATTCTTGATTTTGATCCTTGAAATTTTTTTATGGCCTGTGAAATTTTGGAATTATGGCTTCTTGTGTTATATTTGATGAAAATGGTTTTTCAGATATGATGAGTCCCCTGAATTAATTTTGATATAATCAAATAGTAATCATGATATTTAGGTTTTTAATCTTGGAAATTGATGTTAGGATTTAAATTGTTAATTTATTACTATATTGTGAAAAATGTTTTATTCAAGTTTTCCTTATAAAATGTTTATGAAATATTTGATAATAATTCTGTGATTTAGACTGGATGGTGGCCTACTTATAATTTTTATGGTCATGCCTATTTAAAATTTTATTTTTGAAAAATAAAACTTGGATTTTAAATGTTAAAGTGGGGTTTGAAATGAAAAATGTGGTTTTCCATTAAAATGAACTAAAATGGATTTAGTGTTTTGAAAATCCTGATGTGATTTAAAAGTGAATCTATAATTTTTTAATCATTTAAAACTGTAAATATTTCCATGTAATGTTTTCTTAACTTTTAATTTATTTTTAATTAATTTTTAATATGATTTAAAAAATTTCAATTAATGCTAACCGTTATTATTGAAAATGGAGTTTGTATCCCATAATGTGTTTTGAAGAAAAAATTTCGATTTTAAAGTGTAAATAATAAATGTATTTCAAAAGGGGCTTTAAAAATTAAAAGGTAGACTTTTGAATTTTGAAATATTTTTTGAGATGATATTTTAAATTTTAAATAAAAATGTGGTGATTTAAAAATTTTTATGAAGGCGACTATCATCTTAAACAGCTTTATCTCTTGAATAGTAATTATTGAATTTTTTTTGAGACTCACCGCAATCTCTTCTAGACATACACCAATGTTTCTTGAACTACTATGAGAAGTTTTCAACCTATAATGTCCACCAATGATCATTTTGGATGAATTCAAAGGATAATAACTACCATAGAGGAGTAATTAATTTCTTAATTTTAGTTACCCATCTTCTTCAAAGCATACTAAATTTTTTGAATCAATTAAATGTTGGGTACCCCTTATCATAATTATCCAAAATTTTCACCATTTATAATTATTATTTTATGTGTATTTATTTACAATTTATAACAAATAAATATTTTATTAACCTAATAGAATTTATATCAATCGAAAATAGATGCACAGTAATAATTTTACAAAATAGTTTGAAGATGGTGTTAAATAGTTTATCAAGTTTTCAATAGAGCATGTATATGACCCTTTCTAAATAATTTTTACATTTTTACATTATTGTTATTCAAGACAAATTAGTCCGTAACAGAAAGAAGAATATTTTATTATTCATGGAATAGTTCAGTGTTATAAATTTTGGAATAAATATTGGGAAAATCCAACGTGCACACCGATTGGGATGATACTATAATTTATGTATCATTTGATATGAATAACAGTGTAAATGATTATGGATATCACATAAAATAAATGAAAATGATAATTTTATATGTCCTTCAAGATTGAGAGAATCTGTTTGAGAAGTTAAATAGTTATTCTAGGAGACCATCATATATCGGTTATACGAAATACACAACATTTTCAGTTGTATTGAAGTCATATAATTTGAAATATGGAAGTGGATGGAGAGACACCAGATTTATAGTACTACTTGGTCACTATAATGATATTCTATTAGAATAAAATTAACTTCCATGTTGAACATATTACGATAAAATAATTCTAGGTTCAATAGGAATGATCTCTAAAAAATAAATGCTTGTCCAGATGATTACATATTTTTTCACAAGGAAAATGAATCACTCATAATATACCCTAAGTATGGTGCTAATTTATAAAAGAAAAATTAATCAAGTCCTTCACAAGTTTTCTTGTACATTCCAATTATTCCATTTATTAGAAGAATATGTGAATGTTAGAAAACTATGAGACAATTAAAATAGCACACATATACAATAATTAAATATCGAAACCTATATCTTCAAGAATCTTATGATTAGTAGAAGAAAATTCATTACGAGCATCCTAATTTTGGAAATTATCCAAGGAAAATTTGTCTTGCATTATCCATAGATGGATTTTTTTGGTGTACAAAGTAGTACTCATAGTACATGGATCTTCAGGTTGGTAAATTATAAATTTCCTCGATGGTTATGTATGAAACATGAATACATTATGTCGTCCCTTGTTATATTTGGACCAAGGTAACACAAAAATGATATTGAGGAATATTAGGCTCCAATGATCAAATATCTAAAATTTATGCTTGATAAAAGTATTATAATGTATGATGCTCACATAACTGAAGAATTCACATTGAGAGGCATGTTGTACATGATGATAAATGACTGTAGAGACCCGAAGTTTGAAGTACATGAAAATTACATTACTTTTGCGGAATACATAGTAAATAACAAAAACACACACACAAGGATCGTAATAGTTTAGTGTCTTTGGAAACTCGGAATATAATCTTCTAATCGTGGTGAAAGATCTTCAACATCTCCCCTAAAGATCTTCCTTTATTTACCTAAAACCTTTCTTTATATCCTGGGGAAAAGAAAACATAAAAGAGTGAGCTCAAATGCTCAGTAAGGGTAAAAAAAGAAATATCAATCACATCATTTTCATAAGAACATAACATTTTGGAAATCTTAACCTGCAAAAGAGTGCATAATTTCATAACATGGGATAAATAATAGTAGTGAAATGAAATCCCAATAATCATAAAACATGAAACTTTGTGGCATACACACATAATCATAGAGAATCTTTTCTTGTTAGTCAAGACTCATTGCCAAGACCATCTTTGTGGACAAAGTCCCTTTCTGAACCGAGTCACCCTCGTTTCAGTCCTGTTTCACTGAACCGGTATAACCTACCGTTCCAGCCCTGTCTATCTCATGAGATATAAAATCTTTACCCAATGAATTGGAGGGAGATATAGGTCCCACACATCTCATAATGATACCATTCTTATGTGTGCCACAAAATCATAAACCATACATCATTTCATAACCCATGTAATAAAAATGGGAATCTTAAACATCATGACATCATAAAACAATTCATATACGATAAAGGAATTCATAAAAATAATTCCATCATAACATAATCAAATCAATGTAATAATAGGGATAAAAACAGAACCCTTTATTATCTTAGATGGAAAATAATTTTGATAAAACACTTGAACTTCATTCTTGAGGAAAATATCCTTTCTTCTTCCAAAAGATTTTTCCTTTCTTAACATGTCGTACAATTATAAAATAAAAGAAGTTGATTAAAAATAAACTTGAAAACTTGTAAAGGAAGCTTCTTGGAAATAATGTTTTGAAAATCCATTCATGCTGTATAAGTTAAAAAAACATTCTTCTCGTACTTTTGTCGGAAAGTGAAAAAAGTACCTCGTACGAAAAACAACAAAAGATTCCTTTCATATCTTTTACTAAAAACTCACCGAAGGGTAAAATTGGATTTAAACTATTGTAGAAGGATGGAAATAATATTAAATATTGAGGGAACATGGATGTGGATGATAAAATACACCCTAGTAAATACCAAAGTATAAACAATCTCAGATAAAAATGAGATTGTGATATTTTCCCTTACCTTAAGTCCGATTTTCTTTGTATGTGTCCGAACCTCCTGTATAATGATTTAAATAATGTCATTGACTTATTCCAGAATCATACTCATTGTTATGATATCATATATGGTTCACTTATGGCTTTATATTACCCGTTCTTTTGTAAATTCCATGTTAAAGAGCGTTTTGGGTAAAATGGTTTCATTTGTCGTCCGTGTTTTGACTTGTAATTATTCATATGATTACTTAGATCATGATTACTTAATTCTAGAATATAAAAAATGATTTATATATAATATATATTCAGAATATATATATATATATATAATAGATCAGTAAATGGAAAGAAATACACTGTTCATGGAGACGGTAGACCGTACGTACGCATGAACGCTGTTTTCTTTTCCTTATTGAGTTGAATGGAATTAAGTAGATGAAATACATATATATACAAATAAATCCAGTAGCTTTATAATGTCATATATTTCATTATTATTGCTTATATATACTTTATAATCATTCTTAAATGTTTAACATGGAGAATGAATCTCATCGTGTCGTGGAGACGGTAGTCCGTACGTACACACGAGCGATGATATCATTTACATAATTATTGAATTGAATTGGAGTGGATTATACAATATATCAGAATCATTATGATGTTATAATAACTATGTATAGTTATTCTTTACACCATAATACCCATCCATGTAAGGTGTTGGTGGAAAACAGATTACACCACGGCGTGGAGACGGTATTCCGTACGTACGCACGAGCGGTGATTTCGTTTTCCGTAGGATGGATAGATGGTGAATTAGGATTGTTTCATACTTATAATAACATATCAGTATATGAGTGATACTTATGTTATTACTTCATAATGAAACAACCTAAGAAGAAGAAGTGGAAGAAGAAATAAAGGTGAAAGAATTGGTAACAGAAATTACCTCTTCTTTGAAGCGCCTGTTTGAGACCTACTCTTAGGGTACCAAAATTGGTCTTTGAGGAAGAAAAGAACCTCTAGGATGTTCCTAGAGAAGTGGAGAAGAGAATTTGGAAGGGGTTTGGCCGATCTTGAAGGCTCAAAGTTGTGTGAGGAAGAGAGGGAGGAGGTTCCCTTTTATAAGGGAGGAGAGGGGCACCTTTGGAATTCTTAATAATATTAATTTATAATAAATCTAAATCCACTTAAAAACCTCCAAAAATGACTCATATTCAAATATTAGATGATATAGGGTTGTAATCTCATCAACCAAACAAATTTAGACATGTTTGGATCTTATTTTAAACCTTATCATTTTGATTTATCCTTATTTAATCCATTTAAGTTTATTTGTGGTAAAATTCTAAATTTTAAATTATAAAAAATAATTACTTATTTGTTGTGAATTTTACATAATTGTTTACTTTATAACATTATAGACCCTATAAATTTAAATTTATAATTTTTAAATATTTTTGTGATTTTTAAACAATTTTATAATATGTTATTTTTATAAAATCACAATAGTGTCAATTTTGACACTATTCATTTTTTTGAATTTAAATAAAATATATACAGAATATATGTTCAAAATAAAAGCTTTAATATATTAATAAAAGGTCATATGTGTCTATAAAATTAGTGTATCACATTGAATAGTTCATATAATATTTATTTTATTATTTTTAAAACCATTTATTTGGTTTATCTCTTAATAAAATAATTACTACATCAGTTTTGTATAATTATTTAATATACTTATTTGTTGCATAAAAATTTAAAATAAAATCCTGTGATGAATATAAATATATTACCTTTCACAATAATACTTTTACTCTAATTTATCATCTTAAAATCACAATATTTAAATTGTTATATTTATTAAATTATGAAGGTGACAACTTTGGCATCATTTAAAATAAAATAATATAAGTGTCATAATTGCTTGTATAAGACTCTAAATGGTCCAATATCCGACCATTGGATGATTGTAGTTTCAATTTACATGAACAATAAGTTTTGGTCAGGGTTTTGTGCCTTTTATGGTCACTATTAGTTTAATAAAAACTATATTCTTGATTTTTCACTAGATAAATAATTTCGGCATCACTATTGTGTCACAATTAATGATAACTATTTAATCCCAAAAAATTTTAAATATATTCTCATGATGTAGATAATTTTGTTAGCTTTCTGGATACTATTCATGTTTGAAGTTTTATGATGTTTATCACTATGTTAAAATTATTATACTTATAAGATTTAAGAAAGTGACATTTTGTCACTTTCTTTGGTTTTAATAATAATTAAATTATTTTCATGGTCAAAAGTCCACAAAATGAATCTAATCCGACCCTTAGTTGATATGGGTTTACTTTTAGCCATCAAATAGAATTTTGGCATGTGTTACGGTAATTTTATAATATTATATTTACCCTTAATTACCCGATTTACCTTTAACTATGGTAAATAAAAGTTACCATATTTACTATTCATAATTCCCAAAAATAAAAGGTAGCCTATTTAACATAATTTGGACCCACTGATTCCAAATATGGAATCCATTTTTTAAAATTCAATACACAAAAGTTTCAGGAATTAAATTAAAATTTATCCCGTTGTCGAATAAAAATGGGTTTTTGTTTAAAACATTGCAAAAGATTAAATTGATTTAACCTACGAATTCAAGGTAAAATCAATGATAATGACATACATTATATTAAATGGTAAAGATATATTCTATTTATACTTTAAAACCATTAAATATTATAATTTTACAACATAAGATATTATGATGAAAAAAGTTGTTTTTAATTAAAATATAGCGTGTTTTTACTATTCATTGAAATATGAAAGTTATCGGAAAAATATCAAAACTTTATCTAATGTAAATTTTTACATCCTGATTCAAAAGAAGAATTTTATTTTGTCAAATTTAACTTATAAACATGTCAAAACTAGATTTAAAGTGGGTGCGCCATAAAAAGGCGGCAATACTGCATTTTTTGAAAAATACTTATTTTACCCGAAAAATTTATTTTGTTCTTATACAATGTTATAGAAATGTGTAAGATGAATAATAATGTTATAAAATTAAAAATTTAGTTAATACTATTCATAATGGCTAGTTCATAATAATATTATAATAATATATCGTTGTTTAGTAAAATCCTGTATTGCGTACAACACACGCTATCGAGGAAGGTCGTGATTGCGTGTAATGCAAGCCAAGTCAGGGTTGCGTGTAGTGCACAACTCCTTTGTTGTTGCGTATAACAGAATCCAACCATATTTTATTTATACATTGAATATATATATATATATATATACACTCAATGTTGCATAGAATAACTTTTATCAAACAAACTTGAAATTGTGTGTAACAAGAGCCAAGAAAAGTGTTGCGTATACTGCAAGCTAATATAGTGTTGCGTATAGCACAAGATAATCTTGGTGTGTCATACAATAGATGATATGAATGAAATTAAAAAGAATTTATCTTATAAAATCTCGGGGTGTTACATTCTACCCCCCTTAAAATGAATTTCGCCCTCGAAATTCGTCGGGGTTATAAATGGTTTACTATTCGAAAGTTTCTTTAATAGAAACCCACATCGTAAAAAGGAATACCAAAACTTATCTTTAAAAACTAAAGTATAAAACGTAATGGTTACCCAAGTTAACTAATCACTGGGTATCTACATAGGAGAACATAGGTGAAAATATGGAAATGGAAGAGAAATCTAACCATCATGTTCTGATGGAGAGTGGTAGAGGACATGGCTATGGAAAAGCCAATAATTACAAATCCATAAATTTGTGACGATCTAAGGTACCATCTGATTAATCAGATATAAGAGCACTAGGATAACATTTTTAGTTTTCAAGATCGTTCTCCTAAAGTTGAAGAATTTGAATTAGAATAAATACTTACTTTATTTTGGTACAATCTCACTGTTGTTCGTGCCTTGAACAATTTCCACTCCATCTCTTAAATAAATGAAGTTGAATTTTTTATTCGTGAAGTGTTAGCAGATCATGTGATAGAATGATGGATCATTCCATCTCTTTCAAACAAAAGGTTAGCAAAAGTTATAAGTCCATCTTATGGTTAATCGTATATGGTTCCAAAAATGAACTTATACTTCATATATCATACCGCTTAATAAAATAAAACTACTTTATACTAACTAGGGACTTCTTGTAGGCTAGTGGTAGGCGATAAAGGCTAGTCGCACTTCAGTTGTGGGTTCGATTCCCACAGCCTTGTCCGACGCGATGGGCTGTCGCCCGTCCTGCAGGTTGTCCTTTTTCTAAAACTACATTACTATAACATCCCATAAATAATATCAAAAAAAGTTCTATCTTTAAACAATACTAACTTATGTCCAACATAATCCATTCCAATCTTTAGGCTTATCTAAAATACTTCGGTCCACTCTCATAACATAGTGAAAACGATTACCAGATATTTAATACCATCGTTGATCCCTATATATCGTAATACTACATTCCTATCATGTTGGTCACATTCCAATCATTGGAAGGCCTTAATCATGTATTCCATTGAACCTTAGTGAAAACATGAATGCAGTTAAAATTTAACACTTTCCACAAACCAAAATCCTCAAAATTATTTATAATCAAACCATGATATCACTTAGTCCTTATATCAATCATGAGCTCATGAATACAATCAAACATCTCATTATCGTCTTATCCCTTTATTATGTGTATATCATCTACATTTCAAAAATATCTGAATAAACTTTCATCGATACTGGTACCATTAATCATACACTTTCAAAACTCAAGGAAAGACAACAGTGTAACAATCCTTAGATGTCTCTTTATTCCATAGTACCATGACATTACTTATACAACATTACACATGATAAACATGTCATCATTCCACTACATTCTTAAACCATTGACCGAGCATCAACAATTCTTTCATCTCACATATCATTTGTAGTCTCTTCATCATCATCAACATAAATACTACCCATACGACCATGCTGATTCTCTTTATTATACTTTCCCTTAGGGCATTGGTTTGCATAATGCCCGTACATTCCACATTTAAAACATTTAACCATTGTTGATGTCATAGCAATACCATTATCCTCATCCGTGGTCTTAACTGAACCTTTTCCTTTGCACTTACTGGCTTTGTGTCCTTCTTTTCCACACCCAAAGCATCTTCCAGTTCCTTTGAAACATTCTCCTTGATGCCTCTTCCCACAGGATTTACATAAGGAAAATTGAACTTTCTTTCCTCTATGATCATCATGAAACTCCATCTTTATCTTATTAGCCGAGTCAGGAAACTTACCAAATTTTACTTTATTGATCATATTATGAGATTTCTGATTCAGCATAATAATGATGTTTGGACTTCCAAATCCCATTTCATTTGGTTGCTCATGAAGAATATCATTCCATTGTCCATCATATCCTCCATTATCATTAATCATCTTGTTTCTAGCCATTTTCTAAAACCCAAAAAGAATAGTGTGAGAGGCAAAAATCATGATAGGGAAAACAACATAATAAAAGGGGGAGTACCCTTAATATCTAACATCTTAGGTTAAATTCTAATATCGTTAGCGCAATTCTAGGACTATAACCTATACGTATACTTAACCTTAGAGACATCCCTAGAAATATCTTGGAAATATCTCTAGGAATCTCACTAAAGTTCTCGCATCCTAGTTTCCAAAGGTTGACTAAACCTCTCCTCTGATACCAACTGTAGAGACCCGAAGCTTGACGTACAAGAAAATTACATTACTTTTGCGGAATACTTAGTACATAACAAAAACACACACACAAGGATCGTAATAGTTTAGTGTCTTTGGAAACTCGGAATATAATCTTCTAATCGTGGTGAAAGATCTTCAAAATATCCCCTAAAGATCTTCCTTTTTTTTACCTAAAACTTTTCTTTATATCCTGGGGAAAAGAAAACATAAAAGGGTGAGCTCAAATTCTCAGTAAGGGTCAAAAAAAGAAATATCAATCACATCATTTTCATAAGAACATAACATTTTGGAAATCCTAACCTACAAAAGAGTGCATAATTTCATAACATGGGATAAATCATAGTAGTGAAATGAAATCCCAATAATCATAAAACATGAAACTTTGTGGCATACACACATAATCATAGAGAATCTTTTCTTGTTAGTCAAGACTCATTGCCAAGACTATCTTTGCGGACAAAGTCCCTTTCTGAACCGAGTCACCCTCGTTTCAGTCCTGTTTCACTGAACCGGTATAACCTACCATTCCAGCCCTGTCTATATCATGAGATATAAAATCTTTAGCCAATGAATTGGAGGGAGATATAGGTCCCACCCATCTCATAATGATACCATTCTTACGTGTGCCACAAAATCATAAACCATACATCATTTCATAACCCATGTAATAAAAATGGGAATCTTAAAAATCATGACATCATAAAACAATTCATATACGATAAAGGAATTCATAAAAATAATTCCATCATAACATAATCAAATCAATGTAATGATAGGTATAAAAACAGAACCCTTTATTATCTTAAATGGAAAATAATTTTGATAAAACACTTGAACTTCATTCTTGAGGAAAATATCCTTTCTTCTTCAAAAAGACTTTTCCTTTCTTAACATGTTGTACAATTATAAACTAAAAGAAGTTGATTAAAAATAAACTTGAAAAATTGTAAAGGAAGCTTCTTGGAAATAATGTTTTAAAAATCCATTCATGCCGTATAAGTTAAAAAAACATTCTTCTCGTACTTTTGTCGGAAAGTCAAAAAAGTACCTCATACGAAAAACGACAAAAGATTCCTTTCATATCTTTTACTAAAAACTCACCGAAGGGTAAAATTGGATTTTAAATATTGTAGAAGGATGGAAATAATATTACATATTGAGGGAACATGGATGTGGATGATAAAATACACCCCAGTAAATACCAAAGTATAAACAATCTCGGATAAAAATGAGATTGTGATATTTTCCCTTACCTTAAGTCCGATTTGCTTCATATGTGTCCGAAACTCCTGTATAATGATATAAATAATGTCATTGACTTATTCCAGAATCATACTAATTGTTATGATATCATATATGGTTCACTTATGGCTTTATATTACCCGTTCTTTTGTAAATTCCATGTTAAAGAGCGTTTTGGGTAAAATCGTTTCATTTGTCGTCTGTGTTTTGACTTGTAATTATTCATATGATTACTTAGATCATGATTACTTAATTTGCAGAATATAAAACATGATTTATATATAATATATATTCAGAATATATATATATATATAATAGATCAGTAAATGGAAAGAAATACACTGTTCATAGAGACAGTAGACCGTACGTACGCATGAACGCTGTTTTCTTTTCCTTATTGAGTTGAATGGAATTAAGTAGATGACATACATATATATACACATAAATCCAGTAGCTTTATAATGTCATATATTTCATTATTATTTCTTATATATACTTTATAATCATTCTTAAATGGTTAACATGGAGAATGAATCTCATCGCGTCGTGGAGACGGTAGTCCGTACGTATGCACGAGCGATGATATCATTTCCATAATTATTGAATTGAATTGGAGTGGATGATACTATATATCAGAATCATTATGATGTTATAATAACTATGTATAGTTATTCTTTACACCATAATAACCATCCATGTAAGGTGTTGGTGGAAAACAGATTACACCACGGCGTGGAGACGGTATTCCGTACGTACGCACGCGCGGTGATTTCATTTTCCGTAGGATGGATAGATGGTGAATTAGGATTGTTTCATACTTATAATAACATATCATTATATGATTGATACTGATGTTATTACTTCATAATGAAACAACCTAAGAAGAAGAAGTGGAAGAAGAAATAAAGGTGAAAGAATTGGTAACGGAAATTACCTATTCTTTGAAGCGCCTCTATGAGACCTACTCTTAGGGTACCAAAATTGGTCTTTGAGGAAGACCAGAACCTATAAGATGTTCCTAGGGAAGTGGAGAAGAGAATTTGTCAGGGTTTGTCCGAGCTTGAAGGCTCAAAGTTGTGTGAGGAAGAGAGGGAGGAGGTGCCCTTTTATAAGGGAGGAGAGGGGTACCTTTGGAATTCTTAATAATATTAATTTATAATAAATCTAACCCCACTTAAAAACCTCCAAAAATGACTCATATTCGAATATTAGATGAGATAGGGTTGTAATCTCATCAACCAATCAAATTTAGACATGTTTGGATCTTATTTTAAACCTTATCATTTTGATTTATCCTTATTTAATCCATTTAAGTTTATTTGTGGTAAAATTCTAAATTTTAAATTATAACAAATAATTACTTATTTGTTGTGAATTTTACATAATTGTTTACTTTATAACATTATAGACCCTATAAATTTAAATTTATAATTTTTAAATATTTTTGTGATATTTAAACAATTTTATAATATGTTATTTTTATAAAATAACAATAGTGTCAATTTTGACACTATTCATTTTTTTGAATTTAAATAAAATATATACAGAAGATATGTTCAAACTAAAATCTTTAATATATTAATAAAATGTCATATGTATCTATAAAATTAGTGGATCGCATTAAATAGTTCATATAATATTTATTTTATTATTTTTAAAATCATTTATTTGGTTTATCTCTTAATAAAATAATTACTACATCATTTTTGTATAATTATTTAATATACATATTTGTTGCATAAAAATTTAAAATAAAATCCTATGATTAATATAAATATATTATCTTTCACAATAATACTTTTACACGAATTTATCATCTTAAAATCACAATATTTAAATTGTTATAGTTATTAAATTATGAAGGTGACAACTTTGGCATCATTTAAAATAAAATAATATAAGTGTCATAATTGCTTGTATAAGACTCCAAATGGTCAAATATTCGACCATTGGATTATTGTAGTTTCAATTTACATGAAAAATAAGTTTTGGTCAGGGTTTTGTGCCTTTTATGGTCACTATTAGTTTAATAAAAACTATATTCTTGATTTTTCACTAGATAAATAATTTCTGCATCACTATTGTGTCACAATTAATGATAACTATTTAATCCCAAAAAATTATAAATATATTCTCATGATTTAGATAATTTTGTTAACTTTCTGTATACTATTCATGTTCGAAGTTTTAAGATGTTTATCACTAAGTTAAAATTATTATACTTATAAGATTTAAGAAAGTGACATGTTGTCACTTTCTTTGGTTTTAATAATAATTAAATTATTTTCATGGTCAAAAGTCCATAAAATGAATCTAATCCGACCCTTAGTTGATATGGGTTTACTTTTAGCTATCAAATAGAATTTTGGCATGTGTTAGGGTAATTTTATAATATTATATTTACCCTTAATTACCCGATTTACCTTTAACTATGGTAAATAAAATTTACCATAGTTACTATTCATAATTCTCAAAAATAAAAAGTAGCCTATTTAACATAATTTGGACCCACTGATTCCAAATATGGAATCCATTTTTTAAAATTCAATACACAGAAGTTGCAGAAATTAAATTAAAATTAATCCCGTTGTCGAATAAAAACGGATTTTTGTTTAAAACATTGCAAAAGATTGAATTGATTTAACCTACGAATTCAAGGTAAAATCAATGCTAATGAAATAAATTATATTAAATGGTAAAAATATATTCTATTTATACTTTAAAACCATTAAATATTATAATTTTACAACATAAGATATTATGATGAAAAAAGTTGTTTTTAATTAAAATATAGCGTGTTTTTACTATTCATTAAAATATGAAAGTTATCGGAAAAATATCAAAACTTTATATAATGTAAATTTTTACATCCTGATTCAAAATAAGAATTTTATTTTGTCAAATTTAACTTATAAACATGTCAAAACTAGATTTAAAGTGGATGCGCCATCAAAAGGCGGCAAAACTGCATTTTTTGAAAAATACTTATTTTACCTGAAAAATTTATTTTGTTCTTATACCATGTTCTAGAAATGTGTAAGATGAATAATAATGTTATAAAATTAAAAATTTAGTTAATACTATTCATAATGTCTAGTTCATAAGAATATTATAATAATATATCGTTGTTTAGTAAAACCCGGTATTGCATACAACACACGCTATCGAGGAAGGTCGCGATTGCGTGTAATGCAAGCCAAGTCAGGGTTGCGTGTAGTGCACAACTCCTTTGTTGTTGCATATAACATAATCCAACCATATTTTATTTATACATTGAATATATATATATATATACACTCAATGTTGCATAGAATAACTTTTATCAAACAAAATTGAAATTGTGTGTAACAAGAGCCAAGAAAAGTGTTGCGTATACTGCAAGCTAATATAGTGTTGCGTATAGCTTAAGATAATCTTGGTGTGTCGTACAATAGAATATATTAATGAAATTAAAAAGAATTTATCTTATAAAATCTCGGGGTGTTACAATGACTTTCTAATTTATGTGAATTTTTAAACCTATAGAATTAAAGGAATGTTGGGGTGTCCCATTTGTGAAGAATTTACACACTGAGTTCTATTGAAACATTCCTCATAGACTGTGTTTTTTAGTAATTATAAATTTTTACCTCAACCATATTAATACCAATACTGGATGACTGTATTTTATGGGAATATCGAAAAAGGTACAATATCATCTTCATTAATTGGTGATCGAATGTTTAATATATTATTATATATTGAAACTATTTTTAGTACACAATTTAAAAAAAAACTTACTAAATCAGGTGGGAAAAAGATATCAAATTTCTTTTAATTTGAATATTGGAATTGGTTGTGCATCATACATTTTTTATGTCATTAATGTAGATTAAAATGAATTTGATTGTGTTTTTATGTTAATAAATGTTATAATAAAAATGAAATATAACACCAAGGCTAGGTTGGACATGATTGATATGGGTATAAGGTAAGTTTTGACCCTGGTGAAGCATAAAGGGCATACTTTTCTTCCTCTAGTATCTAACAACCTATCAAGATATGATTTTTTTTACAAATACTCATTTTCCTTAATAGAGTAAAAGTTTGAGAGGGGTATTTATTATATATCAATAATTTCATTTGAATGACTATTTTAAAGATACATGGACTAAAATCACACTACTATATTGTTTTGATACAATATTTGATGGTCATTAATTTCTATTGAATTCTGCCTAATAATGTATGACATACATTAACTGTAACCCACTTATTTTTCTAAGCCATATATAGTAAATTTAGATCTGACAAAGTTACCCATCATAAATAAAGTAGTTTTAGTCATATTATGAGAATTATAGATGTTCTTTTGACCATAATTATTTAATATAATGGTCAACCTGGTGGTTCACTTGGTCAGTGAGGTTTAACTATGTTGAATTCTATAATGATTAACTATCAGATGTTGATAGAATTTGTCTTCCAAAGTCTATTAATAGTGGATGCCTTATCCGAATGGCCCGAAGGACTTCTTTTTTTTTATTGATTTTTGATAACCCCCTTTAAAGGGATGAGGGGGAACCCTTACAAGGCCCGTAAGATCAGAGATTACATGACCCATAGGTCTTAGGAAATATACAGACTATACTTGGAACTCCTCCTCCCAGCTTCTTCATCGTGATATCAGCTCTCCACCTTCACATGGCTGTTCGGCTAGGCTTCCCGTGCATGCACAAGCTGGTCCCGATGGCAATTCCATACCCTCTCTTTCTGACAATCCTATTAGCTTCTGCTCTGGTGAAGGAATATGCTCTGAATCCCCATCTAGAGGCTACTTTTTGTAGAGTCTGTCTGATCATTTAAGCACCATTTCAGGTGGCCCGAAGGCCTTGAGGTGGCCCAAAGGCCTTGAGGTGGACCAAAGGCCTTGAGGTGGAACAAAGGCCTTAAGGTGGCCCGAAGGCCTTGAGGTGTCTTGAAGGCCTTAAGGTGGCCCGAAAGACTTACTGGCCCAAATGCCTTGGGTGGCCCGAAGGCCTTAATGGACCCGAGGCCCAAACTGGTGGCCCGAAAACCCAAACGGATGAATAGTCATAGCTGCTACAGTATCGAACAGTTCCTGCTACAGTACTGCTACAATGCATACTACAGTAACCCGGAAATATTTCTCCACCTGGTTTTGAACTCGGGTCTCTTGGATGCACTTGCCGAGTCCTCACCAACTGGGCTGAGGCTCTTGTGTGTGGATGCCTTATCAGTGAATAGATTTCTGGAGGATATGTTGTTACAATTACCATCATAGAGAGGTAGTAATCACACCTTTACATTTTACAAAATAGTGAATATGTTGACCCATATGTTGAATCCCGCAAATAAATTCGTAGATTTTTTAATTCAAATGGGTTAAAGGATGGATATCAGATACAGATAATCAATAGTTTATAGGATGGTTCTGAGATCTAATTTATAATGAGTTATATGAAAATACAAATTCAATTGTTAAACAATTTCAATAGATATCCAGGGGACCAAATAAAAATGTTATATCTTGCACTAGTTTTGTGATCAATGGTTATACATTTTACACAAAATAACACGATGATTGCAGTATGATGTAAAACAGTGGAGTTATGCTTGTGGAAGAAGCAATGTACATATCTCGTTCCAAGGATATAAATCTAATTTATGAAAATTTGTTGTATTTTGGAATTATAGAACATATATAAAATGTGGATTATAAAAAATTTCATGTTCCAATGTCCCATTGCAAATGGGTTGACAATAGGAGTGTAGTGAAAGTTGATAAAACAGGCTTCATGAAAGTGAATTTCTGTGGTGAAGCGGGAAAAGATGTTCCATTCATAATGGAATTAAAAGTAGTGCATGTATTTTATGTATGATATCCAAGAAAAAATTAACTGTTCAATTGTATTACTGGTGACTAAAAAAACTATAGGTTCATATGAAAATTGAATCGAGGATGACACTTTCATTGGGAGGTTAAAATCAATTCATGTTAGTCCCAATGTAAAAAATGTATTGTACATTAGAGGGGACTAAAAATAGAGGATTTGGATTCTCGATAGAGGATCAAAATCCCTTAAACCATTAAAAAAATAAAGAGTGTTCAATTATAAGGTTTAAATGTTTTTTACTATACTATCATTTTCCTCATAATATTTTATGTTCTATACTAAATTAACAAAATCTAAATTAATTATTTTACTACTCATGCCAATAAATGATGTCTTTTAACCTGATAATTTTTCCAATCCTAGGGAAGAATATACTATTGATGTTGAAGCTACAAAATTATTAGGGGATCAACAACATGTTGACAAAAAAAGAACGCAACAACATCTCCATGCTGAATAAAATTATCAAGGCAATAAGTAAGGGTATAAAATTTGAGGTTAGATGAAATAGATTTGGCCAACATGTTGACCCCAACAATTCAATATTAATTAATTATTTTTGGGTCACAATGAGGATGAATGTGTCGATTGATATAGATTTTTGGAACCAAATCCAGCATATAACTATGGGAACCATTTGTGAAGATATAAAGGTAAAGTTTCGATATAGATTCTATGTTTTACTTAAAAATTATATAACTAAAAATTGGTTTAATATTAATTATTCCTTGTGGAGTTCATTTATTTTAGAATATTTCAATAGGAAATATGACTTAATGGCCATTAGAAAATCCCATAGAGTCTTCCAGAATCTTCTTACCAAGTAACATCTTAAGGATGCTGAGGTGAAAGTAAATAAACACCCACCCATTAGTTATTCACATATAATAAAGGAGAAAAAATGGAATTCTTTCATCAGTATTCATTATGAGAAATCATTTAAATTAAAGTTTAATGTATAATATATTATTTAAAATTATTTATTTTATCCAATTTGATTCAATGTTGTTAATTTATGAAACAAAAAAAGTGTGCTGAAAATAAATAATGTTCATAAAAAGAAATGTACTCCTATCACAGAGCAATGATGGGGTCCACATTTCTAGAGAAGAAATTGGTATTTATTTTAAATAAATAGTAAAAGTTTTATTTTATATAAAACAACATATTTTCATCTGTTTCTATTCAGATTTACAAATACAAATCCAAGGCCACTTGCATCCCAAATCATGTGTTATGGAAGGGTGCTCATGTAATTATGGAGGGTAAAATAGTTGATGAAAACCCAAAATTAGCATGGGAAAAATGTATAAGAATGAAATAATAGCAATTTAATATGATTTATAGCAGTATTACATAAAAATTTCTATTTATGTTCATATGTTTTTATATGGATTAGACATAAGAATAATCAATGATGATAACAAAATAAAAACTACATTCAATAAATTTGAAGTGGCCGGAACAATATGGACGCATTAAAGGAATATGTTTTAGAGTTTCTCCTCCAAAAATTTTCAAGAAGAAAAAACTAGAAGAAGAAGCATATAAGATGTTGAAATAATTGAAAAAAATGATATTCTTTTTAGGATATTATTATCCGGTATGGTTTGGAAGACAAATATATAAGAAAGGATCAAAGAGAATTGGAAGTGGAACAAAGATATACACATGGAGAACCAAATGAACCATTTAGACTTGAGGCTAGTCCTTCCCCTAAAATGCATACCTTACCTGAGATAATAAATTTTTTCGTTACTGTTTCTTCTAAATATGAATCAAACGACATCTGATAACTTTATATTATTAAGATTCTGGAGGGTAATGTTGTATGTGATTTCTATCAGTTAACAACCACACATCACCTTATTGCGAGGGGTACAATGTATAATATCCCAGGAGACAAGATAAAAAATAAATAACACCCAAAAGATACATGAAAGTGGGGATTGACATCACACATGATCCAACCACCGTGTTTTCAATTCTACTGAAAATATAGATATTACAACGATCAATGATGCCATTGGAATATTCATAACATATTCTTATAATCATATAAAGGTACATGAGCTATATAATTTAAGAAAAGTTTTGTATAATAAATTTAATTGTTGACGAAAAAGGGTTAATGTGAGGTTTGGAATTATATATAGATAAAGAAATAGGGAAATAGATAGTCAAATCAAGACAATCTTGAGAATCGACCCAGACATAAAAACGACCGTTCAGGAGGACCTTATCCTCTCCAGTTCCACATCAACATTTATTATCATTAGAACATCATGAAGATACCAAATTTAAAGATAAAAATATATTATACATTCCATATAATGAATAAATATTTGGAACATTCATTATAGATGTAGTTGGTCTCAAGAGTGTAAATGAGATTCTCATGTTTTAGTGGATGGGAGTCTTATTTGTGAATACATTCATAATGTACATTGTCATAATATGTCTTTCTAAATAGTGATATAATATGTTAATTAAATTTAATAACTATTAATATTTTCTATAGGAATTGAAATTATTATAATATAACTGGAAAAGTGTGTGATGTATGATTTGGATTTATTAATCCCTCTATCATTTTTACCCAAAAAACTTCTTTGGAGAAGGAAAATATTGATAATAAGAAAGATGGACTAGATGAGGCATTTGATAAAAAAAATGAATGATGACTCTTTTTATGGAAACAATGCATGGGTAAAACTCTAAAATCTAATCACATTAATCTATTTATATTTTTTTCAATATTTTTTTTTGTTTTTTCAGGAATCACTTGATTCTAATCATAGTCAATTTGAATACCCCAAATATTTTTTCTTTAGATCCAATTCATGTGTATCCAATAATCTGACCCCACATGAAGTCTATTGTGAATTTTTAATACATTAAAATCAACATTTTATTGATAAAATTCAAATGATATGTTTTAGTCTGCGTTTTAACAAGAATTTTTTTATGATAGGGTGATCGTTTTATATAGGCTACTTCATGAAAAAATGTCGGTAACTGAGCGTAAAACCCCCCATATTATTTAATATGGAAACTTATCAAGGTATAAATAAAAATATTTAATGATCAAAACATATTTAAAAATAAATAACTTATTTTATTCAATTTTTCAATAGTGTCTGAAACAAGTTAATGACAACGATTTTGGATATTATGTATGGAAATTAATGAGAGAGATCATAAACCATGAAAATACCAGCATCCCTAAAGTTTTAATTTTACAAAGTTGATTATAATTTCATTAAAAATATTTATTAATCATTTTTTTCTATAAAATAATATTTCTAAGAAGTTTTTTGACAAACAACATACTCAAAATAAGAACCAAATTTTTTTAGACATGAGTGGGTAGTGTACAAGGTGTCAGAATGTTTTTTGACAATAAATATACTATATATACAAATCCAAGATTTCCATCAGCAACGTGTCCATATCCCATTCATCCAAGTCCAATTATCCTTACATGTCAACCCTCCAAATCTCCACGACCCTCATACGCTCCCATTCTCTTCCATATTCTCCATCCCACTCCCACTCCTTCTCGGGTATCAGCTCATCGTGACCTATACTTCGTGCAAACTCACACATCTTTCAAGATCTATCTCCTGATTATGCTGCACTCCATCCTCCTCCAACTTTGACGTGCTCCTTATCCCCGATTCACCTCACTGGTCAGCCATCTTCCTTCTCCCGTGTAGGCTCCAGTTTCACCTCTTCATGACCTAGGGTTTCCGCAAATCCCAAATGCCAGTGTGCTCCTCCTTCGAACTCTGTCTCCCGGTTATGCTACACACCATCCTCCTCCTTCTCCGATAGAGAATATGGACTAGTTTTACCTCACCTCTCCGTCGTCTTCATTATCTTGCGTGGGATCGGGTTTTACCTCTTTGCGACCAAGGGTTTCTACAAATCCTCGATTCCAGTGTGCTCCTCCTTTGGTCCCCCCAATATAGGGTTTCCTTAGCATCTCAATTTTCTCTCTGCAGTCAGGTTCTGCATTCGGTTTCCTAGCTTAGGGTTTCATCACCTTCATGCACACCTCTAAGACCTCATTCTTCGTGGACAACCTTCAACTCCTTCTACCTTTGCATTCAGATTACCGATCATAACCTACTTTTCCATGGAGAGAGAACTCTGATAACAATATCGGAATCAGGTTTGGTCAACAACACCTCCATTCTCAGAAAAGGTAACATCTGTGATTTAGAACTCTGTTTCTGTATCAAATCAAATCATTTGGACAACTTCAACTTACTCTATCATCGTTCTTTACATTTCTCATAATCAATTGGTTCTCAAATTGATTTACCTTTCAACAGAGACCCGTTATTGAGCTTCTCTTAGAAGATACAGCTGGCTTCTCCCTCTATTCTATTTCTTCCTGGTTTTATGAGTAAATTCATATGCCCACTTACTGAAATTTTTCCTTTGTCTGATCTCCAATTTCTGGATTACATTGACATAATTTTTCTTAGATTTATTATACACAGCTATTTCCATATTGATTCTATGACACCACTTCCAGATTACTCATCTAGGTAAAAAAAACTTTATTTTCTTGAATTTGTAAATATTGTTCATGAATCATTTAACATCTAAATGGAACACATACTAAAACAAAATTTAAAGTCATAAGCAAGAATTCAGTGAACCATTCCACTGAGGAGATGTAAGGTATTGATCCTGCATACTAGGTGACATGATGGGATAACACTATATTTTGGTGTAAGATATGATTAGTGACATATTATGGAGTAGTTGAATGTTATATTTAATTTGAGTTATTATTTATATTTAGTTATACTGAATATGACTTGACATGTATTGGACCAGTGGATCATTTTTTATAGTATTGGATATTTCATTTTCCATGAGATGTGGATTGGATCATATATTTTATTTCAGTAGTGGAAATTTTTTTTAGAGCAGTTGAACATGTTTTTTATATGAGAAGTGGAACATGCATTTTTGTGTGTAGTGGATAATGAATTTTGCAGTGGGTAATGTGTTTTATTTTATTAGTGGATCATTTTTTATGGTATTAGATCATGTATTTTAGAGCATTGGATCCTGTATTATAGTGATTGGACATGCTTATCTCGCCAGATGTCCAGCGATCCCTACATCGGGGCATGAGGACGTCCATTTTCCCTCCAGGGGCCACCATTGATGATTTTTAGGTGCTGTTTTAGTAGTAACTTTTACGTGAACTTCCCAAGTTTAGGTATTTTCTTTCCATATATCTATTTTTAGGTATAAAATGATTGATTATATGTGTTTATGTTTTTCTTCTATGATTACTTATTGGTGGGAACCTGTGGGTTATCCATTTTACTAGCCTAGCATCGGTATAAGACAACAACTAGGTGAGGGTTTGTAAATATGGTGTGGAATCCTAATAAAATTTCCTTTATTTTAGGTATGTCAATTGATATTCAATGACGTATTAAAATTTTGTATTTCATGATAACATTTTCTATGTTCTTAGTGAACATATCCGACTCTTTTTCCATTTTTCAAGGATGTTATGCAGATTTTGGATATACATTGGATTTTTTTGGTATGATTTTCATTCTGTATAGATGTTCTAGCATAGAGGTAGTGAGTTCGTTACATTGTCACTATTTCCCCTTAACCATTCAACTACATGCTCTGCATTAGTTTCAGGATCTAGAATTTGAATTAGGTACTAAAATAGTGGCTACCTCATTGAAGTCTCATGTTCAAGGAATTTGTACTAATGGACTCTAGATATGATCATTAGTAATGAAGTTTTTAGTCTGTTTGAATCTTGGAAATTGATGCATTTTCATATGATTTTATAAATGACACACACACCTTAACTGTATGTTCTACTGTATAATCTTCTATTTTTAATTTTTTTTAAATAGTACCTTCTTCACTGTGAAAATTATTATTATTTAATATCTTATCATATGATTGCAGAGATGACACACACACCTTCAAACAATAAAGCAATCTTCCTGGAGAGTAGGCTGCAAAGAGTATTATTCCTATCGAGAAGTATGTATATAATTTTTTTAATTTTATTTCATGTTCATGTCTGCATGACATATAATATGTTTAAATGATCACACACATTATAAGTTTATCTTACAAAACTGATTAAATGTCAGACCTCTATCATTTACTAAGGTTTTTTTTCTTACTATACATATTTATTTTAATTCTAACCGAAAACAATTCTTCAATGTTATTATTTTAGTATCAGTTGCAGACTCAAAATGTTCACATTATTTTACTTTTATCCTAATTTATTTTTTTAATTACATATATTTTGTATTATATGTTCAATAAGAGTGTTCAAGATAGATGATCCCTTTTTAAAACATCACCTTCAATAAGAGTGTTCAAGAAGGATGCTCCCATAAATCATGTATGTTGTTTATGTAAAAATTTGTAATCATTATTCTATTCCCTTCTATTCATTCATGCTTTGTTATTTAACCAGCTAATTTCATTTTTTATGTTCATTATATGTGGACATCATCTGGTCTTTCTAAGATCATATAGATGTTTCCCATTTTTGAACATCTATATACCTATTTACTGGTTTCAAACTAGCCACCCATATTAATTAGATTTATAGACTACTAAAAAAATACACATAATGTTGTATCCTATGTCACTATTTCACACTTGAGCATGAATAAGATGATTATTTCTTATGAATTCATTTTGAATAAACTAATTTCCCATTGATCATCTCTTTGTTTGTACAAAATTCATAACTTTATATAATTTTATCTCTATTGATTTAAATACAATCCCATTAACATCATAATTAAGGCAAGCTTTAAAAATAACAACTGAACACTACTGAAATCTCACCTCTTGCCTCCACCTCCACCCCCACCTCCACTTTCTATTTCCTATTTTTCTCTGATATGTCTCTCATATTTCATCGTGTTCTTTTTCAATTGTTATTTTTTATTATCCATGTTCAGGACATTTTCACTGCTAATATTGTTTGTGCTGGGTGGATTTGTCCTATCATGAGGTATAAGTAGAAATCTATTTTTTTGGATTGAAATGATTGGATTTCAACTCGATAAAAAATTATCTATGTGCAGATTTCATCAATAGTTGGTATATATGGGGGTACCTGATCTCTCCCATAATGTATGCTCAAAATGAAATCGAAGTAAGTGAATTCATTGGGAATGATTAAAAGAAGGTATTTTTTCTCTCACAAATATTTATTTTGTATGTGTTTTACTTAAAATGAAATGATTTCATATTATGATTTTTTAATATATAGAGGTTCTTTCGGGTGAAAAAGAACATTGGTAGTTAAAACCATATATTATTTTGGGTTCCTCGGTGATTCATACTGGTATTGGATGAGTTCATAATTGTATTCAACTGTTGATACATTGTGTCTCTCACTTTCTTCAATAGTGTGTCTCTAATTTATATTTTTGAAAACTAAATTTTATGAGAACATGATATGTGTTGATGTTTATGAACTGACACATCATTTTAAATGACGTTTGGCTACAGTTAATTTTATTTTTCATTTATTTTTCACCCATTTCCATTGTCCAATTCATCTTAGTTTTCATTAAACCCTTTCCCCTATCCTCGTATATTCAAGGTAAATCTCTAATGAATCATTTTTTGAGCTTCTTATAATATGATGTTAATTATATAAAAAATAAAAAATAATTTAATTTTGTGTTACCTATAATTATTAACTAATGCCTCTAGAAAAACGATTTTCGCATTTCAGTCTTATGCATTTAGTGTTCGACTGGTTAGTCGCAAAATGTAAATTTGATTGAATTATTGAATTGTTCAATATTTACTGCATACTGAAATAAAAAGTCTACTATTAACAAGTTTTATATTTTTTTCCACTATCTCTCTCAATACTTCATTCCCTAATGTTATAACTTATATTCCATATTGGTTATTTGGTTTATGTTTTGTGATTTTAGAAAAAGTTCTCCTCAGGTTTTTAAATATGATGTGCTGAAATGGTTGTTAAATTATTTATATTGAATTTTATATCACTTCGATATCATGAATTACATGTTATATAATTGGATTAAGTTATGTATCAAAATGATTAGTGAAAATCATTAAATGTTCTAAGCTATTATATAATGTTCTATGGAATTCCAGTTTTACATACCTATTTTTTTTACTATATTTGGAGTTTAAGGTTTCTAGATTAAGTGTTTCTTATGACGTTAGAAACATACCAAGATTCTATAAAAAATTTCAGCTATAAAAAAATCATGAATTGGAATTATGGTTATTCAAAAGATGCTCCTAAGTGACAGTGGTTCTTCTTCTACAAAGTGAAGAATTCAGATTATGTTACCTACCATGTTTTGATGATTACTGGATCTATAGATGTGAAATTGAGGTGATATTTAATTATTTTGAAAGATTATAAGATAATATAAAATAGTCATAACTGGATGAAAGTCTGGATCGATCATTTTCATACTCAAATGTTGGCCCAAAGAAACTGTACTATTGCTGCTACAAGATTATCTTTAATGATTTTGAAAGCTTATAAGATACCTACTTTTGTTGCTCCGCATCTGTCTCCCTTAGCCTACTCTGCCTCCTGGTCCTCCGCCTCCACCTGCTATGCGTCTGCCTCATTCTTTATTTAAAATTATACTAAATTCATTTTACATTTTCAGGATTCTCTATCTGAGGTAGGCTACCTTTCTTCTTCAAACCAGGGCATGTGTACTTTTATTCCTGGCTATATATTCATCCATGGACATGTATGTTCATAAGATGCATCCAAGGTGTGATTATGTTGTCTTCAACATAGGTTTTTGGGAAGTTTTAACTAATTTCCATCATTCCTTCTATATGGAATCATTGAATGATTTCAGTATAGGTAAGTCTATCTACCTTCAGTTTCCATCATCCAGTGAATCAATAGTAGACGTGTTTCCAGTGAGTATGTTATATTCCATATTTTTTTATGGATGAAATTATACGTTTTTCTAACTATTAATATGTTACAATCACTAAAATATGATTCCACTATTACTATGTTTGTAATAACTTTAAGAAAATAGGTTTGAAAAATATATCTCTTATTCATATCATCATTACTATTTTTTGAATTTAATGAATGGTATTTGATTTAATGGTAGTGACACATTAATTCATCTATTGTATGCCAGTATAAATATTTTCATGTAGTTCCAGGTGACTAATCTGTATAGAGAATAACGACTTATCTATTTGAAGTGTATATTAATGCAGTCAATTTTAGTACTATTCTTGATTTTTGTTTCACCTATGAGGTATATTCCCAATTCATTAATCTATTAAAGATAGCTTTTACTGAGGCTGGGTGCATCATATGGTGGAATAAAAAATGAAATAAGGCATGGCATACATTACAATGACATTAACTTATCCATTAATAACATTTTTCTACTAATAATCAATAGGTTCATTGTACTGAACTACATGCATTTCCTGAAAAAACCATGTTCCAGAAGGGATTATGTTTTAAAACACATACGTTATGTCAACTCCCAGGAATGGGTCAACAAACATACCTTAAGGGCACTAAAATGGTATGTTTTCTGTTATAATTTGTTTTGTATTACAGTGAATTTTCAATCCGTATTTTTTTACTATTTTTTGGGTATCCTAATTACTGTAATGAACTTTTCTAACAGGTCGCATTAACTTACATGAAAATTCATGCAACCGAATTAGTTAAGGGCATGATAAAATTAACTCATTTTTGTTCAGACAGATTGAAAAATCACTGTAAGAGTTGATGGATGATTGACAATTTATGTTCATATTGATTGAGAATTTGTATTCCGAGTGATTGACAGTTTCTATTATTTGGGATGTCTGAAAAGAACAGGGATATGTATGTTTCTCTATGGTGGTTACAAGGGATCCAAAGTTGATAGTTAAGGTAATGTTAAAACATGTATGTTTCCCTTTATTGATTGACAAGGGTTCCAAATATATTTAAATATATTCCCTTTGGTGGTTTAAGTTCTTCCAAATTTGATAGTTATGTTTCTAAAACATGTATATTTTCTGTTATATTTTGAAATATATTACAGTTAGTTATCAATAAGTTATTTTTTTACTACTTTTTGGGTATCCAGTTTACTATAATGGATTTTTTAACATACTGTCAAAGTTCTCCTTCCCCTTTTCCCACTCTCCCTTCTAATGCATCTCTTTTTAATTATATTTCTGGGGTTATCTTTATATGGAGTTATATTTTTATCTAATTTTTCTGGCTGGCATAAATCCCAGTTAATCCCAAATTACCTTCAATTGCATTGAAGCTAAAAAATCTACTAGAGCATGTATTTTATTTCCTATCTTAGTGGTTACAAATCTATTTTTCTGATCAGGAACCAATTTCTTCCGGGGGTTGGAGAGGATAAACTCACAGTATGCAACTTCTTCATTATGAGTTGGTTCATACTGATTATCAGGTATGCACTACTATATGTGATTACAAATTATATAAGAATTTATTATGTGTACATCTTCGAATTTTTATAGAATTGTGATATTACTTCTCAAGATACATCAAGATTCAATCTACCTTTAACTAATTTTTTTATTCAATTTCAGGTTTTCTGGTCTACTAAAGTTGTTGAAGGCTCTTTGTTGAAGCCTCTTAGCATGGGCGACTGACTCCACTCAAGGAACAAAAATCTTACTGCCCCTCCACTTACCTAGGAAAGGTCTCTATTCAATCGATCTTTTAAAAAAAATAACCCATGACTATTGACATTTTGTAAAGAGTCAACCAGATTAAATTTGTCTTCATATATTTATTTTATTCAATTGCATCTTTAGTTTCATTTTTGTTTCTTATCTCTATGTCCTTCATTCCATATTGTTCCATATATATGAGGAATAGTTTCACTCCATTTTCTTTTTTCCTGAACAACCCGCTCATTCAATATATTATTATTTTATTTATTTTCACATTTCCCATTTTCATTACTAAAACCACTATCTTATCTTTGATTTGTCTTTCAGTTTTTATTTCAGTGACCATATTATAGTTATTATGATCAAAAATGAAAATGACTTCAAATCTTCTTCCTAAAAATTAAAAAATTCATATAGTTGTACTATCATTTTTCTTTGTTAACTATTTGAATGGTGTCTTCATATTTTATGCACTATTATTTCATTATCATACACCATTACTTTCTAATTAAAATTTATTCAACATTACTGTTTCTTCTAAAATTTTATAAATATTAATATCTTATTAAAAGAAAAACCTATAATCGAATATGCCATGAAATAGAATAGGAGAGTACTAGTTTAGTTGATTACCTGCTATGTTTATGATCTATAATGGGATATTACCTTAAGAATATATTTGGGATATGAATCATTAATATCAGAATAGTTATATATAAATTTTGATCAATTTCACTATGAGAAGAATAAGGGAGGAAATCAATTTGTTTAGAAGAATTGGCTGATAAACAAATTTTTTTTTCCGAAAATGGTGAAGGTAGAGGCGGAGGAAGAGGTGGAGGTAGAGACATAGGCAGATTCAGAGATCGAGTTAGAGGAGGAGGCAGAGGCGGAGAATGAGGAGAAGGAAGAGACTAAGCATTGTCCTGTAAATAATAAAATTTTTGGGCAATAGAGTCGAACAGGGATCATACTAAAGTTTTGTTTGAGAAAAATTGTTGACAAATTTTCACAGAAATTGTCACTTAAGATAATATCCATTGTGAAATTATTTTAGGATCTTTATTGATTTTTTCACCACTTTTTTAAGTGATTTTGTACCATAATTTAAGTGGTGTGATTTTTTTCAGAAAAAAAACAAACACCATTTATTTTTTCAAACTGATTATCATAGGATATAATTTCTATTTTAACATTCCAAGTAATATTAAATATTACTGAAGTGTGAATGAAACCCCTCACAAAGAACAAGCTGAACAAGAATAAGAATAATTGATGTAGTAGCTTTCCCATGGATTCTTAACAATGAAAATAATGGGTCTTCATGGTATACAATAACCAAAAAAATATCATGTTCAATATTATTATATAGAAATTGATATTAAGAACACAAGGATTCATAATCTATAAATTCCATAATTGAGGAAACTTAAATATGATATATAGAAATTCTATAAGTGTAATATTAGTAATAAAACACGTATAGTTGAACGCATACATGCATGCAGACACAAATAAAAGGATAGTTTTTACATCGTGTCAATAATACTTTCCTTCTCTTGAGGAGAAAGAGCCATCACCTGCATTAAAGTGATTACACTTTTCACCTGTAAATAAGATAAATTTAAAGAAACCCAATAATGTAACATTACAACTACAAGAAGTTAATTTTTTTACATATAGCTACCATATATAAACCATCCATATATTAATTAGTGGACTCAATAATCACTCGAGAGTCATAGAACACTAATCCAATCATCACATAGGTATATAATCCAGCTCAAATATTTGAATAAATATGTGTTCAATCAACCAAAAAATCTAGTTGCTGTGTGAGAGAAATATTAGAGGAAAAAAATCTTTCATAGAACACGGCCATTGTGAAGGGATGATGTCAAATGAAACAGAGCATGAAATGAAAATAAACCTCTTTATGAAGAAATCCCCAAAAATGAAAAACTCTCTTCAAATTAAATCATGAAGCACCAAAAATCAAAATGAATAACCCATTTGAAAAATAAGATAGTATCTCGATCCAAAACCTTAAAAATAAATAAAAAATTTCATTGACTGAATCATGAATTTTCATAAAATAACAATATAGTAGTTTCATGTTGGTGTGTGGTGGAATTATTTGGGCTATTACATAATCAATTAAATTCATGATATAATATCAAAAATGCTTTTGAAATCCATACAAGTAACACACCATGTTTATATTAATGAAATAGAATGACTAAAACTATCTCTTTTGAATTTATATTATATGAAATTAAATCAACCCACCATTATATCATATAAAATCTCACAATAATTATATGATTAGAGGTGTTTAACCTATCCTTATTATGCAAATAAATACTTGTTCACCAGATCACCATGAGAAATGTGTCCACTATATTATCACCAATTTGAATGTGAAAATTAATTATATAAAATGATCTATATTTATAAGATCATTAATAAAAAATCATAAAAATTCTCAATAAAAAATACATTAGAATATAGATATTCCCATTTTATGAAAAAATAATGATGATGTCATGTTAGAGTTTATCATCACCCAGATTATTGAAAAGGATATAATAATCTATAGAACAATGTTGGAGGTCTTAATTTATGCGCTATATTTTAGTGTCATTTGGATTCTATAAAAGAAAAATATTGTTGTTTAACACCATCAAAATGGGTAAATAATTTATAATTTAATTTAGTGTCTTCTGAAAAATACATAATGGGTCATACTAAAGTTTTTTACATAAAATATGGTAAATGGTTCATCATGAAGTTTATAATTTATATGACGGTGAAAGGAAAATATATATTTTAATATGTTCCATAAAAACTAAAATTTAAAAATTTATTTTAATTCAATCAATGAAAGGAAATAGGTTTACACTAAGGGATAATATTTTATAAGAATAAATAAAGGGATATACTAATGTTTAGTATAATGTAGGAATATATAATTTGTTATACTATTTTTTAGAGAAAATAAGTTGGAAAAATTTTATATATGAGTTTTATAATAACCCAAAAGGATTATAGTTTTTATTGGAATTTTGTGTAATATGTAAATGCTATGTTATTACAAAGTGGATAAATATATCATGTTTTTAACATTTAGATTCTAAAATATTTTCTTTTAGGGTAATGTAAGATTGAAAAAATTCATTTTATTCTATTTTCACATGATCAAGAATAATTATATTATAGTTAAATGATATATAACTAGAAAAAATATCCTTTTAGTTGACATTCTCATCATTATACCTGATTCTTTTTGTTAATTTCATCATCATTTTTATATAATACATATTTTTTTAATTTTCTCATAGATAATAAAGAAATTTCATCAATAAGGATCATTCACTTCTTCAAATGATCATGAAAAGGTAAATTCCTACTACTTATTTCAATATATTATTCTCTTGCACAAGCTTTTCAATAATTATGTTTTCCCAATAAAATCATTGTCGATATAAGTAATGCATCGTTTCATATTTATGTTTAATTTTTTTTACTAAAATAAGAATTTTTTCTAATACCAGTGGATTCTTTTATTTGAGTTGGGGTGGTTTGTTAAAAACTTCTCATGCTCCTGAGAGATTGGACTTCAAGGCTATAACTGAGATAATGAAAATAATGAAATGGGTCAAGAATGTATACCATCATCATAAAAAGGTAAATCATGACAACTTATTTAATTAATTTTTTCATCAATTTATCCACCATATGTGCACTAATTTACTTATCATTTTTATCTAATAGTTATTTAGTTTTTAACTAATTTTTTAGGAAGTCATATATTGCATTCAAATATTTTCAACAAACTAGAAAAGAGAGAACATGTTTCTTTTTGATGAGAGAGGAAACCCTATGCTTCCTGAAATATAAAGTGTTTCAGGGTGCATAGAGTTTCTCTCTCATGAAAATGGAAGATGTTCTCTATTTTTTGGATTTTTTCAGATAGTTGAAATTGAAATGCATATTGCATACTCAATCAGTCATATCTCAATCCAATACACAATGTTCACGGCATGGCATGTACTTTATGTTTCTAGTTTATAATTTGCATTTTAGATCAAAACACACATCACATACTCAATACAAAGAAAATGAATTAATATTTTTTTTATACTTTAGGACAATAATATATAATTCATCTAGTATGGGTAGGAATCAACCTCACCTCAATGCATTGCACGGTGTGCCCGTTATGACTCCAATTGTGTATTTTTATTAAAAATTGGAATTAATTTTAGTTAAAATGAAGAGTGACATACTAATAACCAAGAAAACATTTACTCAAATTGTCTTGATCATTTATTAAAATGATTCATATGTAATTCATGATATGTATGAACCATTCTCACATTAAAATAATAAATGATATGATCAGAATGACTCAAAGTGTGTGTTCCCTTATTAAAATGATATTTTCAAAAAAAAGATAAGTGACATACAAAAAAATGATAAAACCAAGAGAAATTGTTTTTATAAATTATAGAAATGATCTCTAAGTCATTTAAGATGTGTATGAATCAGCTTCACCTCAATCCTATGCAATCCGAAACTGATATGAATCCAAGTGTATCTTTTTCACTAAAATTGACATTAATTTATTTAAAAAGAAAACCGATATACTAAAAACCCATAAAATTCTTTTTTATTGTTTTTATACCTTATTAAAATGATTCATAAATCATTTGTGATGTGTAGAAATCATCCTCCCCTCAATCCAATACATGATGATCCCACTATGACTCAAAGTGCTTGTTATCAATTAAAAATTAACATTTTTGTATAAAACGTGTCACTCACTTAAAACCAAGAAAACACACTTATATTGTCTTTATAATTTAGTAAAATTATTTATATGTCATTTGTTATGTATAGGAATTAGTCTCACGTCAAACTAACACCTGATGTGACCGATATGACTCAAAGTGCGTGTTTTAGTTTAAAATTTCATTTTTGTAAAAAACACAAGTGACATACTTAAAACTGAGAAAACACATTCATATTGTTTTTATATTTTATGAAAATTATACATAAGTCATTTGTTACATTTAGTAATAATATGCATCTCAATCTGATGCACGGTGTGATGAATTTGACTCAAAGTGCATCTTTTTATTTATAGTTGACATTAATTTTAGTAAGAAATACAAGTGGCATACACAAAACCAAGAAAAAAATTTGGGTTGTTTTGATACTTTAATAAAATTATTTATAAGTAATTTTGGATGTATATTAATCATCATATCATCAATCTGATACATGATGTGACCAATATAACTCAAAGTGTCCGTTATTAGTTTAAAATTGACATTTTAGTTCAAAAAGTATCACTCAATAAAAGCTGAGTAAACATAATCATATTTTATTGATAATTTGTAAAAATGATACATAAGTCATTTTTTACATGTAGGAATAAATCTCACATCAAACCGACACATGATGTGACCGATATGACTCAATGTGTTTGTTTCCAGTAAAAAATGACATTATAGTAAAGAATAGAAGTGGCATTCTCAAAATTAAGAAAACAAATTATTATTGTTTTTTTACATTATTAAAATGACTAATAATTAATTTGGGATGTTTATGAATCATCCAAACCTCAATCTGACACATATTGTGGCCGGTATAACACCAAGTGTGTCTTTTTATTTGAAATTTACATTAATTTTAGTAAAGAAGGTAGATAACCTACTCAAAACAGAGAAAAAACATTAATATTGTTTGGATACTTTAGTAAAATGATCCATATTTTATTTGGTATGTGTGTAAATTATCTTGACCATAATCTGGTACATGATATGCCCAATATGACTCAAAGTGTCCATTACTAGTTTAAAATTCATATTTTTTTCAAAAAGTGTCACTCATTGAAAACCAAGAGAAAACATTTTAATTATCCTGATAATTTAAGATAATGATTAATAAGTTATTTGTGACATTTAAGAATCATTATCACTTAAAACTGACACATGATGTAAATGGTATGACTAAAAGTGTGTGTTTCCTGTTTAAAATAACATTTTAATAAAAAAGACAAGTGATATACTTAAAAATAAGAAAAAGAATTCAAATTGTTTTGATACTTTAGTAAAAAGTTTCATAAGTCATTTTTAATGTTTAGGAATCATCCTCACCTTAATCTAACTCATAATCTGACTGGTATGACTCAAAATGTTCATTTTTATTTAAAATTAACATTAATTTTAGTAAAAAAGACAATTGACCCACTCAAAACCAAGAACATGCATTCAAAATATTTTCATACCATAGTAAAATTATCCATATGTCATTTGGTATGTGTAGTAATCATCCTCATCTGAATCCAATACACAATGTTCCCAGTATGACTCAAAGTGTCTGTTAATAGTTTAAAATTTACATTTTAGTTCAAAAGTGTCACTCACTAAAAACTGAGAAAACATGCTTGTATTGTCTTGATAATTAAGGAAACTAATTCATAAATAATCTATGATATGTAGTATTTAGTCTCACATTAAAAAAATATACAATGTGGCCAATATGACTCAATGTTCTTGTATCTATTTCAAAATGGCCTTTTATTAAAAAAGACAAGTGATATACTCAAAAACCACACCTTTGTATTGTCTTGATACATTACAAAAATAATTTATTAGTCATTTGGAATATTTAATATTATATAGTACCTAAAACCGATGCACTGTATAACTCGTATGACTCCATGAGCACCTTTTTATTTAAAATTGACATTAATTTTTGTTAAAAAGGCAACTGACAAACTCAAAAACCGTGAAAACACATTCATATTATTTTTAAACTTTACTAAAGTGATCCATAAGTCATTTGGGATATGTAGGAATTATCCTCACCTCAATATGATGAATTATGTTCCTAGTATGACTCAAAGTGTGTGTTATCAGTTTAAAATTGATATTTTAGGTCAAAAAGTTCCACTCACAGAAAACTGATAAAGCATGTTCAGATGATCTTGATAATTTAGGAAAATGATTCATCAGTCATTTATGGCATGTTAGAATATTTGTCACATAAAAACGACACACTATGCGATCAGTATGAATCAAAGTGTGTCATTTTAGTTTAAAATGAAATTTTAGTAAAGAATAAAAATGATGTACTGAAAAAAATACATTTTGATTGTATTGTTACTTTCGGAAAACAATCCATATGTCATTTAGAACGTGTAGAAATTAGCGTCACCTCAATTTAACACAAAGTGTGACTCATATGACTTTAAGTGCATCTTTGTAATAACCTTGACCACAGTATCCCAAAGTTTCTTGTCGTTTTATTACAGTAGAATAGATACAAGATATCACATCACTAAGGATGGATCTGTTTAGTAGTATTGAATAACTAGATATATAAATGGATTTTTTATTACATTGGTAAAAAATATAGAACATAAAAAAGGGAAATAACTTTCTCCCACGAAACATATTAAATAATTCCATCTTCACAACCTGGGGAATGAAAACAAATAGAAGTATGATCTCAAATTCTCAGTAAGGGTTACATGAATCAATATGAATTGAAGAAATATTAATAAGTAATAATCATTATGGAAAGGTAGATAACTTAAAGACACATTCCATCAATAAACTGAGAATGTAAATTCATCCATATATTTTTTCATAGTGAAAATATCATTGAAATTAATAACTGAATACTAAATGAAGAAAATGCTTAGTCATTGGATGTTATTTATCTAGGACATGAACCATTATACCATCAACACTGTTTACGTCTATGGGTAGAAACTGTCTGATTCAGCATGAAAATTTATAACAAGGGTTTGTTTCCAACTATTTTGTCTCAAGAGACCTGTCGATTCATCAAGGGGATATCTATAATTGTGCCCACCCATCATTTCAAGTCCAAATCCTTCTACATACATATATTCAATTCATGACTTGTCAAAATATCCATAGTGAGTAGAGGATTAGATTCATCAG
This sequence comes from Viscum album, assembly GCA_963277665.1. Lineage (NCBI taxonomy): Eukaryota > Viridiplantae > Streptophyta > Magnoliopsida > Santalales > Viscaceae > Viscum > Viscum album. Next base: position 1,234,721,417 of record OY728140.1, on the reverse strand, counting down.
TATTTCCCCAATAAAATCAATAATCAAATAAACCACCATATAGGAAAAGGGGATGTCGGGCGGATGGGAGCTTTCCCCTTTTCTCTCCAATGAAGTCTTGGGTTTTGACTCCACACTATCTTCGATCAAGAAATCGACGACCAATGATTTCTTTGTCCAAGGACGTTTTGATTTTCACAAACATGTCTTGCCCAGATTGATGGATCGTCTTCCTACGGAGGAAGGACCGCCAGCAACGAACGCATTCGAGGTTAGCGAATACTGTATAACTTTTTATCCTTTCTAAGGTTCGAATGTTGGTATATGTAAGAAGGGTAACATCTCACATGTCAAGGCGGATCCAGAGGCGGTCATGGAGAGACGAGAACTTGGGGCTCACTCAATTATAGCTCGACTCATCTTTCCCAGAGGATCCGAGCCATGGAAGACCGAGCATATTACAAATATGCTTTTCGATTTTTGGGGCTTCTCCACTTGGAAGTGTGTCTCACTGGGGAGAGGCTTTTTTCACCTTTTGTTCCCCTCTGAAGAACTCACAATGAGGGCATGGGGGTACAGTTCAATCTCTTTCAAGCCAGGCACGCTGCAAATCGAAGAATGGGACCGAAAATTCAAACCTCTGGAAATTGGTAACTCTTCAATCCAAATTTGGGTTAAAGTATTTGCCCTAAACTGGATTCTATGGTATCCTAGAATTTTATATGATATTGCCTTGTCGATAAGAGTTCCTATAAAAATTGATAGAGAAACTGAAATAGCTAGGTTTGGGAATTATGCTCGTTTCTTGGTGGAAATAGACTTAGGTTCTACTTCGGTGGATAAAGTTTATCTTTCTACTGAAGAAGAGTATCTTGAGTTGAGAATCGAATTTAAAAATATGCCCAAATACTGTCCAGAATGTAGAGTTATTGATCCTGATTCCTCTAATTGTAGGAGGTCTATTGTTTGTGAATTTTGTTCTACTCGTGGACATGATGCTAATTTATGCTTCAAAAGGATCAAAGCGCTTAAAGAAAACACCAATAGGGTGTCTGATACTGTTACACAGAATTCTAATTTGTGGGTTCATGATTAACAAACTCAACAAGTTTGTAAACAGATTAGAGAGAGGAGCTTGGCTCAAGATTCTGGACCCAGTGAGGTTGAAAATCATACTGTAGGCACTATGGAACATTCTGAAAAGAGTATATCATGGCCTGATATTGTTGAGCAAGGCCGTACAGGTAAATCCAGATTAAATGAGGAACTTAGAACACAAGATGCAGATTCTCTAGTTGTGGAGGGTTCTGTTCATTTGGCAATATAGTGGTCAAGTTCTGGTTTATCGAATGCCCCCTGCTGCTCCCCCCTCTACAATAGTTCAGAAATGCATTGAGAATGATATTCTTCAAACTCATGTGAATTACACAGATGGATCTACTGACTGCACAGGTGCGGGCTTCTCTGAAACTGGATTTCAGGTGCATTCATCTGCTGCTGCCTCTGCAAATGAGGAAGACAATGCATCCTCCAGTCCTCCTAAATCCATAAAATCTGGCAAACAGGAGGAATTTATGGATTTGGCTACCAAATCTCCTCCTGTGCAGGTGTCTTCTCTTGTACTTTATAGGGCAGAGCAATCTTGTGCTCAACCAACGAAGAACAAGATAGAAAACACTGCAAATCTCTAGTCAACTACAATGCAACGTTCTTCTCAGTAGGAGAAAAATAAGACTCCTTCAATGGAAATGCATCAAACAGTTTCAGTTGATGATTATTTGGAACCCTGGCATCAAGAAAATTTGGAACGGGGATGTCAAATTAATCGTGGGAGGGGACGAGGACGTTCAGACTGGACTATAAAGAAGGATTATCCATCTGACTTTGAAGATGGCTCATATATTGAAATTCTCCTCCAACAAGTGAAAAAATTAGAAGCACTCCACTTCCGAGGTCGTGGGCGTAGGCGAGGCCGTGGAACAGACTGGGAAGCCATACAAGATAAAGAACTCCAGCTTGCGAAGAAGATAAAGAAAAAAAATGGTGCCTCATAATGGGGGTATTAAAAATTTCTGAGGCCCCCTACTTCTCCTTGTCTTGTTTTGTACTTTTTACTTTTATTCAATAAAAAATGTCGCGGCCTTTTAAAAAATAAAAGTAGTACATGGATAAGAAAATAATAAAAATACATGATACAAGAGATATGGATATTTAATGATGTCCTCAATGAATGATGATCACAAATTAATGGGAAGTATACAAACACCACACATAAGGAATAAGTGGGGAATAAGTCATAACTAAAAAGAATATAATAATATTATTCATTAAAGAATGTATTTAAATAATACATTGACAATAATAATGTAAAATATTCATTGATCATGAAAAATTAAGTCAAGATAATTTTAAAAAATATAAAGGGAGTGTTTATGAAACTTTATAAAGGAGCCTATTTAGTGCGGTTTAAGGGAAAATACTAAATAGACATTAAAATGGAAAAAAGTCACAATTGTTTGTATAAAACCAGAAATGAAAAAATATTGTTTTTATGGATTAAATGATCCATTTTATAAAAATATTTGTAGCTTAAAATAGATTATGCATGGAACTTGAATATGGGTAAGAAATTGGGGAGTTCGCTTTAATCGGGCCTGCTTATTGAGGAGAATTGAAAATGGGCCCTCATAAAGCATGTATTTCCCATAAAATAAAGAATAATTGAGAAAGGTTAATATATTTTAAACATAAATAAATAATTTAGGAAGAGTACATAAGAATAATTAACAATTATATTTGGGTAAATATAGTTAAAGTGTAACATGAAGGAAAAAATAGAAGTTCGGGAAGAATCCCTTACCTTATGTACGAAAGTGTTCTGTACTTGAATTTAACATCATAGATAATGAAATTAGTTTCATTAATAATTTAATTCAAAAAATATTCAAAATGAATTTTATTAAGTATAATTTTACTATGTTCATTTATAGTCTTTTTTATGAGATATAAGATTCAATTTTTTTCGTTGGGGAGTGTTTGTTTCCTTGGTTTTCAAGATTGGTTCACTTGAATACATGAATGAATGATCAGGTAAAATAAGAATAACTATTAATAGTTAAAATTATATTTTATTAATGAACTTATAGAATATTTAATGGTATTATATAACATTTTTTTCTAGAAACTGTGATGATTCATTAGATAAAATGTTAATGATAACTGTTTAGATTATTTTTGGCTTTTTTCGATCATCACGAACTAGTTTTGTTTTTTAATTAAAATTATATATATATATACTTGTTCCAAAACACTAAATATGTTTTAATATATATTTAAAAATCTTTTTGAAAAATTATAATGGTTTTATGACTAGCCTTGAAGATGGTAATGGAAAATGAAAATGCATCCTCCACGATGGCGATAAATCAACACATCACATATAACATTTTCATTTTTACAATAAAAATAAGAGGATAAAGGGGTTTGATGATGGATTTACCATTAACATAATTACATTGTATTATATATAATATAATGGAATTTTCATTCATGTTTGGATATAGTAGGTGAGTGAATGATAACAAAATAAATGAAACTGAATGATGTTGAAAGATAAGGATTATGGGTTTTACCTCTTGAATTCTTCTCCTTGAGAACATCCTTACGACACTTGGGTTTTGGTATTTTGTTGACACAAAAGGATCCTGGAAATGTGGTAGAGATTTTGGATGAGGATTGTGTATAAATTGTACAATATTTATGGTTTGGAAGGTGTGAAGAGAATGGCTGGTTTTTATATTGGAGGGGAGTTTTTTTGATTATTTTATTCATTAGTTTATTATTTTGGATCAAGAATATCAATATTGATTATTATTGAGACAAAATATAGTAGAAAATACAATTTAGTTCGAACTAATGGGTTCTTAACTCATTTATATATCATCTACGACTTAATAATTTATCTTTTGGGCTAAAATGTTAAATGCATAAAATTATCGTATTTCACTATTCACCAAAAATTGAACTATTTAAAAAAATCCCAAAAATTAAAACACAATTTTATAATTTGTAGAATTAAAAAATGAACTTTTTTATTTGAAAATATTTTTATAACCATGATAAATTTAATTTTTAATCACAATCATTACTTATTTGAAAAATACTGATTTTAAAATTATAACTAATTTTATGAAACTTTGAAAAATTAATTAAGGTTTCATAAAATTATATTATAATCATAAGACAAAAAATTATTAATTTATGAATATAAATTATGAAAATAAATTTTATTTTAAATCAACATATTAATTATAAAATTGTAAATAAACATTTATGATTCATATAAATATGAATAATTAATTTATCATTTTTAAAACATTTATTTACTTAAACAATGATATAATTATATCGTATTTCCATATATAATATACTAAAATTTTATTTACACTTTCATAGGTGAGGTAACTATTCTAATGGTCACATTACTATTAATAATGGTCAAGTCACTATTTAAAAGTATAAAACTATTCATTTAAGATTGGTTTTGTGTGCAACAAAAGCTATCAAATAAAATGAATTTATTTAAAAATATACATTTCATAAAATCTCAGAGTGTTTTATTCTTCCCCCCTTTATAAATTTTGTCAAATTTGTTTATGAAAATTTACTTCTAAATAGGTGAGAGTTGTTCTGATTCATAATATACACAGGTTTCCAGGTTTCTTCTTCCATTTTATTGTTTCTCCAATCAACTTTAACAAGTTGAGTCGTCTGATTTCTCAATACCTTATTTGTTGTGTTAAAAATCTTGATAGGCTCTTCAATGTAAGAACATCCAGGTTTCAGTTCTATTTCATCATAGGTGAGTACCTGTGTTGGTTCTATCATGTACTTCTTTAACAAAGATATGTGGGACACATCATGAACATTGGAGATACTTGATGGCATTGAAAATCAATAATCTACAACTCCAAGTCTTTGTAGAATTTAAAATGGTCCAATGTACTTGGGGATCAGTTTCTCTTTCTTAATGAATCTTATGAAAACCTTCCTTGGTGATACTTTCAGAAAGACATCATCTCCCACTTTAAATTCAAAATCCTTTCTCCTGTTGTCAGTATAACTCTTTTTCTTACTTTGAGCTGCTTTGAAATGAGTCTGAATAGTCTTTAACTTTTTCATTTTGTCATAAAAAAACTATAGGGATATAAGTTTCCTCTCACAAACATCATCAAAACAAGTTGGAGTTCAACATCTCTTTCCATATAATTCTTCATATGACATAGTTTTAATACTATAATGGAAACTATTATAGTAGGAAAACTACAAAAAAGGTAAATACTGATTCCATATAACGTGAAAATTAAGTGAAAATGATCTAGAAATGTATTTTAATGTTTTATTAGTCCTTTTAGACTTTACATCTATTTGAGGGTGATAATAAGTACTCAAATGATGCTCAATAACTAGATCCTTATGAATAATATTCCATAATTTTGATGTAAAACAGGGATATAGATCATAGAAAATTGATATAGGTGCACCATGATGTCTCACAACTGCATTAATATAGAGTCTTTTTTAGGAATTTGAGAGTTAAATATTCTCTTATAGAAATAAAATTTTCCAATTTTGTAAGACGATCAATAATAACCCATATTGCATCATTCCTTCTAGGTTTCCTTTGTAGTCCTTTGAAAAAGTTAATCATAATTTCATCCCACTTCCACATTGGAATATGTAGAGGTTACATGGATCCTTTAGGATGAAATCTCTTAGCATTCACTTGTTGAAAAGCTGTACATCTTGACACATAGTCACCAATTTCCCGCTTCATATTATCCCACAAAAAATATTCATTTAGATCTCTTTACATCTTGTTATTACCAGGGTGTTATGAGAAATTTGAGAATTTATAATCATCTAATAGTTCCTTTTTTAGCTCTGGTATTTATGGAACATAGATAATATATCCAAATTTCACAACTCCTTCCACATACACGAAGTCTGCCAATCTTCCATTCTTAACGGCTTTAGTCTTCTTTTGAAAATTATGATCATCAGATTAAGATATTTTTATCTTCTCCAGTAAATATGGTTTCATAATAAATTGAAAAATCAGCGATTTTTCCTCTTCCTTGTCAATTTCCATATCTATATTTACTAAATCTATTAACATATGATCTTTTTCAATCCTCATTTGGGATAGAAGTCCATGATCTTTCTTGATTATTGCATATTCTACCTTTCTCATTTCCTGGGTGGTAGTGTATCGAGAATCATGATCTTTGAGTAACTCAAGCCATCATATTTTTCTCAGGTTGAGTTCTTTATATGTAGAGATGTAATAGAAACTCTTGTGATCTATATATATCCACATATTTCACCATAGAGATAGTGTCTCCATATTTTCAGAGAAAATATTACAGATGCTAACTGAAGATCATGAGTTGGATAATTTTTATCATGTGTCTTTATTTTCCTTGATGTATATGAAATAAATTTATCATTATTTATAAGGATGAAACCTATTCCACTATTTGATGCATCACTGTATATCAAAACCCCATCATTTCTTGATAGAAGAGTCAAAATTGGATCACTTTACAATATTATTTTCAATTCTTCAAAATATTTTGAACATTTTTTTCTATATGAACTTAACACAATTACATGTGATATTGGTTGACGGGTTATCCAGTTGGAAAAAATTATGAAAAAAAAACTGATATTAATCTACTAAACTATTGAAACTACATACCTCAGTTACATTCTTTGGCATATGCCGTTACTAGATTGACTTTTTCTTCATAGTATCAACTAAGATTCCATCCTTAAAGATGATATGTCCATGAAAAGAAATGGTTTGAAGCCAAAATTAACACCTTCTAAACATACCATATAACTCGTTTCTTCTAAGATTCTTCAAAATAATCTACAATTAGTTCTCTTGGTCCTCATACCTTTTAAATTTCACTAAGATATCATCAATAAATACAACAATTTTTTTTCAAGATATTCCTTGAATACTCTATTCATTAGATCAATGAAAACAGAGGGTTCATTAGTGAGTCCAAATGGAATTACTGTAAACTTAAAATGCATATACCTAGTTTGAAATGTTGTCTTTGGAATATCTTCCCTCTTTACACATAATTTATGATATCCAGAATGAAGTTCAATATTCGAAAAATATTGAGGTCCATGAAGTTGGTCAAATAAAAAATCAATGTTAGGAAAAGGCCTCTTGTTCATTTCGGTAATAGAATTTATTTCCCTATAGTCAATGCAAAGCCTCAAGGATACATATTTATTCTTAATAATGAGAAAAAGGGATCCCCATAGAGAACACTAGGGATAAAAGATCCATTATTACTCATATCCTCTAGTTGTTTATTAAATATAATAATTCCACAGTTTCCATTCTATAAGGAGCCTTTGATACTGGTATTTCATAAGGGATTAGATCAATGGTAAACTCAACTTCATGATTCAGGGGTTGCCTATAAAATATCTCAGAAAATACATCAATGTATTCTAACACAATTGGTACATCCTCAATTTGAAGATTACTTTCCCCATACTTAGTTGTTATTTGATATTCATCCACATGAATTTAATTTAGTAAAGCTAATGGGGGTGGATCTAGATAAGAATTAGATGATGAGATTTCTACTCAAAATATAAGGGATTCTACATCTTCATCACATATCATAATTTTGTTCTTTTTAAAATAAATTTTCACATCATATATTGAAATCTACTCCATACTAAGGATTATTTAAAATTCAACCTTAATTATTATTATAAGGTTAGAAACTAAATCATATTTACATGCCAAAAATAGATATTACTGAAACATGTTTGTTGCAATGCGACTTTCCTTAAGAGTTTTGACCGATAACTCCCCTACTAGATAAAAAAGGAAATATCTAATTTTCATGGAAAACTATGTTGATTTAAAAGAGTTAGATGATACGTAATCATATAAAGCATTGGATAGATTTGAAGATAGGATTAATGTACTTGAAACAACCACATTGGGTACTTCTACTTTAGGTGTAGTGATCACACAAGCTTGTCTATATCCCCTTGGTATCTTCTATAGTAGATTCCCATAAAATTTGGGACATTTATTTAAATAATTACGCATTTTTTTATATTTTAAACATTTAGCATCATTTATTTATTTCTTACCCTTACAATCATTATCTCGATGGACTTTTTATCTTCACTTAAAATAAACTCCCATTCCTTTCAAACACTTCCTAAGATGATTCCTTCCACAATTTTCACATAATGAAAATTTCTTCCTTCCCTTATTCTTCTTTGGCACTTAAACTTTTTTATATTTATTAGAAGAATTCTTATTCTCTTGATTTCCCATAAAAAAATAAGATCTTTCGAATTCCTTAACCTTTTTTATGGATCTTAACACTATTTCATCACATGAAGAAGATTTTTGAGAAACTAGTTACCGTTAGAAACTTGTCTTAAGAAAATCAATGAAATGATCATTCTTATATTTTAAATCCAATATATTATCAAAATAATTCCATGATATTCTTATGATGGTAGCCTCATATTATGCATCGCTCTCTTCTTCTATTTTCATTAAGCTACGAAATTTTATCATCATTTTAGTTCATTGGTCACAAGGTAAATATTTGTCGAAGAATGTTTCTTTAAAAGTTATCCATTCCAAGTATTCTATTTCATCTTCATCCTTAGTATTTTGTATCAATGAATACCATTGATCAGTATCACCCCTGAGGCAATATAAATCCAGAACTACCTTTTCATTTTCATTACATCCCAATTGAAATAATATCTTTTAAATGGGCACGATCCACTACTCAGCTACCACCAGATTAGTAGTCCCACTAAAATATGGTGGCTTCTGCCACATAAAACAATCTAACATAGGTGTATTATGTTTATTAATCATCACGTGAGTAATTTTTCCTAATATGGTCATGATATGCTCAGATCAGACACAAACCGTGTTGACTTACTATGTGGGGAAATCCCTATTAGTTTTGGTTCCCTAGATACAAATTTTTTGTACTTTATAATAACCTATATTCATTGTTTTGAATATTAATAAACTATTTATCAAGTCATGATTTTATTACGTGTGGCATAGTATGTAAAAGTTTCCTAAGAGTAGCTATCACACTAAAAGGTCATATTAGTTCCCTACTATGATGATAACCTAGAAGTGTTATGATACTATTATTGTATATATAATCTATATCTAGATGATATTATTTAATGGACACAAATGATATAGAATATTAGGGGTGGAGACTCATAGGACCTTGAGACAACTTTTCATGGTGTAAGCATTTGGTAATATCCTATTAGATATTATGATATTGAGACCTGCTTATAGGAAATCAACATTTATATATTTCCTTTGATGTTTCTATATGAAGACATGTATATTGTCCCATCACACGCTTCCACCACACCCTGGACCTACAAGTTGTTTGAGAATGGTCACATAAATATCTATAATTATTTAAAGATCATTTATGATTTATGCATTTTTAATTTAGTTTTTCAATTCAATTTTAATCATTCTTTTATTTCAAATTTTGAGGAATTTTTCTTCGTCCTTTTTTTATCATAGATATAATAAAAATAATATATTTTATGATTAAAATAAAATTGAGGAACTCATCTATAGGTAACAAGGATTTTGTCTAGATAACACAACAGTACACATCGTGTAGTCATATTCAATGCACCCGGAGTTAATTCGACAATTACTCAATCCATGTGCATTTATGATAAATGGTGTATTTAATTATTACACCGCATATTTATTGGGATAGACTGGTGTATTGTCAGCCGAATTACACACTGTATAGCCCATGCACATGTCGTGTAGTCCCTTTGAGTCACAAAAGGTCGTGTATTCCATACATGACCTACCAGACTGGTGACCATGTAACTCGAAGTGAACATGAAATGTAGCCCACGAAGCATATCTTTTACTCCATTTTTATTGGTATGATCTACACACTGAGTCCCTAGCCAGGTACCTCTAATAGGCAGTGACAGATGTACATGTTGTGTAGTGCGTCTACACATGCTGTGTAATTATACCAAATTACTCATATTTAAAATTTATCTATTATATTATGTAATCCATGAGACATGTTCTTGCATGTGTTCATTAATATTATTGGACTATAAATGTTATGGAATTTTAATATATATACAAATAAATGTTTAATTAATATATGTGTAATGTTCAGATCTGCATATCGTATATGATTCGTATTACTGTTATTATGCTACATGTATTTAAGAATAACACATGAACAAAAAATCATTTAATTTGTCTAATTATATAAGTAATGAATATATGTGACAAGTCATGTATTCCATATCTCACAAAAGGTAAAACTATATAAGAGTATAATATATTGTGGGTACATTCATATGAGTATTCACCATGTTGCCTCCAAGTTAAATTTATGTATACAATTAATTTTAAATTAATTTAATTAATTTGATTAAAATTATTATGTATTATAATCTCATGGAAATTCATATAAGAATTAATGTAATTTTTTTGTTAATTAATGGTAATAATTAATTTATTCAAGAGTGATTTATGTTAAATAAAAACGATTAAGAATTGAATTCTAATTTTATTGAATGCATAATTCGTTGCATGAATGTGGATGACCATGAGATAGATCATAACTTTGTATGTGATTGATTTTATTTTATTTAATTTATTATAGAATTAAATTTTTAGCCACCATGAATTCTCTATTCTTATTAGGTAGGGATTATGTGCCCCTGATTTCTTTTATGTAAAACCCCTTTCCCCTCACCTGTGTGTGAGTAAAAGGTATATGTAAAGGATGGAGATCCCAAGCTAGAAGAGGTAGTTCAAGTTAGGAGTAGAGGTGAAACTAATCTAAAGTGATACATATGTGGACAAGTGGAAAACTGTAACACAAACCTTAACTGGTTCTACATTTTTTCCCCAAGGTCATTGGTTAGTTTATTAACCTCTATATAAAATAACCATTAGTATAAGCTCATAATAATAATGCCTTATTATTTTATTTCTCTCAAGTCTTATGATTATTTCATTATGGATGTCTTTTCACAATCACATTATTTAATAAAATTAATGAGCATTCAAGATAAAACATAAATAAATTGTCTTATGCATAAATATTTCCTAATACATGGTTAATTACTTAATTAAACACACTTAATATTAAAAAGAATGTGATAATGATAATAATTGTAAATTTTTTCATAAAAGGATAAAATCCATCAATTATATATATTATGTCTATATAGCCTTCCAATACAACAGTTAGAATCAAACTGTTGTTCAAAGTGATTACTAATAAAAAGTTGGGGGGTGATTTTAATAGTTGAGGAATTCTAACTTGATGTTTTGGGTTGAGTTAACTTAGTTCACATCAAGGGTTGACTGCCAAAGTTAGACCTACTGTAACCGAGAGGCAAAGGTTAAGGAAACACAGATTAAGGATTTTAGGATTGGGGAGTCCACTTAGCAGATAATGGAGCTGTTAGTTAACGTAGTTTTAATTTGGAATGCCAACCTAAAACCATTCATGTTTCTTAAAAAAAAAATGTTGTGGTAATGAAATGAGGAATATGGATCCTTTCCAAAAGAATGTCCAATGAATATGATATTTTTCAGCCAATGGTGAGGGCTATTGGGTTTCTATAAAATAGCAGGAGATGAAAAAATATAATATTTATTTATTTGTCTAAATCTTATCAAATAATGTACTAAAATATCAGCTCATCTTATTTGTATAAACAACAATAAAATTATATCAAACATATCATTGAAATTCATACTTGAGAAGGATGACATTCTCACTAGCACCAATTTACAAGAGTGTTAAAGGTTTCGAATGTCATCCTTTTCGATTAAATGAAATTATATGTGCTGCAAGAACCTTTTTTAGTTTCTCTTGATAATTAGGAAAGTGACTAAGAGTTGTCTCTCTATGAGTCACATTTGAATGATACCATAAATTTTTAATATTTCATCTTTTCATATATTTCAAAAGATCTTTTGAAGAAACATGAGGACATGGATGTGTATAAAACAATGTCTCAGATTTGGGATCTCTATCAAGAGATGGCGAGACAATATTGGTAAGAGATCTACGATTCTTTGTTCACAACTAATCTTGGAGAGTCTTTTCTATCCGGGCCTCACGTAGTCAAGATTATTGGCTATATTGAACACCTGAACATCTTAGGGATTAAATTTACAGATTATTTTCTTACAAATATCATACTTTTATCACATTCTAAGACCTACTCCAGCTTTATTATTAATTATAATATGATAAATATTGAGAATATACTTTCATAACTTCTTACATTAATACTCCAAGGGGAGAAGGACATGAGGCGTGATAAACCCATAATCCTTATAGTGAATAATAAAAGGAAGAACAAGGAATTTGGGACCAATACTTATAAAAAGACTAAGTCACCAGAATACTCTCCATCCAATAATAAGAAAATCCAAAAAAGGGAAAGGAAAATGAGGGAGTATGTTTTTAATGTGAAAAGTCAGGCCACTGGAAAAGGAACTACACTAAGAAGCAAGTGGGAGCTAAATGTGAATTCATTATCATGTGTAATCTTTAAATATCTACTCATTTGGTATTAGATATAGCTTATAGGGATCAAATATATATCCAAATATAGGAACCAAGAAGATTCTGAATGATTTTCTTGGGAGAGGTGGATCTGAGCGCTTGTAATAGTGCATGGCTAACTACTCTAGACATTGGTGACTACCACCTCTCATTTACTATAAGAATTATTTTGGTTTTGAAATATTGTTATTATGTGCCTACAGTTACCAAAAACATATTTTATGTATCATTACTAGATACAGATGGGTTTATTTTCCGGTTTTATTATCAAATATGTTACTCTTATAAGGTGAAAATATGTTATGGTATGTCACATTTAAGTAACTGTATTTATATATAGAATGATTAAAACCATGTTTTTGAAATCTATAACAAATCATGTTCAAATTACTCATATAACACCTAGTTGTGGCATCACTATCTTGGTCATGTAAATTAAAAGCATTTGAAAAAGCTCTACAGTGATGTTTATTTAGACTCTTTTGAGCTAAAACCACTTGAAATATGTCATTCTTATTTACAATGAAAAGTGACCAAACCTATGATTAGTAGATAGGGTTAAAGGGAAACAGAGCTTCTAGGATTGGTGTATACTGATGTGTATAGACCATTTCCAATAGATTCTAGAGGTGGATAATTTTACTTCATAACTTTTATTGATGACTTAAGTAGATATGGCTATGTCTAATTAATGTGGTAAAAGTCTTATTACCTTGAAAAATTAAAGTAATTAAATAATTAATTAGAGAGACAACATGGTAATAAGATAACAAATCTTCTATCAGATTGAAGTCACTGAAGATGGTAACTCAATATTGGTTGAAAATGATGAACCACTCTCCACCAAGGAGGTAGTAGAGAGCTTAGAAGATGAAAGATGGAAATAATACATGAATTCTGAAATCAATTCCATGTATCTGAAATAGGTTTGGGTTCTGGTCGATGAACCCGTTGATGTAAATTCCGTTGGATGTGAATGGGTATTCAAGAGAGAACTAGACATCGAAGTTAAAGTAAATACCTATGAATCATGGCTATCGGATAAAGGGTTTAAAAAGTGTCATGGAATTGACTACGGTGAAACATGTTCATGAGTTTCGATATTTAAATCCATCCAAATTCTACTTGCTATAGAGACATACCATGACTATGGGATTTAGAAGATGGATGTCAAAAAATATTTCCTTAATGGTAACCTTTAGGAAGATGTATATAAGGCACAAAAGAAGGGGTTTTGACTCCAGGTGATTACAAAATTATTTTAATGTTCTTGATATCCATTTATAGAATGAATTAGGCATCTAGGTCATAGAACATTTGATTTGATGAAGCCATACAATAATTTTGTTTTATTAAGGATGAATTTGAGCTTTGTGTTTACAAGTGTTCTAGTTGAAATGAGGTCATTATCATAGTAGTATATGTTTATGAAATATTACTTAATGGAAACAACATACCAGTATTACAGTTTTTAAAGACTGGTAAAACAAATGTTTATCTATGAAGGATATGGGAGAATTATCCTATTTTCTAGGTATCAAGATAATTCATGATAGGCCCAAGAGGATTATTAGACAAAGACAAATAAAATATGTTTAATAGATACTAAATAGATTTATTATAGAACAATATAAGAGGGTATTGGTTCTAGTGTCACATGTTTTACATATTTCTAAGAAATTGTTTCATCTAACAACACAAGATAATGATGGAATGAGTAATATCACATACAACTCAATGATAAGATCAATCATGTATGAAATTTTTTGTACAAGACATAATTTTTCCTATGCATTGAGTATGGTAGGATAATATCAAGTAGATCCAGGAGACGACATTGGACTACTATTAAGGATATCCTTAAGTATATAGGAAGAACTAAGGATATGTTCTTGGTGTATTGAGGAGATGTGGAGTTAGTCATTTGGGGATATACTATTTCTAGTTTTCCGATATATATATAAGTGATATGAAATCCAATCAGGATATGTTTTCTATCACAATGGAGGATATATGAGTTAAAAGAGTTCAAAGCATTGAGTTTTCACTGATTCTACAGAGGAGTCAAAGTATATAACATCTTCTGATGTATCCAAGGATTCCATTTGGATTCAAATTTTTTTTGAGTATCTTGATGTGGTACCTAGTACTAATGACCTATTACATTGTATTTTGATAATACTATAGTGTTGGTTCTTGAAAAAGAGTTAAGTACCCACCTATGGGCAAAGCACATACTTAGAAAGTATCACCTCTTGAGGGATTTATATCAGAGGGGTGAATTTTTATTAAGTATATTAGACACATAATAGAACATGGTGGACCCCTTGACTAAAGTCCCATATTATCATAAGCATGAATATCATGTGAGAGATAGCATGTTGAATGTTATTAGTAGTTGGATCTAGTACAAGTGGGAGTCTGTTAGATTTGTTTCCCTAGAACCAACTTCTATGTACTTAATGATAACCTGTATTAATTATTTTGAATATTAATAAACTACTTTTCCCATCATGATTGTTCTTAGATGTGACATAGTAGGTGATAATGTATTGAGGGTAGATGTCACACTAAAAGGTCATAATAGTTTCCTGCCATGATGAGAAATTGAAATTGCTACGAAACTATTATTAAATATATCTTCTATATTCAGATGATATCATTTAAGTCACAAAAATTATATAGGCTACTAGGGTTGGAGACTCATAGGACTTTGAGACACCTTCTCATGGTGTATGACCTTGGTAATATCTAGCAGGATATATTGAGAACGAGACCCGCTAGTAGGAAATATATATTTATATGTGTTATTGGATATTATAATCTATGGATGTGTGTATTGGTATTTAGATATTAAGATTATTATTAATGAGAACTATGAGTCATTTACTTTGATGTATCGACAAATACCATGACAACAGAAGCTCTCGATGAGATAAGATACATTGGGTGCGTCACGATTAATATTGCATTAATGAATAATGTGAGAATGAATTTGTCCCTTATTTTCTTTAACATATGTTTATATCAAAATCCATTTGATTGAAATGATATATCATAAATAAATCCATTGCCATGTTGTTCTATAATGAAGTTATATTTTGGGGATGTCAAAGAAAGAGACATCGAGTATATATATTAATGGTACTGGTATGTAACCTCCTTGATTTGAAATATCCTAATAAAGGGGTTATATTACACAGTAAGTATTTGTGTGAGGTAACATGTCGTTTCAGCATTAACTTATTTCTCTATGCGTGCCTTGACATGTTTCTAGGTGCTATTCATAGACTTTTGGCTGCTTCCCCTAATTCCACTAAGAAAGAGTCCTAAAGGGACACACACTAAGTGTATCTGGTATCTCAGTTAAATAATATATTATTTTTTATTATTTAACATGTTGAATAAATATTATTCCCATATGTGGTTCAATAATTATTCATGTTTTATTGATTAGATATATTCTGTTACTAGTAATTCGAGCAAATATAATGTGAGTTGAATATTAAATAAATATTTTATTTCTATTTTGGGAAAATAATATTTATTTATTTATTGGTGAATAGTATAGTTATATTTGTTATATAAATAAATATTTATTATTAAAGGCTCGATAAATATGTAGGAATGAAGGACTGAGTTTTTAGGTTCTGTGAGAAATAATAAATATTGAATATTATTTGATTGAATAAAATTTAAATTAATTAGTAAGTTAGTATCATGTTGATAAATAATAATATTATTACTATTATTTGAAATGGGGTTTCTCTAGGATTAAATAAATACTTAAGAGAACTTGTGAAATAATTTTATTTAACCCTAGTGATATATAAGCACAATTATCTTATTTTCTCAAAAGAGCCAATTCTTTTTTTTGGTTGTGCACAAAAATTTTGAAGATTCCTCTGAAGTTTGGGAGAGTTATATTCTCTAAGAAGGCTCCCAATAATGGATAGAAATATTCATCTAACAGATCAAGGAGACTGATTTGGAAGCAATTCTCATAGCGATCAAAGGTAGACGACGCAACCACATGGATCTGCTATTCTATCACTCGGAGATTCATTCAGCAACGTCTGGATATTTTTGGAACAGATGTGAATCACAACAAGAGGGAATATAAAATTTATTATTATAATGCAATGATGGTCAATCAAAAATATATTACCATATACATCAAAAAATATATAATTCCACCTAAGGTAATTTTTTATTAAATTAAATTAATTATAAATAATATGTGATGATCCTCTCTCTGGTTACAACACTTTATCCATTTTATATAATATTTTATTTAATTCAATTGATCATTATGTTCAATATTGTGTAAAATATCGGATTAATCATTGATCATGGAAAAAATAAAAGTTGGGAACCACCCATCGCACGCTTCGGCTGTGCCCAGAACCTAAAATCTTTATATTGAAGGCATGTATTATTTACCTTTATTCCATTAGGTTCCATCTCTAAATAATGGAACACACTAAATTTTCTCATAACCATCATGAGTATTGAGAGAAAAATTTACTATATGGGATTATTATAATTCTCATGTTTACTGAACACCTAGTTTCAACGGTTTCTACTAAACTTTCTATTATACTAACTCTAAAAACCACGTACCCAATATCCTAGAGTTGGTTGTCAGTTTTCAATAATGGAATAGATACGAGAGATTAAATCACCAAATATTGATAAGTTTAATAGTCATGAAGAACTAGATACATACACTCTTCCCAAATTACATTGGTAAATAAACATAGAACATAACAAAGGAAAATAAACTACTTCCAAGACACTTATTCAAAAATTCCATCTTTATTACCTAGGTAAGGAAAATTATATGGCCTCAGCCTTAAAAATTAATTAATCTTGAGATAAGTAAAAAATTTGACTTTCATTCACTTTAATGATCATTTCAGGTTTAGAGTTTTATAGAATTAGGCCATAACTCATACATAAAAAAACAATAGAAATACAATATGGACACTTCTAACAGTGTCCATTTCTTCTATAAAATAAAATTTTTTAAAATGAATTGTGGTTTGTTTTCATGTTTAATCATAACCTTTTCTTGATACCATCCTTGACTATATTGTTTTTAAATCATGTGAAAAATATTTCAAAACATTGGATGAGTATAAAAAATCTTATTAAGGGATACAAAAATAAGAAAATTTCTTAGTCTTGTGAAAACATGAAAACCATGAATACATTATAATAAAGTAATACTTTTCACCTTTAAGATGTAGTAAATACTCTTCACTGAATATAAGATCATTTCTTACCCTTTTTTAAACAAAAATATTACCATAAAACCCCTATAAATCAACATATAACATATAGAGGTAACTTGGGACATAATCATACTTAAATGGAATAACTATACGGTCGACTTCCACACATATCACTAAATGGAATATTTATATGACTGAATTTCATACCCAAAGAATTGGTGGTGATAATCTAACCACCCATCCATGGTTTGTCATAGAACCACCCATATTTTTTATCACATAACCACCTATATTTGGTTTATCATGTTACCACTCATCAAATCTCCAAGCACCATTATATAATCATAACACATGAATGATTGCAATTATCATCATTTAACTCATAAAATTTCATTTGAAAGATGAGGAAAATATTTCAAGATATTGAAATAATCTATCAATTTTTAAAACCATTTTCAATACCAAAATACCCAAAATGGGGATAAGGGATTTTTTCCTTTTAAAAACATTAAGGATTATAAAGGAATATAAATATCAAATAATAGTTATGGTGGTGGAGAAATCATTGTCACCACATATGTTAAAAACATTACTTTTTCATTTAGTGAAAATCATCATTTAAAAATATTCCCTTCTGAAAATGGTAGAATGAAATTAAATATTAAAGGATTTTTTATACACCATATAATATAAGGAGGTGTATATTATAAAAAATATGCCTCAATCAAAGGATATTTATATGAAGTCCCTTACAAGGATCGTATCATTAGATTAAGGATAGATCAATGATATAATTTAGTATGACAAATATAAATACAACAAATATAATTGGATATTCAGTGTAAAAAAATCATTGGTCATCCACAAATATTATTGAAAAAAAACCAATGACCTAGATATTTAACTCAATAAATTGAGATTCAGTTAAGATTTCCTTACCTTGAGTCCGACTTTCATCATATGTTCTCTATTTTCCTAAATAATAAGCATTGGTTAGTTTATAATTTCTTGATAAAAATTTTCAATTTTATTATTCCTTTTATATCACTTATTACCATGTTATAAAAATTACATAACTATTTATTGTCATATCAGATGATTTGTTGATATTCAGTACTTGAGTAAAAAATGAACTTGTTTTGATGTAAATTATCCATGTTGTCTAAATTGGATCATCTACAGAATAGTATTAATGAATTAAATATCAAATATATCTAGTATATATGTATTTATAATAATCCATAATATTTGGAGATAATAAATGAAATACACCGTTCATGGATACAGTAGGTCTTGCGTACACATAGACTATACTTTCAATTCTTTGTCATAATAAAAGAATTAAAATTTAATGATATAAATTTATATTATAATTCCTATATTATGTTAATGTCATATATTTTTCATTGGTTCAATAAAACCATCCTTTATATGTTCTATGTATAGTGGGAACGAGTCATATCGCTTTGAGGGGGAGGTAGTCCACACATCCTCAAATGAAATTATCATATTTTCAAAACATGGAAATCATAAAGGTATTTTATAAATAAAAATTACAGAATCATAGAGAAAATATAAATATAATATATATCATATGTAAAAATAGTGTTCATTATATTTCCTATATGAGTGGTGGTAGGTCAAAACTGAACAATCATCATTTCGTGCGGCAGCAGTTCGCCGTACACAGAAAGAGTATGTTCGTTACCCATTAAATGGAGGTGTGTATAAGTGTAAATTGAAACCTTATCATAAAACAACATAGTATATTTTGGATACTATTTTTTTATGTAATATTATAAAAATAATAGTTTAGGGAGTGGATAAGGGAAAGGAAACTAAAAAGCATGAGAGAATGTTTTACCTCTTCATTAGGTAGCTTCTTTTGGTTTATTCCAAAAGGATTTCTTGTGAGGATTTATACCCTAATGAAGGATTATAAGATTAGGGGAGGGATTATAGTAATAGGTTTGGGAAGGTCTTGGATTAACCAAAGGGTTCTTGAAGGGTGAGTATTAGAGAAGAGTGTATATCTTTTATAGGAGAGGGAAGGGGCACCCTTGGATACTCTTAAATTAGTAAATTAATAAAAAATTATTTTTGAATTAAAATGGATTAAAAAATTGATATGACAAATATTATATAAGGATAGTTCAAAATCATCTCATAAAATAATTTTTATACATGTATTGATTTTATTTTAAACCTTATCTTTTTAGTTTATCCTTAATTATTCTCTTTTAATGTTAACTGTGGAAACATCATTTTAATTATAAAGAGGCTATTAATTTTACTTATATGAGATAAATTTCCCAAAATTGGATAATTAATGAAATAATAGACCTTATAATAGTCAGTTTTTGAATTTAAAATATTTTTAGTATTTGTAAATAAATAAATAAATTACTATTTTTATAAAACATCAAATATGATACTTTTTACACTATTCATTTTATTAAAATTAAATAAAATCTAAAAGTAGAGATAAATTTTAAACAAACCATTTACTAGTATTATAAAATATCATATTCACCTAAAAAAATCATGTATGACATAAATTATTTCAAATAATATTTATTTTATTATTTATAATATCATTTATTTGATTCTTTCACTAATAAGAAATCACGACATCATCATCGTTTCATAATTAAATCTAATTATTTAATATCTAAAAATTATAAATAAAATATCATGATGTAGGAGATATTTTTATATTTCTAATTAATATTTATAGTCTAGGTTATCACTTATATAATCCCATATTCAAATTGATTTAGTAAGAAGATGTATGTTTATAACATATTTTTCTTTACTTTAAATTAAAAGTTATAAGCATCATAATCAAACCCAAGTGGCTTAAAAATGCCAAATTTTCATCCCAAGGGTTTTCGTGGTTAGAAATATCTCATACAACAGTATTAGGACAAATTTCAGGGTTTTTATATTATTATAATTTTATTTTTACATTTATTTACCTAATTTACACTTTAAACATGGTAATTAAAAATAATTACTAAAGTTACTATTCACAATGTCAAAAAATAAAAGGGATCTATTTACATAACTTGGAACTTATAATTTCAAATATGGAATCCATTTTTCTAAATTAAAAACACATAAGTTTCAATAATTAATTTTAAACTAATCCTCGTTGTCAAAATAAGAAAACATGTTTTTAAAAAGTAAAATCCATCAAAAGATTGGTGCATGTTTATATGTAATTTCAATGTAAAATTACATCCAATGACAAAAATTTGATTAAATGATAAAAACTTATTCTAATTATAATTTAAAATAAATTAAATATATAATCTAACAATATAACTAACTTAAATTAAAAACAAATTTTAAATTGAAATGCAGTATTTTTCACTATTCATTAAAATATGAATTTTATCAAAAAAATACCAAAATTTAAACCAAAGTAAAATTTTATGTTATGATTCTAAATAATTTGTTTATTTTCTCAAATAGTACTTATAAAAGTGTCCTAACTATATTTAAAAAGGTTTCTCCATCAAAAGGTGGTAAAAATTCCTTTTTTAAAAAATACATCTTTTATACTTAAAATTGATTTCGTTCTTATATATTAGATAGAGAACATATAATATGAATTTAAAAAATAAAATTGAGTTTAAATTTCATTAATATAATCCATCAAGAGTGATATGATTTTATAAAGAAAAATATTCTCATTTAAATAGGTTCTTATAAAAACACAACCTTTATATTCAATTTTTTTATTTCCATTTATAATAAATTTGGTAAGAAATGAATCATTATATAAATATATGTAAACCATATTTTAATAATTTCATTAATACTATTCGTTCCCTCTATTCCAAAGACTATGTTATAATGGTAACATTTAAATAATAATATTTAGTTGTTCGTTTAAGCTCGATGTAGCATATCATGTACACTATTGAACATAGGGTTTCTTTCTTGAAACTCGAGATGTTTGATACCAAACAACTTAATAAATTTATTACTCACAATTTGAATTTTTGTTTTGTAACTAGGGTGTGAATTTTCAAAATACCATTATTTCAATCCCACATTAGAAAAAGGGTTAATACAACTACCACTTTAAAAGAAAGAAAGAGAGGTATAAAGGTCACCCGAGATAACACATACTATGATTCCGTGTTGGAAAATATGGATATGGAAGAAAAAATAAGTGTCAATTTTTGTTGGAGAGTGATAGAAAATATGATTAGGATAAATTTAACATTTATAAAACCACAAAATTGTGATGGGTCAAATGGTCTTTGATTTCGTAGAAGGAAAACTAAATGGAAAACCTTTTTATTTAAAATTCCATTTCATAATGTTGAGGAATTTATTTACAAGATTGACTAAGAACATAAGCAAACATATTTACTTTTCAAGTAGAGTTTCATCCTCTAATAAATTTATACCACAAACTCATCTTTTCTCCAAATGACGAGTATTCAAGATGACTTGGTCTCATCAAAAGCACTAGAATAAACTTCTATAGAATCAAATAATCAACAAAAAAATTGACTATCTATTCATCCTGTCTTGAAATATTAACCAAAAACAAAAAGGATAAGATAAAATCAGATAAGTCCCCCAATTGAATAAACCATTTTATGAAGAAAAACTACTTTTAATATCCAAAATTCAACATAAATATCAAAATTTCAACAAATAACATTTGAAAAATAATTTCTCTTAAAATTCCTCAAAATAATCAAAACTAAGATTGAAACCCAAAAATTAAAAGGATTTGAGAACATAGTCTTCAGAGATAAAATTTAATATTTATCTCAAAATAACATCAAACACTCTTAATATCTCATACCAAATAGTAATTAACCTAATCACATTTTCTCCAAGATAGGTTAATAACTCCCATAAATAACCCGAATCACTATAAGTCCTCTATAAAAACTTAGGTTCTTCTAAAATAAAATTCAACCATTTTTTATCAAATAAAATACCATTGTATTCTATTTTCCTTAGGCATATAGGTTTCACAAAATAGCGAATGTATTCTAAAATAACATGTATCAATCAATCCCTATATAAATTTCCAATACCAAGGATATACATTTTATAAAACAAAATTTCCCTGAGTCAACTTCATCTTATTCCATAAACAAGTTTAACTAAAACAAATTCTTACAAACCGGGACTACATGTAGGCAAGTGGAAGGAGATGCACCATTTTCACCCTTTATTTGTTGGTTTGATTCCTACGGACTTTCCAGACATGACATGTTGTCACCCATCCTATAGGTTGTCCTTTTTCTAAAACTATATAATTCTTATAATATTTTAAAAAATGGGATAAAATACTCAAAAATAACGATAACATATTCTAACCTCAATTTTTATCTTATCCCTTTCATTTTTCATCCTAAAAAGTAATAAAAGACAATTACCACAAAATATATGTCTCCAAAAATAACATTAATCACCATAAAATTTCAGAACATAGAGCCTCAAAAGGGATTTCTAAAAAATTGAACTTCTGATCAACCAAAAAATTATAAACTCATATGATATCCTTATTTCATAAGAAGACATCATAACACCTAAATTTATCTAAAACAACCTATGACACCAACTATAATTCCCCAGCCTTAAACATTACATAATCTTGAGATAAGCCAATAATTTGAATTTCATTCACATCGAGGATCGTTTCAGGTTTAGAGTTTTAGAGAATTAGTTCATAACTCATACATAACAAAACAATATAAATATAATGTGGACACTTCCAACATTATCCAATGACATTTATAAAAGAAAAACATTAAAAAATGAAACATGGTTTGTTTTCATGTTTAATCATAAATTTTACTTGATCCCATCCTTGGATATATTCTTCATTAAATCATGTGAAAAACATTTCAAAACTTTGGATGAGCATAAAAAATCTCTGTAATGGATACATAAATAAGGAAAACAATTAGTCTTGAAAAAATATGTAAACCATGAATACTTTATCATAATGTAATACTTTTCACCTTTAAGAAGTAGTAAATATTTTTTGCAGTGTATTAACTCATTTTTTACCCTTTTTGAAACTAAAATATTACCATAAAACCCATAAAAAAGATAACATATAAAGGTAGATTGGTACAGAATCAATATTTAATGGAATGACCATAAAAACATCTTCCACACATATAACTACATGGAATAGCCATACGACCAACTTTTATACCCAATGTATTGGAGGTTATAACGTAACCACCTATCCTTAGTTTATCACAGAACCACCCATATTTTTTTTATCATGTAATCACCCATAATTGTTTCTTTATGTAACCACCCGTCAAATTACCAATCACCATTATATAATCATAATACATAAAAGATTGCAATTTTCAACATTTCACTCATAAAATTTCATTTGCAATCATAAGAAAATATTTTAAGATACTGAAATAGTCAATCCATTTTCAAAACATTTTTCAATACCAAAATACCTATAGAGGGGATAGGGATTTCTTTTTTTCTTTTCAAAAATAGTAAGGCTTATAAAGGAACCCAAATATTAAATAACGATTACCACAACATAGAAGTTGTTGTCGCCACATACGTTAAAAACATTCCTTTTTTCATTTAGTGAAGCAATTCATATAAAGAAATTCCCTTTTGAAAATCACATAATTAAATTAAAACTATAAGGATTTTTATACACTATATAAAATAAGTTGGTGTATATTATAAAAAATATGCCTTAATTAAAGGAGATTGAGACGATATCCCATACAAAGAACGTATCATTTCATTAAGGATAAATCAATGACATAATTAAGTGTGAAAAGTATAAATACACCCAATATAAGTGGATATTTAGTGTAAAAAAATCATAGGTCATTCACATATATTCTTGAAAAAACAAAACCAATGACATGGATATCTAACTCAATTAATCGAGATTGAGTTAAGATTTCCATTACCTTGAATCTGACATGTCTTGTACATTATTTATTTTCATGAATAATAATGTTAGGTTAATTTATAATTTCTTAAGAACATTTTTCAAGTTTTTTATATCTTTTATATCACTTATTATCATGTTATAATAATTATATAACTATTTAAGATCACATCAGAAGTTTTGTCGATATTTGGTACATGAGTAAAAAATGAACTTGTGTTGATGTAAATTATCCACATGGTCAAAATTATATCATTTAAAGAATAATATTAATGAGTTAACTATCATAGATATCTATTATATATCTATTTTGAAAAATCTAGGATTTTTGTAGATAAGAAATGAAATGCATCATTCATAGAGACGATAGGCCATACGTAGGCATGAATGCTACTTTCATTTCATTTTCATACTAAAAGAATAATCATTAAATGATATAAATGTTTATTATAATGCCATTATTATATTAATGTCACATATTTCTCATAGTTTTAATAAAACCATCCTGTATATGTTCTATGTATAGTGGGAACATGCCATATCCCTTTGAGGGGGCAGTAGTCCACACTTCCTCAAACAAAATTATCGTATTTACACAACATGAAAAAAAAGGTATGTTAAAAATAAAAATTACAGAATAATAGAAAAAATATAAATATAATACCTATAATATGTAATAATAGTGTCCATTATAATGGGCATAATGATATGTGGTAGGGGAATATTGAACAATCATCGTTTCGTTGGGTAGTAGTTTTTCTTACATAGAAACAATATGTTCATAACCCATTAAATGGAGGTGTGTTTAAGTTTAGATAGAAAATTTAGAATAAATACATCCTAATATATTTAGGATATTGGTTTTTTATTTAATCATAGAATAATAAGAGTTTTGGTAGTGGATAATGGAAATGAAACTAAAAAGCATGAGAAGGTGTTACCTCCTAATCGGGTAACTTCTTTTGGTTTATACCAAAAGGCTTCCTTGGTATGATTTCTTTGCTAAAAGAGGATTTTAAGATTAGGGGAAGTATTCTAGGAATATTTTTGGGCAGGTATTGGCTGAAACCAAGGATTCATGAAGCGTGAGTACTAGAGAAGAGAGGGTACCTTTTTATAGGAGAGGGAAGGGTCACCCATAGAAACTCTTAAATTATTAAATTTATATAAATTAATTTTTTAAATTCAAATAGATAAAACATAATATATGTCTAATAAAATATGTGTATATTTTAAAATCCTCTCATCCAATAATTTTTATACATGTATTGATTTTATTTTAAACCTTATTTTTTCGGTTTACCCTTAATTATTCTCTTTTAATTTTTATTATGGAAACAACATTTTAATTATTAATATGATATTAATTTTACTTATATGGGGTCAATTTCACATAATCAGCCACTTAATGAACTTTTAGACTTTATTGTAGTATCTTTGTGATTTTAAAATATTTTTATTATTTTTAAATAATTTATTAAATTACTATTTTATTAGAACATCAATTATGTCAATATTTACAATATTGATTTTGTTGAATTTAAATAAAATATTAAAAGAGATATAACTTCTAAAAAACCATTTAATAGTTTTATAACATGTCATATTCACCATGAAAAATCGTTTATGATATAAATTATGTCAAATAAGATTTATTTTAATATTTATAATATCATTTATTTTATTCCTTCATTAATAATGCAATCACCACATCATCATTGTGTCACTATTAAATTTAATTATTTAATGTCTAAATTTTTTAAATAAAACACCATGATTTATGAAATCTTATTATATTTCTATTAACTATTTATTGTCTAAGATATCACTTATATAAATCTATATTAATGTTGTTTTAGTAATAAGATATATGTTTATAACATATTTTCCGTTACTTTAAATTAAAAGCAATAAGTGTCCTCATCACACAAAAGTGGGTTCCAAAGGACATATATTCATACCAAGGGTTTTTTGGGTCCAATATATCTCATAAAATAGGATTAGGACATTTTTTTGGTAGTTTTATCTTATTCTAACGTTATTTTTACCCTTTTTTACCTGATTTACCCTTTAACTGTGATAAATATTTTTTTTCTAAAGTCACTATTCATAATGTCAAAAAATAAAAGTTACCTATTTAAATAATTTGGAATTTATAATTATAAATATGGAATCCATTTTTATAAATTAAAAACATATAATATTTAGTAATTAATTTAAAATTAATCCCTATAGTCAAAATGAGAAAGCATGTTTTTAAAAAGAAAAAACAATTAAAATATTAATGTGCATTTATAACTAATTTCAAGGTCAAATTACTTAAAATGACCAAAATTGTATTAAATTATAAAAAACTAATTTAAATATACATTAAAAACAATTAAATATTTAATCTAACAATATAAATAACTTAGATGAAAAAACAGTTTTGAATTAAAACGATGTATTTTCACTATTAATTAAAATATGATTTTTATCAAAAAATTCCAAAATTTCAAATAAATAAAATTTTGATTTACTGATTCCAATTAAAAAGTTTATTTTTCAAATAGAGCTTATAAAAGTTTCAAAAAGTATATTTAAAAAAGGTTCTCTATCAAAACATTGTAAAAATGCCTTTTTTGAAAAATACTTTTTTTATACATAAAATTGATTTAGTTCTTATATGTTTTTTATAAAACATATAACATGATTTTTAAACATCACATTGAGTTTATATTTCATTAATATAATACAAAAATATTTATATGATTTTATAAAAAAAATTATTCTCATTTAAATAGGTTTTCTTAAAAACACATCCTTTATATTCAATTTGTTTTTTATTTCTATTTACAATAAATTTGGTAACCAATGAATCATTATATAAACATGTGTAAACTATATTTTTAAAATTCAGTTAATACTGTTCATTTATTCTATTCCAATGGCTAGGTTATATTTGTATCATTTAAATAATAATATTTAGTTATTCATTTAAGCTCGATAGAGCATATCATGTACGCTATTGAACATAATGTTTCTTTCTTAAAACTCAATATGATAAAAAAATAAAGTGTGATCTAAAATGCTCAGTTAGGGTTACATGAATCAATAAAATAAATTTCAATAAGGCATAATCATTATGGAAATGTAGATAACTGAAAAAAAACATGTCATCAATAAACTGATAATATAAATAAATCCATAGATTTTTTCATAATGAAAATATAATGGAATACAATAAATAAATACTAAATGATGAAAATAATTAATCATTGGAAATCATTTATCTATTACATGAACCATTATACCATTAAGACAGTTTAATTCTGTGGGTAAAAACCGATCTAATTCTTCTTGGAAACAAACAAAAAGGGGTTTTCACCATTTTTTTGTCACATGATACCAATAAATGCATTGAAGGACTATATATAATCAGGATTCACGATTCACTACAAATCCAAATCATTCTTTATACATAGATTCAATTCCTAACATATGAAAATATTTGCATCGATTAGAGGATACAGATTCTTCAGTATTTCCCTAACTAAATCAATATTCAATGAAAGAACCATATGTAAAAATGGTACATGGATAAGGAAATAATAATATCCATGATACAATAAATATGTATATTTAATGAAATATTTAATGAATTATGATCACAAATTAAAGGAAGGTATACACACACCACACAAAATGAATAAGTTGTGAATAAGGAATAACCAACGAGAATATCATAATGGTGTCCAATAAAGTGAAATTATGTAAATAAATGTTTAATAACCTTTACAAATGAGCCTCTTCGGTGTGGTTTAAGGGAAAATACTAAAAAGGATTTAAAAGGAAAATGAATAAATATTTGTATAAAACCATAAATTAAAAAAGATGGATTTTCATGATAAAATGAATGATTCTGGAAGAATATTGGTAGATTAAATCAGATTATGGATGCTACTTGAAAATGGGTATGAAATTGGGAAGTCTCCTTTAGCTGAACTTACTTATTAGAAAGAGTTGAAAATGGATCCTTATAAAACATGTATTTATCATCAAATAAATAAGAATTTTGATTATTAAATATATTTTGAACATACACAAAGAATTTAGGAAAATTAAATAATAACAATTTAGAATTACATTAGGGTAAATAGAGAGAATGAGTAACCCAAACGAAAAAATGGATGTTCGGGGAGAATCAGTTACCTAATGTTTGAAAGTGTTCATTACTTGAACTTAATTTCCTTGATAATGAAATTAGATTCATTAATATTTTAATTAAGAACTTATTCAACATTTAATTTATTTTTTAAATTTTTTTATGTTCATTTATTTCCTATTAATGACTTATAAGATTCAATTTTATTATTCGAGTGTTCATTTCCATGGTTTTCATGATAGGTTCATTTTTATAAATGATTTAGAGATCATGTAAAATAGGAATAATTATCCAAAATTGAAATTATATGTTATTAATGAAATTATATAAGATTAAATTCTCTCATTTATCATTTTTTCAGATATGAGGATGATTCATTAGATAAAATATTAATGATAACCTTTTAGATTATTTTAGTGTTTTTTGATCATCAGAAAATAGTTTCGTTTTATTAAAAAATATTATGTAAATATAATAGTCCTAGAATGATAAATAATTTTTAATATAAATTTCACATTCTGTTTTGAAGATTATAATAGTTTTATGACCATCATTGAATACAGTAATGGAAAATGAAAATTCATCATCCACGATGGTGGTAAATCGACACATCATAGACGATATTTTTATTTTTACAATAAAAGGAAGAGGAGAATGAGTTTGATGATGGATTTTCCATTAACATAATAATAATGTTGTATATATTTGATTTTGGAGTTATTATGAATATTAGGATATATGATTTTAGGTAATTATAAAAAAATAAATAAAATTGAAAGAAATTGAAAGAGAAGAATTAAGGGTTTTACCTCATGAATTCTTCTACCTGAGAACCTCCTTAAGGAACTTGGGTTTTGGTCTTTTATTAATAAAAAAGTCTATTGGAGGTGGCATAGAGAGTTAGTAAGTATATTGGTCATAAATTGGACAATCTTCAAGGATTGGAAGGTGTGAGGAGAAGGTGTAGTATTTATAGTGGAGAGGAGTGTTTTTTGATTATTTGATTCACTAGTTTATTATTTTGGATCAAGACTATCAATATTGACGATTCTTGTGACTAAATACAATAAATAATGCTTGTGAGTTTGAAAAATATGGATTCTAACCTCATAAATACATCATCCATCATTCAATTATTCATATATTTGGTTAAAATGTTAAATAGCAAAAATTATTGTATTTCACTATTCACCAAAATTCTTAGAGTTCAGAAAAATACCAAAAATTTATCTTAACCATTTTTAGTTGTTTATAATTCAATAAGTAACTCAATTTTTTATAAATAATTTTCTCAATATGATTAATGTAATGTTTTTATTAATATCTACATTTATTTGTAAAATAAAAAATTTCAAATTATAACAGATTTTATGACACTTTGAAAAATTAATTAAGGTATCTTAAAATTATATTATAAGAATATGACCACAAAATATTAATTTATGAATCTATTTTATGAAAATAAATTTTCTTTTTAATCATTATACTAATTATAGAATTTTAATTAAACAAATATGTTTCACAAAAATACCAATAATTAATTTATCATTTATAAAATATTTATTTACTTAAAGTATGATAAAATTATATCATATTTCTCTTTATTATATGCCTAAATTTTATTTATACTTTCATAGGTGAATTTACTATTCTCATAGTCATATTATTATTCCTAATGTTCATGTTACTATTTAATAGTATATTACTATTCATTTAAGCTCATTGTTGTGCGAAACATAAGCTATCGAATAAATTGAATTTATTTAAGAAGACACATACCATAAAATCGTGGAGTGTTATAATCTTTTTATTTAAAATCGACAATAATATTAGTAAAAATGATAAGTGAAGTACTGAAAACTAGGAAAAAAATGTTCATATTATTTTGACAATTTTGGAAAATGATCCATAGGTTATTTGTGATGTGTAGAGATCAACCACACCTAAATATGGTACAAAATTTTCCGAGTATGACTCAAAGTGTCTGTTATTAATTTAAAATTAACATTTCATTTCAAAAAGTTTCAGTCACTAAAAATTAAGAAAACATGTTCGTATTATGTTGATAATTTATGAAAATGATTCATAATTCATTTATGATGTGTAGGAATTAGTCTCATGTAAAACTGAAACACTATGTGACCAGTATGACTCAAAGTTCATGTTTTCAGTTTAAGATGACAATTTTATAAAAAATTCATGCGATGTACTCAAAACAATGAAAACACATTCATGTTGTCTCGATACTATAGGAAAATAATCCATAATTAATTTGGGATATGTAGGAATCTTTTTCACCTCAATTTGATTCCCAATGTGACCAGTTTGAATCTAAGTGAATCATTTTATTAAAAATTGACAAACTTTTAGTAAAAAAGGCAACTTACCTACTCAAAAATGAGAAATTCATTTAGATTTTTTTGGTACTTTTGTAAAATAATATAAAAACCACTTGGGATGTGTATGAATTATAATAAAATCAATATGATACAAGATATATTCTTTATGACTCAATGTGCCTTTTATCACATTAAAAGTGACATTTTAGTTCAAAAAGTTTCACTCACTTGAAGAAAGAAAATATGATTTTGTTTCCTTGATAATTTTTGAAAGCAATTCATAATTCATTTTTGCTGTGTAGGAATTAGTCTCACATCAAAATTATGAATGACGTGAAGGGAATGAATCAAAGTTCATATTTTTATTTTAAAATGACATTTTAGTAAAAAAACAAGTGATGTACTCAAAATCATGAAAACACATTTTTATTGTTTTGATAGTTTCAAAAGATTTTCCATAAGTCATTTTTGAAATATAGAAATCTTGCATAGCTCAATATGATACATGATATTCCTGGTATAACACAGAGTGTCTAGTATCATTTAAAATTAAAATTTTAGTTCAAAAGTGTTACTCCCTAAAAACAAAGAAAAAATGCTTGGATTGTCTGGATAATTTGTAAAAATGATTAATAATTCATCTGGGATCTGTAAGAATCTGTACCAAATCCAACTGACACATAATGTGACCAGTATGACTCAATGTGAGTGTTTCTAGTATAAAATGACATTATTATAAAAACACAGTGACGTAATCCAAACCGATAAAAAACATTCATATTGTTTTGATACCATAGGAAAATGATCCATGGGACATTTGGGACATGTAGGAATAATCCACACCTCAATATGAAACATCATGTGATCATTATGAGTCCAAGTACATACTTTTAATATATAAGTGTCATTTTAGTTTAAAACACACATCACATTACCAAAACTGAGGAAACGAGCCCAGATTTTCTTCTCATCATTCTATCTTATATTACTTAATTAATTTCCCAATCATTTTTATCTTTTACTTATTTAGTTAATTTTCACATAAAAAATTCTTTAATATGAACAAGAAATGGTGTGTAGTGTAGGAATCATTTGTAACTCAATCTGATACATAGTGTTCATTGCATGACTTAATGTTTAGTTTAAAACAAGCACTTTCAGTTTAATTAATTTGTTATTATTTTTACTAAAAAATGAATTGATTTATTATATAGGTTTATTATTTTTCTCAAGCAGGGGAGGTTTTTTCAACAATAACATGAGTCGGGGAAAGGTAAAAATACCAAGGAACATTTATGTTTTTATATTTATGTAATAATTTTTACTTAATCAAGTAATTGTATAAAACAATATTGGAAATTTCTATAATATATATTTTTCTTCTTATATTTGTGTTATAAATTTTAATTTATTTCATATATATATCTACCTATTTTTTCTACTTTATAGTGTCATTTATGGTGTTTCAATGTGCTCTTATATCACATAGTAGTATTCCCCTTTATCAGTGCTACTAAATGAGCTCATAAAGGAAGGATTTATGAGTTCTTCTAAAAGTGATGATAAATTGGGCCTTTATTATTTATTTTAAAAGAACTAATAAATGGTGTCCTTTATTATTACGTTTAATAGTGCTTATAAATGGTGCATTTATCAGTGCTTTTTTAGGGATGATAATGGACCCCTTTAACTATGCTTTTCTAGTGTTGATAAAATCCATGAGATTTTAGTCACGCTCTTATAATTTGGTATTTTCTAGTGCTGATAAAGTTTAATTTTATCATTGTTAAATGCTTATTTTGTAGTAGTGTTAATTCCTTTAGTTTTTATATATAAGATCCATGAAATCCAAAAATATATTACATTTATTTTCCTTATTTATTAAATTCAAGATAATATCTATATTTTTAACATGGATATTCAATTTATTTGGCTCAAGGTAATCCTTCCATTTAATGTTCTATAATCCTCATAATATTCACCTTATATTACTTTTTTCATTTGAAAAAAATATACAAGTTTTCTTCTTCTTGTTTGACTACTTTATTAATCATGTATTATTATTATTAAAGTTCCATGCATACTACCATGTGGTTTCAAGATATTGAGTAGCGGCATTATTTTTTCCAAGACTTAAATTAAAAATAATATAATAACATAATTCTATTTTAATCAAGATACAATATTCTCTTTCATGAAAAGGTCACTAGAATCACAGTCTTCAACTCTACAGAATATTCCAGGGAACAATTTGTCTACACTATCTTTGAACAATGTTTTCATTAATTTAAAAGGAAATTATAGTTAATATTTCTGAAATGACCCTTAATAAATTGATAATTTCCATATTTCAAAAAAACATTAAATATTTGGGTCTCTCTAATGACTCTTATAGAATAGAAATGACTCTTATGGAGTGGTCCAAAAACTCTTACGGAGTGTTAATGATTCTTAATAAAAATCCTTTTTCATCAAATGACTCTAACAAATTTTTCAAGAGATTCTCATGGAATGGGACTAATTCTTAAGGAACAGAAAATTATTCATATAGTGTGTTATAATTACACTTATAATCAATAGTAACTTCTCTATAATTTCACATTATTTTTAATCATGATAGAAATGATTCTTATTGGTTGAATCCAATGAATATTATAGAATTTATAATTATGTAACTTCAAAGAAAAACAATACAAACTAGATTCTTCTAGATTAATTTAATGTAATACAAAAACTCTTCCAATTACACCAAAGGATTTTATATCCTCCTCTTGAAAAAAATCTCAATTGAATATAAATCTAAAAACACAATATTTTTTACAGTATATTCCTAGATATTATATGATAAAATATTTTAAGAATCCTTATCCCATGAATTCTTTGATCACATGTGATTAATAAGAAATTAATTAAAAATGGAAAAACATAGTGGTTTTATATTGAATCCTCAAAGAAAAATTACTAAGATCACTATGAGAATATAGATAAAAGGACACACTCTTAATCCTAGTGATAATGGAAAACTCTTGAATTTTATCCCATCATCAGCAGATCCCCATGTATCATTTTTATATTTATGGATTTTCATTTTAACACACTTTCTATATTTCACTCCAACTACTGAAGACACACCTCAATAATATTGTTTAATTTGAAAAATATTTTGATAAAGTTTTGTGTAGTTATAGAATGATTATGAATTAAATTGAAGAAAATTATAAGGGAAACTCTACTATAAAGAAATTTAATAAAACATTATGAAAACATTAGTGATGAGTGAATTGAGATTTTTATAAATATGGTTCCCAAATAATTCTTTTATTAAAATGACTTAACAAACTATTCTTTTTTGAAAATCTTAATACATTTTAAAATGTATGTTTAAATAAAGAAATAAAAGTGAAGTAAAGTAGAATTATTTAGATCTATTTAAATTACCTCCCTATGAGATTAATTATTCCATAAAAAGGCCCCCTTAGGAAAATAAATATACCATCCTAACTGTTCTCTCCAATCAGTATTTTTGAAAATAGAAATAGGGAGTTAAATTAGATATGAAATAAAATATAAATTTTTGTACAAAAATGTTGAACAAACGGAAGTAAATTTTAATTCAATGTTTGATATAATATAAAAAAATATAAATATAGAATTTATGATTTCCTTTTAGAATCTAAAAAGAATTTAAATAATTATATATTTTTCTTCTCCAACTATTTTTACTTCCATTTTAGCTCTTTTAACAGAATTTATAAAAGTGGACACCAATAATATAAGGCATCATTCTATAACTCCAATAAGTGGGTATGGTTTTCCACAATCCAAAGTCTATATTTATAATTTCTTATATATATATAAAGTATTTTGGAATTTGAGAATGATGTTGTTGATCTTTTTCCGAGTTCTTTAAATTCTTTTTATAATGTAAATTTCCTTCTTAGTGAGTATCATGGGTGTTTGAAAAAATAGATATTATTTCTAAAGGAGGGGAGATACGATTCCAAACTATATGATTTAAGGGAGTCTGGATTAGTAGATACCAAGGTTATCCGCCCATACTATGGACATATAATTTAGATTGAGATAATTGGCACATAAAAATATAATGATATTTTTATCCTATATGTGTTTTAAAGCTAGGATTACAGAAGAAAAGTTTCCTTCATGACAATATTGAGGCATAGAGATATTAAATGAATATTTGATGAAATTATGGGTTTGTGTATTTTTAATTTTGATATTATTCATGAAGTATATATGATTTTAGATTATTCCAATGTAAATTTTCAGGTATGGAATATATGATTCATTTTTTACTTGATTCCTTATTTTCAACTGGGATATTTGATTCTTATACATTATATCCATCTTAGAAAAATTATTTATTCCAATGAAGTATTCTATATTTGTAGATTTATAATTTGTGATTCCTAATTTATTCCATTCTAGTCTAGATATAATATTTTCTACGTCCTCGTATGGCTCAACAAATTCATTCAAGGGATCTTAATTATAAATTAATACTTATACATTTTTATCTTCCTTTTTATTGAGTTGAATTAATAACATTAATAATCTCTATAAACATTTCATCTTTATCATTTACTTTTGTTCTCTTTTCTTGTGTTTATTTTTCTAAATGTCATCAATAAAATATTCTTTAGATATTGTTACCTTTAAATTATATTTTTAACTATCAGCCTTCCCAATAACTTTTGGACCATAAAAATCCTCTATATTCTTTCAACATAATTATTTTGTTTTTTATATTATTATTCTATTTCTTATTTATTTTCCTTTGTTTAGGATTTCTTAGAATATAATAATGACGAGGTAAAAGATGATGATTTCCCAGTAATTGGATTAAAATAAAACTTTATCACTTTCTTATATTCAAGCATTGATTTAATATTTTTCATATGGAAATTATAAAATTGATATAGAATATTTTTATACAATAAATACTTGTGCCAATAATTTACACATTGAATAATAAATAAGAGAAAATGTGAGCATTTTCTTTGGAATATCTTCACTATCTTCACCTATTCTTCCAATAGTGACTAGTAGTAGCACATTTTTTGTGTCTTGGTTTTAAGAGACTTTTGATTTCCACCCATTTTTCGCACTAGTGGTCAAATTGAGTCTATTACACCAATTTGTTTCTTCCTGTAAATTATTTTTCAAAACTACAACCTTCATTCACTAATTTTTTTTTATTTTTTCCAGGTTATTATTTCTTTGATCAAATTTTATATTTTCTATTTGGAATATATTTGATATGTTTACTCTTTATTTCTTATGGATTTCACATACACCTTGAAATAACATTTTAAAACTTTTAATAACCATAATTTAGATCTCTTATAGTCCATTAAAAATTCGATTTATTTAGACTTATTATTTCAACACCACATTCAATTTTCTTTATTATTTCATGTTCCTTTACTTTCTAAATAATTTTTTTTTTCAGATATTGAAAATCCCTATATTGAATAACTATAGTTCTAAACATTTTAGATTGATCATTTTCCACATCAAAACTTCTCTATTTTAGAGATTCCTTCTTCTTCTTATTTTTTCTGGTGAAAAGATTGAGATATGTTTCCACATCATTATAAATATCAAAATTTACTAATTATTTTTTTACAATAAAATAAAATACCCCTAATTATTTCAATAATTAATTTTATCAAACCTGAAATAGTAAATCATTCTTCATATCATCAATCTTTTTCTTATTTTAGTTATACTCTATCTCAATTTGAATTATTGTTTCACTTGTAAAAATTTCCTCATTCACCTTATTTAGTTTTCTATATCTTTCTATCTATAATACCATAACATTTTAAAATAGTTTCTTTTTATAATCCTTTCATAAGGTATCATATTGAATTTTACTATTCTGTATCATATTGCTTCAATGTAGACATATATGAATTAAACAATATTTAAAGTCCTCATTAAATATATATATATATATATAATATTGATATCATGTAATTTAATTTTCTCTTTATATTTGTTCAATAGAAATAATAAATATTGAGTCTATAAGAACATAATAATTTTTTTGATTCGAGAAATATAATTTTTATCCTTTTCCATGGAATAAAAATAGATTTTAAATATCTTCATCCTTTTTGATGGATTAATAATCTTCTGGAATATTTTATGAAAAAAGCATATATTCATATAATAGTAGTACCCTAATCATTTATGTAAAACATTTCATGGTTGTGGTAGAATCATAACCTTCTACCATAAAATTTACAAGTGTTTTCAGATCACAAAAATCTAATTGAGACTAAGACCATAGAAATTATTAGATCAATTATAGTTTATAAAATAAAGAATAAGTTATCAAGAACGAGATAAAAATTTAATGAATATCGATAATTTGATAGATCCTCAAGATAAATTTTCTTATAGTTGAAATGATTAAGTATTGAAAAAGGAATATATAAATGGGGATTTATAAATATAAATTATGGATTTACTCTAATTTGGATGGTGTGATCTTGATAATATAAAACACTAATTCTATTGAAAACATAAATATTAAATTTCAGGACTAGTCAGATACATATGACAATTAAAATTCAAAATGAATACTAAAAATGAAAAGATGTTACTATTATAGTTTTTTATAAAATGTAATCCTGTAATAGAATATGATTCCTTTAGAAATTACATTTTTCATAAAATATAAATTCATATTCAATTAAAGGATGTTATTATGAATCAAATGAATGAGCAATTTATTTAATGTATTTATCTTCTTCCATAATATAAATATATATATATATGTTTGTGTGTGTGATACACACATGATTTAACCTTGAACATCATCTCCAAAAAAGACATATACCTAATATTTCTACCTGTGACACTCAATATTTTCTCCTGAAATATATGAAACTACAGTTTTGATTCCAAAACATTTTTGGGTAGGAAAGTGGTAGAAAACATCACCTATGGAACAAACCTATGTTCAAATATTTTTTTATTAAGGAATATTGAGTTCCTTATAAATATAAGCATTAATAGTAATGAATGATTACTTTTTCTATAAAAAGAATATTTTTCTAGTGCCACTCATTTAATATTTTTTAGAGAATGAGGAACTTTCTAGAATAAAATAGTTGGATTTTAATAGTGATATTTAGAAAAAGAAAAACCAATTTCTAATGAATCCTCAATGGGTTTCAATTAGTCTAGAAGTTTATGAAAATTATCTCTTACAGAAGTAAAGTAAAATAGAAACTTCTTTAGAATTTAAATTTAGGATTTTAGTTTAAATAATTCATTCTAATAATTGTTGGGTAATACAAAATAAACATGGTTGACATTAGATTCTAAAAAAAGTTTTGAAATACACACATTGTATTGGTAAAAAAGTTCCTTTATATAAGTATATTTATTCTATAAAATTTTATATGTTTTTTATAGCTTAGTCATGTGTTATTTTATTTCTTAAACCTATAGAAAATTATCTTCTTATTTATTTGAAGAATCTCTAGAATCTAAAGTCTTAGCCCGAAGTTATTTAATAACCTTCTCTATGAATCATGTTTTATGTTGAATAATTATAACAATCAATCGATAAATATTTTTATTGGAATCCTATTCCAAACCAATTTTTGTAGATGAGTCTTCAGTATCACTCTAAGTTTCTAGGGTGTCCAGAACATTATTTCCTTTATAATTTGGGGTTATTATGTAATATATATATTTTTAATTCATAAATGGATAATCCATCTTGATATTTATCAATTTTATACATTCATAATAGATCACATAAACCAAATCATTATTTTCATATATTTTTTTTGTATTTGACAAATCTATATATTTTGTTCTTTCAAGTTATTGTTGGTCTTAAAATTTATCTTCTTTAGAATCTCTCCCATCTGTTTTTATGATTGAGAAAATTCATTCTCACTAAAATTAACATTATGTTCATCTAGTTAAATCATTGACTTGGATAATGCTTTTGGATTTCATTTAGAAATAGGGGATATGATAACAGTTGTAACAATAATTGAAACTATTACTCAATTTGTTTTATCATCTCAATTTATCTAGTTTAAATATTTCATTAATGTTTCAATAAGTTCATATAAACTTAACCATATAATATATTAGTGGGGTAAATTTTTTTATATTGGATTCCCATTATATTTGGATAAAATAAATTGTTTCCATAACATATGATTATCAGTAATATCTTATTCACTAGGTGTAAGAAATATTTTTCACTTTAGTCTTGAATCATTGATGTATTTGTGTAATATATTTTCTATTATGAAAATATAAATTCATGATAATTAGCATAAAGTATACATATTTGGGTTTCTATAAATTCAAAAGTTCTAAAATTATTAACATAAATGTTTTTTAAAATTCAATTAGTCATTCCACCTTTGTAAATATGACTGTAGATATTCTTTATCATAAATCATAAAATTGGATTCCAAACTTATATAATTCAACTAATAGTCATTTTTTATTTCTTATGTAATGTTTAGGAAATATTTTCCCTTAATATTTAACTATTTAATCATTATCTGATTATTTTAAACTTCAGTGTTTATAAAAAATATATTTATTTCGTGTCACCAATAATCAAAATTCATACCATCAATGATAGGTTCCAAATTTTCATTACGATTCTCTTAAATTATGACTTTTAAATTTTTTACCATAGTGTAATATTGACTATTAGATATAATTGTATATGTAAAATATAGATCCTATCAGTAAAACTAGACATTTTAATAGTAATGAAGAATTTATAGGGGGTGAATCGAAGATTTTAAAATGTTATAAATATTTCCATCTTTAAGAAATATAGATCAAAAAGAACAAATCTAATTTCATTATGAACTAAATAGATTGAACTATTATAATAAGAATAAAGAACATTAAATATTATTATAAGGTAAAAAAACATTAAATTATATTAAATGAAATATGAAAAGAGAATATAAAAAAATAAAGAGAGTAGAACTAGACAATGTAATGAAGATTCAGATGAAAATCTATAAACCCTAAAAAATTATTAATTAAGGATATTTTGTTTCATATAGTAATAACCACTTCTCTTTTGACCCAAAGTGAAAAGTGGATTAAAACTGAGATTTATAAATACCTGAGGTAATAGAATGGATCATCTTCGATCAAAATACTTGAAACAATAAGTCCCATGACTTCTTTGAGATGGGGATAAAAAATACAAGCTCCATTACATAGATATTCTAAAAAACAGAAAAACTAAAATTCTCTCAATCATTGAGTTATGATAAAATATCAAATATTATCACATTTGAATGAGATACTTTATTATTAATCCTCTATTTCTTTATTTTTTTCATTCTAAAAAAAGTTTTAAGATATTCAGGATTCCAACTACTTGAAAATCACTTCAATATGTCTATCTATTTATATAAATTATATATGATTCCTTGAGTAATTATGGAAATATTATGAATAAGAAGGGGGGAAATTATGATGGAAAATATTCTTAAAATATAACATAAAAAAATTGATCCGAACATTAGTGAGGAGTAAATTATGGTTTATAAAAACATGGATATTATGGAATTAATTTTATGAAATAACTCAATAGTTTCTGCATCAATTAGTTGGATGGGGTGGATTACATTAAATCTCTAAGTGCATTAGAATAAATAATTTTTATTGTTATCATATTTTTAAATTATGTAATAAGAGAAATTATTTGTAAATAATTATTGTTATAAACAATACTATTTTTTTTTTGATAGAAATGGTTATGATTGAACTAATTATATAATATACCTAAAAAGGAGATAAGGATAGTAAATATATATCTAGGAAAAAATATTTTTTTCGATATTATTTATAAAATACAAAGGAAAGAGTTCCCACTACGTAATAGTAGTATATTTTAATGACTAAAATGTTATTCTCATAATATTTTATTAAAATCATAGAATACATCATGAGATATGAGTGTAAATAATTTCTTTGTTTGATTTTACCACTCTAGGTAATAAGTTTTATTTCCTACCATCAATGATTTTGTGTATCTGGGCATGATATTTTAGAGAATATATAGCTTCTAAGAGAATAATGGGAGTATGTTTGGGGTTATTGAAGTTAAAATTATATCAAACAAAGGAGTATACCTGTCTAATTAAAAGTGAATTTCACTTTATATACTAAATAAGTATTGAGTATATTAGTAAAATAGATAATGTAAATAGTTATATTTGGTTTCCATATTTATCTCAAAGAACATTTTACATTGAAATGTTTTAATATTACGATGATTAAAATATAAAGGGTTTTAGGTAGACATGATAAGTTTTTAACATTATAATATTTCATATTATAAAGTAAAGATGTTTCAAAACTATGTTCAAGGAGTTGAAATTTTAGAATAGTATTTACAGTCACACCATTATTCACAAAATATTTATTCATAGATTTTAATTACTAAAAAGTTTTATGGAAGGTTTTCATAGATGGTCACATAAAGATATGAAAAGAATTATATGGGGACATAATGAGTATAAATAAACCCAAAATGTATATAAAACATAATACATATATTTTAGTCTATCACATTATATTTGATTAGATGAATGCTTTTATATGGTTTTTTTGTATTCATAAAATTTTTTATATTTTAAAATATAATATTCATGGAGTATTATAATTTGTGGAAAAAATTTTAGGTAACAATAGTAATAACTTTATAGATAGATATAAATATTATCATGAAACACAAATGGTGTTTTTTTGATGATTTACCAACCATTTATAACACATGGAGTATCATACACTATGTATTTTTTACTCAAGGGCACATGTTTCATATTGAATACCCATTCATGAGGTAGGAAATATACCTATATTGATAACATTTATACTTTTATACATTTATTATGTCACCCACATGGTTGATCTAATTAAAGTGTTCTTTTGGTATAGCATTAATCATGACATTTGTTAAGGCTTAACCAAGATAGGATTTATCCTCTTATATTGGGGGTTATAAATCTAGTTCCTTGATTGAATTAAACAAATGAATGGTATAACTATACCCAAATTAGGTACACATAATATGGTAATCTATTTTGATATAGGGCATGTGATTTGATCATCTATGTGGATCAATAACAGGTAATGTGTTCATCTATCTTGATAATATTATATTTGTGAATCAAGAATCTATAATTTTTCTATACAATATTGACAAGTATTGTTTCACATGGTCAATTGATTTTTTGGAAAAAATATTATATGATTATGTGTAATTTTGTATGATATTGCCTAGGGATATATATATGGAGATATATGTGTTTGATACTGATCACTCCAAACCCATTTGTATCTGGAGTATCATTAAGATTTTATAAAGGTTTCTATTTGATTACATTTAGATTAGTGAATTTATTGTTTTTATTAGTGCTACAAAGGCCCAAGGGGTCCCACAATATAGTTTTATAAATGAGGATTAAGTTTTGTTACAAAGCATCTGTAATTTTTTTAAAGAAACTATGAATGTGTTCTGAAGGATATCTGAAATAAATTTTGGATATATTTTCAAAATTCATTTCATATTATGTAACTAGTAGTGGTGATAAATGATATCTTTCCGAAAAGGATTTTTTGGGGAACCTGAAAAGTATTTTTTGATATTGTATGACAATTTGTTACATATGATATAAAATAAAGTGACAATATTATAAGGCTATGTGGTTTTTGTATAAGCAGAATATTTTTAGGAATATGAACTATATGAAATATTATGTCAC
The DNA here is from genome assembly GCA_963277665.1 of Viscum album. Classification (NCBI taxonomy): domain Eukaryota; kingdom Viridiplantae; phylum Streptophyta; class Magnoliopsida; order Santalales; family Viscaceae; genus Viscum; species Viscum album. Next base: position 1,234,678,300 of record OY728140.1, on the reverse strand, counting down.
AATGGTTTAGAATAAGTCATGCTTTATGTTGGGATAGATCATGTTATGGGGAACGACATTATGGAGGGATGATGCACATTGAAATGTTCATATTATATATTAATTAATGGATGATTATTCTTATCCCAATATAATTTATTTTGTTATATTACTTATAATATAAATATAATTTATAATAATATCTATTATGACAAATTTTAGGGATCCAAGACACCTGGAGGGGGGGGGGGCGTGGGTGAATTAAGGTGTGAGAAGAATAAAAACTTTTTCAACCATGTATCTTTAAACTCTTACAAATTAGTATCTTGTTAACTTATCTAAAGTAACACAAATCATCCTTTATTTTAAATCTTGTTTAATCTAACCAAATTATAAAAATGTAATTAAAAATATAAATAAAATTCACACATAGATTTTTTTTTCTGTTGTAATGAATTAGATGAAGAGATAATAGGGGGATCGTGTTCCTTACTTCGCTCTTATTTTGTAAGAGATCCTCTTTCTTATATCATAAAGATGACTAAGAAGTGGAAAATAAATAAATAAATAACAACAAAAAATTATTTATAGTGTTTTCAGGAAAATAAATCCCCTAGTCTACTACAAAAATTCTATTTCTATGAGTTTGGTGATTTTTACTAGTATAATTTTTTCCAGGGACATCTACAATATAGTTCAGGAAGTTAAAAACTTTACAAAAAATATTTTATAGGGAATTATGATTATTTTATAAGGAAGAAAACTAACCACATATTAGTATACAGTGTTGACACCACACTATGACTGAGTATGAGAATTCGGCGCTTCAATAGAAAATATGTGAGATATAGATTGTTGAATAACATTTTCACCTTATTGTTGTAGTGACAACTAAAAAAGAAATGAACTTCAATAAATCATATCAATAGAAAAATAATTTTCAATTATAAATAGTATTCCTTTAAATAACATTAGATAAAACACTATAAATCTAATCAAATATGTATGTCTCCAAAGTATTGACCTGATAGATGTTTTTTTGAACATAAACATGAAATTAACAACGAAATAAAACAAAAACTACATCAAATCAATCAAATAGATAAGGATCAAAACATATATGTCCACAATGTGAAGATATTAACAGTAGAATATATGACTTCAAAATATTATTTTTGAATGCACATATCTCATTATTGAGAAGAATAAATACTCAATATTTAATGAGATGATAGAATTGCTTCTGGTCAAAGTGATCTAGGAAAACTGCCAGATAAATTTCTATAATTAAATTTCAAATATTCAAAGAAGTTAATAAATTTCTTTAGAAATGGGAAATATTTAATAAGTTTAACATGATACTTTTAATTGTTCCATTAAATAACATTGAAAGAGTTTTTTTATTTAGTGACACTGTGTCATAAAATGATGAAATAATAAAAAATTAAAAACTCATTGTTTGATTGATTCAGGAAAAGAGTTTTTATATTGATCAATCAACTTGAAATGTATAATTTAAAATTTACCATTTAATAAAAAGGTTGGGATGATGATCAATAATTGTTTCCCTCAAACATAAGATTACTTAAAAAATTAAGGTTGTTAAAACATTCTTTCACTCCAAATAGAGGTTTTGAATGTATGGTTCCTTACTGAAAGTAGGTTTTACCAACCATACATTATGGTTAAAAAAATATGATATAAATAGTGTTTCAATAATCCTTTTAAAGGAATTGAACTCATAATAAATCAAATAAAATTCCACTAAATTAATGTTTTAAAATGGTTTAAGAATAAAATAATTAATCCAATAATGAATATCAAGAAATTCACTTAATGTAAATTCATTATTAAAATAAATATAGGTGTCTATGATCATATAAATCAAAAAGAAATTAATAAAATTATTGGATAACACAATCCAATAATCTCCCCCTTTTTTCTGATCACAAAACTCAAAAAACCAATATAAACATAAACAAAAAAATATTGGACTATGTTAAATAATGAATAAAACTAAGTTATAAATGAAATTTATTTACTAAATAATTTAACATAGAAGTTTTTTAAAATATTATAAAGGAATGATAGAAATATTTTGATTATCCACCATATTTAACCATCAAAAAAATGTTTTTTCGAAGTTATTTGTTTATAATATTTTCTTCCCTATTTCATATAATTATTTCTAAAAATTTTCTCATATTTTTTTTACATATTACTACCCATACATTAATCCACCATTTTGTGGAATCAAAAATAAATTTAAAAATAGAGTAATAAACATTTGATATAGTAAGATATATGAATAATGATATTATATTTAAAAAAATAGTAAAGATAAAAATAAAAATATAATTTTTTTTAAATTTTAAGATGCACTTGATTTAAAAATATATATTGGATTTCATTTTAGATAGGCTATAGTGGAGGAAAATAAATTAGTCTTTTGGAAAAGTTAAATAGTTCATCTTCACACTCCAAAATCTGAACTCTTTTCCCATTATAATTAGAACCCTATAAAATAGTTCTATTATTCTTTGAATATCTATAGATCTTTGATCCATCAAAGAATATGATGAAAACATTCTAAGTAAAAACACCTTCATCTCGTTAAGATATGATATGGAAATATATTAACATCTAATTTTCTCTATTTGAATTTACACTTTCATTATAAAAGAATAAATAAATTCCCTTGAAATTGATATTTCCTATAATAATTGATACTTCGTTTGAAGATAAAAAAAATATTTTGAAAAGGAATAGTTTTCTAGATCTTCATAATATTTTATAGAATTTTCAAGATCTTAATACAGCTTCGATACTTCTTCTTTAAATTTTCTAACTTAGACTGTAACATCCCAAGTAAATAAAGAATAATAAATTTTCATATTTATTAATATTTGCGAATTAAATATTAATTTTACTTTAAAGGGGTTTCTATGTTCGATAGCGTACCCGATACGCAACAAAGAGTTTCATTGAAATCTTACGTTGCACACTAGTAATAAAATAATATTATTTTAAATGGTAGTTAAAAAATAGCCGTTGTATTGGCGGGAATGTATAGAAATAACTATAATATGATTATATATTTTTTTTAAATGTTTTTACATTTATCTAAAAAAAGATAAAGGCTTAAAATACAGAAAGAATTCAATTTTAGGCATATATACCCTAATTTTCACTAAAGGTTCACTTATTGCCTTTTGATGGCGAACCATCATTAAATATAGTTTTGTTCACTCTTATACATTCTATTGGACCAAATAAAACTCTTATTTAGAATCAGGACATCAAAATTTAATTTGTGTAAATTTTTGGTATTTTTCCGATAAAGTTCATTTTTTTAATGAATAGTGTAAAATGTTGTATTTTAATTCAAAACCTCTTTTTAATCTAATTTATTTATATGATTAGATTATCTTTTGAATTGGTTTTAAAGTGTAATTAGAATATATTTTTACCATTAAATCCAATAGTGGCCGTTGGAATTAATTTCACTTTGAAATGAGACTTAAACTAGTGTCAATATTTTGATACCTATTGTTTCATAAAAACACGCTATTTGTTCTGACAGCGGGAATTAATTATTAAATTAATTAATGCAACTTATATGTTTTGAATTTTGTAAAATGGAATTAATTTTTGAATTTGGAATATCAAATATATCTTAGGGTGAAGTTTTTGTATTTTTCCAAAAAACTTCAATTTTTTGATGAATAGTGAAACCACTAAGTGGTACTTATAAAAACCAATTTTTCATTTAAATGAAATTTTACCACCTCTGTGTTTTGAATTTAAAAAATAATACATACATGGTTTTCATTAAGAAGTAAAATGTGGTTCAATGGGATTAAAATAATTTTTTTTGGTGAATAGTAACTTTTAAGTTTTTAATCACGATTAGAGGTAATTAGTGTAGTTTAAGGTAAAAATAATGTTTTAATAATATGGAATAACCTAGACACATGTCCTACCCTTATTGGATATGTAATGGCCGACCATGAAAATTCATGGGTCAACTTGGGGACCCCATGGAGCCACTTTGGAAGGAAAATGACATTAATAGCTTTTTATTTAATGTTAAAGTAAAAATGTCACAAACATGAGTTATTTTACTAAAACAATTTTTACACGGGGTTATAGAAGTAAGATATTTGACTATAATTATTAATTGGAAATATAAAAAGATTTCATACATCATTATATTTTTTTTATAATTTTTCTACATTAAATAAATAAAATTATTTATGACATCAAAATGATGCAGTGATTACCTCATTAATAAAGGATTTAAATAAAATGAAAAGATAATGTAAAAACTATGACCTACATATGTCCAAAACCTATTGGATGGGTGTATTTCAAACCCTTATCACCTTATCCTCGAATTATATCAATGTGGGATCTTTTAAATCCGAAACTCATTTTAAAATAAAGTAACATTTCTTTACTTTCCAAGAGTGCCCCTCCTCTCCTCTTATAAAAGGCCCCCACCCCTACCTATTTACCCACACTTCCAAAGCCTTTGTATCGGCCAAAATCTGCCCATTTTGTATCTCCGCATCCCTCTCTAACTCTTAGAATCCTCACTTTGGGCATAAGTCTTCCCAAGGAAGCCTTTGAGCTCAAACCAAAGGGAGTTACCCGATTTTAAGGTAATGTCTTCACTTGAGTCCTTTTGTTTTATTTTGCTTCTCCAACCCCCTAAAATCTTTTTATTCATTTATTTTGTAACAAAAAAAGTATCTTCCATATACTAGGATGTTGTTATAGGAAGTATTTGAGCTACAATTACACACACCTACATCTAATGGTTAAAGAACATACTGTTTATGTGGATGGCGAATTTCTGCCTCACGAAACGATGATTGTTCAAAACTCATATAACACCTTCAAAGGTGGCCATTAAGATGTAACTATATTTATATATGATATATAATATGTTTATGTTTTCCTTAAGCTTCTTTATTTTTTATTTATGGCATACCTTTATGGCTTCCATTATGGGTATATGCGATATCTTCATTTTAGTAAGTGCGGACTACCGCCCCCTCAAAGTGATTTGATTCGTTAATGCCATATGTGGGACGTATAATGGATGAATTTAAAGATATTAAATATGATGTATGTTACATATAATTCTGGAATTAAAATATACATACCTCTCATTTAGTTTTAATTCCATTAATAAGACAAAGAAATGAAAGTAGCGTTCAGGCGTACGTACGGCTTACCGTCTCCATGAATTGTGCATTTCATTTCGTACCTCTAAATGATTATTTAATATTATAAATACATGTATATTCTGGATATATATGATATATATGATATCCAAATCATTAATATTATTCTGGATATAATGAACTTTTGACCACACGAACAACATGTAATTGTAAGAAGTTCACTTTTGACTCAAGTACCAAATATCGACAAACGACCGTTATCAACTTAAATGACTACATAATGTTCATAACATGTTAATAAGTGATATAAAAGGAATAATGAACTTGAAAAAGGTTCTTAATCAAGTAGAAATTAACTCAAGTTTATTATTCAGGACGTTAAAGAACGATCGAGTCAAGTCGGACCTGAGGTAAGGGACTTCGTCTCAATCTCCTTTCATTGAGGCATATTTCGTTTTATACACAACATTATTTTATACGGTGTATAAAACCCTTTGAATTTTAATTTTATACAAAAGGAATCTTTTTCTACGAAGCATTTTACAAAATGACAAAAAGGAATGTTTCTTTTAACATACGCGATGACAACGACCTTTTCCGCCGCCGCGAGTATTATTTGGTCTTTGGCTTCATGAACAAGCCGTAATGTTTTTTTTAAAATGAAATAAATACCATATAATCTTTTATGTATTTTGGTATTGAAAATGGTTTTTATAATGGATTTGTTATGTCAATATATTTAAGTGATATATTGTGATCAAAGTGAGGAAATGTTTTCTTTCCATTATATTTGTTTTATGTCTTATGATTTTTATAATGGTACTTGGACATTTGACGGGTGGTTACATGATAAACCATATGACGGGTGGTGCAGTGAATACTAGGACGAGTGGTTACGTTATACCCTCCAATGCATTGGGTTTGGAAGTTGTCCGTATGGCTATTTCATTAAGTGATATGTGTGGAAGTAGACCGTATGGTTATTCCACTTAAGTATGTTTATGTCCCAAGTTACCTATATGGGTTTTATGGTAATATTTTGGTTACAAAAGGGTAAGTAATGATCTTTTATTCAGTGAAGAGTTTTTACTACTTTATATAGGTGAAAAGTATTACTTTGTTAAAGTATACATGGTTTACTTTTTGTTTTGATAAACTAATAGTTTTCATTCTTTGTGTATCCCTTACTGATCTTTTTATGCTCACCCCAAGTTTTTTTCAAATGTTTTTCACATGACTTAATGTGGAATAGGGTCAAGTATGGGATCAAGGGAAAGACATGCTATCTAAAACATAGAACTATACATGTTTCTTTTTAAGAGTTTTTATTTTGTAGAAACTTAGTAGAAGTGTCTACTTTGTAATCTTTTGAGATGTAATAGTTATGTGCTAATTCTCTAAAAACCTAAACCTGAAAAGATCCATAATGTGAATTATTCATTTAATTCAATATTAAGTAAGGTTTAAGGCCGGGGTCTTATAGTTGGTATCAGAGGTCGGTTTAGACAACTTTAGGAGTTAGAAAATTGTTAAATTATAAGTTAATTTATGGTATGACTGAAATGATATAGAATTTACAGATTACCATGTTGCTTCGCCTAAGATATTTCTGTGTTCAGAATGGTTTTCCGCAGAGGAAACGAAGTAGCTATGTTGGGACGACATCAAGAGGAAGACAACCTTCCAAATCAGCAACCTGAGATGGTCGGAATTGGAACTGAACAGTTTGTTTCAATGATGGACCAATTGACTCAGGCTATAAATGGTGGTGGTATCCATGCACGAGATCAGCCAGATCAACCATAGAGGAACATGTCAGTGGTGGAACATTTCATGAGGCAACATCCCCCATCATTCAGAGGATCATCTGACCCCATGCTAGCTGGAGGGTGGATTAAAGCACTGTAGAAGATTTTTGATGTCATGGGGTGTTCAGAACATCAAAAGGTTAGTCTTGCTATTTACCGTTTTGAAGGTGAAGCTGATCAGTGCTGGTCGATGGTGAAAAATATCAGGGATAGTGATGAGATTGATGATCTTCACTAGGACGAATTCAAAGGTATGTTTCTTGAGAAATATTTTCCTAAGGTGGTTCGTCTTAGGATGGAAAAACAGTTCCTAGAATTGAGGCAGGAGGATGACTCAATGTCTCTTTATGAAGAAAAGTTCACTTGATTGGAAAGGTATTCTCCAAACTTCATACGAGATCTTGATAGTAAAATAAATTATTTTTACTCAGGGTTAAAGCCAAAGTATCTAAGAGATTTATCTTCTCATGAGTTCAAAAGTTATGAAAAACTTGTTCGATGTGCAGAGAAGGTGGAAATGAAATTTGCCGACGATCAGGTGTTCTTTGACAAATGACAGAATAAGAGGTCCAGTTGGCAGGCAAAGGGGAAGAATTCATCAAAGAAGTAAGGAGGTAAGAAAACAAAATATCCATCCTGTGAGAATTGTGGTAAAATGCATCCTAGAAAATGTTTATCCAAGTATGGAAAGTGCTTTCGGTGTGGTAAGTCAGGTCATATTGCTCGTAACTGTAAGGAAGATGATCAAGCAGGCAATGAAAAGTCACCAGTAAGATGTTTTAAGTGTAATGAAATGGGTCATTATGCAAATGAGTGTCAAATGAAGAACTCAACTGAGGGAAAGCATCCAGACTACAAGCAGAAAGGGGTGGTGAAATCCTTTGCAACTACTTCAGCAGATGTTGGGCCATCGAATGAAGTAGTATCAGGTACACTATTTGTTTGTTCAGATTATGCCAATGTGTTGTTTGATTCAGGGTCTACACATTCTTTCATTTCTGAGAAGTTTTCTAGTAAATTGAAAATTCCATCTCAATATATGCATCCTGAACTTATGGTAAAAACACCCGAAGGGAACGTTGAGACAAAAAGGAATTATAAGAACCTTCCTATCCTTGTGTGCAGAAAGAATCTACCAGCAAACCTTATTGTTTTGCCTCTAGTAGAGTTTGATGTTATTTTGGGCATGGATTGGCTTTCTGTTTATCATGCCAAGATTGACTGCAGAGCTAAAATGGTTTCTTTACACAAAGATTTTCAGTTTGTGTATAAGAATGAACCCTTGATTTTGATAACATATCAGGAAGTTGAGAAACTAGTAAAAGATGGAAATGAATGTTACCTTGCACATATTGTTGAAAATAAAGGAACTGTTCAGATTAATGATGTGCCAGTGGTAAATGAGTATCTTGATGATTTTCCTGATGAGTTTCCTGATATTATTCCTGACCGGGAAGTTGAATTTACTGTTGACTTAGTTCCTGATTCTAAGACAATTTCAAAACCCCCTTATCGAATGGCTCAAGTTGAACTTTTAGAGTTAAATAAGCAATTGCAGGAGTTATTAGATAAAGGTTTCATTCGACCTAGCACATCACTATGGGTTGCCCTTGTCTTGTTTTTTAAAAAGAAAGATGGCTCAATGAGACTTTGCATTTACTATAGAGCCTTAAATAACATTACTGCTAAGAACAAGTATCCTTTGCCTCATATCGATGATTTGTTTGATCAGCTCCAACGAGCTAAGTATTTTTCGAAGATTGACTTGAGGTCAGGGTACAATCAGTTGAAAGTAAAAGAAGCAGATGTTCTGAAGACTGCATTCCGTACTAGACATGGCCATTATGAATTTGTATTTATGCCTTTTGGGTTATCCAATAAACTTTCTGTATTCATGGACCTTATGAATAGAATTTTCCATGTGTTCTTGGATAAGTTTTTGGTTATTTTCATTGATGATATTTTGGTGTTTTCTAAAACTAAAGAGGAGCATGAAAGTCATTAAAGGGTTATCTTGCAAACCGTAAAAGAAAAGAAACTGTATGGAAAATTCATCAAGTGTGAGTTTTGGTTACCACAAATTTTTTTCCTGGGTCACATTTTTTCAAAAAATGGCATAACTATTGATCCTGCTAAAACAAAAGTTGTTAAAGAATGGCCAAGACCCACAAATGTAACCGAGATCCATAGTTTCCTTGGTTTGGAAGGTTACTACCGAAGGTTTGTTGAAATTTTTTCACGGTTATCTAGTCTAATGACTAATCTAACTCGGAAGGGTGTTAAGTTTATCTGGACAAAAGAATGTAATGATTGTTTTTAGGAGTTGAAAAGAAGATTGGTGAATGCTCTAGTTTTGGCACTTCCTTCCAGGAATAGTGAGTTTGTTATCTACAGTGATGCTTCATTAAAGGGACTTGGTTGTGTCCTTATGTATAATGATCAGGTAATTGCATATGCTTCACGTCAGTTGAAAACTCATGAGGTAAATTACCCTACACATGACTTGGAATTAGCTGCTATTGTTTTTTCTCTAAAATATTTGAGGCATCATTTGTATGGAGTAAAGTGTGAAATATATACTGATCACAAAAGTTTAAAGTATATATTCAATCAGAAAGAGTTGAACATGAGACAAAGGAGATGGCTGGAATTAATCAAGGATTATGATTGTACAATTCACTACCATCCGGGAAAAGAAAATAATGTGGCCGATGATTTGAGTCGAAAAAGTAATGCTTCATTAACCATGTTATGTTTGGAATGAGATCCTTTGGTTTTTGATTTGATGAACTTTGGAATAGAAGTTGTTGGTGCAAGAAGTTCTTCTGTTTTGTTTCAGGTATCAGTGAGATCATCCCTATCAGACAGAATTAAGCAAGCATATAGGGAAGATAGTGAGTTGCAGAAAAAGGTAGCGCTGGTTCAGAAGGGTAAGTTTCCTAAATTCAACATTGATAATGATTGTGTTTTGAGGTTTGGGAAGAGATTATGTGTCCCTGGTGATTCACAGTTGAAGAATGAGTTTTTATGGGAGGCTCATAGTTCCCCATTTTCAGTTCATCCTGGTAGTACTAAGATGTACAGGGATCTGAGGAAGTATTTCTGGTGGGATGGAATGAAAAGAGATATTGCTGATTTTACTGTGAAGTGTTTGACTTGTCAGCAGATTAAAGTAGAGCGGCAGTTACCGAAAGTGATGCTTCTTCCTTTACCAGTGCCAGAGTGGAAATGGGAAAATATATCCATGGACTTTGTTGTGGGATTACCGAGGACTTCTCGAGGTAATAATGCAATCTGGGTTATTGTTGATCGATTGACTAAATCTCCTCATTTCCTTCCTATTCGAGATAATTTCTCTCTAGATCAACTTTCTTGATTGTATCTTAAAGAGATTGTCAGGTTACATGGAGTTCCCCTCTCTATTGTATCTGATCGTGATCCCAAGTTTACTTATAACTTTTGGAAAGGCCTTCAGAAGTCATTGGGTACTGAATTAAATTTTAGTACAGCTTTTCATCCGCAATCAGATGGGCAGTCAGAACGAACAATTCAGACCTTGGAAGATATGCTACGAGCTTGCTCTATGTATTATTAGGGAAGTTGGGACCAACATCTTTCTTTGGTTGAGTTTTCTTATAATAACAGTTTTCATTCCAGTATACAGATGACACCATTTGAGGAATTATATGGGAAGCGATGTCGAACTCCATCTTTTTTGGGATGAAGTGGGTGAAAGGAAGCTGATGGGACCAGAATTGGTGGAAGAGATGGAAAAAAAAGTTCAGTTGATTCAATAACACATGAGAACATCTCAGAGCAGACAGAAAAGTTATGCGGATAACCGGAGGAAGGATCAATCTTTCGAGGTAGGTGATCATGTTTTTCTCAAGGTTTTCCATGGAAAAGTGTGATTGAATTTGGTAAGAAAGGAAAGCTGAGTCCAAGGTTAATTGGACCATATGAAATTATGGAGGGAGTTGGATCAGTTGCATATAGAGTGGAATTACCTCTGAGTTTATCTCAGGTACACAATGTTTTTCATGTTTTGATGTTGAGAAAGTATATGCCAGATCCATCTCATGTTTTGAGCCCGAAGGTAGTTCAGTTGGAAGAGAATCTCTCTTATGAAGAACAACTAGTCCAGATTCTTGACCGAAGAGAGAAGGTGTTGCGGAATAAGGTAATTCACCAGGTAAAGGTTTTGTCGAAAAACTATATGGTTGAAGAGGCAACGTGGGAATCTTAAAATTCTATAAGGGATAAATACCCCCACTTATTTTGATAAGTGAATAAAATTGCGAGGATGCAATTCCCAAAAGGGGGGGAAGGATGTAACATCCCAGGTAAATAAAGAATAATAAATTTTCATATTTATTAATATTTGCGAATTAAATATTAATTTTACTTTAAAGGGGTTGCTATGTTCGATGGCGTACCCGATACGCAACAAAGAGTTTCATTGAAATCTTACGTTGCACATTAGTAATAAAATAAATTTTTTTAAATGGTAGTTAACACATAACCGTTGTATTGGCGGGAATGGATCGAAATAACTAAAATATGATTATATATGTTTTTTAAATGTTTTTACATTTATCTAATAAAAGATAAAGGCTTAAAATACGGAAAGAATTCAATTTTAGGCACATATACCCTAATTTTCACTAAAGGTTTACTTATCGCCTTTTGATGAAGAACCGTCATTAAATATAATTTTGTTCACTCTTATACATTCTATTGGACCAAATAAAACTCTTCTTTAGAATTGGGACATCAAAATTTACTTTGTGTAAATTTTTGGTATTTTTCCGATAAAGTTCATTTTTTTAATGAATAATGTAAAATGTTGTATTTTAATTCAAAACCTCTTTTTAATCTAATTTATTTACATGATTAGATTATCTTTTGAATTGGTTTTGAAGTTTAATTAGAATATATTTTTACCATTAAATCCAATAGTGGTCGGTGGTATTAATTTCACTTTGAAATCAGACTTAAACTAGTGTCAATCTTTTGATACTTATTTTTTCATAAAAACACGCTATTTGCTCTAACAACGGGAATTAATTATTAAATTAATTAATGCAAATTATATGTTTTGAATTTTGTAAAATGGAAATCATTTTTGAATTCAGAATATCAAATATAGCTTAGGGTGATGTTTTGGTATTTTTCTGAAAAACTTCAATTTTTTTATGAATAGTGAAACCACTAAGTTGTACTTATAAAAACTGTTTTTTTGTTTAAATGAAATTCTACCACCTTTTTGTTTTGAATTAAAAAATCCGACATACATGGTTTTCATTAAGAAGTAAAATTTGTTTCAATGGGATTAAAATAATTTTTTTGGTGAATAGTAACTTTTAAGTTTTAATCGAGATTAGAGGTAATTAGTGTAGTTTAAGGTAAAAATAATGTTTTAATAATATGGAATGACCTAGACACATGTCCTAACCTTATTGGATATGTCATGGAAGACCAAGAAAATCCATGGGTCAACTAGGGGACCCCATGGAGCCACTTTGGAAGGAAAATGACATTAATACCTTTTTATTTAATGTTAAAGTAAAAATGTCACAAACATGAGTTATTTTACTAAAACAATTTTTACATGAGGTTATAGAAGTCATATTTTTGACTATAAATAGTAATTGGAAAGGTGAAAAGATTTAATACATCATTATATTTTTTTTATAATTTTTATACATTAAATAAATAAAATTATTTGTGACATCATAATGATGCAGCGATTACCTCATTAATAAAGGATTTAAATAAAATGAAAAGATAATGTAAAAAATATGACCTAAACATGTCCAAAACCTATTGTATGGGTGGATTTAGAACCATTATCACCTTATCCTAGAATTATATCAATGTGTGACCTTTTAAATTCGAAACTCATTTTAAAATAAAGTATCATTTCTTTACTTTCCAAGAGTGCCCCTCCTCTCCTCTTATAAAAGGCCCCCACCTCTACCTCTTTACCCACAATTACAAAGCCTTTGGCTCAGCCAAACTCTGCCCATTTTTTCTCTCCACATCCCTCTATAACTTTTAGAAGCCTCACTTTGGGCGGAAGTCTTCCCAAGGAAGCCTTTGAGCTCAAACCAAAGGGAGTTACTCGATTTTAAGGTAATGTCTTCACTTGGGTCCTTTTGTTTTATTTTTCTTCTCCAACCCCCTAAACTATTTTTATTCAATTATTTTGTAACAACACCAATATCTTCCATATAATTTTATGTTGTTATAAGAAGGATTCGAGCTACACTTACACACACCTATATCTAATGGTTAAAGAACATACTGTTTCTGTGGATGGAAAATTTCTGCCTCACGAAAGGATGATTGTTCAACACTCATATAACACCTTCAAAGGTGGCCATTAAGATGTCACTATATTTATATATGATATATAATATGTTTATTTTTTCCTTATGCTTCTATATTTTTTATTTATGGCATACCTTTATGGCTTCGATTATGGGTATACGCGATATCTTCATTTTAGGAAGTGCGGACTACCGCCCCCTCAAAGTGATTTGATTCATTAATGCCATATGTGGGACGTATAAAGGATGGATTTAAAGTTATTATATATGATGTATGTTAGATATAATTCTTGAATTAAAATATACATACCTCTCATTTAGTTTTAATTCCATTAATATGACAAAGAAATAAAAGTAGCGTTCATGTGTACGTATGGCTTACCGTCTCCATGAACGGTGCATTTCATTTCTTACCTCTAAATGATTATGTAATATTATAAATACATGTATATACTGGATATATATGATATATATGATATCCAAATCATTAATATCATTCTGGATATAATGAACCTTTGGCCACACGAACAACATGTAATTGTAAGAAGTTCACTTTTGACTCAAGTACCAAATATCGACAAACGACTATTATCAACTTAAATGACTACATAATGTTCATAACATGGTAATAAGTGATATAAAAGGAATAATGAACTTGAAAAAGGTTCTTAATCAAGTATAAATTAACTCAAGTTTATTATTCGGGACGTTAAAGAACGATCGAGTCAAGTCGGACCCAAGGTATGGGACTTCGTCTCAATCTCCTTTAATTGAGGCATATTTCGTTTTATACACAACTTTCTTTTATACGGTGTATAAACCCCTTTGACTTTTACTTTTATACAAAAGGAATATTTTTCTACGAAGCGTTTTACAAAACGACAAAAAGGAATGTTTCTTTTAACGTACTCGGTGAAACCGACCTTTTCCGCCGCCGCGAGTATTATTTGGTCTTTGGCTTCCTGAACAAGCTATAATGTTTTTTTAAAATGAAATAAATACCATATACTCTTTTATGTATTTTGGTATTGAAAATGGTTTTCATAATGTATTTGTTAGGTCAATATATTTAAGTTATATATTGTGATCAAAGTGTGGAAATGTTTTCTTTCAATTATATTTGTTTTATGTCTTATGATTTTTATAATGGTACTTGGACATTGGACGGGTGGTTACATAATAAACCATATGACGGGTGGTGCCGTGAATACCAGGATGGGTGGTTAGGTTATAACCTCCAATGCATTGGGTATGGAAGTCGGCCGTATGGCTCTTCCATTAAGTGATATGTGTGGAAGTTGACCGTATGGTTATTCTATTTAAGTATGTTTATGTCCCAAGTTACCTTTATATGCTATGTGTTCCTTATATGGGATTTATGGTAATATTTTGGTTACAAAAGGGTAAGTAATGATCTTTTATTCAGTGAAGAGTTTTTACTAATTCATAAAGGTGAAAAGTATTACTTTGTTAAAGTATACATTGTTTACTTCTTGTTTTGATAAACTAATAGTTTTCATTCTTTGTGTATCCCTTACTGAGCTTTTTATGCTCACCCCAAGTTTTTTTGAAATGTTTTTCACAGGACTTAATGTGGAATAGGGCCAAGGACGGGATCAAGGGAAAGACATGCTATCTAAAACATGGAACTAGACATGTTTCTTTTTAAGAGTTTTTATTTTGTGGAAACTTAGTATAAGTTTCTACTTTTTAATCTTTTGAGATGCAATAGTTATGTCCTAATTCTCTAAAACTCTAAACCTGAAAAGATCCTTAATGTGAATTATTCATTTAATTCAATATTAAGTAAGGTTTAAAGCCGGTGCCTTATATAGACACCAACTATATAGAGGACATTCCTCCTTTATATATTGAAAGATATTGGACTAATGGTTCTTCAAAACTAATGATTTCTATACCTTTTCAGAAAGTCTTTTCTAAGGGATCCTCGAAAAAATAAAATAACTATTCCTAAAATTGATTAGTCAAATCATTGAGAAAATAATTATCTTTCTTATAATGTTTTTCACTCTACCTTATCAACACATTATAAACAACTATTTTTTTTAAATGTTCCAAACCATGCACGATTATCCATTGAGAATTTCTTTTTCAGTGATTGAAGTCCTGGGAATCTTTATAAATCACAATATAGATTCATTATACATCTTTGAGTTTTAAATTTCAAAATATTAATATAAATATTTTTAGTGGGTACATGAAATATTTATGATTCAAAAGATTAAGAAGAAAGGTTTTATTATAATGGTTTTCAGGTTATGTTTGAGATTCTTGATCAAAAAAGGGTGTAATAATTTCATATTATATATTTAAAGAGGTAGTTTTGCGTAATAAAATATTACTTAATAATAAGTTTAGATAAAAAAATTAGGGAATTAAATTTTTAAGAAGAATGAGGTTAATGAAAAAATAATAATTAAGAAATTAGAATAGTTTTACAATGAAATTTAAGAAACATAACATTATTTATATAACTAATTTATGAAATATAAAAAATCTATTGTAACCCTAGATTTTCGTACATGGATATTATATACTTTTTATAAGAATAATCAATACCTTACACAAATGTTTTTTGAGGATTGTAATTGTTTAGTGTCTTTGGAGAAAGATACAAAATATTTTAATTCGTTGAAATATCTTCAACATATCCCATACATATCTTATCCCATAGTTCACATCAAAAGAATACCCTACATAAAACATCCCTTAATATCACAGGGAATTGAATCAAAAGAAAGGGTGAGCTCAACTACTCAATAAGGATAAAAAAGGGAGATATGTAAGCATAACATGAATATAAGTGTAAGATAACATTAGAATAACATATGTTAATGATAACCTACATATCAAAGATCATAATCGCGAGTCTCGAATCAAATATTGGAATTTCAAAAAACAAGGATCAGAATGAAATCAAATAACATGATCCATGAGAGATTAACATTGACATAAGACACAGAATAGTGGCATACACATAAGCATATAAAATTATTCCCATATTAGTCAAGTCTTACTGCCAAGGCTATCATAGTGGAATAATTTCACTCCCCAAATTATTATAGTAGTCAAGGTTCACTTCAAATACCATCATAGTTGAAAAGGTACCTTATTGAATTAGGTTAACTACTTATTCCAGGCTCATCTATCTCATTAGATATAAATATTTATACAATACAACGGAGAGAGATATGGGTGCCACCCATCTTTGGTTAAGACATAACCACTGTCCTTGGTTATAATGTAACAACTATCTATGGTTATAAAATAACCACTATCACATTATGAAAATCATAAATATGTGTTCCACAAGATCATAAAAAATCCATCTCATCATAACTCATGTAATTAAATGGGTTTCATCAACATTTTATCATATCATAACCTTTAAATATTAGACATGTTTCATAATCATTTCATCATATAATAACCCATGTAAGAAGAATAGGGTTTCATAATAATTTTATTATGGTATATTTTGTGGATGAGAAATGGGTTTCATAAAATTATTACCATCATAAATATAAACCATTCATAGAAAGAATAATAATATAATCCAAAGATCATATCCCTAGTAATGAAAAATCTACTTCAAATGATATAATCTAATATGGAAAATGAAACTTAAATTTTAATCACATAGAACATTTATTAAGGAAAATAAATTCTCATTGAAAATCCCATTTTAAAAATAAAAATTCATAAAACATTATTGAAATAATTTTCTTTGAAAATAATCTTGGAAAAATATAAAGGAATCTTTAAAATTTTTGGGGAAAATATCATTTTCACTTTAAAAATAATTTTTCAAAACAGTTTGAATATAATTTTCTTCAAAAATGACCTTTTAAAATTATTAATGAAGTATCTATGAAAATAATATTCATAATAGTGGAAAATTTCATTCATATGGTACACAATAAAATAAATATTTTTTTCTCATTTTCTGTAAATGAAAAATGATAATTGTTTGAAAAATGATATGTAGATTCCTTTAAATGGTTTTTGTAAAAATTCAAACATATGTAAAAATGTCATTAATAAAACTTTTAGATAATTTTAAAAACATTTATTTTGAAAATATTTTTTTGTAAGAAAACGAGTTTTTGACTAAAGAGTAAAATAAATAAATTTAATCCTAAAAACATTATTTTTAACTCTTGAGTATATAAAGAGAAGAAAATAATAGAAAAATATTTATAATTAAGATATAAAAAATTAGAAGGAAATAAATTATTTTCTCGATAGATAGATCCTAATATTTTATCATTGGAATTATAATCATGATCCATCTTGATAAAAGATTAGATTGTAACATCCTACCTTTAGAACTTTGGTAAGATTGAATCCTATTCCCCGTGAAAGAATAAGATTAATTAAAACATAGAATATTCTAAGAATAAATATATTCATGATATTCCATTTTAAAGGGTTTGTATATGTACCTCATAAAATAAGATAGTTGAATTACATAACATATTTCCATTGGAAGGAAAATGATGTCAAAAAATACCTTACTGAATTTTTGGGATATTTCTAAGTTCATACCTTAACAAAAGCCATCTATTACACCCAATGGATGCCACGTCAATCAATATTTATGAAGTTAGGATTAAGGGTATAGGATAAGGGTGTAAAATCTCTATGGTGTTGTAGAAATGGATTGAAAAAGTGAAATTATGAGACCCCAATTATTATTGTATAAATTTGAGAGATAAAATGAAAAAAATGACATTTTAAGAATTTTCACACCACGAATGATACTAGGTACCAATTATAATATATTAATATTCATTATATAACATTATAATTTATGCTAGAATTTTATATGTCTAGTCTCTTTGGAAACTAAGATACATAAAAAAATCATAATATATCTATATCATATCCAACTATGTTTTTAATAATAAGAACACTTCTTATACATATCATACTTAATACCCTTCTTCATAAATTTAGTAATGTAAACATAATCAAGGGGGAGCTATGATGCTTAGTAAGATTAAAAAAGTGATATATCAACATAACATGAGCATAATGGTACAATAAAATGAGAATAACATTTAAAAATAATACCCTAAATATCATAGATCACATCGTTGAGTCATGAAATAATGCTTGGCAGATCATAATACATTAACTAAAAAGGATTCATATAACATGATCCCTGAGGGAATAACATTGGAATAAGACATTTTTTTCTGGTATACACATAAGCATGGAAAATCACTTACTTAGTCAAGGATTTCATCCAAGACTATAATAGTGGACTGGGTTAACTCCCGATTTCATCATATCATTTGTCATGGATCACTCTCAATACTATCATCATGGATAGAGTGCCGTACTAAACTGGGTTCACTCCCCATTATAATACTTATTATCTTGTGAGATATATATCTTTAACTAATTAATTATAGGGTTATATAATTATGGCCCCACCAATCTCGTAATTTAAATCATATATATGTGTTCCAAGAATTCATAAAAAATTTATCATATCATAACCCATGGAAATGAATAGGTCTTATAAACATTTCATCATAGCATAATATGTGGAAAACAAATTGGTTTTAAAAAAATTTCATCATAAATGAAACACCCCTCAAGAAAGAAATGGGTTTGATAGATTTATACTTAAATAATAATCATAATCCATATAAATAATGACTGTGGATGGTATCATTGGATCATAATTTAATCAAATCATAAGTAAAATTAAAGGATGTTATCTTATATGAAAATTCATTTGAAATATCTCAATAAAATTATGGAGGAAAATAATATTTTCACATTTAAATCACTTATTTAAAATTTAATAATTCAAAAAATATTAATTAAAAAAATTTCTTTGAAGAGAAGTATGTAAACATGTAGTGTAAACTTTACATCATTGATCAATCACGATAGATGGAAATTTTTCTCATAACGTGTATGTTAAAACAAATATAGCTTTTTTATTATTAATAAAAATTCAAAACAACCTCATTTGGAAAACAAAAATAAAATTAATTTCATACCATTTTTTTAAAATTGAATCATGGGTAAAAATGAAATTAAATATTCCTAATATTATATTAATTTTTTTCAATTTTTTTTTGAAAATATGGACATGGAAGAGTTATTTCAATCAAATAGTGAAATAAAGTTAGTTTTCCTTAAAAATATTCCTTTAGTCTCTTGAATACATATATCGAGTAAAAGTAAATCAAAATGCGAATTATCCATTATTAACTATAGTAAAATAAAATTCATGGTATTCTTGAGAGATAGGTTATTAAATTTGATCATTGTAAACTTAATCATAAACAATCTCAATATATAATGAGATTGTGACATAAATCCCTTACAATTTGGAGAAATTTTGAATCAAAATCTCTTGAAAGAGAAGCCTTATGTGGATTTTTAAATCCTAGTAATTTTCATTAAAACAATCATAAGATAAATTAATGGATAGTGTATTCATAAAAAATGGAAACGAAGTGGTGAATATATCATGTGTCTCTTATAAATAAAGGTGAGACGATATTCACCTACCTCAAGTTCAACATGCTTTGAAAGAACACTATAATTAAGTATAATGAATATAAATTTATTATAATTTTTAATAAAAAACCGGTACATAATGTTAATATAATATATTATCCCATTATGACATGTCAACATGCATTTATTAATATATTATTTTTAAAATCATCATTTTCGGTAGTTAATTGTTTAATTTTTCATGAGAATTTAGGTTTTTTAGTACAGGTCTGTGTACTTTGATCATGGTTACATCATAAAAAAATAATGATAATGATATAAATATCATATGTAGTATAATGTATAATAGAATACTTTACATAATTATAATATCATATATTATCAATTTATAACATTTTAACACCCATTTATTAATAACTCTTTATTAAAATGGACATTTCTAGGAGTCAACAGTTTCATTTTTCATGAAAATTTGAATTCAATAGTTATGATCCTTGTAATTTGTTCATGGGTTCATAATATAAAAAATTTTAATCATAATATAAATATATTTTATATTATTTATATATATATATAGATTCATCCATAAAATGATAGATATAGAAAACAGAATTCCATCATTCATGGAGAGTGTAGGCAGTACGTAAATCAAAACACTATTTTCACTTTTTAATGGAAGGAAAAAAATAAATTTATATAATAAAAAACCTTTAAAAAACCATAATTATATCATATATATCATATATAATCATTAAATATATCCTTATTACCATCATAGTAAAGTAAAAATGAAAAATGAATCACATCGCTTTGTAGAGGTGGCAGTCCAAACTTTTGCATAAGAGACATTATTATTTTACAACATATTGGAAGGTAAAAATTGTGATATTATATTATAACTCCAAAAGAATAATTATATCATAAATATAATACATTAAATTTAAACCCATAAATATAAAAATTCATGAATCATGATGATGGATATTGAATTGGATCGCTATGTGGACACAATATTTCATAGATACGCACGAGTGATACTTTCACTTTCAATTTGACATAATAGAGGGTGGATATTAATGGTTCCATAATCATAATGAAATTTTTTATATTTATGATACTAAATTGATGATATTATTATGAATACCATATATTTAAAATATGTGAAAGTAAGAATAAATTGAAAGAGGTTTTGTAAGATTATTACCTATTCTTCGGTAGGCCTCCTTTAGATCATATCTTAAGGACCATTTGAATGGTCCATTAAGAAGAACCAAAAATATAATTCATATATTGAAAATTTTTTAGGATAATTTGGTAGTTTATGGTCAATATAGAGTGCTCAAAGTAGTGTAATGAAGAGAAATTAGGGGCTTCCTTTTGTAAGTGAGTGAGAGGACATACATAGAATTTCTTGAAAAAAATAAAATATAATAAAGTTATAATTAAGAAAAATGAATCAAAAATGGGTAAAAATTTATAATTTCAGATAATATGAGTTTGAATTATGAAAATAAAATTATTTAAAAAATTTTAATCAGAAAAATAAACATTTTCATTTGGTTTAATCCCTCATGTGAACCCATTTTCACCATAACCATGGTAACATATTTTTATTATTTTTTGTTTTAATTATCATAAGAAATTGAAGTGGCCTCATATAATAATTAAAAAATAATTATTAAAAATATGAAATCCATTTTATTAAATTAAATTAATAAAATTTGGTGGATTTATTTTAATATTAAACCTGAAAAACATGATGGAAAGTAGTTTTCCTGAATTTTGTTTCTAAAATATAACATGTTTTTATCCAAAAATACAAAAAAAATTATTTAAATGACATTAATTTTATTATTAACAATATAAATAAACTAATTTTACTTTTCAATCATTTTAAAAAAAGGAATCCTTTTCAATTATTTAAATGAAAAGATAGTTTTTATTAAAAATCAATATTCTTCACTATTCATTTTAAAATAAATATTTTTCATAAAATTATCAAAATTTAATAGTAAGAGAATTTGGACATATTTATTTAAAAAATAAATCTCATTTTATAAAATAAATTTTTCTAAAGGGTAATAAATTAATATTATTATTTACTCACAAAAATAAATAAAAACAATTTTGAGGAAAAAGTTTTATAAAATCATATAATGACCTTAAAAAATAAATATTTTATTTATTTAAAACATTTATAAATATTTTCAATATTTGGATATTACTATTCATATACCCAATTTTGTGGCATGGTTATAATGATAGTCTATATTTTGGTTCATTTAGACTTGAGTTAGGGTGTATTGAAATCTGTCGAAGAAATAAATTTTTTTTAAAAAATATATCATATATTCTTGTGGTGTCATAGTCTAGTACTTCCCTATACAATCAATAAATAAAATCAATATATAAATTAATAATTGTAACATATTTTTATAAAACTCATTCTGAGACATATAAGATTTCGAATCTTCATATTGTTCAACATATAAATTGAGGAATCATTATTTCTTGATCTATGATATCATAATAATGGGTCGTCCTACCAATAGATCAATAACAAATCATTATCATAATGAATTTACCTATTTTACTTTCTCTTTGGAAATTTAAAATTTGAAATGAGTTGCATAAAATTTCACTTCACTAACCTATATATACATATAAATAACATATAATTATGGAAAAAATTGAATGTATTAATATCCCTGTAGATATTACAACTTTATAATTACATTTATATTTGATACCTCTGGATAAGTCATGTCAAAATACTTGTTTCATTATAGAAAAGGTTGTCCGAAAATTATAATCTAATATCTCACATTGTAATGAATGAAAAGATCACACATTGATGGTATATTCAATTTTGATCCTAAATGTGATAATACACCCCCACCAAAACCGCTTTTGGGTTGTAATTAGAGATGATTTTGAGCCCGAGTACTTCCCATAATAGGCCATGTGTCGAAAATTTGTAGTGAGTGTATTTTTTATGAGTATAAGGGGCATTACACTCTTAGTTTCAAAGAAAAATATAAATAATACAAAAATAAAATTCATATGAATTAGAATAAGAGTTAAAAATTATTGATCCCAACCATGACTATATGGAGCATAATTCAATTTAAGTAGAAAAAATTAATGAATATACTCCCACTGTTCCACTCTATCTACTTGAACAAAAACAACCTCATTCTCACTCAAAATATTCTAAAAAACTCAAGAAGCACTATTGGGGGGTGGTGAGCACTATGGTGTATTTATAAGGATAATATTTCTATGAATAACAAAATCCATGTGAAATAAAATATCTAATAAAGATAAGGGTGTGATGAACTATGTAAGAATAGGATGAAAACCAAAAAGGAATAGACCACCAATCACAATCCAGGTAGGTATATTAGGTCTCAACATCAATATTGAACAAGGAATATTTCCCATATCTCATAATCCACATATTCAAGGGAGATGTGCCACATCTCAATTTACCATACCCTCTAACATAAACTACCTTTCCTCCAAAAATATTCTTTTATTGAACATATCATAACCATCAATCAACCGGGAAACTATCTATAATAATTATATAAGGAAATGGGCTTGGAAAATAACACCATCTCTTTAACCTATCATCCAAAGATCCTTCCAACTTATAATGATCATGAATTGATAGGAAAATCCCTCAAAAAATGGATAGGTAGTGATAATAAATAGGTAATAAAATCAAAATTATATCCTATATCACGATCCATTCATTATTTTACTATAACAAACCACTATCCCAAAATCCTCAACTATATCATCGCCATCCATCAACCGTCAATATAAAACATTCTTCAAGATCATCATAACACATATCCCTACACATTTCCAATTAATATAAACTATGAAGTGTATCATATAGATTATAAATCCATAAAAACATAGGCATACAAAAAAAGTGTATGAAAAATTTTATAATATGGATATATAATGGATAATAAAATAGTAACCAATATTATAAATAAATATATCCCCATTCAGGATATTAATAACACCAACATGGAGGTTTATATTATAAACATTACTTCATTCACTCATTAAATACTATCTTCATTATTCATAATTGATTTATCTTCTATTGAAAATTCTATATAAATTTATTAATAATTACTATAATATAATCCAAATAATGTAATATCATTATACTAGTCACATTATTTATTTACCCCAAACTAGATTTAGAACTTCTATTACTAACTTAAGGGAATTTTATTATTATATTCCAATAAAAATTATATGTATTCCTATAACCACTTATTATATAATATTAAGCTAAGAAGAAAATTCATGAAGTTATCCCACTTATATATTCATGAAATGTTTTTAATAAATGCAGTTATTTAATACTCCACTACTATATTCATTGGGTTAATTTATGATTTGATATTAATCATAGGGTTTACCCACATGATCTAAAGACTAAGACTCACACTTCAACATCAACCAACCTTTTATAAGGTAAAATAAAATCAAACTTACAGCTATAAAACTATTTTAACCCACATGGCCTGCCAAGTGCTAAGTAGAAGTCCTCACTAACTTAATAGATATAAATATTCCCAAGATCTGTTTCAAAAATTATCTGACTCCCCATAAAATAATCTTAAACTTCTCCCTTCCATTCAAGTAGATAAATATCCCTACCTCATTCTTATAACCAATAAGACCATCCTAGACAGAAATACCAGAATAACTCCTATATGGAACCCTATAACCTCACTATAAAACCCATGGTTCATGGTATTACTATGAGGAATGTATATATATCCATGGAACAAACTACTTAAGAGATTATGGACACTACTACATCACCAAATGAGTCTATAATTAATATCTCACTAACCTAATGAAATATATAGTAATAGACAGGGTTACTAAATGTAATGAACCCTAAACTATACCATAGGATAGAAACTATCTTGGAGAAAAATACCTAGACAATTTCAGTGACATCCAAGAACTATATGTTCCAAAATTACATAATTTAAACATATATTATTAGATAGAATTATTTCTAGGTTTCCTATATTTATATTCCCATTACATAGTTCCCTTATAAAGGTTCTTTTTCATTATACTAAAATTAATTTAATATTTAAATGTACTTCATCATGATCTCATTCCATATACTTTCAACAAAATTTATAAGATAAATATAGAAACAATTACATAAAAATTAAGTAATCATACCATTTATGGATTTAAGAGGGCACTAATCAACATGATCTCCTTTTCCTTCTTGTTCATTAACATTTTCATTTCCCTTTTAAATATTCTTCTATGAAAATTGTATAATAATGAAATAAGTTAGTACTAGTGAAATTTTTAGGAAAGGTACTATAACATGAATGGAGAAATATAAAAATAATACATCATAGAAATATGAAACAAACAACATCTGCTTCCCCTAGACCAACCCAACAACATCATGCCCTAGATAAGGTATTATTACATAGAATATATGAAAAAAATACCAAAACCCATCCCCCAGACCAATCTAACTAAATCGAGCCCAATATAAGATTTTGTAACACAAAATTCATAAGTAGAGATATATCCCTATCAAAAACATCTCTACTAAGCATGATGATATAATTATTACATAACATCCCAAAAGATAATTACAATATAGGATGATTATCAAAATCATGTGTTGTACAAAAGACATAGATTATGGGTTTTATATGTTATTTTCAATCAAGTGAATGATGGGAGTATCAATAATTATTTTTTTGGGACAAATATGAAATCAAATTATTAGAATTTGAGTTATTCAATTCAAGGGACTAATAGTCAGAGGGTTATAGTTTCAAAAATGGTAACTGAGGTGTTCCAAAATATGTTAAGAATCAATTGATTTAACAATATTGAATTAAGACTCAAAACACCATACCTTATGGAATCTAAGAAAAGTTTCATCAAGAGAACTGAAACCATGCTCTAATGACGCAAATACATATTTCACTAACATTGAACATCACATTAGTCAACAAAACACCCACCATAGCCGAAAAAACTAGCATCAACCTTGCTGCCAGCATCGCTAGAATATGAAATTAGAAGATTCAAGAAAAAACAGATGTTAAAGATCCATCAGATTGAATAAGTAAAAAAAATCTGAATCAATAGGGTTCTGATCCTTAAAAGGATGCTCAAATTATCTTGGAAGGCCTTTGGTTTTGTGCATGGATTAAGAGATAGAAATTAGTTCGAACCAATATTAATGATTAAATCAATATTTATAGGACGATTTGATATACCTCAAACTCATTGTGGAGATTTACACCATGACCACAATGTCAGTAGTTAAAAATATATCCAATAAAATAGTAATTTAAGATAAACTAACACCCCTTCCTCAACATTTGTTTCACTCTAATTAAAAGAGGTAAACATCCCCCACACCAAGAACCATGGAATGGAAGATGGAATCTCAACAACATAGACTACTTCCATAGTTTTTCTATGAAATAGAGGATTCTATTTCACCACACACCACCAAGGACCATGCTGTGGTGTTTCCCTTATTTTTGCATCTATCTTTCCTTCCCAACTCAACCACCTTACTATGAAACACAACCACACTAACCAATGTAGCCTTGTTAATATTTCTATTTTCTGTAGGGAAATTAATTAGACACCATTCCCGTGAAATGGTAATTTTATACTCTTTATTTTACACTGCTATTCACCAAATAAAGAACACCACTACACCCTCTATCTTAGGATTGGACATGGAATGGACTTATCTAGACTCTTCCCCATACACCACCACCATTAAAATGTCTATGCCTCCAAAATTAATAATACCATAGATTCCACCATGGGGATCAACATGGTTATTTCAAACCCCACCTTCACCAAGAACTGAAATGCCTCACCCCCCATAAACATAGCTCAAAACTACTAAACCATGAACCAAACCACATCCACTTCCATAGCTGTGTGAAATTACATAGGGATAAAAATCACTCCATTCCTTAAAAACACCTCTTTCCTCCCTCTCAACACCTATAAAGAAAAAAATAGAAAGTATTTTAAAAAAACTGGGATCTTATATCAGATAAATCTACAAAAATTATTATCATTTGGAATTTAAAAACAAGAGAATAGAAATTAATCTTTAATAAAAGAGTAAAGGAATCCAGTCCTTTAATATAAATTTGACTATAATGATCAAATATTGATAACCCAAACAAAATAAAGATGGAATAAACCCAAGACATAATAAACACTATAAGAAACCTATGAAATATGATGAATGACCAATAAACACTATCCCAAATTCATTATTCAACATAACTAATTAACTATAAAAAAATTTAGTCACTCCTAACACTACCACAAAACTGGGCAAGGCATGCACCTGCCTTTATCAGCACTAATGGAAAAGCGCTGATAAAGGGGCTGACCTTTATCAGTGCTAAAAAAAGTGCTGATAAAGGTCCTCCCCTTTATCAGCACTTTTTTAGCGCTGATAAAGTGGACCTTTATGAGCACTTTTGTTAGCGCTGATAAAGGTTGTATTTATCAGCGCTTTTCATTTTAGCGCTGATAAATACATCCTTTATCAGCGCTTTTTACTATCACTGATAAAGGCTCACACAGATTTGTTAAAAACCCGTGGGTCCTCTTCCTCCTCCCTGCACCCGGTCATGCTCTCCCGGAAGCCCTCCTCTGCACCGCTGCCGCCGCCTCCTCCTCCTCCGTCGCGGCCGCTGCCTCCTCCTGCTCCTCCTCCTCCGGCCGCCGCCTCATCCTTCGGCCGCCACCACCTCCTTCTCCTCCTCCTCCAGCCGCCTCCTCCTCCTCCAGACGCCGCCTCCTCCTTCTTCTCCTCCTCCGGCCGCCGCCTCCTCCTCCTCCTCTGCTCCTCCTCCTCCTCCTCCTTCTCCTCCACCGCAGCCTCGTCCTCCTCCTCCTCCACCGGCGCTTCCTCCTCCTCCTCCTAGTCCGCTGCCTCATCCTCCTCCTCCACCGGCGCCTCCTCCTCCTCCTCCTCTGCCTACTCTGCTGCCTCCTCCTCCACCTCGGTTTGAGAGGTGCCTCAAGTACTCAGGTAAGTCTCATAAGCTTTATTATAGTTTTATATGATGTTTTTTGGAGATTTTTCACATGAAACATGGTTTTGTGTTCATATTTTTTGAGAAACAATGTAGAACCTTGAGCATGAGGAGGTTTTCAGTCCTCTTTCTAAATCACATAGTTGACTTTCATGGTTATTGAAGGTTAACCATGGGATATCATAGAGGAAACCATGTGAGGTGGATTTTAGTTAGGGATTAACATACCATTTTTTCATAATTTCATACAAAACATGTGAAATTTTGTAGACTGAGGTATTCCAATTTACATAATTAATGCATAGTTTGGTAAACTATGTTGACCAAATATTTGAAGGGGTTTTCTTGTACAGTGCCACCACATTATTAATATATGGTTTGGAAAATTTTGTAGAACATTAAAATTATATTTTCATCTTTTTCTCTTTGAAATTCCAATAGGGGAAGCCCCCATTTCTCATCCTCCCTCTTATAAAATGCCCAATCGACCCACCCCCTTATTCCTCTGTGATTCCCCTTTCCATGGGGAGTTTTTTAGTGGATTTATTCAACAATTCTAAGTGATTTCACCATCTTCCTTACCATTTTATTCTTTATATTTAGTTTCTATTGATTTTTTATTTATCTAGATTAGGTTTTATGGGTGATTCAACTAGAGCACGGTGGTATCATATTGATTTGATGGGGGTGTTTTCCTACCTCATGTATAAGAGGCATCATGATGGTATCTGCAAGTCACCAATCATTATGAAGGATTTGTGTTTTCTTTTGTAGTTTTCATGGATATTGGATCAAATTATATAATGTTGTCTATGGATTTGGTTATGATGGTTGGGTATTTTTCCTAAGATGGAACTAAGATCCCACTTCAGATCTTATATGGATTTTTGGTCTTGGTTCTAACATGAAAAGTCCACAAGACGAGTTTCTAGTGAATATAACTAGTTTAAATTGATTTGGATAATTAATTATAAATGTTATAATTTAATAATTTTGGTTTTTTGGAGAGAGGAAGGAGCTATATTAATGAGTTGATCTTGGGGTAGACATTGGACGAGGCTTAACGAGCCTAGGAAAAGTTTTCAACTTGGAATTAAAATAGTAGAAACATATAAAATAGGTATGTGGTCCTGGTAATTTCTTTATGGATTTAGAAATTCCTCAATGGGATTTATTAGAGTGAGTGTGACTTAGAGGACCTTGTTAGGGGGAACCCGGAGACCTCTTGGAATACATTCTGTGACTTTTATGTATTTGTTCACATAGGCCACACATGGAACTAGTGATACATTAGAGCCCTTGGCCTTATTGAATTGAACCTAAAGTGTGTGAACATCCCCCTTGGGGATGTGAATACTTTGGTGGGTATAACGTTGTAAGGTTGTTGATAGGCTGGATGTGTAGACTGACCCAGAACAAACCTATATATTGAAATGGGACATGAGCCATCTCTTGAGACTATTTATAGTATGGAATATTACCATGTAAATATTATGAGGCTATACCATGTAAGACACTGATAAATAATATGATGCTCTCATGCGATGAGTGTTTCACTACATCATGTGCTTCTGTTGGATGGTGACGTTGCAATGATGGTCTTAATTCTTAATAGCTTATTGATCCAAACCATTAATGGTTTTCCTTTCTAAACATTGGTTTTAATGTATTAAGGTCTTTCTCAGGTTTCATTTCAGCCCTTCATTTTAAAATAACAACTGTATAACAGCATGAATAACATAAATCAAGTTGATAGAGAAGAAAATTTATGAAGGCATTGGATTCCCTTCGAGCCAGATGGATTAGTGCTATCCCCATGGATAGTAAAACCCCTTTTGGAGATCATGGAATAGTTGATAATAGTTTGTTTGGATCATTCATTGCTTCTAGATATTTTTCCAGATTTTCCTTGGTGTTTTTGGTTTATACTTCTCTCAATCCCTACTGATGTAAGTTCTTTTCACCTTGTGTTTGTAATTATACTCTTTTTTTTAATTGAGTCCTTTGGGGCATGAATTAGGTGACCAATTCATGTCACCACTTTTATTAAAAAAATGACCTTGAGGTGGTATTTTATTGAAGTGGAAAAAATTACATAGTAGTGAGGTATATGATACTACTAATAAGGATGCCATTGATTTTGAGTAGTGATTATATTTGTTATGAAAAGTGTATAGGTGAGAGATTTCAGTCCTTATTGTGTATTTGGCCTATTTGGTTGAGTGTCTTGCACTAATAGGGTTAAGTTGTTGGGAACAATTTTATACTAGTATGGATACTATTCAAGTTGTGATAATGGGATGGAGGTTTTCCAGGTTATTATCATATTCACCAGGGTAAGTTTATATCTAGGGTAATTATCAATGTATACTAGGGTGAAAGACATCATGATTATTGTTATGGTTGGTATAGTCATCACAATGTTCTCAAATACACTTTGGCACTAGCCAAAGTTGGTATGGATGATCGAGGCTACGGACCTGAGGATCAATGATGATTTATTTATTTATTTTTTAGATATTATTTATTTATTCAGAGCATGAAACATGCACATATAACTAAAAATTAGAATTTATAAAACCACATTGGTGGTTCCCTACTGAGTACCCAAGAAATCCTCATGTATTGAAGGTCAGGTAGAATTGGGTCCCAGTGTTTCCAGATCGAGTTGGAGTAACTTTGATGGGTTTTAGAGATCTAGATGATGTGAGGCTTGGGGATTGTAGTGGTTCCCAATATATTTTTTATTTTGGTATTTATTTATTCCTTTATTTCCTTGAAGTATCTTGTTTTTTATCTAAATTATACTCATATTCCTTCTCTTTTAACCTATATACTTATCCTATGGATTTTAAATAGGATGAATATAAATAAAGAATGGATGAATGCCAATCGGTTGACAAAAGAGTATGAAGAAGGCGTGAAAGAATTTATCAAGTTTGCAAAAGATCATGCATGTGACTCTTCTCAAATCCTTTGTCCGTGTTTACGCTGTTGTTATTCAAAACAAATTAGTCCAGATGATTTGGAAGAACACTTGATCTGTCACAGAATAGATCAAAGTTATACATGTTGGAATAAACATGGGGAAACAACTAATGTAGGTAGTGAATGGGGTGACACTGCGTTTTATGGATCATATGATATGATTACAAACATGAACAATGAAGATGACCGTATGGAGGATGTGATTACAGATGTGAATGATGATGAAGATCGTATTGAGAAAATGACAAGGACCTTCGAAGATGAACTTCGTGATTTCCCAAAATTGTTTGAGAAGTTAAAAAGTTGCACAAAGACGCCATTGTATGCTGGTTTCACTAAATATACAGCATTGTCAGCCGTACTGAAGCTGTATAATTTGAAAGCAGATAACGGGTGGAGTGATGATAATTTTACGAAACTACTTGCCCTCTTGAATGACATGCTCCTAGAAGACAATGAGCTCCCAAGCCGAACATACGATTCCAAACAAATGCTATGCTCTATGGGTATGATCTCTGAAAGAATACACGCCTGCCCGAATGACTGTATACTGTTTCGCAAGGACCACAAATCACTTAAAGAATGCCCAAAGTGTGGTGCTTCTTGATACAAGAAAGATGAATCCAGTCCTACTAAAGTTGTATGATACTTTCCAATCATTCCACGATTTAGACGCCTATATGGAAGTGAGGAGACTACAGAATAATTTACATGGCATGAAGATACAAGAATTAATGATGGGATACTACGTCACCCAGCAGACTCTCCTCAGTGGAAGAGAATCGATCATGAGTATCCTAAATTTGGAAACGAGTCGAGAAACCTTCGTCTTGCGTTATCTACAGATGGAGTGAATCCTTTGGGTTTTCAAATCAGCAGTCACAGTACATGGCCAATTATGTTGATAAATTATAACTTACCACCGTGGTTATGCATGAAACAGAAATACATCATGTTATCTATGCTTATATCAGGACCAAAACAATCGGGTAATGATATTGATGTTTATTTAGCTCCATTGATTGAAGATTTGAAATTATTGTGGGATTCAGGTGTTACATTGTATGATGCTTACAGAAAGGAAGATTTCACTTTGAGAGTCATGTTGTATGGGACGATAAATGACCTCCCAGCTTATGGAAATTTGTCAGGATATAGAAATAAAGGAACTCAAGGCTGTTCCGTTTGCGAAGAAGGTACACAATCAATTAGGTTGAAACATTCATCGAAAACCGTGTTTCTAGGACATCACAGATTTCTACCGCAACGACATAAGTACCATTCTTGGAAGACATCATTCGATGGAAGTTCAGAAGAACGTACAACACCGTCTCCACTAACAGGCGATCAATTGTTTGAGAAAGTAAAAAATTTGGACACTACTTTTAGTAAATCGGCTTCGAAAAACCTTACGAAAATCGGTTGGAAAAAGAGATCAATTTTTTTTGAATTACAATACTGGAATTGTCTATATGTAAGACATTTTATTTATGTTATGCATGTAGAAAAAAAATGTATTTGACAGTGTTATCGGCACGTTGCTAAATACATCTGGCAAAACAAAAGATGAAATTAAGGCTAGGTTGGACATCGTTGAGATGGGAATACGAGAAGAGTTGGCACCTGTAAAGACTGAAAAATGAACATTTCTTCCTCCTGCTACTTACACTCTTTCCAGGTAGGAGAGATATTAGTTTTGAAACTTCTTGAATGACGTAAAGGTTCCAGAGGGGTATTCGTCAAATATCAGTAACCTTGTGTCAATGAGAGACTTGAAGTTAAAAGGTCTGAAATCACATGACTGTCATGTTTTGATGCAAAATATCATTCCAATTGCTTTACGTTGCATTTTTCCCAAGAATGTCTGCCATACATTAACGAAAATTTGTTTCTTCTTCAAATCTATATGCAGCAAAGTTATAGACCCGGCGAAATTTACAGCTATGGAAAAAAAAATTGCCGTCATATTATGTGAATTAGAAATGTTCTTCCCGCCTTCATTTTTTGATATGATGGTTCATTTGATGGTCCACTTGGTGACAGAGATTCGACTATGTGGTCCTGTACATTACAGATAGATGTACCCCATTGAATGGTATATGAAGATTTTGAAAGGGTATGTCAAAAATCGAAGTCGGCCAGAGGGTTTTATTGCAGAGCGATATATTGTTGAGTAAGCCGTTGAATTCTGTACTGAATAATTGTCTGGTGTGGAAAGCTTTGGCTTACCGAAATCTTGTCACACTGGGTGGCTAGAGGGTGAAGGAATTTCTAGAAGAAAGGTTGTCACAATCAATATTACAGATCGGGAGCAGGCCCCCTTTATGTTTTTCATAATAGTTTGGACGTTGACCCATATGTTGAAATCCACAAAGAAATTCTTATGAAATTGAATCCATAAAGGGCTGAAAAATGGATATCAGATACACATAATCGACAGTTTATAGGATGGTTTCGAGATCATATTTTTAAGAAGTCAGATGAAAATCCAAAGTCTATTTTGGAATGACTTTGATGGCTAGCCGGAGGACCAAGTGTGTATGCATTATCTTACAATGCTTATATAGTTAATGGTTATACATTTTATACTAATGAACATGATGAAGACAGTACCATGCAGAATAGTTGGGTTACACTTGTGGCTGAAGCGATGCATGTTTTCGGTGCTAAGGACAGAAATCCAATTTATGCGAATATGTCATACTTTCGCATCATCAAACAAATATGGGAGTTGGATTATACGGAATTTCAAGTTCTGATATTTCAATGCTAGTTGGTTGATAACAGGAGTGCTGTTAAAATAGATGATTTGGTATTTGTGAAAGTTGATTTCAGTAAGGAAGGGGAGAAAGACGAACCATTTATAATGGCATCACAGGAAGTGCAAGTATTTTATGTTCCCGATCCCGCAAAGCGAAACTGGTCAATTGTTCTGTTATCGACCAAAACAGCTGAAGGGTCAGATGAAAATTCAACAGAAGATGACCCTTTAATTAGGATTTCACAATCATTTCGCAGTGGTTCCAATGTAGAAGACATTTTGTATGTCAGAGGAGACCACAATGAAGGGATATGGATAGCTGATAGAGGGGTCAAATCCCTTCAGCCTTAAAAAAAAGGGAGTTCAATAATCAGGCTATTGATTTTTATTGTAATATAGATTGTGTTACATTATGTTATTATCTGTTCACTACTGCTTTTATGTGATCTAACTTAAATTTTAAACCAGTTCTGCAGATAATGACTTCTTCATCTACTGATGCACCCAATCCCGAGACACAACACGTCTCTCAACCTGTTGCAGCTGGTCCCACTGCTGAGAGACAACAGGTCTCTCAACCTGTTGCAGCTGGTCCCACTGTTGACATACAAAAGGTCTCTCAACCTGTTGCAGCTGGTCCTACTACTGAGAGACAACAGGTCTCTCAACCTGTTGCAGCTGGTCCCACTGCTGACGTACAACAGGTCTCTCAACCTGTTGCAGCTGGTGTCAGTGTCGAAGCTAGAGCTTCGGAGAAACATAATGATGATGCAGAAACTGAGGAAATGGTAGGCGATGAAACCCCAGTGACACAAAAAAAAACAGGTGCGCTATAGTTTGACAGTTTTAGCAAAAATCCTTAAGGAAAAAGAAAAAGGCATCAAATATGAGGTGGGATGGAATAAGCTAGGCCAGCATGTAAACCCCAACAAAGCCATGTTTAGTAGCTACAATGGAATCGTCACTCGACAACGCAGGCCGATTGACGTAGAGTCGTGGCACCATGTTGTCAGCGGGTTGAAAACATTAATGTGGGAAGAGATTACGGTAACATTACGATATCATCTATTTAATTTATTAAAATAAAATAAAATATTGAAATATTGACTAACCTTTCATCATCTCTTACAAAGTGCATTTATAGTAGATGTTTCGCACAAAGAATATGTTTTCAGACTGGCAGGAAGGATTCATAGAGGCTTTCGCACCATTTTAACGAAAAATCATCTGAAAGATGCCAAAGGGAAAATCAAGCCGCACCCGCCTCCTCTTTATGCACACTTGATATCCCAAGGAACGTGGGTTGGGTTTTGCAACCGTCATGCGGAAAAGAATTTTCAGGTACATTTTTTTGGTTACATGTTGTGTAACGTTTCTTGTATTCATCACATTGATTGATAGGTTTTTATTTATGAAACAGCAACTGAGTGCTGAAAATAAAGAACGGGCATCAAAACTAGCGTACCCCTACCATAAAGCAAGGTTGGGGTACGCTTCAATTGAAAAACAATTGGTATGTATTTTAAAAGTACTGCAATAATTTTATGTGACATAAAACAACACTATAACCATGTTTCTCTATTTATATGCTGATTGATGAAGAAAAATCTCAAGTCACTTCCATTCCACGCCATGTGCTATGGAAGGAGGCTCATGTTAATAAAGAGGGAAAACTGATAGATGAAAACACACAAAAAGTGTGGGAAACATGTGTAAGTATGACATAATATAAACTTGTTTTGCTTTAAATCACTGTTACATAACGATGCTTACATATTTATTCATATTTTCTATTTGACATAGTCACAGGAATCAACAACACTCGCACCAGATGCAGAAATACTTTCAACGGCCTTGAAACAGCCAGACCAGTATGGCCGCGTCAGAGGTGTGGGTTTTGGGGTGTCACCCAAGACATATTTTAAGAAAAAAACAAGAGGATGAACAAACTAAAGAATTGCATGTAATGAGAGATAGACTAGATACCCTTGAAGAACTAATCCAAACTCAGGGAGAGATGCTAAAGAGTTTGATGGAGGAGAGGCGAAGAGAACAAACAACTCAAGAACAACCCCCGCGATAAAATCCACCCCTCACCAGCTTTGTGGCGAGCCATTCCCCTCAAAGACCTGACTTAACCGAGGTAATCAATGTTATAATATTTGTTTTTGTGAGATGTGAATCACATAGACACTAATACCTTTCATTTAATGATATTCTGTAGGGTGAAAATGACTGTGATTTATATCTGTCAACTCCCACCCATCGCCTTGTAGCGAGGGCTACAGTGTTCAATATGGAGAATGACACGCTACACTCCAGACCACTTCCAACCGGTCATGTCAAAGTGTCGACTAACGTAGCTCATGAGCCGAGCGCCGAGCTACCCGTGCTAAATGACGATGATGACATTCATACTGTGGAAAAAGCTATTGGAACATTCGTTGCATGGCCGTCGAATCTTGTAAAAAAACACGTCGAGCAGGAGGTATTCATTTCCAGTTCATTTTTCAAGAAGAACCTTTAACATTAAATTAGAAAATGGATGAACCGATGAATTTTATTACATAAGGATAAAATGGAGAAGCTAAAACGAAAGAGCGGCTCCAAGATTGGATCAACCAACCGATCAAAACAATCTACTGAGAGCGCGTTCACCCCGCCTGTTCTATATCCACATTTAATATCATTGCAAGCTCATGTGGATACGAAAATGAAAGACGGAAATAATAATACAATTGTTTGTGAAAAAGATATGTATGGAGAGGAAACAATAGATTTTGTTAGTGTAGATGCTGTTTCTGAGATCATCACATACGACTGGCTAGGCGACTTAGTTATAAATGTATACATGAGGTATGTTTTCATGATTTGATTTTACAGAAGCTGATATAATTTGATAATTATGGATAAATACATCTCATATTTTTTACAGGCGTATATATGAAAAACAATTTAAGGGATTTACCCATGAAAACAAATTTGGACTCGTTAGTCCTCACACCATTTCTACACAACGAACAGAAATAGATTCTAATTTTCAGGCTGAATTGATGTCAAATCTGCTCAGAACGTTTCAAAGAAGAATTACGACTGACATGCTCTTTTTAATACCAATGATGCAAGGGTGAAACTCTACATTTTAATCATATCAATTATATTTTCATTTCTATAAGTACTTATTTCTTTTTGTGTTTTTAGGGAACATTGGATGCTCATTGCAGTCAATTTGGATACTCCAAAGATTTATTTTCTGGATTCACTGCATGGATATCCAACCAAGCGACCACACATGATGGCGATTGTCAATTAGTAATATACTAGATCCAACATTTTAGAACTAAATATCTAGTTATATAATTTATATTATATTTTAATGAGGATTTTGTTATGATAGGGTGGTGTATGAATATCGTCTAAAGGCTGGAATGAATCCAGGGCATAAGGACGACAATGCCCACAAGATCTACAAATAGAGTAGTATCTGGGTATATATAATTATATTTCACTATCCAAATACATATCAAAACAAATTACTTATTTTTCACGATGTTTTTGCAGTTTCCGAAACAAACAAATGACAAGGACTGCGGTTATTATGTTTGTAAATTTATGAAATAGATCATATTTCATGAAAAAACTAGCATCCATGAAGAGGTATTTTTGAAAATAATTACTACTTTATTTAAAATAATTATTAATCCTTTTTTTATTTATATTTTTTCAGTACTACTATGACTGTCGTAAAAACTCCTATTCAGAAGATGATATAAATGTCTTTAGAAACGAATGGGAAGCGTACCTGATCGAAGAATGTAAACAAATAGGACAATGAAGGTGAATTACTAATACTTATGTTATCTTTATATGGTCATTGATATCTCCCTTTACACTTATTGAGCATCTATTATCTCCCTTTATTATGTTTCATATCCTTAGATTAGTGAATTCCTACTACTTAGTTTGAAAATGACATAAACTTTAGAAAACAACACCAATGACATACGGAAAACTGAGAAAACACGTTCGGATTGTTTTGATACTTTAGGACAACGATCCACGAGTCATTTGTGACGTGTATGAATCGACCGCACCTCAATCCGACGCACGGTGTGACCGGTATGGCTAAAAGTGTCTGATATCAGTTTGAAAATGACATAAACTTTGGAAAACAACACCAATGACACACGGAAAACCGAGAAAACGCCTTCGTATTGTTTTGATACTTTAGGACAATGATCCACGAGTCATTTGTGACATGTACGAATTGACTTCACCTCAATCCGACGCACGGTGTGACCGGTATGGCTAAAAATGTATGATATCAGTTTGAAAATGACATAAACTTTGGAAAACAACACCAATGACAGACGCCAAACCAAGCAAAAACATTCGGATTGTTTTGATACTTTAGGAAAACGATCCACGGGTCATTTGTGATGTGTAAGAATCGACCGCACCTCAATCTGACGCACGGTGTGACCGGTATGGCTAAAAGTGTCTGATATCAGTTTCAAATTGAGATAAAATTTGGAAAACAACACCAATGACATACGCCAAACCGAGCAAACGCATTCAGATTGTTTTGATACTTTAGGACAATGATCCACAATTCATTTGTGACGTGTACAAATCAACCGTACCTCAATCTGACACACAGTATGACCAGTATGGATAAAATTGTCTGATATCAGTTTGAAAATGACAGAAAATTTGGAAAACAACACCAATGACACACGGAAAACCGAGCAAACGCTTTCGGATTGTTTTTATACTTTAGGAAAACGATCCACGAGTCATTTGTGATGTGTACGAATCGACCGCACCTTAATTCAACACACGGTGTGATCGGTATGGCTAAAATTGTCTGATATCAGTTTGAAAATGACATAAACATTGGAAAACAACACCAATGACAAACGCCAAACCGATCAAATGCATTCGGATTGTTTTGATACTTTAGTAAAACGATCCACGAGTCATTTGTGATGTGTATGAATCGACTTCACCTCAATCCGATGCACGGTGTGACCGATATGGCTAAAAGTGTCTGATATCAGTTTCAAATTGAGATAAACTTTAGAAAACAACACCAATGACACACGGAAGACTGAGAAAATGACTTCGGATTGTTTTTATACTTTAGGACAATGATCCACGAGTCATTTGTGACGTGTAAGAATCAACCACACCTCAATCCGACGCACGGTGTGACCGGCATGGCTAAAATTGTCTGATATCAGTTTGAAAATGACATAAACTTTGGAAAACAACACCAATGACACACGGAAAACTGAGAAAACGCCTTCCTATTGTTTTGATACTTTAGGAAAATGATGCACGAGTCATTTGTGATGTGTACGAATCGACCGCACCTCAATCCGACGCACGGTGTGACCGGTATGGCTAAAATTGTCTGATATCAGTTTGAAAATGACATAAACTTTGGAAAACAACACCAATGACATACGCCAAACTGAGCAAATGTGTTCGGATTGTTTTGATACTTTAGGAAAACGATCCACGAGTCATTTGTGACGTGTACGAATCGACCGCATTTCAATCTGACGCACGGTGTGACCGGTATGGATAAAAGTGTCTGATATCAGTTTCAAATTGAGATAAACTTTGGAAAACAACACCAATGACATACAAAAAACCAAGAAAACATGTTCGGATTGTTTTGGTTCTTTAGGAAAACGATTCATGAGTCATTTGTGATGTGTACGAATCGACCGCACCTCAATCCGATGCACAGTGTGACCGGTATGGCTAAAAGTGTCTGATATCACTTTCAAATTGAGATAAACTTTGGAAAACAACACCAATGACATACGCCAAACTGAGAAAACACGTTCGGATTGTTTTTATACTTTAGGAAAACGATCCACGAGTCATTTGTGACGTGTACGAATTGACTGCACCTCAATCCAACGCACGGTGTGACCGGTATGGCTAAAAGTGTCTGATATCAGTTTCAAATTGAGATAAACTTTGGAAAAAAACACCAATGACATACGCCAAACCAAGAAAACGCATTCGGATTG
Source organism: Viscum album (assembly GCA_963277665.1). Lineage (NCBI taxonomy): Eukaryota > Viridiplantae > Streptophyta > Magnoliopsida > Santalales > Viscaceae > Viscum > Viscum album. The sequence continues at coordinate 1,234,638,578 of OY728140.1, read as the reverse complement.
GTTTGATACATTAGGAAAACGATCCACAATTCATTTGTGACGTGTACGAATTGACCGCACCTCAATCCGACGCACGGTGTGACCGGTATGGCTAATATTGTCTGATATCAGTTTGAAAATGACATAAAATTTGGAAAACAACACCAATGACACACGGAAAACCGAGAAACGCCTTTGGATTGTTTTGATACTTTAGGAAAACGATCCACGAGTCATTTGTGACGTGCACGAATCGACCGCACCTCAATCCAATGCACGGTGTGACGGGTATGGCTAAAATTGTCTGATATCAGTTTGAAAATGACATAAACTTTGGAAAACAACACCAATGACACACAGAAAACCAAGAAAATGTGTTCAGATTGTTTTGATACTTTAGTAAAACGATCCACGAGTCATTTGTGACGTGTACGAATCGACCACACCTCAATCCGACGCACGGTGTGACCGTTATGGCTAAAAGTGTCTGATATCAGTTTCAAATTGAGATAAACATTGGAAAACAACACCAATGACATACGCCAAACCAAGCAAATGCGTTCGGATTGTTTTGATACTTTCGGACAACAATCCATTAGTCATTTTTGACGTGTACGAATCGACCGCACCTCAATCCGACGCACGGTGTGACCGGAATGGCTAAAAGTATCTGATATCAGTTTCAAATTGAGATAAACTTTGGAAAACAACACCAATGACATACGCCAAAATAAGGAAATGCATTTGGATTGTTTTGATACTTTAGGAAAACGATCCACGAGTCATTTGTGACGTGTACGAATCGACCACACCTCAATCCGACGCATGGTGTGACCGGTATGGCTAAAAGTGTCTGATATCAGTTTCAAATTGAGATAAACTTTGGAAAACAACACCAATGTCATACGGAAAATCGAGCAAACGTGTTCGGATTGTCTTGATACTTTAGTAAAACGATCCATGAGTCATTTGTGACGTGTACGAATCGGCTGCACCTCAATCCGACGCACGGTGTGACCGGTATGACTAAAATTGTCTGATATCAGTTTGAAAATGACATAAACTTTGGAAAACAACACCAATGACACACGGAAAACCAAGCAAACACATTCGGATTGTTTTTATACTTTAGTAAAACGATCCACGAGTCATTTTTGACGTGTACGAATCGACCGCACCTCAATCCGACACACGGTGTGACCGGTATGGATAAAAGTGTCTGATATTAGTTTGAAAATGACATAAACTTTTGAAAACAACAACAATGACATACGCCAAACTGAGAAAACGCCTTAGGATTGTTTTGATACTTTAGGATAACGATCCACGAGTCATTTGTGACGTGTACGAATCGACCGCACCTCAATCCGACGCACGGTGTGACCGATATGGCTAAAAGTGTCTGATATCAGTTTCAAATTGAGATAAACTTTGGAAAACAACAACAATGACATACACCAAACCTAGGAAACGCGTTCGGATTGTTTTGATACTTTAGGAAAACGATCCATGAGTCATTTGTGACGTGTACGAATCGACCGCACCTCAATCCGACGCATGGTGTGACCGGTATGGCTAAAATTGTCTGATATCAGTTTGAAAATGACATAAACTTTGGAAAACAACACAAATGACATACGACAAAAAGAGCAAATGCATTCAGATTGTTTTGATACTTTAGGACAACGATCCAAGAGTCATTTGTGACATGTATGAATCAACCGCACCTCAATCTGACGCACGGTGTGACCGGTATGGCTAAAATTGTTTCATATCAGTTTGAAAATGACATAGACATTGGAAAACAACACCAATGACATACTCCAAACTGAGAAAACGCCTTCGGATTATTTTGATACTTTAGGAAAATGATCCATGAGTCATCTGTGATGTGTACAAATCGACCGCACCTCAATCTGACTCACAGTGTGACCGGTATGGCTAAAAGTGTCTGATATCTGTTTGAAAATGATATAAACTTTGGAAAACAACACCAATGACATACGCCAAACTGAGAAAACGCCTTTGGATTGTTTTGATACTTTAGGAAAACGATCCACGAGTCATTTGTGACGTGTACAAATCGATCGTACCTCAATCCGACACACGGTGTGACCAGTATGGCTAAAATTGTCTGATATCAGTTTGAAAATGACATAAACTTTGGAAAACAACACCAATGACATACGCCAAACCAAGAAAACGCATTCGGATTGTTTTGATACTTTAGTACAACGATCCACAAATCATTTGTGACGTTTACGAATCGACCACACCTTAATCCGATGCACGGTGTGACCAGTAAAGCTTTTAATTAGATAAAGAATCCGTATTTATTAAATGAGATAAATCAATAAAAAACATATTGATTTTACATTATTCCCTTTCATTGTTATGAAAATGAAAACTTTTTAGTTTAAAATTTAATATTTTAGTTTCACATTTCCATATTAATGTATTATTTCATATTACTGTTTTAATTTCTTTCATTATTGCATTACTCACATAATATTTGTTTTCTTATATAGGTGAATTTTTTTCCTTGAGTTCGGATGCTTTGTTCGGCAACAAATACCATCGAGAGCAGATCACGAATATCCAAGGATGAAACATGAATGTTTATAACTGTTTTTGAATAATTATAAATGTAACCATGTAAAACAATGTTTGGAATGTATATAGCAATGCGTTTTTTGTATTCATGATGTTAAGTAAATGTATATGCCGTTGTCAGTAAACATATTAGGTGCGGGTGCTATGGTGTGCAGGTGTGCATGTGCTACTTTGTGCAGGTATTCTGGTGTGCAGGTGTGCAGGTACTGTTTTTTAGGTGCAGGCGCTGGGGCCTTTATCAGCGCTCCGAGAAGCGCTGATATAGGGGACCCCCCCCTTTATCTACGCCAGAATTAACAGCGCTTCTCTAGCGCTGTTAATGCTGGTTTTTAGCGCTGATAAAGGGGCAGGTTGTAGTAGTGTACCACTGATATATAAATAATGATTTATTCCAAAATTTCCTTTCCATATCCCCTCAGAAAATTTCTTGAGGGAATTTGGATGGTATATTTTCAGTTCAACATCAAACATCTAGTTTGGATTTTATCACATTAATATAAACACCATAGTGAATATCATATTGATCAAGGAAGATATACCTACTGGCCATAGATACCCCTTAAATCAATATTTTGTTTTTGATCAAGTCACTTCTGATATGAGTTAGGCTACAATTATACCAAACATATTCCTGTAAAGGCACCAACATCCCATGTTTCAATATGTGCATCAATTCACTATATTAATTTATATCTAAATTGATTTGTGCCTCAACCCTACATTCTGCAGTCCCACATAGGGCCCAACATCCCATTCTGGACTCAGTCCATCAATCCACCATATCAATTCCTCTTTGATGTGGGTTGGGCCACATCACTACAAAAACCATTACTATATAGGAAAAAACTCCATGTTGGAATCACTTAATAAAATTTTCATAATCATCCCATCCATCAATCTTTATAATAAAAAATCACTTCTGGGATGTCAATAGAATATAAAAAATAATTAATTTTAGGAAATTCTGTCAAAGTATCATAAAACTAACATCGGGATTACCCAAAAATAAATCTTTTAGGAAATAAAATTAAAAAGGAATTTCAACTCACTATTACTCTAGATTTAAATTATTATTCTATCACATAATATTCAACCAACATTTGAATAAAAACTTTATGAGGGAAAACATTGCATATTCATATTTAGAAATCCTTACCTTGAGGGAATCATAACACCTTAACATTCTTTCTTAAACCCATGTAGATTTATAATGTTTTTTTCTTTTATATGTTATATTTAAATTAGGATACAACATGATCATTTAATTTCATAATAAAATTTAAATAACACTTTGGGAACAAAATTATCAACATGAATTTAACAAGACATATATCTTATCTTGATTTCATAAAAATAAATTTATCAATTTATCAATTTTAAAAACAATAACACATTACATCTCAGTATAAACATGCATAATTAATCCCCTCTATGAAGATAATGATATAAGCATGAGTCAAGAAATTTCATTAAATATTTCATGATAATAGCATGAATTTATTTACTTTAGTATAATTTCAAGGATTCAAGAAAATGTTTAGCCTTCTTAACACCAAAAAATCAAAAAAAATATATGCAATTGTAGATCCCAATTTTACCATGATTTAGAATCAAATAAATCGTATTAAAAACATATTCTAGCTTACTATAACTTTAGAAATTGTTAGTTCACCTTATTATATGAATTAAATTTTTTATTAGGAATGATAAATATAAAAAATCATTCTATTACATTTATTTCAAAACATTTAAATTATCTATTCATCAAGGGAATTATAAATCATGAAAGATCTACAAAATTATTCATTGAAAAAACACATTTTAGTCATACTTCATCAATATGGAAAAATAGTGATTTTAATTCTTTAAAATCTTTTATACATTAAAAAATTTATATACTAGGTTGATTAGATCCACTACTATAGATCACAACACATGGAAGAAAACTGTAGTAAATCACAGGCTTGGGGACTTGACCCCACGACCTTGCCCTCACCCCACCCAAACCCTTACCGCCCACCACCAATGGTGGGGCATCAAAAATTTATATAAATCAAAAATTTAGTTAAAAAAACATGACATACTAAGGGAAAAAAGTATCAAATAATTTCATAATATCATGAAAAAGAATGTTTAAAAATAGAATAAAATAACTTATAAAAAGATAAAAGATATGATTATAAACATAATAACATATAAAAATAAGTTATAATAAATAACACAATTTGAATAACAATAAAAAAATACTAAATAAAAATGAAATCCATATGTGTAATGATTTATCTATTCATAAATTTCAATCCTAAAATCAGTCTATTTCAACCTAAAATCGTTTACTTGACCAATAATCTCCTTGTGTAAAATAACATGGTGGGCATAAATACCTTTTTCCTAGACAGTCTCCTCAAATTACATCATATAAAATGTTTAGGTGAGAGCATTTCCCTACAAAACCCACACAATCCTCACATGTTCCCATATTTAAACTCCACCCTATCACTCAACCAAAATATTTGATACCACAATATTAGAACTCTACCTTACTGAAACCCATCTAGGGTTTTTATTTTATACAAGAGTGATCCATGAGGCCTACCTCCAATAGGAAATGGGTTAAAGACTATAACAAAGGATATTTTCCTCAACTGTGGTAGGCATTACCCTTTACATTTCCTAAGAAAATATAAATAATATACCAATAAAATATTTATCAAAAAGTAAAATAGTTAAAAATTAATGATCTTCTCAATGATTACAAGAAGTATATTTTAATAAAAGAAGATAAAATTAAAGACCAATCTACCCAGACTCCTCTCCATCCACCCCTAATAAAAGTAACCTCATTCTTCCATGACCAATCCTACAAAACAACTCAATAAACCCTTTAGGTGGGTGATTACTTTAGAGTAATCAGTATAATATTATTTTAAATCATTTTAACACACATGAAGAATCTATTTTCTAGGATAGATAAGTTTGAGAACAATAATATAAGATAATACAAGAAATAATGGAGGACCAAACTACATTTCATAATTTAGAAAGATATATTAGGTCCTGAAACAACAAAAAATTATGTAGATGAACTATATATCATGATCCGCATATTTGATGTACATATCCTATATCTTGAGATACCATAAGTTTGATAACAAAAATATAGAAAATGATGGGAATAATGAATGAATAAACTACCAATCACAATCATGGGAGATATATCGGGTCCTAAAAATAACCACAAATAAGGGAGATGAACCACATCTCATGATCTATATAGTGAATTAACATATAACATATAACGAGTTACTATAACCTTAACCATTAAGAATCTTTCTAGAATACATCATCTTTAAGTCAACAAATGGTAAGCATCAATCAATGAGGGAAATATCGATAATAATTAAATAAATAAAATGGTTGGTAAAAATTCACGACTTATATAAATTTTCAAACAAAGGTCCTTCCAACTCATAATGGGTGTTACCTAGATTGAGAAACCCATAAAAAAATGACAAGAAGTTAGAAAAAAATTATAAAAAAATCAAAATGATATCCCATATCACTGATCATAATTATATCACTAATAAAACCACCATTACAATAGTCTCATCTATATCAACACCACAACAACATCTGTCCATATAAAACATGCCTCACCCCCATTAAAACCCATATCACCACCCATTATAAAATCATATGTACAAAAATACATCTCATATAGATTACGAATAAATATATAACATATCCACTAAGACCAAGAGTAAGAAGTTGTTAATAACCAGAAGATTTGATGTATAATCAAAGAATAACAACTTCTGTAAAAAAATATTTCTATATTCACTAAATTAACATCTCTAACAAAGAGATTTTCATATAAACCATTACTTAATTCACTCATTACATCCTCTATTAACTGTTCATAATTCATTTATATTCCATTAAGAATTATAAAAATATTTAATGATAATATAAATCATAGAATACAAATAATTTAATATCATTATACTCATTGAATTCATTATTAATCTCAAAATAGGTATACCATCTCAGTTATTAAATTAATTCCAAAAATTTATTCAGTTCTTAGGTACATTACTACTATTCCAATAAGAAGATTCCTTATAATAGTAAGTTAAGAAGTAAATTTGTAACCTTTTACTACTTATTTATTAATGAAATGTGATTAAGAAGTGAAGTTATTTAATACCACATACTTATGTTTACTGATTTAATTATATTTTTGGATTAATCCAAGAATTGAAACACACACTCAAATGACTATAACACACACTTCAATATCATCCCACATTTTTAAGTTAAACCCATGAGAAACCTACAATTATGGATCTAACTTATTACACATAACCTGGAAAGTGATATGAAGTGGCTCCCACTCAAGTTTGTCCTCGAAACCTTCCTTCAAATTCTTCCAAACTTACCCAATTCCCATAAAATACCCTATCACTTATCCATTCCATTCAATTATCTCAAAATCCTAACATCATTCTCATGACCAGTAAGTTCATCATAGAAAGATATACCAAACCTCTTCCACTAAGGAACACTAACTCCTTAGTATATAAACCAATGTTCTTGGAATCACTATACAAAGAGTAAATATCACAAGGTCTGAACTTAAATAATATATTATGAACACTATTCCCCTAACAAATGAAACTATAATACAAATTCCACAAACCTAATGAAATATAAATGTAATGATTAGGTTACTAACCATAACAAGACACAAACTATACTACAAGACAAAATATAACCTGAGAAAAAATTCCACAATATTTTTGTAAAATACAAATAATATAAGTTCCAAAATTATGTACTTTAATCATATAGGATTAGGTAAAAATAATTACATGTTTTTTCTGATCATATTCACATTCCATAATTTCTTTCCCTAAGTTGTTATAATCATATTAAATTTAATTTAAGAATCACACACACTTCTTCATGATCATATTCCATATGTTTTTCATCCCCAAAAATAACATAAATAAATTATACCCAGAAAGCTCAGCCAGAGACAAATTCTCTGACCATTTATTAAAATAAAGGAAAAGTATATCAAGAAGAAAAACAATCCATAAAACACAACTACATTTCATAACAACCATACCCATCATCATTAACATAATCAAGTGCTTCATCCACAGTGGCCAATTCCCATTCTGAGATTTCACAATACTTGAGAACCTTAGCATACTTTCTCCTGAGATTTAACTTTTCCAGATATAAAAACTCCTCAGAAGGATGAATACCTTTGCCTTTGCTAACGGAGGACCTAGTTAGAATTGGCTTTGGCATAGAGGAGTAATCTCTCCTTTGCATTCTTCTTGTTGGATTGGTCATAACTTCTTTTTTCCCTGATGCAATCTTCTCTCCACCCTAAACAATATCACTATAAGAGGTCCTAACCCTCTAGCCCGCATTATCCTTTTCACTTTCAGATATATCTCTCCAATTTCTAGAGATACTCACCCCCTGAAAGCCATCATTCACTCCTTGTTCTTGCCCAATGAGGCTGTTAGCATCAACCATTGCTAAGCATTGCAGATGTTCCATAAGTTCAAGATCACCATGAACCTCATTCTGCAAAATATCTTCTTCACATATAACATTCGGGGACTAAACATCAGACTATATTTTTTCACCATCACTCCTTTGCATCTACTAGTCAACATGAGAATAACTCCCATGATTACATTCTTTGCCTAGATTCTATGTCCCGCTACCATTAAGTTCATCAACAAATTCAACCATTGTCTCACCATGAGACATAGAAGATACAGCTTGCTCCACCATAGCCTGATCCTGAAACAATTCCATACCATCATTCATCAAACCCTCAAAGCAATTTCCAAGTGCAATGCTAGTCACTTTCTTTCCTAGCTGCTACCTTGTCCCAACTGAAACCTTCACCCATCCTCCATTTTCAGACAAAGGCCTGCTTGCCTGGATACCCACATAAGGGCTGCCCCTCACTGCAACATTATTCCCATCAGGTTCAGCTGCTGGGATCACAACACCCACCATAGATCATGTTTTTTCAACCTCAAGAACTTTCCCATTGGTCCCTGCTGGTTGGGTAGCTTGTATATTGTCCACCAGAAATCCTGTACACCTTCCTACCACCACATCCACCCTTGAGTTAAGAGGCACCTCCACCGACTTCAAATGGACTTCGCTAACAGGATCCAAGACCTGTTTCCCTGGCTGCTGCTGCAAGTTCCCCACAGCCAATCCATCTGATGCAACCTACAAATCCACCCTTCTACCCCTACAAACATCCTTCTGATGCCCAACTTTGAGACACTGGGAGCAGTACTCAAGCCACGAGTCAAACACCACAGACTGCTTATACCTAAATTCCTCACTCATAGTAATGAAAAAAGAATTGAACAGAGGCTTCGAGAGATCAACTTCAATGCATATTCTCAGTGAAACCGGATGGCACACAACCTTAGTTCTACCGTCTGAACAGAGATACTGGTCAACCACGTTTCCGAGCATATGAATATTGGCAGGGTTCTGGCAAGGAAGCGATAATTCAGGAAATCTTACCCAGATTGCAGTGGTTGGAGAATCTCGTTTCATGTGGAAGTCATACGAACAACAGAAGAGAAAAAATAGAGCACCATCACATGTTCTCGGGGCAGTGGACCATGACATAACTAGATATTCCTCCGAATGAAAACAAACCATTATGTTCCTTGAGTCGAGGAGACCAACAGTTGTGCGCTCCCTTAAATTCCACAAATCGAAGATGAAACGATCAAAGAGATCCATGGGTGGACGTCGTTGCTTGAAGCGCGCTATCAAGGTCAAGTTCAATAGAGATGAGGAATCAGTGAATTCACGGGCTGTGAGCAATAGTTGCAGAATCCCATCGAACAACTCAGGAACTTTGGGAGATAAAGGGATTTTCGGAAACGAAGGCAGGAACTCAGGATTTGAGAAAGGAAGAAATCGATGAGCCGTATGGGGGAGTGACGATCCCCCCTCCACCAAGTGAGGAGGGACTTGTTTGGATGCCATCACCGCCTACGGCAGCGATCGCCAAGCTCGAACCGTAACTCCATCTAAATAAATTATAAATTAAAAAAAAAATCATAAATCAAACCAGTCATGGAACTAAGAGGGGACTAACCAACCTGATCACATTTCACTTTTAGTTCCTAAATTATTTTTTATTTATTATCAATCAACGTTCATAGAAATTATATAACAACATACCAAGGTAATATTAATATAAATTTTAAATAATGTATTGTAATAATAAAAAAGAAAAATAAGCATCAAACACCACTAAACGAGAAAAAACACAACATACCATTCCTATGAATGAACCAAACAACATAAATCCCAATAGAAAGAATTATTACATTGAATAATGAAAAGAATACTACAAAACCTCATCATAGACCAATCTGACCATAACATGACTTTGTGGAGAGTATAGAACGTGAAGTGAATATATCAATAAACCTCCATTTATTAAAAAAACATTCTCCACCAAAATTAGATTAGAGAGTAGATAAATTGCAGTTTATTTAGTTACTAGAATTCCCACCTGAGGAAAAAACCATCTTCATTTATCCTGAAAAGGGTATAATAAATTATAATCTATGATCATAATTTTGGAGGTGGTTGATTATGGAAAGTATTATTGGTAAAAAATACATATAATAAATATTATATTGATGTATTTTAATCCAAGTTATTATGGGAATATTAGTAATTCATGTTATGGGTTGAATAAATAAAGAGGAATGAAGAGAATTTATATCATTCTTTTTAAGTATTTGATAATAGAATGGTTTTTAGATTAACTGTGGTTACTCAAATTCTCTATAAAATATTAGGAATCAATTTATATTTTTAATATTGAACTAAAACTAAAAAATTCCCTACCTCAATTAATCCTAAAAAATCTACTACAAAATAGTCATAGTAGGTGACCATAGATCCCACCATGACTTCCAATAAATAGTAGCACACCCACACACACACACACACACATATATCATCCTCAAAACATCCACTATTTCCCAATAAAACAAGAATCAACACTTCCTCCACCATCTCTGGTAGAAGAAAAAATATGAACAAAGGAAAATATATATTAATGGAAACTTGAATCGAAGATGTATACAAAACATAGACCACGAATGATAATATCCTTCAAAGGATCACCAAATTCCCAATGAATTCCAGTGGAATCGGACAAGTACATGGAGATAGAAATAAGGATAAACCAATAATAATAGTCATTCCCTTATTTGTTAGAATACCCAACCGACCACTATCATAGCATGGAAGCTTGATCCATGACGTTGGTGGCCTTAGTCAATGGAAGATCCAAAACGCATACCATTTAATGATGATTGACTCCCTCTTCATCAGAGGTTATTTGAATCCATTTAAAACATTTTTAACACTACCACACCATGTAAACTGATTTAGAAGATGGGTTTTTAGGAACATAGTTGACCACTATGGTGGTTCCACAACATTGAGGATTCCCATTCACTATTTGAGATTACCAAAACAAGGGCCATGATATGGTATTTCCCTACCCACCATTTATAAATTTTCTACACAACTTAAATTACTCACTATGTAGCACAACTACTCTAACCACCATAAGTGTGATGGAATTCCTTTTTACTATACATAAATCTTTGAGACATGACAACCACAAAATCAGCATTTCTCACTCCTCATTTCACATTTGGAAATGTACCAAACACCATACACTATTATTCCCTACCAAATGTGATGGACCATGGAATGTAATCGTCCAAATAATCTTCCCAAAAAATCACACTTAATAAAAAACCTATAGAACTAAAATTCATAGGACCAATTTTTTTTAATGGGTAACATATTGTATTTTCAAACCCATGCTACCCACAACACCAAGACACCCTGCCCCCATGGCCATAGCTTTAAAAAATGTGAACTAGATCCTACCCCATGTCAACCACTAAGGATATAGTGAACTCTATAGGTCCAAATATAACTCCATGATTTTGAAAAATCCTATTGATTCCCTCTTGATACCTACAAATCAAAAAAATCACAAGGGAAAGTATTATAAAAAACACTTCTCTTATATTGTAAATTAGAGAACTTGTTTGAATTGTGAAAGAGAGTTAAGAAATTTAGTGAATTTTTATTCCAAGTTTATATAAACTACTTTTATATTTTTTTAGTAAAATCTATAGTGTCCACTATAAATGACCATTTTAATCAACAGATAAATCCTTTATATAACATTAAGAGATATGTTTTCTCCTCAATTCATTAATAATAACAACTAGATTTCTTATCCAACATTATCATCTGAATTTGGAAATAATGATGGACTTCTTCAACTATGAACAAGGTTTCATGGTCTCTTAAGATAATATCCTAGAAATCATCTAAACTAGTTCAATAATGTGTTTCAACCTTAAAAATAAGAGGAGTAGCTACGTGAAAAGTTAAGTGGATGGAATTATGATTCTTCATGGAGGTAATGGATATCCGAACTACAAACTGGAGAAGTAACTGGTTAGGAAGAGCTTCAAAGTTACTTTATCCAACTATTTTTCCATCCTAAAGAAGTACTATTTTGAGAAAATCCCTCTATGGTATAAAACAAGTCAATAAGGAAACATTTTATTAATACTAGGAATGGTTCAAAAATTTATTATTAATCTCTACACATCAAGTAATTAAACAACACCATTTTATAATGTTATTATATGAACGGTTTCTTGGAAGTTAAAAAAATATATTGGATTCATCTATCAGAGGTGAATTGATTTTAAAACCATTTGATTACGTTTGGGGAATTGTTAAAAATATACTTTAAAACATAAAATATTCTTGCACAATACGTATTAAAATAAGAGGATCCCATAAGGTATGGTCTATGAAAGATCCTTCACTTCATTCAAAACATAACGAACTAACTTATTTTGTTTGAAATATTTTCATTAAGAAGTCTCCATATCCCTAAAATTACATTTTTTGGGATTCATACTTCTCAAGAGAATGTCACAGACCAATTTGATGCGGTATAAGATATTGAGAGCTACAAAACCTCTCATCAGAATTGAGAATTTCCATAACCAATGAATAACCAAAAATTTAGGGAGAGTTCCCAAATCTAATATGTATTTAGGAATCAATATTATAATATTACATCATTATTTAAACATCAATTTAAATATCCCCACTTTTAATGTAAGGTTTTAAGTAATGGTATCATAAATAGTTTGATCCACCAGTATATCTAAAAATGAAACCCAAAAATCAAACTTTTTGAAACATACAATTGTGACCTATAACTCAACAAGATCATAGTATTTATGTGATAAGAATAAGTTTAAATAAATAAAAATCCATAAGGAATATATTGTGTTTTCTTTATGGGAAATAATAGATAATAAATCATTGAAATATATATCTCAATCTCTTCATAATCACAAAACCAATGCCAAAAAGGTAATGAAAATTAGTGGGAAGGAAGTTAATCCCAAAAAAATATCATTTTGAATAATTTAATATAAATAATGAAAAATAATCGTAAGTAGAATATGGAGAAAAATGAGAGGGAATTAGCAGAACAACATGAAAAATAATCAAAATGAAGGAATGAAATTTTATTACCAAGTGTTCTTAGAATGGTAATGAAAATCTCTGAGGACGAAGTTCAAAATTAGATCCTCAATACATTTACAATGGTTGAATTATTATTTTCCCTTTTGTAATATCTTAAAAATATTCCATGATCTGAAACAATCCTTAAATATTTATTCATAAAAATGAAATACTCCAAATAAATGAGAGAGTGTCTTTTGGGGAATGTTTCAGACTTGATTGTACCTAAAATTCTAAAAAAATACCAAGATCAAGGAATACTCTAAATTATCTAAATAATAAGATAAATGAAATATAAAAATGAATTTTATGACCCTTGAACTTCAATTAATTTCAATCCTCCCTCTATGTATTCATATTTATAAATTAGAGAACTGAAGAAAATAACGGTAGTTTCTCTATTGGAAAATCACTTGACTTCCTTTCTAGAATGAGGGCTTGAATTTTTATTGGTATGAGTTAAGATATCATAATTTCTATTTAAATTTTAAGCAATTAAAATAGTGTAAGAAGTAAAACCAACACAATAACTAATAATTTTAGATATACCATTAGTAAAAATATATAGGATGAAAATAAATTTTCATTAAGGAACATTGGAAGTGTAATTCAAGAATAATGTAATATCATCAAACCCACACTTCCAGATTAAATGCTAAAACATAAAATTTTCATTTATGGATTTTATACTGATAAATTTTAGCTGATTTTTTTATTTCCATCCAAAAATAACGACATAAAAAATAAATAATGGATAACATGAATACCCTAGAAACTTTTAGGTTTATATTTTTATTGAAATAGGAAAAAAACATAATGACTTGGATTTAAAAAAATGGCTTTTAAAGATTAAAATTATCTCCCACTATACCCAAATTTTATTATTTCCCAATAGGTCAATAAATTAATACATCTGGAATCCTTAATGATATAATTCATTTAAAATATTTTCTCATAAATAGGGGATAAAATAAACATAATATGGGTGAGCTCAAATGCCCATTAAGTGTAAATATGAAATATGTCAATGATCATATTATCATAACACGAGAAAAAGGGTATGAGAACATGATATTATCAATATATATCATCACCCTACAAATCAAAGATCATAATCATGGGTGATGACATAAATCATGGTAGTTCATATGATATGAGTCATAAATGATGTAATGGACACTATCCATGAGAATATATGTAACGGCCCAATGTTTTTCAATGTGAATTACTTTCGTATAAATATGTCATAAAATAACATGAAAACACAACATAATGAACTACTAAGTGAAAAATTACTTTTAAACATAATTTTTTCACTTCTGTATGTGGAATTTCGAAAATCTAATATACACAGTTGCAATCAGTAAGTTATTTGGAGTCTGATAAGAAAAACATAATTTTTGGTGTATATTAACCTACCCTTTTGAATAGCAACATACCCTTATGAATAGTGATACGCCCTAATTAATAGTAACCTCACCTATGATAATATAAAAATAATATTCATGTTGAAAGTACGATATACCTATATTTTAGAATAAGTTAATGAATGTTTTAACACTGGTTTTTGATAATAAATTATGATTTTAATTAAATATTAAAATAATCATATTTAGAAAATTATTTTTGAAAAATGGACACTATTTTTGAATTCTACACATCAAAAAATGGTTAGGGTAAATTTTTTTGATTTTTCTGAAATACTTAGTTTTTTATGAATAGTAAAATACGATAATTTACAATAAATGATAAATAAGGGATTTATTGAGTCATTGATGATGTTCTGCTGATATAATCCCACTTGGTTCAGGATCACATGATAATATTACTATTATGGGACATGAAATACTTACTATTCCTTTTCTTGTGAAGAAATAATAAATTAATCATTATAATATCATGAAAACCCTCATTTCCTCCACTATAAAATCCCCCCTTCACTCCCTCTTCATTTCACTCCTCTGAAGCCTTGTGCCTTTCCAATATTCTGCCCAAATATCTCCCCAAGATCCTCCCCCACGTCCAAAACACCATATCCTCTTCAAAATACCAAAACCTCACCCCTTAAGAGGTTCTCAAAGGAGGAAGTCTCAAGAGGTAAATTCCTCTTTCCAATTACTTCATTTATTTTAAGTTCTTTTTGTTTCTTTCCTCACCTAAATTCACCATAATAGTTTGATAAATCTAGTAACATAAATTTACTGGAATGTTTTCATGCTAATGGGATATTTTATTATCTTATCTTCTTTCCCCACCCTTTTATTTGAAAGAAATGAAAGCACCATTTGAGATGTGCTAATTTAGCACACTCAAGGACAACCATTCATCAATTTCGATTATAATATTTAATTCTGGTCATGAAACCATTTGAGTTATGGTTGAAACAGATTATTATATATGTTATATATACTATTTTTGGTTCTGTAATCTTTTTGTACAAATGGTATTAAGTTATAAAAACAAAACATGTTCTTTGTAATCAAACCCACCGATTAACAAAAACGGTTGTCACTATGGTTTTAAATAATAATTCAACATCACTCTAAGTAACCTAATTAAAATTAGAACCATATAATATCTTGGATGTACACTAATATAATATAACTTCAATTTTGGACAACCAATTTCATCTTTCATGTTTATTCGAACTTGAATATAAGTGAACCGATCCTTTAAAACCAAGTAAACAAACGAGCCCAAACAATGAAATTGGACCTTGTAACTAATAAAAAAGGATTTCAATGAACTAAAAAGGGTTATACTGAACAAATTAAATATATAATAGGTTATGGAATTATTAATTAATAAGCCTAATTTTTTTATTCAGGTCTTTAATAACAAGTCGAGAACACCAAAAGGTTTAAGGTAAGGGATCCTCTCCATTTCACTCTTAATCAAGATTGTCCTCTATGCTCTGCCTTTTTATGAGTAATACCAAATTATGGAGTATGTTTACGCACCTCCCCCATAAATCAGTCTTTATTTATAAGTGATTATAAACCCCTTTTATATCTCATCAAGCCCTATTAGTTACACCCAACACCATGCCGATAAAACCGTAACGAATTCTACCCGAACCTTCTTTGTTCTTTCGGGTTGCCTTATCTTTCATTCAAAATGGTGTTATCTTATCGATTTATTAAAATATTCTGAATTATGGTTAGTTTTACAAGATTCTTATATAAATATCATTTCATCACTTTCTTTTGGGGATATACATGTTTTTAAAAGATTCCCTCCTTATAACGTTCCGATATGCAAACCTGTTTTAAGGGGACTTCCCAAATTTTTACCCAAATTTAAAGTGCAATCAACCCTATATTTTAAGACACCATTGTCTTTATAAAATAGGTATTTTTATTATTAAAACCTTCTTGGTTCAATTCTGGTTTTATGTAAAATAATTTCCTCGTTGCTATTTTAAAATCTCTATAGTATTTTCCTTAAAACTGCACAAAAATGTTTTAATGGTAATGTTTCTCAAATACATTTCTTATATGTTGTAAATTTGGTTTGACACCACTTACAATGTTATATGCCTATTTTACCTTATTAATGTCCATGTATGTTGTAATCTATTTCTTTCATGGACACTTACATGATACACCCATTGGTTAGGCTTTATGTCATGTCTGTGGTACCCAATTCTTTCCATGGGTACCCTTATGTTTATATATGGTTGATTATGTATGATTATTTGTTTGGAAGGAATATTTATGTGTTAAGAATATTTATGTGGCAAGAATATTCATGACAATGTTGAGATGAGTTTACCCAGATAGCACTCTAATTCATTGGGTAAGGTTAAGTCTCATGAGATGTGATGTGAAACGGGATTGGCGGTTAGCCTTGACCCGTACTAAAGAAATGTTTTATGGTTCTACCACATTTATATGATTCCATGTTTATATGATCCCATGCTTATTTGATATTATTTTATACGTTTCATTCTTTGGATATCATTATGTCATGCCTCCTAACTCATGTGCTTAAGATGTATCCTTATGTTTATTCCCTAACAGGGCTTTTCAGCTCATCCCTTTGTTCATGTGTTCCCTAGAATACCCTCTGTAGATGTAAGGGATCAAAAGAAGTTAGGAGCTCATTATGGAGATTAAAAAAAGAAGTTTTTTTCTAGCCCCATGTTGTATATTTTATGTACCTAGTCTTCCAAGACACTAAACATAACGATCCTTGGCTTGTACTCTGATGATTAATTATGCTTAAAATCATGAAATGTTAGAAGTAAAAGGCTTGGGTCGCTATAGTTGGTATCAAAGAATGGTCAAGTTATTTTTGGAGATTAGGAATAGATAACCATAGCGAAAACCTTAAGGAAGAGACTAAGTATAAGAAAACATTCCTGAATTTTGGTGAGTATTGAGTATGTGGTTTATCAAGCAAATATATACCTGTCTGGATACGAGCTGGTAGAGGCAGCTCTGGCATAAATGTATCTAGGGGTAAAACCCGAAAACACCACTTTGAGCTAGACTCAAATAGGAACTGGTTCACGACAACGGGCCTTACTATACTTTTGGTTACGACACTCCCAGGGGATATGCTTTGGTAGATTCACGAGCTTAATTGAAACCATTATTAATGAAAAAAAACCCATAAGAATATAAGTTAAAAAAATAGATCAAGGATAACGTGGATATAAATCTAAGGAATAACAAGTTAGGATATACTTCTTATTTATAAGTTTATCCTTTTATGTTCAATGTTTCCTTTTTATGCTCAATAGATAAGTATTAAAGACCTCTAATTATACATTATTTTTCTTAGTAAATGGCGGGAAATAGAAGAACAAGTTCCATAAACCAATGTGATAGGAAATGTGATGATATCCCTAATGATATGCCTGATGTGACAGAAGTGGGTCCTCAAAACTTTATGGCAGTACTTGATCAGCTGGCTCAAGTTATGAATAATAACTTGAATCAGGTGGAAATTCCTCCTCCTCCAAGGAAAGATCAAGTTGTCATAGAATCCTTCATGCAGAAAAGGCCTCCCATGTTTAGCGAATCTTCTGATCCCATCCTCATAGAACAATGGATTAACTCCATTGAAAATATATTCTCTGTCCTCCAGTGCTAGGAAAGAAGAGAAAGTTGTACTGGCGGTCTATTGTTTTGATGGGGAAGTTGATTAGTGGTGGACACTGATCAAGAATACAAAGTCCCAAGAGGAAATTTATTACATAGATTGGGAGGAATTCAAGGGGATGTTTTGCAATAAATATTTTCCTCAAACCCTCCGTCTCAAGATGGAAAGAGAGTTGCTCGGACTCAAGAAGAAGGAAGATGAGTCCATCGGGGTGTATGAAGTGAACTTTATAAGTCTTTCAAGGTACGCCTCTAGATTTTTCATGAACAATGAAAGCAAGGTGGATCACTTCTTTATCAGAGTAAAGCTGAGTCTATAAAAAGCGTTGGAGATTAAAGACTTCGACAATTATGAAGAGATTTTCGGTTGTGCCCTCAAGGGTGAAATGGAGATTAGAGACTCTCTATGGTATCATCGTCCCACTAAAAAGAATCAGAAAATAAATATCAACATGGGTGGTTCATCAAAAAAATCCAATGATGGAAAGAATCCTAACATTCCCCTTTGAAAAAATTGTGGGAAGAAGAATCTTTGTAATTGTAGAAAGGGAAACAAGAATTGCTTCAAATGTGGAAAGTTTGATCATCTGGCCAAGAACTGCTGAAGGGATATAAAAGATCCCTCTAATGTCGAAGAAGAAAGGAAGATTCAGATCAACACTCAGCCTGCAGTACAGTGTTATAACTGCAAGGAGCTTGGGCATTATGCAAACAATTTCCCTAAGCCAAGTGTTGTTAGAGGAAATCAAAAACAACCTCCAAGGAAATAAGGAAGGGATTATGCTATCACTACTGCTGAGGTGGAGCTGGAAAATGATGTGGTGACAGGTATGCTAGTTATTCATTTAAGAATAGTAAACGTACAATTTTATTCTAGTTCTATGAGTTCTTTCATATATTGTATGTTTAGTAGAACTATTTAAACACCACCTAAAAATTTGGAGGAAAAGATAACTCTAAGAATAGAGAATGGGGAAATTATTGCGTCCATGGTTTATAAATCCTCCCTGTTTAATGTTTGTGGGCTAAACCTCCCAGAAAATCTCTCCATACTTCCTTTAATGGTGTTCGACTCTATCTTGGGAATGTATTGGATATCTTTGTACAAGGACAACATCAACTGTCGAGAAAGGGAGATTAATTTTCACATCCCAAATCATCCTAAAATTCCTTACAAATGTAAGGAGGAATATGAATCTCATTTAGAATCATCATATCAAGTATGGATATTGTTGCCTTATGATCCAGCATATCTTGCACAAATTATTGAGACAAAGGAGATAATAATGCTTGAATACATTCCCATCATGAGGGATTACACTGATGTATTCCCTAAAGAGTTTACCAGTCTTACTACTGACTGAAAGGTTGAGTTCTCAATTGAAATTATCCCCAGATCTTTCCCAATCTCCAAGAAACCTTTCAGAATGGACACTGTAGAGCTAGAAGAGCAGATGAAGTAGTTACAAGAGAATATGGAGAAAGGTTTTATATGCCGCAGTGCTTTGCCGTGGGGTGCTCCAGTCCTCTTCATCAGGAAGAATGATGGATTAATGTGCCTCAACATTGATTATCGTGAGCTCAATAAAATCACAATAAAGAACAATTATCCCCTTCCACGGATAGATGACTTGTTCGCTCAGCTTAGTGGGGCCAGTTATTTCTCTAAGGTAGAACTTTGGTCAGGATATCACCAACTAAAGGTGGGGAAGGAAGATATTCCCAAGACTGCCTTTCGAATGAGGTTTGGACATTATGGGTTCATAGTGATTCCCTTCGGACTCACTAATGCTCCAAAAATTTTCATGGATTTAATGAATAGAGTCTTTAGATATTACCTATACAAATTTGTGGTGGTCTTTATTGATGATATTCTGATATACTCCAAGAGCAAGGAGGAACATGAAGAGAATTTGAATACTATGTTAAAGACATTGTGAAGGGATATGTTGTATGAAAAGTACAAAAAATGTGATTTCTATATGGAGGAAGTATCATTCTATGTGTATGTTATCACTAGCAAAGGGATATCCATGGACCCTTCCAAGAAAAAGGAAATTAAAGAGTGGATGAGGCAAACTTATGTAATGGAGATCCATAGCTTTTTAGGTCTAACTAGGTATTATCGACGATTCATGAAGAACTTTTCATGATTTTCAAACCCAATGACCAAGCTAACACAGAAGGGAGTAATGATTTTCTGGACATAGGAATGTGAAGACTGTTTCAAGGAGTTGACAGAGAGTCTTATCACTACACCAGTACTCACACATCCTTCAAGTGGAGAACTCCTTG
Organism: Viscum album; assembly: GCA_963277665.1. Lineage (NCBI taxonomy): Eukaryota > Viridiplantae > Streptophyta > Magnoliopsida > Santalales > Viscaceae > Viscum > Viscum album. The sequence continues at coordinate 1,234,617,918 of OY728140.1, read as the reverse complement.
TAGTGTAGAGTGATGCTTCTAAGAAAATATTAGGCTGTGTGCTAATTAAAAATGATAAATTGATAGTCTATGCCTCCAGGAAGATGAAAATCCATGAGCAAAACTATCCCACTGATGATTAGGAGTTGGCGGCTGTGATCTTTGCATTGAAAATCTGGCGGCATTATCTCTATTGGGAGAAATGTGAGATATATACTGACCACAAGAGTCTCAAATATATATTCACACATAAATAGATTAATATGTGCCTGCAAAGATGGATAGAGCTCATAAAGTATTATTAAAGCTCAATTCACTACCATCCCGATAAGGCAAACAAGGTGGAAGATGCCCTAAGTAGAAAGTACCCTGCATCTTTATCAATGTTGAGAATTTAAAAGGATCTGATCGTCATAGATTTGAAAAGAATGAACATGGGAATAATTAAGGGAGGAACATCATCAATCCTTTCACAAATTATTTCTCAACCACCCCTCTTGGAGAAAATGAATGATTCTAAAATAAAAGATGTGAAATTCAGAAAAGGGTGGAAGTTGTTAAAAATGGGAAATCCTCCGATTTCAAAATTGATGAGGAAGGAGTTGTAAGAATTAGGACACAATTATTTGTACCATCTGATCCAGAGATAAATAATGTGCTATTGAATTATGCACATAGCTCGAACTTCTCTATCCACCCAGGGTGCACAAATTTGTATTGAGATCTTTGAGAAAAATTTTGGTGGGACAATATGAATAGGGAGATTGCCGAATATACATCAAAGTGCCTCATATTTCAGCAAGTGAAGGCTAAGAGACAAATTTCTAATGGAATGATGCAACCACTACCCATACCAGCATGAAAGTGGGAGAACATTAACATGGACTTTGTCACTGGACTTCCAAAAACATCTAGAGGAAATAATGCTATATGGGTCGCTGTGGATCGTCTTAAGAAGACAAATCAATTTATCACAATTCTATAGGACTTCTCGTTGGTTCACATTTCATGGATTTACATCAAAGAAGTGGTAAGGCTGCATGGATTACCACAATCTATTGTATCTGATCGTGATCCGAGATTCACCTCAATGTTCTAGAAAAGTCTCCAGCATGCTCTGAGTACTGAACTAAACTTCAGCACGGCCTTTCATCCTCAAACAGATGGCCAGTTTGAGCAAACTATTCAGATACTAGATTACAAGTTGAGAGCGTGTTCTATGGAATTTAAAGGAGGATGTGACCAACATCTTCCATTGGTTTAATTCTCCTACAATAATAGTTTCCACTCGAGCATCCAAATGGGCCCATATGAAGCCCTTTGGGGAAAAGGTTCAGAACACCGACGTGTTGGGATGAAGTCGGTGACCGTAAGCTGCTAAGACCTGAAATGGTCAAAGAAATGGTGGATAAGGTGAAAACCATTCAGCAGCATATCAAGGAAGCCCAAAGTTGACAGAAGAGTTATGAAGATAACTTTCGACGAGACCTTGAGTTCAAAATTGGAGACCAGGTATTTCTATTCATATCTCCATGGAAGAAGGTCATGAGGTTTGGGAAGAAAGGGAAGTTAAGTCCTAGGTACATTGGCCCCTTCGAGATCCTTGATCAATTTGGAGTTGTGGCCTATTGACTTGCACTTCCACCTACCATGTCGAAAGTACCTGATGTCTTTCATGTATAACTTTTAAGGAAGTACATACCTGACCCTTCACGTGTACTCTCTTCAGAGGTGGTACAATTTGAGGATGATCTCTCTTATGAGGAGCATCCAGTAAAGATCTTGGATTGTAGAGACAAATTTCTACGCAACAAGACTACTCTTCTAGTCAAGGTACTACAAAAAACTATAATTACGAAGAGGAAACATGGGAACTGGAGGAAGTAATGATGGAAAAGTACCCACACCTATTTTTGTCATAGAATGTAAAACGAAATTTCGAGGGCAAAATTTCATAAGGGGGGAAGAATGTAATGACCCAATGTTTTTAAATGTAAATGACTTTCTTATAAATATGTCATAAAATCACATGAAAACACAACATAATAAACTGCTAAGTGCTAAGTGACCTTCAAACATAAGTTTGTCACTTCTGTATTTCGAATTTCGAAAATTTAACATACACGGTTGCAATCAGTAAGTTATTTGGAGTCTGAAAAGAAAAACATAATTTTTCGTGAATAGTAACCAATCCTTATGAATAGTAACATACACTTATGAATAGTGATATAACCTAATGAATAGTAACCTCGCCTATGATAGTATAAAAAAATAATATTGTTGAAAGTAAGATATACCTATATTTTAGAATAAGTTAATGAATGATTTACAACTGGTTTTTGATAATAAATTATGATTTTAATTAAATATTAAAATAATCATATTTAGAAAATTATTTTTGAAAAATGGAATTCATATTTAGATTCTGCAGATTGAGAAATGGTTAAGGTGAATGTTTGGGATTTTTCTGAAATACTTGAATTTTTTATGAATAGTAAAATATGATAATTTACAATAAAAGATAAATAAGGGATTTATTGAGTCATTGATGATGTTCTGCTGATGTATGCCCACTTGGTTTGGGATCACATGATACAATTACTTTTTTTGGTCATGGAATACTTATTATTCCATCTCTTCTGAAGAAATAATAAATTATTCATTATAATATCATGAAAACCCTCCTCTCCTCCACTAGAAAACCCCCCTTAATTCCCTCTTCTCTTCACACCTCTCAAGCCTTGTGCCTTTCCAATATTCCACCCAAATATATCCCCAAGATCCTAACACACGGCCAAATGCTTCAAGCCTCTTCAAAATATGAAAACCTCACCCCTTAAGAGGTTCTCAGTGGAGGAAGTCCCAAGAGGTAAATTCCTCTTTCCAATTCCTTCATTTCTTTTAAGTTCTTTTTGTTTCTTTCCTTACCTCCCTTCACCATAATAGTCTGATAAATCCCGTAACATACATGTACGGGAATTTTTTTATGATAATTGGATATTTCATTATATTTCCTTATTTCCCAACCCTTTTATTTGAATGAAATAAAAGCACCGTTTGAGATGTGCTAATTTAGCACATTCAAGGACAACAATTTATCAATTTCTGTTATAATCTTTAATTCTGGTCATGAAACCATTTGAGTTATGGTTGAACCAGATTATTATATATTTAATATATCCTCTTTTTGTTCTGTAATATTTTTGTACAAATGGTATTAAGTTATAAAAAAGAAAACATGTTCTTTGTAATCAAACCCCCCCGATTAACAAAAATGATTGTCACTATGGTTTTAATTAATAATTCAAAGTCACTCTAGGTAACCTAATTAAAATTAAAACCTTGTTATCTCATCAATGTGAACTAATAGAATATTACCTCAATTCTGGACAACCAATTTCATCTTTCATGTTTATTCGAACTTGAATATAAGTGAACTGAGCCTTTAAAACCAAGTAAACAAACGAGCCCGAACAATGAAATTAAACCTTTTAACTAATAAAAAAGGATTAGAATGAACTAAAATTGGTTATACTAAATCAATTACATATAGTATAGGTACTGGAATTATTAATTAATAAGCCTAATTATTTTATTCATGTATTTAATAACAAGTGGAGAACACCAACGGATTTAAGGTAAGGAATCCTATCCATTTCACTCTTAATAAAGATTGTCATCTAAGCTATGCCTTTTTATGTGTAATACCAAATTATGGGGTGTGTTTACGCACCTATCCCATAATAACATCTTTATTTATAAGTGATGAGAAACCCCTTTTCTGTCTCATCAAGCCTTCTTAGTTACACCCGACACCATGCCGATAAAACCGTAATGAATTCTACCAGAACCTTCTTTGCTCTTTTGGGTTTCCTTATCATTCATTCAAAATGGTGTTATCTTATCTATTTATGAGAATATTCTGAACTCTGGTTATTTGTAAAATATTTTTATATAAATACCCTTTCATCACTTTATTTCAGGGATATAAATGTTTTTAAAAGATTCCCTCTTTCGAACTTTCCGATAAGAGAACCTGTTTTAAGGGGACTTCCCGAATTTTTACCCAAATTTAAAGTGAACTCTACCCTCTATTTTAAGACACAATTGTCTTTATAGAATTATTATTTTTATTATGAAAACCTTGTTTGTTCATTTCTGGTTTTATGTAAAAGAATTTCCTCTTTACTATTTTAAAATCTATATTGTATTTTCTTTAAAACCACACAAAAATGTTTTAATGCTAATGTTTCTCAAATACATTTCTTATATGTTGTCACTTATTTTTGACACCACATATAATGTTATATTCCTATTTTACCTTATTAATTTCCATGTATGTTCTAATCCATTTCTTTCATGGAAACTTTCATGATACACCCATTGGTTAGGCTTTATGTCATGTTTTTGGTACCCAATTCTTTCCATGGGTACCCTTATGTTTATATATAGTTGATTATGTATGATTATTTTGATGGAAAGAATATTTGTGTGGTAAGAATATTTATGTGGCATGAATACTCATGAAAATTTTGAGATGGGTGGGCCCAGATAGTTTTCCAATGGAATGGGTAAGGTTAAGTCTCTCGAGATGCGATGTGAAATGGGATTGACGGTTAGCCTTGACCCATACTAAAGAACTGTTTTGTGGTTCTACCACATTTATATGATTCCATGTTTATATGATCCCATTATTATATGATATTATTTCATATGTTTCATGCTTTGGATATCATTATGTCATACCTTTTAACCCATGTGCTTAAGATGTGTCCTTATGTTCGTTCCCTTACTAGGCTTTTCAGGTAATCCCTTTGTTCATGTGTTCCCCAGGGTACCCTATGTATATGTAAGGGATCAAAGGATGTTAGGATCTCATTATGGCAATTAAAAAAAGAATTGTTTTTTATCCCCATGTTTTATGTTTTATATACCTAGTCTTCCTAGACACTAGACTTAACGATCCGTGGCTTGTAATCTGATGATAGATTATGCTTAAAATCATGAAATGTTATATGTAAAAGGATCGGTTCGCTATAATATAACAAATGCATAATATATTAAATTGTTACATACACAAGATCATAGAAAATACATGGTAATATACACATCTTAAGTCGGACACACCACCATCCCCAGTGGGATCCCTTTCCTCATAGTGGAATTGGATCACTCCCAAAACCATCATAGTATTCAAGGTTAACTCCCAAGACCATCATAGTGTAAAAAGTCACTTACTAAATAGATTTTACTCCCTATTCCAGTCCAGCCTATATAATGATATATAAATCATTACCTAATGAATTATAAGGAGATATAGGTCCCAAACTTCACATAATTAAAACCATACATATGTGTTCCACAAGAACATAAATCAATTTTCATATCATAACCCATGTAAAGTAATGGGTTTCATAAACATTTCTTCATAACATAATCTGTGGAAAAAGATTTGGTTTCAAAAATATCAAACCATCATAAAAATAAACCAACCAGAGATATAGTAAGGATGGTTTCCTTGGATCTTATTCTTAGTAAATCATAAAAAAATAATTTTATATTAGTGGGAACATTATTTTAAAAGATCACTTAGAATAATTCTTGAGGAAAATATACTTTCCATTTGGAAATCATTTATTTAAAAAGGTGTAAAATTATAAAGGAAATAAATATATTTTAAAATAAACATGTAATATTTAAATGTAATCCTCAAACCATTAAGTATTCATTATTATTGTAAATGTTCTCATACTTTATAAATGAAAAAAAAATCTTTAGTATAATTTTTGTAAAATTACTAATCTACCGCATTTAGAAAATGACTGGAATATTCCATTTAAAAAAGTTTGTAAAAATTAAAGCATATGTGAAAATGAATTTTAAAAATTGCAGGATATTGTTAAAAAATTATTGAAAACATTTTTAGAAAACATGGACATAGAAGAGAAAAAATACCCAGTGAGGACATTAATATAAAAAATCTCGACTAATAAAGAGACTGTGAAATAATCCGTTGCCGCTTGGGTTTCTTTTGAATCATAATCTCCATTAATGAAATAATTTCAAAATAAACATTAAATATCATGAAGATAAATATATTAATGATATAATATATTAAAGGGTAATTATATACACCATTCAAAATAATGAAGTGGTGAATTTTTCATGTGTCACACTGAAATAAAATTGAGACAAAAATGTATTACCTTAGGTTTCAATTTCCGTTGGATGTGTCTGAAACTTATGTATAATAAATATATATTTATTATACATAAATTAAAAAAAATTAATCATATATATCATACCATATATTATTTTCATTTAATATTTTATCCCCTATTTATTATGAATTTCTTAAAATCATTGTTCTTGGGTGGTAACTACTTCATTTTTTATGTATGTTTCGGTTCAGAAGTCTCGGTCCTTATAATTTGATCATGATACCATCATTTAAATAATGTTAATAATGTTATAAAAATAATTTATACTCATTATATACATATTTATAGTCATTAATAAAAATTATACATAGAAAAATTAATTATACCCTTTCACAGAGAAAGTAGGTCGTACGTATGCATGAACATTATTTCAATTTTTCGACTGATGGATTAAAAGAATTTGAAATTATAAATAATCATTAATGAACCATTATTATATAATATATAGAATATATATTCATCAAATTCACCCTTATTACCATCCATGTGAGATTGACATGAAAAATATGGCATCACATTGTGGAGATGATAGTCTATATGTACGCACAAGCGATGTTATCGTTTCCTAGGAATTGGATCCTAAGAAGGATGACATCATATTATAAATAAAAAATTATAACAATATCATAAATATAATATATGAATATTAATCCCATCATAATATCCATCCATAAAATAAGGTGATGAAATTTTTATCTCTACGTGGAGACGGAAATCCCTATGTACGCACGAACAATACCTTCACTTCTAATTTGATAGGGGGAAGAGGGTGTATAATGGTGTTTTCATAATAATAATAAACATTTCACAATATTTTGGATACATAATCTATTATAATATGATAAATATCATATATTTATAGCTGTTAAAGTAGATTAGAAAAATAAAGTGATTGGTTGGAGCGATTACCTCTTCTTCGAAATGACTCCTTTAGATCTTCTCTATAAAGGGACCTGGGGTTGGTCTTTTGAGAAATCCAGAACTTCCAAAGCATGGATAAATAATTTTAGAAGATAATTTAGCATTATATGGTCAATCTTTAAGGTTGAAATTAGATTAAATAAATGAGGGACTATGTTTCCTTTTATAATTTAGGTGAGGGGAACTTTTGAAATTTCATAAAAAATATATAATAAGACTATTCTAGAGAAAAATAATTTAAAATCATCATAAATTCAATGATAATGTGGGATAATGTTTTAATCACATAAACAAATATATTGTGATATGTTTTTGTGTACTATTAATCCTTATCACTTTTATTGGCCATTAGTTAACCTATATTAATTTTTACTATTGTAAAAACTATTTCAATATTAAAAGGTTGTAATTTTATACTTATAACATTTCAAGTGGAAAATAAATAGAAAATTTATAATATTTTATAGAATACAATAATTAATATTTTTATTATTAAAATATAATTTATTAAAATATAATTTTCATAAAATATCATTATTGTAAATTTTAACATTATTCATTACTTTAACTTTAATAAAATCACTAAAATACATATAATTTGATCAAATTATTTTAAGACATCCCTAAAATATCATGGTAATCTATAAAATTATTATATGAACTTAATTATCTAAAATTATAACTCTTTAAATATTTCTTATATCATTTATTGGATTTTTCCATTAATTAAATAATAACTCCATCACTATTCTATAAGAAATTATGGTACCTATTTGATTCCTAAAAATTATAAATAAATTACCATAACGAGTATAAATATTTTAGATTTAAAAATAATATTTATTTTTGAACATATCTAATGGATAAACCTATATTAATAATATTATAATTATTAAAACCTAGAGTTAGACATGTTGGGATTTTGTTGAAATAAAATTATGTAAATGTTATAATCTCATCCAAAATGAAATAAATGGTTATATAATATAACACTGAATGATTATGAGTGAAAATTACTCATCCAATAAAATCTGGACAAGCGTTGGTTTCATTCTCTAGTCCTTTTAATTTTATTTTTACCCTTAATTAAACTGTTTACCTATTTCCATAGTAACACATATTACTACAGATACTATTAATAATGTCTAAAAATAGAATGAAAATATTTAATAAATTTGACCACATGATTAAAAATATGTATTACTTTTTTCTAAATTCAACTCACATAATTATCCTAATTTACATAAAAATTAATCCATCAAAATGAAATGATAAGTAGTTTTAAGAAAAAATGGCCTTTTGAAGAATAAAATATTTTTATACTAAACTCATTTAAAAATTTCATTTCTGAAACACTATATATATATATTATTTATAATAAAAATGAACTAGTTAATTTTAAAAAAAATCCAAAATAGAATTGAACATTTTAGATTCTTTAAAATGAAAATATAGTTTTCAATAAAATTGGGTATTTTCCACTATTCAATAAAAATACAGAATTTTTAGAAAATTATAAAAAATTAATCTAAATAAAATTTGGAAATGATGAATTCAAAAATTATATCCTTTCTTTAAAGTAATTTTTCTAAATTTTTAAAAAATTTATGACATTATTTACTCTAAAAAATTATAATAACCATTTTTGAAGAAAACATGTGTTTGAGGAATAAAATAGATTTATTAAAAATTGAGTAATTATTATATAAAAATTAATCAAAAAATATGAATGGATTAAAAAAATAATATACATTTGAAAAATTAATTTCTTCTTTTCATACATTCCAATTTAAAAACTAGGTTATAACATTCATATTTAAATAATAATATTTCATGGTTCATCTACACTGGGTGTTTAACACTATTGAAAATAAACATTCCTTTTAAAATATTAAAATATTAAATAATCATGAATTTAAGAAATTGAGAGCTCTAAATTTGAATTTGGCCTTGATGGATAGGGGTTTAAATATTAAAAAAACCTTTATGTAAATCCCACATTGGAAGAATGGTTAGTAAATGTATTCAGAAAAAGAGTGAAAGGGAATTATGAAGGTCATTTAAAATGAAACATACTTGGATTCATGTTGGAAATTTTTTTGGGAAGTGAAAAAATGGATTTGGAGGAGATAACTAACTCCAAATGACTTTTAGATAGTCATAGAGAATGTGGTCATGAGAAAGTAAACCATCAAAAAACTGAAATTGTTTGATGGGTTAAAAGACCATTGATTTCTCAATATGAAAGGTAAACATATAACATTTTTATTTCAAAACCATTTGCCTAGAGTTTTATAATTCCTAAATAATTAAGGAAGTATAGATACATTACAAGTAGAATTTCATCTTTCAATTTTCACCACAATCCCATCTTTTTCTTTAAATGAATAGTTTTCAAGATGACATTTTCATGCCCAAAGCACTAAAATCAACTTTTAATGAATTGAATAATAAAAAAAAGAATAAAAATCTATTCATCATATATTTAATCATTAACAAAAAAAAAAAATATATTTCCCAAGGTATGATAATTCCAAAAATACATTAATCTCTTCAAGTCAACAATAGTACCCAAAATTCAATATATATCATTTAATAAATTACTATCCTTAAATTTATTAAAATATACTAGATGAATATTGAATCCCAAAATTAATATTAATTTTATAACATCATATTCCTATATAAATTTAGTATTTATCTCTCAAAATGTGTACTCCCTAACATATAATTTCTAAGATACACTAACTATTTATATAAAAAACTAGAATGACTGTAAATACAAAATAAAATTAGATATGAATCCAAAAGAAAATTCAACCTTTATTCCTTAATCAAAATTCCATAATATTTTGTTTACCTTAATCATATAGAGTCCCAAATTAGTGAATGTCTTGTAAAATAACATTAATCACTTAAAATCAAATCAATTTCGAATCCCATGGTTATCTATATGATAAAAAATTTGTTCCAAAATTAAACATAAACTTTATCCATAAGATCATTTAAATTTATGAAAACTAGTGACATAATTACCATGAAATCACATAGGCCAGGGGTAGGCGATGCACCTTTGTCTCCCTTCATTGGTGGATTAAAACCTAGTAGCCTTTCTAGTTTTTACGGGTAGTCACTCGTCCAATTTTATTTCTTTTTCTATAAAAAATATTAATATAATACTTATAACATTTCAATAAATTTAATAAACATTCTCAAAATATCATTATTATATTAAACATTAATGAAAAGTTTTAATCTAAGAGCATATCTCATAATTTTTAATTTATATATCAAAAATGTAATAACCCATAATCATTTCAAAAGCAGAGATCATATATACCCTAAAGATTATCGATACCTTCAAACTTTTTTCTACTAAATGCAAAGATAAATCTTCCTCAAATAAACTTTTTACAATTTATACTTAAGGTTTATCTATACCTTACTCTCAATAAAAATGTATTCCAAAAATATCATTAGTCACATAAAAAATCTATTCCTTGAAACCTAAAAAAAGGGTTTCTAAGACTCTAAAATCGTTATTAACCTCAAACTTATATTTCCATGAATATATAAATAACTAGTAAGATTAACCTGAATGAAGTCATCCTAATATCCAAAGTTAAATAAACCCTACTATGATACTCATTTTAATAGCCCTGAACCCACATTTCTTAATTCAGTGGTTAAATCATAAACTTTACATTTATTGATTTAATACTGATAAATGTGTCCCAATTTTTTTTCATTACATATAAACCTTATAACATATAAAAATAAATTTTTAATCACTTGCATATACTTGGAAATTTTAGGTTTACAGTTTTAGAGAACTAGGACAAGCACTTAATGACTTGGATTCATAAAAAAATGACCCATTAAGATTAATATTATCTCCCACCATATCATGATTTTCTTATTTAATAATAGGTCATAAACATCATCCATGTGGAATAATTATTAAGATAATTCTTTTAAAATCATTTCTCATAACCTAGAGAAAAATGAAACATAAGATGTGTGAGCTCAAATGTTTAGTAAAAATAAAAAAGTGAGATGTCAATGATCATATAAGCATAACATGAGAAGAAGGTTATGACAACATGAGATTGTCTTTGAAATAAGTACCACAAAAATCAAATATCATAATAATGATTTATGAAATAAATCATGGAAGTTCATATGATATGAGTACTAATACAAATTTTGAAGTCGATCCATTAGAATATAAGATAGTCATAAAAAATTAAATTGTGGCACACACGTAAGCATAAAAAATCCACGGGCAGCTGCACCTACTAGGTGGGAGACTTCAAAATCCCTAGTGGAATCCATTTCCTAATAGTAAAATGTGATAACTTCAAAAACCATAATAGTAGTCATGATTCACCCCAAAGACCTTCACAATGAACAAAGTCTCTTACTGGCTCGAGTTAACTCCCTATTCCAGTCCTATCTATCTCAAGAGATATAAATAATTACCTAATGATTTGGGAGGATATATAGGTCCTAAAAATAACATAATGGAAAACACTATGTGCCATAAGAAAATAAATAATTCATCATATCTGAACCCATGGAAAGAAATGAGTTTCATAATAATTTATTCATAACATAACCCATTAAAAAGAAACAGGTTATATAAATATCATATAGTCATTAACATAGACCAACTAAATAATGATTAAGGATGTTATCCTTGAATCATATTCCCAGTAAATCGTTAATAAAATAAAATAATTTCATTTTATATGGAAAATGATTTCAAAACATCACTTGAAATAATTCTTGAGGAAGGCGCCCTTTCCATTTTAAAATTACTTCTATTCAAAGACGTACAATTATAATGAAAAAATGTTTCTTTAAAAATAACATTGTAATATTTTAAATGAAAATTAAAATAATTATGGCATCATTATCTAAGGAAAAAATTCTCATCTCGTATAAGTTAAAAAACATTCCTTAAGTATTTTTTTTAAAAGTCACAAAGTACCTCATTTAGAAAATGACAGAAAGAGTCTGTTTAAAATAGTTTGTAAAAATCCCAACAGGGGTCAAAATTGAATTGTAAAAATATTAGTATAGTAGTAAAATATTTTTGAAAACTTTTTTATAAAACATGTATATATAATAGAATCATTCCCCAGTGGGGATTTAAGCATAAGCAAACCCAAATAATGAAATGACTGTGAAATAATCTTTTATCGCATGGGTTTCTTTTGAATAATAATCCTAATAAAAAAATAATTTCAAAAATAAAAATTAAATATCATAAAGGAAAATATATTAATGATATAAATTATTAAATGTTAAGTATATATTCCACACAAAATAAACAATGGTGGATATAACATATGTCATATAGAAATAAATGCGAGACGAAAATCAATTACCTCAGGTTCGATTTCTATTATATGTTTTTGAAAATTCTATACAATAAATATAGATTTAATATAAAATATTCAAGAACCATAAAAATATATATAATACCATAAATATTTACTTATAATATTTTATCACCCATTTATTATCAATTCATTATTAAAATCACTATTTTCTGATGGTGACTGCTTCATTTTCCATGTATGTTTCAATTTAAAAATCTTCGTCCTTATAATTTTATCATGGAACCATAATTTTAGGAATTTTAATCATGTTATAAAAATAATACATATTCATTATATTGATATTTATAATTTTTCATAAAAATTATATATAGAAAAATGTATTACACTGTTCATAGAGACGGTAGGCCGTACGTATGCATAACCATTGTTTCCATTTTTTGACCGATGGAATGAAAAGATTGTAAATAATAATCTATATTTTAGGAAAAATTATTATATAATATATATAATATATATTCTTAAAATAAATCATTTTTACCATCTATGACAAATATAAATGAAAAATGAATAACATCACATTGTGGAGATGCTTTTCTATATATACGCATGAGCGACATTATCATTTCCCCAAAGATCGGATGATAATAAGATGTACATGATATTATCATTCCAAAAGTATAATAATTTCATAAATATAATATATAAATATTAAACCCATAATAATACCCATCCCTAAAATAAGGAAATGAAAAATTAATTTTATTGCTATGTGGCGACGGTAAGTAGTATGTACCCTTGACTGAAACTTTCACTTCTAATTTAATGGCAAAGATGGTGAATAATGAGGTTTTCATAATAATGATAAAATTTATGAATATTTAGTATACTGATGTTATAATTCTATGATAAATTTCATCAATTTAGATGAGGTATAGAAGTGTAGAAAAAGATTGTGGTCGTTTAGAGAGATTACCTCTTCTTTCAAACGACTCCTTCAGATCAACTTTAAAGGGCTATACGGTTGGTTTTTTAATAAGACCAAAACCTCCAAAATTGAGATAATTAATTATAGAATATAATTTTTCTATGTATGGTAAATATATAATTCTTAATGTAGTGTAAATAAGTGAGTTATGAGGCGTCCTTTTATGATTGAGGTGGGGGAAATTTTTTAAATAAAAAAAATATAATAAGACTAGTCTAGAGAAAAATAGTTCCAAATGTTCATTAATTTGATGATAAGGTGGTATAGGGTTGTAATACCATAAAAATATAAATTATTTATTTTTTTTAGTTTAATGTTATTCCATATAATTTTGATTAACCCTTAGATAACCTATTTTAATTTTTACTAAGATAAAAACTTTTTCAATATTTAAAAGTTGTTATTTTTTACATATAAAGTGTAAATTATACCATAAATAGACAATTTATGATATTTTAAACAATAAAATATCATTTTCATCCATATTTAATATTTTTGTTATTTTTAGATAATTTAATAAAATATTATTTTCAGAAAATATCATTAGTGTCAATTTTAACATTATCCAGTACTTTAATATTAATAACATCTATAAAACACATATGATTCAGAAACATAATTTTAAAATATCCCAAACAATTCATGATATTCCGTAAAACTCATGGATTACCGTAATTATCAGAAATATTAAAACATATAATATTTTTAATATCATTTATCTAATTTTTCCATTCATTAAATAATAATTGTAGTCGTGTTGTGTAAGTATTTAAGTTATTTATTTATTTCGTAAATATTATAAGTAAATTACCAAAATAAAGATAAATATTTAATATTTAAAAATAATATTTATAGTTTAACATATACTTTGGATAAACCCATATTAATAATATTATAGTTATTTAAACCTATATTGGGAAATGTTTTATATTTATTGGAATAAAATATTATAAATATTATAATCACATTATAAATAAAATTAATGGTAATATAAATAAAAATTGAATGATTATGGAGGAAACTAACTCATCCAATAATATTTTGACATGTGTTAGGGTCATTTTGTAGTCCTTATCACTTTTTACCCTCAATTACCCAATTTATCTTGTACCATGTCTACAAAAATTACTAAAGGTACTATTCATAATGTATAAAAATAAAATGAGTTCATTTTCTAAATTTATATCTCCTGATTCAACATATGGAATCCATTTTGAAAAATTCCGTTCATATAATTATAATAATTTAATTTAAAATTATACTTGTAAAATGAAATGAAAAATAGTTTTTAGAAAAAATTTCCTTTTAAGTATAATTTTTTTATACTAAAATAATGTATAAAATTAATCTCGATGAATATACATAGATTATTTATAATAAAATGTAAATAATTAAAATTTAAAACCAACAAAAATTGAATTTTACCTTATATATTTCTTAAAAAATACAGTTTTGAATGTAAATTAGTATTCTCCACCATTCATGGAAAATTCAAATTTTTTATAAAATTCTCAAAAAATAGTCTTAAGATAATTTTGAAATGATTAATTCAAAATGAAAGCATTTTTTTAATAGTAAATTTTAGTATTTTCTAGAAATTAATTACATTGTTTACTCTATGGAAATAATAAAAACCATATTTATAGACAACATGTCTTCAACGAATAAAATAGATTTACTAAAAAATGAGGGCTTATTTTATAAGAATTAATTAATTAATTTTTATTTTTAAATATATATATATATATATATATATAAAATTATTCTATCCTATTAATACCCTACAATTTAATAACATGGTTATAACTTTCATATTTAAATGATAATACTACATGGTTCACTTACGGTCAGTGTTGCACGCTATTGAACATAATCTTTACATTTTAAAATTTTGTGATATTATAGATAACTCTATAAACATTAATATATTTGATTCCATTCAATACCCTTTAGTGTAAAATTATCTTTTCATAGGCTCAAACTTTGTGGAACATAATCTACATGAAGAAAAATGTCTCTTATAAGAAATCATAAGTTTAGGTTATAAAATGAGAAATGAGAATTCTATGGAAATTAATAAAACAATATACAATTTTTATTTTCATGGATAAATTGAAAAGTAATAAGAGAATAAGTTAATCCATGAATTATTTGAAAATTTTAATATATGTTCTCTAATGGTGATAAAACTAAAAATTTACATTCTATGAAAAAACTTTCACCCAATGAGGTGAGTGAAAAAAACATGTTACCCTCAATGATTTTCTACTAAAATATATTTTAAAACCATTTCCAATATACTTGATGTATGCGTCACTGAAGGATAATGAAAAAAATACATGTATTCATTTCAAGTAAAATATTCATTGAACAATAAGTAAAAAAAATTAATTTACAAAAATAAAATTTGAGAGGCAATAAATAATGCTTGTGTGGAATACATGGACGTAGTCCTAGAATATTTGTCATGTCCCAACCCACCAGGGCCTACATGGGTAGTGGTAAGATGAACGTGACACCTAAATCCTACTTCCAGTAGTCTAGGGGATGGTTACAAGTTTTCATAATGAAATATTGAAATGGGAAGCCTTATCCTAAGTACCTATATGTACAAACCCAACAAAATTAATGTAACAATGTAGAGATTAATGAATACACTAAAACATGTAGAAGTTAACCCAAGCATTCAACAACCTCTTTGAATGATAAAAAGTTCAATAGCACATTAAAAATGTATAAAGGGTAAAAAGAAATGCCTAACCATAAAGAATTACCTAACCTGAAAACTTAAAAAATGGAAATCTAGATAGATCCCATGTTACAATTTACAAGGTTGATAATAAAAAAATTATTATTAAGGTTCAAAAAGATCCATCAAAACCATGTCCACTATGGCCACCATCGATACGCCTATCATTTTCAAAATAAAAAACATGTGTGGGAAAAACCCCATGTAGGAGTGAGTATATACATACCTAGTAGGAAGACCTGAAAATCAGGAAGGGGAAACAATAATAATGGTTAAATCGACCCATAAAGAAAGAGTATAAGTAAATCCATACATCAGATATCCTAAAAAACCCTAGGAGAAGGGGAAGGGTATCTCAATCATTGAATATATTTAAGAGAAAAGTGTCTTCCCATACTTTCAAAGATCCCATCCATGATATAAAAAAACCCACATTACCACATAAGATACGGAGTAGAGAGCCCACTCCTTACTATTGTGTATCACAAATATTGGATAAATAACTCCTAATAGATCATATCGTAATATCCCAATAATATGGAGGTCCCACACATCACAAATGCGTAACACAATCGAGGGAGAAATAATCAAATATAGGACCCTCCCACTATGAAAGCTCAATGATGGGTATTTCGCTCTATATATAGAGGACCCGTGCCCTCTATAATGTGGTGGTAAACCATCACTACTTGTATAAAGGATATGGTAGACTCGTATGTGGGAGAGATAGGGGAGTATCAATCTTGGTAAAACTCTGATGAACACACTGTATCACTACCATAAAATAAGAGTTGGTGAAAGAAGTGCCCTGCAAGAACCACCTCACATCCTAAATCTACAGATGAAGTAAAGGCCACCACTATACACTATATGGAAAACTACCTGGGATAGAGAACTCATGGGCCCCAATTAGAGTTTTGGAGAAGAATATATGTGAGTTAGAACATTATGAAAACTTTACATGACATGTATGTAAGGTGACATGATGAGTGTATTTCTTAGGACACATATACAAGTACTAACCTAGATATGGATTTGGATTCTATGTGACACTACATAACATGTATATGAGGTCACAAAACATGTACAGTCACTCAAGTTCTTGGGTGTGAACACATGATACAAAGTTTTGGTACACATATTCCTATGAAAAAAATTTACACTTAGAGAATGTGGCATTTATGACCACATGATTTACTGGGCATGTTCTCTACTAAATATAGTTTTTCATGTAACGATTCGCGTTTTGAACTGGAAAAAAATCTAGAGGGAATTTTAACCTTTTCATTTATTGGGAGGGATGAATTTAAGACCATGTATCTAAATGAATTTTCTAGAGTTGGACCCTTTGAAAGTGATGTATTTGGATTTGGGTAAAAGTCATGAGAGGTTTCTTGGGTGAATTGAGGAGTTTTAGAAGCACCGAGGCCTAAAAATTCTATGTTTTGGAAGCTTGAAGAGGGCGCAAGGTTTATCTGAAACCCTGTGTCCCTCAGCATGAAATTATGTGTCTTGTTTCAGGTGGGAATTGGAGGTGTTCACATTCTGCTGATGATCTTCCATACTGGGAACCTATCCCACATAGTCTACCTTTGTAGAGAGAACCCTCACAATGTGCACCACACGATTTGCGCACGGTTTGGAAAAATGTGCGGGTCAAACAGTGCTACATTCCCTGCTTTAAGAAATTATTATTTTTAAACTAAACAAAAATAAAATAAAATAAAATAAAAACCCTCAACTAAGAAACCTAATTCCTCATACCCACACAACATGAGAAACAACCCCCTCTCCTCTATTGGTCGCATGATGCCCCCCTACGCTACCCTCCATTCATCAACTTTTTCTCTTATTTTCTTCATTCTTATTCTTCAATCCACCATGTAAAGAACATATATTATTTTATCTATCATTATTCTATCCAATTTTGGTATCTATGTTGCTAGTATAGTTTCTTCAAAACCCTAGGTCGAAGGGTGATCCAGATTTTTGGTTTTCCTATGGTGTTACGGTATGCAACAAGATTCTTGGGTCAGATTTGTGGGTATTATTACATCCTCAATTGAAGGAGAGGTGGATGGGTTTTGTTTCAGTTCCCCTCCATTTATTTAAGGTAAGGGTTTTCATCCGTTCTTATTGTTTCTACTTTTTAAAATTATGGTATTTTGTATTTTATGACTTCCTGGTAATTTTATTTGAGTGAACTTAACCTTTAAACGATGATTTTGAGAACCTAGTGTTGTTTATAGTGTGTTAGGTCTTCATTGTGTCGGGTTCAAGTAACTGGAGACAATGTTGACTGACCTCATATGCATTGATAGACATATATATGTAATTTACCCTATTATGTGTATATTCATCTTTGCAATTGAATATATATATATACGTGTCTTGGTATGCATATGTATAATATGAAAATGCATGCTTGTGTGAGTGGAGACGGGTGTACACTTATAATCATATATGTAAGGATACCCTTTCATATATTCACGGGCCATGAAAAAATTGAATAGGGTATAGGTGTCTTTATATATATGTGAATGTGAAAATTATCAAAGGGGGTAGCAGAATGTTTCAGTTAGAAAGCATCAAGAGAATAATGATTAGGCTTGGTTCCACATTGAGGTAGGACCCCTTTTCCTTGCGCATTTAAATTAAGAAAGAATTAATTAATTATTTCACTGCTTATTGAATCTGGTTTACTTTGGTTTCACTTGAGGGGTAGATTATACTAAAATTCTTCTTGATAGATTTAATGAATATTCTTGAATATGAATCATGTTTAACCCAATGAATTTTTTATTCAAAAATTTCATGATTTTAATAATAAAACCCCTCTAAAGGTGGTGCACTGTCTTCATGCTAAAAATAGCGATTATAATTTTATTGATTGCCTGCCTTATTTCCTTGGTTCCCTCATGTTACTTTATAATAGTGTTGGATATATGGAATGATAGAACCTACCCATTTTAATGATATGAATTGAATTTTCATGTTTCATTAGAATAAATGGAATGTTTAGGACATATCCCCCGTTGAAATACCAAAGAAAAATTTCTTCATTAAAGTGTTAAATAACTAAGGCACCATCTAACTGCTGAACCAAACTTATGAATTAAATTATTTTTCCATGTTTAGGAAACTTTGAAAGGTTTAAGTTAAATGATACTAATTATATGAAAGTTCTAATGTTTGATGATTTGTTTACTTTTAATTAAATGGATCAATGGTTTTCTAAATGTGAATGTTTTAGAGGATGGCATGTACTTGACCTTGATCATGTTCTATAAAAAGGTAACATATAAAACAAATTTTCTAGTTTGAAATGAAATTCATTAGAGGATGGTGAAATAATTCCTTGGATCATTCTTAGTGTAAAAGAAAAAAAATGTGAAATGGGATTCCTTAAATGAATTGGATATGGTTAAAGGAACATGAGAGTTTTTTCCTCATGTGACATGTATGTACATGAACATGACTTGTAAATTTTTTAAAGGGATTTTTTAAGAAGTTATGCCTTAAGTATTTTGGTAATAAATGAATGAACCTACTATATTGATATAGATTGATAAGGGAATGATAGGTTCATGCCTCATGTATTATGTATTATGAATGTTATGCCTCATATAGGCGATGGAGCCAAGGGAAAATGAGGGCCATTTTGGGTAGGAAGACCATGTGGGTTTCCATGTGGGATTCTAAAGGACCGTGAGAGCCTTGGGGTACAGAAGACCATGGGAGATTCCATTATAATTGACGAGATACCATGGGAGATCATAGATATGGGATAGGGGTTGACCCATGATGACCTACCTTGGCGATGAATGATAGTGGGTTACGTCCCGATCCTTCCAGTAAGTGTATTCCAAAAAACCGTGAGAGCTCTTGGAGTTGGACTAGGGGTCAGACCATGAGAGATTTACCTAGTTTTGGATGCATGTGGGTTACATCCCAGTCCCTCCCAATACATATAAATGTTTGTATAAATATAATATATATATATGTACATTTATATATATATCGTCATGATCAAACTGACTTTCTGAACATTATCCGAATTAGGTATAGCCTCCAGGTGTCCTTTGGGAACTTGGATGGGTTATTGAATATTTATATAGTTCTGTTTATGGTTCCTCCTATACCTACACACTGATTAAATTATATTTAATTGTATAGAGTGGGATAGACACTGGTGGTGTCAGACTACTGAGATTTATATCTCACACCCTACTTGGACTATCATTTCACTGGGTTACCTGAGTAGACCTCTTTTTTTCAGGTCTACAGACCTTAGTTTTATTTGTGTGCTTCTACATGGGAGTTAGGAGAAAAAAACTGATACGGAGCTCATAATTCTCATGGAAATCACCTTTTTTATTTTTAGTTCTTTTATTTATTTGAGTATTATATTTATCAGAATTATAAATAATGATTCTTTTTTACTTCTTTATCTTACATATCATCCATCATCTATGCATTGTATAAACTGGCATTGGCCACTTTTATTAACTGTTATTATCTATCTTCTGCTTCTTTTTCATTTTTCTATTACTGCTTATCCTATATGTTTCTACTATTTAGTTTCCATTTTCCTATTTTTCTACTCTAATGCGAGGGTATAGTCTTCCCACAACCACCTCATGAGACCCTCACTACTAGTCAGAATCCTATAACATGCGGTGAGATTCTTCTGAGACCATGTGACCCACCGGTCTAGCTACCAGTTTGATGGTAAGCTGGGTAGAAATGTTAAATTTTGAGACATGTATACTTATCTGACATGTATATCCGGGGAATACCGTGTTTCCGACCACATGATGTCCTAGGCATGTACTCTTGGTACAATGTTTGGTTGCCTGAGTAGGATCACATGACATGTGGGATGGACTACACAGCTTGTGATATTTGACATGGCCAGAACCCTATCCACTATATAAACCTAGACTACATGACATGTGTTTGTTTGGGATTCATGTCATATAGTCATGGATATCATGAAAACTGAAGTCTTCCTTCACTAAGATTCCAAATCCATGATTCCCACTAGTTCCTCTGCCATGTGAATCACCCATGATCACCGAATCTAAAGGATTCCATCTCCGATCATCATTTCCTGACGACTAGGGTCCAGAAAATAGAAATCTTATTACTTGATCAGTAATCATTGAGAAGTATATCATGTTCTATGTCTCAATACATGAATCCATCACCCACATCCCCCAAAAAATCAATACATTTATAGAACACTAATATTCTACTTTTTTCATCCATCCACCATGAATCTAGGGGTTTGATCACACTCGAAACCAGCCAGAAAATGTCAAATTGTGGCCCCATGGGCCAAAATTGTAGAGTGCAAGTAATAGTGGGGGGATATAACATGAATAAGGTGAAATTATTGTTGGATTATGTGATCTAAACCAATCATTACATAAAGTATGAAAAGGGTGAATAAAAAACAGAATATTTATAAATAAAATAGATCATGAGTATTTTTAAAAATTGGCTTATGTAAATTATAAAACTCACATAAAAAATAAAAAAATATAAAATCGATGCTTAATAAATTAAATCAAGGGAAGGAATCACAAAAAAAATAACACTCCCTACCTTTTTAATGGATCAATCATTGGCGAGGAATAATTTCAATAGGAATGATGATGATTATAACATAATGTTTTTTCATACATCCCCCGATTCTCCTTGATCATTCATCTTTGATCCATGTTCCCATGTCTGTTATCATAATAAAATATCCCCTCATTATCCTCTATAATGTCCTAGGGTTATGTGGCTAACCCTATAAATTTTCTAAAAGGGAATACTTATAGATGAAAAAATTAGGTATATGTCCTATAAGAAAATTGAATAAATTATATTATTTAATTACTTATCTCACCGACCAAAGAACACTATAATAGGACATCTAGCTTCAATTAACTTTATGTCATGCCTAGGGTAAATTACACATTTCATAACGAACTATAGTATTGTATTTCCCATCTGAGATCCTGATCAATGAGAAAACCATTTATTCCAAAAAATGCATGGATATGGTTTAAAATATATTAATATTTTTAGTGAATTAATTTTTTTGGTCTTGAAACACCCAAACATATAATTGACTCTAAGGAACATCTATAGATAAATATAGATATATTTATAGGATTACAGGAAAAAAAACTAGCGTCATTACATTCTCCCATCATTCAAGGTTTTTTACCTTCGAAAACACAAGATACACCGAAAGGTGGGGGTATTGAGCCCAAAAATGGCTCTCATGTTACTAAGGGGTCTTATTCACCCTCTCGTGCTATCAAAGAACTCAAAATAAAGGGATGGCCCATCTCTGTTGAATTCTCTCCTACCAATCCCTGATCACTATTGATTACTTCAATGAGCTATCTCCATTCTCATTTCTAGATCTCCAATTTAATAACAAGTGTTGGTTAATTCACATACCTCCTCAGTTGAAAAACATAGAAGAAATCATACACTCAATCCATATTTGGAGGTAACTAAATGTAGTAATCAGCCTCACAAACCCTCAATTGGATATCAAATGACCTGATGAACATTGAGGAATGATTTATTCCCCAAAAAAAACTAAAAAATCCACATCATGGATTTAGTCTCAAGAAAACATTCCCTCATTTATCATATTCTTAAATCCTATGATGTCGATCAATATAATATTTCTATCAAATAGGTCAATCCTCATACACTCATGGATTACCTGAAACTTCTATGATGTTTCCCGCACTATTCATTTCCCAATAAGAGAGGTCCCTCCAACATCATTCTGGCACAAAGGTGACCTATATAGTCTCATAAAACTTGCCTTATATGGTTTCTTGACGATTATGGAGTGATTGATTCTATAACAAGAAAACTCCATAATTTTCAACTGATCCAATATCATCAACCAAAAATACAACATGCTACCCCACAACACATTCTCCAAAACATGGGTGGCCTTCTAAGACTAGATATCCACCTCGGGGGGGGGGGATGTTGTACTCACTCGTAATTTGGTTTTGAAGGCCACTTGATATCCCATCCACAATTGTGATGTTTACCAAGAACCATGTTTGGGAAAAACTATAATGTGTACCCATGAGACCAGATGATATCCTATAAGTGTTACCACCCCAAATTCTCAATCGAGCTCTTCTAAATAATGTACTGGGAGTGTATTGACTTGGTAAGTTAGTCAAAAATTACCCAGATAGCATTGTGACCTCTCATAGAATGTGGAATCCTTGATATAACACCTATCAATATGTCATCCTAATACCATTAATAAAAATCAAGATGTAGACTCAAACCTTTTATAGCCTGACTTTCATCCTTTACATGCTGATTGGTGAGACACTGAGAGACAAACTCATCAATGCTACACCTCATTGAAACTCACCAAAACCTAGGTTAAAGGTCTTTGTAAATTCCCCCCACACCCATATGTACAACCAAGGTAGAGGTATGAAACTCCATCAACACCTCCTCACACAATGAGAATGCAACAAATTTCTATCCTTATTAAACCATGATTTTCTCCCCTATTTTAGAAAATTCATCAGGTACATATCCTAAGGAAGTCTATTGATGAAAAACCTCATAGTATACACATACAGATTGAGCATATCTCACAAAATAATGAATCAGTGGAGAAAATACCATCGATGAATGATAATATACACCCCTATCTTCTAATATGGTCACCTTTTATGGGGCCACGTAATCAAATGACTCCTCCTTCACTGATATCTGGATTTTCTACTAAAGATATATTCCATGAACTTCTAAATTACTCATGGGAAGTTCTTAAGAAAACTCAACATTATAATTTTTAGGTCTATAGATAAACCTTTCTTATAGATGGAACACCCTAGAAATTTCAACTCATGGATCCCAAACCGACACTTTAAGAGTTTACCATATAGACAGTCCTCCCAAAGTATTTCGAGGACCATCGTAAAATAATTTTTATGAACCTAATATGATGCAGAATATATGAGGGTTTCATTGATTAATAAAACTATAAATCAGTCCAATTATGGATTGATGATTCGGTTTATAATATCTTAAAACACAGTGGGGGAATTAATCACATAGAAAAGAATAAATAGGATCTTATAGTATCCATAGAGAAATCAGAACACTTTCTTTGGAGTAGCATCATCACAAACCCTCATCTGGTGGTAGTTGAATATATGATCATTCTTTGAAAACAAAATCAAAATAGACAAGATGATGAATAGTTCATCAGTCCCAACTAAGGGGAATTTGTTCTTATTAATTTCTAGGTTTAGGAAGTGATATTCAACTCAAATTCTCAATACCATATCCACATTTATTATAAAAAACTCCAGATTTTCCCATGAGGCAGACTAGGTTTAATAAATCCATTCTCAAGATGTTCTTTCAATTGAAACCTTAGCTCTTGAAGCTTTGTAGGGGTAATCTAATTTTTAATATAATATATCTGTTTGGTTCCATGTTGATAGTTGATGTATAATTCAAACTCCCACCTTAGAGGTAGTACCATATAATCTTCAAGAAAGAGTTCAATATAATCTTCCTCTATTTTTGGAAGACATATGATAGAAGATCCCATTACACTAAGGGATAGACTCATATAATTATGGGTTATGGTTTGTAACTTCTTATTGGTGATCCCCACTCACTTATCCATAATATATACATCATCCATAAAGGATAATATTAACCCATAATTATTTAGGAATATAACTATCTTATGGTGATAATAAATCTGGGTATGCACCGTAGACAACAAATCCATATCCATAATGAAATGATAACATATTATCATAATGAACAAGAGATATTAATATAAACTATCTCCAACAACATGAAATCGAACATATGATTCAAATAATCACATATCACACACCATGAAACAACCCACTTTGGGTGCCATTGACTCTCCCACACATCTATAAATCACATCAAAAAAGAATGCGTCTCTGTAGGGGGAAGCATCCATATTCCTTGCATGCTCAAAGTCACATCACACAACACCGAAATATGGATAGAAAAAGTCACAAGGATGAAGTGTTAAAGATAAAGGACTGAAGAAAAAGTAAAAATGTACATAGTCTGTATGATGTAGTGTGTTTGAATTCACTATATTGGAAGTATCTGTTGCCTATCCTCTAACTATATCATAACGGGTCATCCAATATTGAGGAATATGACCTTCATCTTCACATGCATAAAATTCCTTATTCCTGCAAAAAAGCGAGTCTCTTACGAGGATTCCAAGATAAATAACATTCAAGGTGATGAAGTCCTATATGTGAGTTATTTTCTACAAATACCCATGTCTATATCTAAGTGTGAGTATTTCTTCTACATTGTGAGATTGAATACTGACACCTTCTAGGTTTTGGAGACATCGTAGTAACAAAATTTTCATTTCCAACTCTACCTTACCAATTATCCAATCCCAAGAATCTCTTCATATCCCAAACCATTCCATGAAAATCCTAAACCTGAACTAGTGGTATGGTATAGGGATAAAAATAACCATGAAATAAGAACTCAAACTCTACAAAATAGAGTGTTACCTCATCATATTCCTAGGTGACCAAACACCACCAACTTCTCCCTAGTCATTTAAAGAGGCAAGTTAGAAAATCGACCCCAAAAATTTGTGGTATACACATAAAAAATTAAACATAAACTATATAATTAAGCCAAACATCTACCACATGAGGTTCCATCAAACACCAAAAATGTCCCCAACTCCACAAAAAAATCATCATATATACATAAATATTTTAGGGAATAAAAAATATAGTATTCGTTAAATTATCCTAGAATTTGGGTGGTCTCAGATCCAAGATCTCTAGAAGAAATATTAGTCTATGACCAATGTCATCCTTAATAGATGGATATAAAGGCAACTACTACTACTGGTAAATAGGAAACTGACACACTAGGGCTAGGTCCTCTTGCTTATTAACGGATGAAATAACCTCATGAGCTGAATCATGAAATAGAGCCTTGATAATGTTCTAGATTTCATGGTTAAATTAAAAAAGGGTACCCTCACTGAAATAGTTATCATTATGACTGTATATCTGTATCATAGTTTATTTTCATCATAGATAAATTTTTAAAGATTTCTATATATACCATGGTTGGATGAGAATATCTTGGGAGATGAATAAAGAGGGATATGAAAATCAACAATATTCCACCCTATATGATGTATGTAACTTTGGTTTCCATGAAACTGATGCCTTGACATGATGATCCAATAAGAAGGATGTCAGGGTCTTGTTGTATGGATATGTTCATTCTCACACCATCACCAGATTCCCTAGCCTGAGAGAAGAACATGTAACACTTTGACATCATCACCGTAAGTTCTCAAAACAAACCTCATGATAAGACCAACTACAAACACCAACCTGAGGGAAGACCAATTATGATACCACCCTATCATGGCCTAACCCATAGGGGTCCACTTGGTTGGTGGTATGCCAAGGGTGAAACCCCAAGACAATAACCAATTGGCTAGGGGCTGGTGACATGAAACTAGTTGGTAATACTAAAATGGGAGGCCTTATCCTTAGTACTTTTATGAATACACACAAAAAACATTATGAAACAATGTAGATATAAAGGAATGAACTAAAATATACAGAGTATAAATCATGAATGGAACAAACTCTAGGAAAAAATCAAAGTAAAACAAGATAGTTCAAAAAAATTTTAAGTGAAAAAATACATCTACAACCATAAATGAGGTCCCATCCTAAAAATAATTTCAAAAAAGGGAATAATTAAGACATACCAGTTTGTAATCTCCAAGGCCAACCACCAAAAAGAGTCATGACAAATAACTACTATGATATACTAAAACCAGGTCAACCATGTTCACCGCTGATTTTACTATCACCTGCATAAGATGATACATGTGTGGAGAAGCCCATGCAAGAGTGATTATATACATACTAAATAGGATAACCAAAAAACCCTGTTGAAGAAGTAACAATGGTCAACTCAAGCCATAAAACAAGACGGAAATAAAAACCCAACATAAGATATAATAGAAAGAAACCCAAGTGAAGAGAAATGAGATATACATCATCTGAGCCTATTAAAAATAAAGAGTCTTCTTGCAGCTCTAAAGGTCTAACCACGGATGCCAAACAATCCGCATAAGCAAATAAGATACAAAGTAGATAGCATGGTCCCTCTTACTGTGTATCATACATGATAGAGAAATAACTTATAACTATGAATCATCTCATAACCTCTCAAGAATATGGTGTTCCCACACTAAACCACTACATAGCACAAGAGATAGATCACTGATCCAATTGAGGACCTGCCCACTACTCAATCTCAATGATGGGGATTCCACTTCCTAGATAGAAGAACAAAACCCTAGTAAATTTTGGGGAGAACCATATATACTTTTATATAGGATATGAGAGATCCACACACTAGAGAGATAGGGGAATACTAACCCCCATAATAGTTCAAAGACCACAATCAATCACTGTCACAAGATAAGAATCATTGAAGGAAGTATCCCAACAGAATTGCCTCACGTCTTGTAATTAATTATGAAACAAAGGCCACCAACATTCCCCATGAAGAAACTATTCAGGATATGATACTCGTTTTACTAAAACTATGTTCTAGAGAAGAATATATATGAGGTTGAATGTTATGAAAACACTACACAACAAGTGCACAATGTCACACAATGTGTGGCTTCTCTTTGAAACTTGGGAATTTCATTACTTTTACATGGATTAGTAATCCTTAAGACACTACAAAGTGTGTAGATAGGGTCACATAGTGTGTATGTTCACTTGAGGTCATGGGCATATTTAGATGGTACACGACTCAGTGAGTCATGCAACTCTACATGACTTACCCCATAAGGATGCACAACATGTGAGTCCCCATGGGATCCTGGGGATATGCTCTTGGAACACATGGATCTGGTGGACTTGTAGAACTACGCTGCATTTACTTTAGGGGAACATGATGTGTCCGAGCAAAGAGGGTATTGGGCATGTACAATCAGAACATAGTTTTGCTGTCTGGGTAATATCACACGTCATATGGGTCGGACCACATAGCATGTGATATATATCTTGACTACAAATAAGAATTAACATGAAAATAATAGAGGTAGTCAAGATGGAGAGAGTAAAAATACTCATGTTTGGATTAATTTACATGATATTAGATTTAATTTGGTTCAGAAAAATTCATATAATTCCTAAAGATTGAAGGATTACAATGGAAAAGAATAAACTGAATGAGTTGAACCCTTTGGGAGTTTAAATATTTATAGGGTATACATTTATTGTAGAACACATAATCAATAAATAATAAAAGATCGCCTCCCTATACCCTTCATTGACCAAATGTAGGAATGCTTTTATAGATAAACAAACTAATATTTCCTTGATGGGTTATCAGGATAATACAAGGCAAAAATTTCACTTGATGACTAGGAGAACAATACCCTAACATTTATTTATTGAACACTTTCTTACAAATAGGTTTCATTTAGATTAGAGAATTCACCTAGCACATTTTACTGGTGTAGATTAAGTATTGTTTTTGATTTTTTTATGACTATTTAGAATTATTTTTTCATGACATCATAATTTTTGGAATATCTTTTTGATAATTTAATATTGAACTTAAATTGTGTATTGGAAACATTCACTAATAAAAATATTGTTTTTGACAAAAAAAATTACATTTTATTGCTGAAAAGGAACTGTTATTGGATATGTGATCTCACAATATGGGATTTTTTTTATAAATAAAAAATTGCAATCATGAATTAAGGACCTTATCCCACTTATATGAAATATATAAGGCTATTATTATGACATGTAGGATTCAATTATAGGTTCATCAATATGGAATAATGCCTTTTTAATACAAAAATTTTCATTACATTTTACATACAGAGGATCTTTAAAGTCTAGTGTCTTGGAAATCAGGAACAACAAAACTTGAATTCAACATAAAGACATTCTTCTAATCCAATTGTAGGGATTCATCATAGGTTCATCATACTAAAAAATACTTCATCTCATATCATGGAGACATACATCAAAGGAAAGGGTGAGAAGAGGACCCAGTAAGGGTAAACAAGGGAATAAATGTACTTCTGATATCAATAATAACTTTAATACAACATAAAGGCATGAGCAATGGAATTATAGGTATATCATAATGAAAAAAACATGAATGCAACATAAAGACATGAGAAATAGAAGTATAGGCTTATCATAATGAAAATTAATTTAAAAATAACTTGAATATGTGGCTACAACATTTCATTTATACATTCATGAACATATCACCAAGGTCCATCCCCAAGGTGTCATAAAAATTACCTAGGTTATTCACCAAGGTATCGTGAAACTTGTTATCTCTAGAGATTAAATCTTTACCCAATGCATTGGAGCACTATCAGGGTGAACCCTTAATATTTATTTACTTTCATGTGATATACATAGATCATAATCAAACATTTCATAAATAACCCATGGAGAATAAAATAAATGGGTTACATTTCAAGATCGTGACGGTTTTAATGTTCTTAAAAAAATAAGATCATTATGTCATTTATAACCCATGGAATGGGAGTGAGGGTTATATGTATGTCAATTAAAGAATAAAATATATTATATTTATATATTTATGAACACATAAAAAAAGAAATAGGTCTGGGTTTTCACATAAATAAAATAAGAGAATTTCTGGAGAGAAAGAGATAGAAATTTTGAGGCGAAATTTCTGCAGCATAACAACTATATGGTTTTGGAAAACATTGGAAAGAGAGTCTAAAAGAGTAACCCACTAATAAATAACTTATAATAAATTATAAATATATAAAAACATGGAGATAAAAACATGGTATGGAAATTTTAATGACATACCACATAAAAAGGAAACATGAAAGAAAAGAGAAGCCACGATTCCTTTTACGAGAAATTCGGCACCCTAACGACGTCACATAAAAATTCAGAAAACAAATTGATGGGAGAAGAAAGGGTCTCTCATAATTTGGACATAAAATGGACAGTAATAAGAACATATAATAACATACCCTCAAACATAAAGAGATGGAAAATATAAGACACAACATAAAAGAAGTCATGACTTAAAAGAGGAGGGTGAAAGAATCCCTTACCTTGAAGAATAAATTCGAAATCTTAATGGTTGGGACCTTGGGAGGCTTGAGGGAACCTTGGGAGGACTCCTTGGGAGGTAAAGAGACCATAAGTTTCTTGTGAAGGATTTCGAAATGAAATGAATGAGGGAAATGCTTGGTATTTATAAGAGAAGTGAGGGGACAAAGCATTAATGGCCAAGGGACACCTCATCGGTGGTATTGAAAAAATCTTGGGCTTGCCCATGGTATTTACCCATGGTATTGGAAACTTGGAACACCTCATACCTTATCTTACTATTTATAAGTCTACCAGAATGATTTCATAATTATTTTATCCTTAATGATGTCATTAAACACTCGAAACTCAAAAACGGTATTTTAACTATTCACCGAAAATTCAACTTTCTCAGAAAAATCCCAAAATTTCACCTTAACCAAATATAGATTCTATTATTTAAAAAATGAACTCCATTTTATGAAAATAATTTTCTAAATATTTTTAATTTAATTTTTAAATAAAAACACTATTCACTAAAAATTCCACTTTCTCATAAAAATCCCAAAAATTCACCGTAACCAAATATTGATGCTCTGATTTCAAAAATGAACTCCATTTTATGAAAATAAATTTCTAAATAATATTAATTTAATTTTTCAAATAAAAAACACTCTTCACCCAGAAAAACTAATACTTAACCAATAATTTCTAAAACAGTTATTTACCTACTTTATTGATTCACATTACTTAATCAAGGTGCCTAAATTATATTAATACTTTCTTTAAGTAAGATTACAAATCCATTTGGTCACAATACTAATCCAAAGCGTAAAATCACTATTAATAATTTACTATTCACCAAAAATTAATTTGATCTTATTAGACTCTAAATTGCTTACTGAACATAACTGCAGAAGACCATTTTTTGAAAATAATTACACATTATTAATTATATAATGTTTATATAAATATTTTTAAAATATCATTTTTCTAAAATTCATCTATAATATGAATACTATATTTATCCGGACATTTGAAAATTCACAAACTTCACCATCAGAAGAAATCACAATTTTTATTTAATTCAAAGAATTACACAAGGCAGTTACGGTCTCATTACATAGCCCCTTATAACACCAGCATAGGACCTAAGAGTAAGGTGTTCTAGGGTGATAGAATCTTGGGGCGGCTTGGCCAATATTGCCCGAGTAGTGATTTATATCAGCTTGAAATTCTCGCGAAGGTGATTCCATTCCAGCTTCACATGATAAAGTTTGGCTTGGGTTTGCTTTAGAGAAAAGTCCAAAGGTTCTACCTCCTTCCCGAGTTCCATCAGATGGGCTTCGATCAACCCGATACTACTGGATGGGGCCATCAAATCTTTTTTCTATATTAATTAATCAAGATCACTTGTATTTATCGACAATAATCACAACATTTAGTTTCCAATGGTCAGATTGACCAACGGTAATATAATAGTCGAATCCCAACGGTCTTATTTTAATTATACTCATTTTATTAAATGAAATAGTTTTGTTGAGTATAAAATAAAATACCACACAAAGTTAGGAAACAAAATTTATTCAAAATTTCGGGTCGTTACAATCAATGCTTTTAGTCAGATTTTTTTTCAACCACCAAATTTTCTTTCATTGTACTGTTAATTTTTCTTTGAATATTGTTGTAGGAAATAATTTGATGAACTAAAACTAAATATAACTACAGTACATTGATTCAACAACAAAGTTAGTACAACCCATTTAAACTATTATTTGAGGCTTTTAATATTATTACTATAAAAAAGAAAAATATGGGAATTTCCATAATTTCATATGATTTTAAGACTATAGATTCAATATAGAATAATTATTTCACTATTGAGAAAGAGTTTTTTATAATGTTTTTAAATTAGATTTATTTTCATACTATTTTTATGAAAATAATGTGACTATTTCTCTGATCAACAATTAATTGAGAATCTCATGAAGAAAGAAAAAAATAAAAACCCAGATTGGTGAGATGGATAAAAAAATTCTTATTTTTTTCCTTTACTACCTCTTCATGAGTAATTATATTTATGATGAAATTGGATTCATTATTTGGTTATGTACTATGAGATTTTTGGTATTTTTATTGAAGTAAAATTTCGCAATGCAAGTTTTTAAGATCACCCAATCCAAATTTGTAATTTTTGAAGAAACTATAGGAAAATTACTTTTTTAGGTGTGGTGAGATTCTATAATAATTCCCCATGCAAACAAGAATTAGGTTTAACTTATGGTTTTCATTGTAAGGGTGAGATTAATAATTTCCAATACCCACAGATGGAAATAGAATGATTTTGGACCATTTTATGACCATTATTATAATTCATTATTTCATGAAATGTAATATCATAATAACTAGTAATCCTACCCTTATATCAATAACTAATCATTCCCTTGATCATTTTACCCCATTTAATTTATCTATAGTTCTATAAATGTTTAAGTAAATCACATAAAAATTCCATTCACAAACTTATACTTATTTATAAATAAAATATGAATTGTGAATTAGTTGAATGTCCTACCTCTTTGGTGAGAATATAATATATAAAATATATTATATTATAACTTTAGATTTAATTTTTGGTCGTATTCTTCTTGAAAAGGTGTTCTATATTTGATGAAAAATTTAAGGGATTTTTAGTATTTTAACTCCTAAGGATAAGAATGATCATTTTGTCCTAGAAAATGATCCCAAATATAAATATTTTTGTTTCAATTGACTTCAAGATATAAATTTTAATATAGGGTCAGAATTTTTTGAAAATATTAATATATTTTTCATTAAGAGTTTTATTTAATTAACATAATTATTTAATGATTTAATTATTTATTTTTGTATAGTGAAACATGTGTATATCATCTGAACAAGAACTGAAATTTAAATATTACTTTCATAATATGGCTTACTGCATTGTGTTTCATTGAGTAGTAACTTATTTTTATGGAGGATTTTGTGGATTTTTTTAAATTTTCTAATTTCAATAATTTTCATATTTATATAGGAAGCTAGCTGATAGATGTTAATAATTTTAGAGGAATCTAGGGAGGGGGTTGTAATTCCCACTTGAGGTAGAATCTAAATTCACAATTTCAATTTGGATTATGCAATTTGGTCTATTTTAGTTGAAAGATAATATATTATTTCAGTTGATTTTTTATTTATCTTTAATTTTAATAAATTAAAATTATAAGTAAATTGGGTGGTTGGATGAGTACTGTAACTATCCCCTTTCATCCCCATGTTGGGGGAATAACCACACTGGGACACACTAATTAAGTATACTATGGAAAACATCTTTTGGAACTCCACATAAATTATCACCAAACCCCCTATCACTATAATCTAAAAAATGAATAAGAATAGAAAATAACTATTTTAAGTTTTATAACATTGTATCTATACCAACTATTTCATTTATTGATTGGGGAATCTGATTCTAGTGGTTTTGGGTCAATAGGAGAGGGTAGAAAACCCTTTAGAATTTAGAATGGATGATGTAAAATTTAAAAAATTTGTACTGAGAAAGATGGAGTGCTACTAGGGTTCTAATTGTAGAGGGGATGAGATCCAATTTACAGATGAGATTTATTGATCGGGTTTTTTGTTTTGTTAGTTTTGTGAAATAAGGTGGTGAGAAATATTAAAGGTTGAGCAGTGGATAATGTGGAGTGGTGGATAGGGCGGTAACACCTAAGGTTATAAAGGGAGACATGTTATGGTGGTTGTGGGAGATGGGGTAGGAAACTAATTAAACATTTGAAAAATAGTGATCTATAATTTTGTCTTGGGCTATATACTACAATCTGTATTTGGGTAACCCAATAGAGGATGATCAACTACTAATAATGGGCTTGAACACATATTTTGGGTGGGAGGAACAAGTTGTAGGTCCGAAAATCCTATTTTGAAATAGTAACATATGGTTGGGGGACTAGGAGACTCATATTCCTAGTATCACATCCCCTCTCTAGAACATATTTTTATTATTTTGAAAATTGAAAAAAATTATGATTTTTTCATTTGTGTATATTTTTAACAAATTAAGAAAATTAATTAATTATTTTCCACATAGACCGTAAACTAAAGTTTTCAAGGCCATTAGAGATTGTTTAAAGGTTTTTTTCATTTTAATTTTTTTTCATCTAACACGATGAAGAATTAGAAATAAAAATTCTTTAGGGGGATATTTTGATTACTTTATCAAGTATAATATAAAAATACATTCCCTTGGATAATTTGGGGCACTAATGGTTTCCAAAGTACATAAAAAATATTAATATAATGAGTATTTCTAATGTATCCTAACAATAGTGGATGTGATGATTGGTTAGAATATGATCTAGATGTCCTCAAAACCTCTAAGTAGACTATAATTATCTATTTATTATTATGATTTAATATGATAATACATTGCTCTATAATGAACCTTTATATATTATTTGAGTTATCTGTCATTAATGAGTACCACAAAATTATAAAATGACTATTAAAAAATATTATAAATAAAATGTTATTAGAAATTGATGGTTATGTCATAATACTTATATCCTTCTCACGATATTGAAGTTGATTTGAAAGAATATTTTTTTAATTAGATTAATTTCAATTCATATGGGATACAGAAAGGGAACTAAGGTTTTTTGGGATGTGGTGCAATTTTTAGTGATCATAGTGGAAGAATTTTGCGATGATTCTACATTTCTTTGGGTTTGACATCTTCTCTTGAATATGGAATTCACTGTATCATTAATGGAATCTCTTTTGTGATATATAAGGGATATAATAATTTGTGGTTATAAAGTGATTTGACCACTATTGTCCAAGTATTGAGAAGTGGTAAATTTTATCTTTCATAGAGACTCACTGTCTGATGGATGGAATGCAATGACAATCTTTTGGATATAAACTTCACTATAACATATATTTTCCTGATGGAAAATTATATGGTATATGGTCTCTCGAGTGGAGTTATTTATAGGGATATCACTTAGTTTGATGATATCACTTTAAACTTATTTCTACTACATGAAATCGATTTTTTTAAAACTCCCCTCCATAGAAATTTCTAACACTTTGTATTTAATTTTATTTTTCTTGGCCTCTCTAGCTGAATGAACTTAAAAAAATTATAAGTGGGATTTACTAATCATTTATTATATAACTATTAATGTATAACCAACATGTGAATTGAATTATTTAGATTTGTCTGTGATAACATTTTTTAACCAGTGAGTATTGACCTAGAGATTTCCATAGTCTGATATATTCATTGAGATGACAATTTAGACTATTTATAAAAATTATGTAGATATCGAATAGCGATGCCATAGAATTTTCATATTGATGATGAAAAATTTAAATATCCTTGTATTATACTACATGCCATGTGGTATTTTCTTAAGACCCTATTGTCAAGATATCCCTATGATAGATTGTAGTTGGTAGATGATAATGAAATAGATGATTAGAGAATGTATTATGTCAGTTTCTTAATTTTAGTGATAGGATTATCTTAGTTACTACTTATTATATTTTAATAAATTTTCTAAAATGGGAGAAACCATTTCTATAAAACCACTACCTTAGGATGTTTTTCTTAGGTTTGACCCAACATCTTATTAGTGAGTGGGATAATTATATAAGAAACATAGTATTCAATTCCTCATCCCAATGGTTCACGTGGATTGTGTATACTGTATAGCAGTTTTAGATATAAATGTTACTTGATTGTGAAGAATGTGGTGTGGTTATGATAATATATTAGTGTTATAAAATTAGATTTTAGGAAGTGATTATTTTGTTATGATTAGGAAGGTAATGAATTGGCATGTGGAGTTATAAAATATGATAGAATAATGTGAAGTATTTATCAAGCGTTTGAGTTTGAGAGAGTCTTCTGGTTGATGTTTGACATAGATTACCTATGGGTGGTATTGGATAGCAAGGGAATGATAATGTATATTTATTTTAATACATTAATTATTATTTATAGAAGAAATTATCTTTTTTATTCATCATTATGGTGACCAATTGAGTATGTGGATACACTCACCAAAAAATTTATAGACAAGATTATAGGACTAATTCATTGGAGGTGCTGAGTAGTATTAGGAAAGTAACATAGGTTTTTCATTGGTGTTTTTAGTAAAATATTATTTCCTTATACTACTGAGGTATACTAGATTTATGTGGTTATTTTGGGATTCTAATTTGTGGGATTATTTATTATTTTTTAAAAAAAAATTCTTATATAGTATGATATTGTATAATATAATTTTATTTATATGATTGATCATTTTTGGATTGATATTGTTATATTATTTAAGGATTTGGGTTTAAAATTTCATTAATCGTATCTTTATATGTTATTTTTAGGTAAATACCTCCAATTTAAATGTTTAAAACCCTAGGAATTGGTCACCAACCAAAGTTAAATTGAATTTTTATTTGGTGTGGTACACTGATTTTCATCACTAATCCATGGAAGGATCTAAGTAGGGATGGGTTGTTTCATTTATAATGCATTAGGGTGATCATGTAAGAATATATCTTGATCTTATCTCTAGAAATATAGATAATATATAGAGAATGTATTTAATTTTCCCTATTATTACAATATAGAGACTCAATGAACTTTTATTCTACCAATTATTTTTGTTAAATATTTATCTTATTATATTTATTTTCAAATTAAAAGTACTTCACATGAACCTTTTTACACACACAAAAATTAATAATTTTATTAAAGAAAAAACCAAGTCACAAGGTAGTAAGAAAATAGAGTAAAAAAACCACATTGTGTTTAATATGTAGCACATCATTATTAGTTTTGGAGATAATTTTTGGAGAAATGAGTTTAAATGTTTTATGAGATGTAGAATGATGTTAATTTTTATTGGGATTTGTCATAAAATACCTCTTGGTTTGTTTTAATATGTAATGTTTAAATTTGAGATGACAAGGTTCTTGAGTTTAGATTAGAAAAAATGTGTATATCTTTTAGAATTTTAGGTAGGTGAAACCAAATTATTTTATTTAAATAAATACATATTTATATTAGTTGAGATTCTGGGAATTTTGTCTAGGTAATTTTGGGAATGATACATGTCATGATTTTATGAATTAATTTTGGGAGAGTAACTAAACATATCTTGGATTATTTCAAAATAGTGTTTTGAGGATCATTTATGTCAAAATTTAATTATAAATGATTTATGGATATTATTGTGGGGATACAAAACACTCTATAAAATTCATATTTAGAATTCAATTGTAGAAACTCCCATTTTTATATGTGTACCCTATTTGTTTTTTGTATAACTAAGTTAAATATATAAGAAAATACATAATTTTTTTTAATTTTGGATAGTATAACATCTCTTTTTTGTCATGGCATGGAAGTAAGGTAACTCATGTGATATTTTAATGGTTTGAAAAAATTTATTTAAGGAATTGTTTTTGGATATGAGTGTATAAAATCTTTTATCAATAGTGAGTGAAATATATGATATATTTCTTTTGGGGTCTCAGTGTACCCATCTATTGTTTTATTTCACATTTAATTGGATGTGTGTATAGGTGAATTAGTGAATTATTATCATGGATAAAAAATTAATTTCTAATAGTGAAATTTTGAAAAATATTCATCAATAGATTTATATCGTGGTGATTCAAGGTATTCTAATATCCCCATTTTTTATATTTAGTGAGTTTTTATAATTTTCTTAGTCCATTTATGTGATATAAAATTTAGTTCACATGAAATTAATGATATAAAATAATTATTTTATTGATTAAGTGTGGAATATATAATCTGAATTAACATAATATAATAGAGGGATAATAGTTGATTGGGTAATTGGTGTAATTCAAGATGTAAATAAGTAACATAAAATAATTATGTGAATGGAAAATCCATGAGAGGTTATCTGATATAATGGGGAAGAAATAGAGTTTCATTTCTTGAGGTGTTTACTTATGAGTAGATGATTTGTGAAGAATGATTCCTTTATATTGGGTTCTTTATGTTTTAAACCTTAATATTTATTGATGTGATGGAATTTGTGATGTGTAAGAGGTTATAAAAGAAATAGGTTTTAGTAATATTGACATTTGTTGTGGTTATATTTTGATTATTTGGGGTGGATTTTCAAAAGGAAATATAGATATAAGAGTATATGATGAGATGATTTGAATTATAATTACAAGAGGTTTATTTAGTTTATGAGTTTCATTTTTGTTGTTCTATGAATAATGGAAATATGTGGAGATTGATGTCTTGATTTTATATTTTTATTTATTGATGTGATATTAATGTTAGTGATATTAATTATGCTAATATTATTTTGATTTTATGATGATGTGAGATGGAGGGATGTAGTATTCTCTTATGATTATTCAATATTTATAGATGTGGTATTCCATAATTATTATGTGGAATATTTTGTTGTCTTATTGTTGAAATAAGAATGGTTATTATAGTAATATATTTACCACTATATAAATTTTATTGTTGTAGATATATAGTCCTCATATACACTTATTTATTTTTCATCCTTGGGAAATTGTTATGGTATCAGATATAAAATCATTAACGGTATATATAATTAAAATTTATGGTTGATATGAATTTGTTATAGTTGTATATGTTTGGTAATTTGGATGTATCATTGGATGAAATTCCATATATGTCATCATAAACATGATTATTGTCATGGTCCTTAGTGTTAAAAAATGTATTAACATTATATATGTCATTCATAAAGTATTTATTATGACTATTCACATGACATATGAGAGGATAGGGGAGGAACCTCTTCAATACACTTAATTCTCCACCGTATTAGTATTTAATTATTTTTAGTCATATTGGATTTATTTGATGGTGGTTTCTGGTTATTCTAGTATAATATGAGGTGATTTGGTTGAGAATATAAGGAAAAGTGTATTAATGTTTCTTTTTCATGAGTTGGAGGATTATTTATCAATATGTATGAAAACATCATACATATATTAGTCTACTGATATTGGATATGGTTTACTGGATTTATATGGAAGTAAGTTTTTTAATTTACATAAATAATGGTATTTACACCAATATTTTTTATTTTAAACCCTAGGCACTAGTGACCACCCTATGACCTATTGGAGGTGGTATTTGAGGGTAACTTTATATTTTGTTTCCATATTGGGAGGACTCCTGGTGTGGCTGGATGTCAATAAATTGATTTAGAGTTAGTAATACCAGATGGATTTTATATTAGAAACACGTGCGTATTTTTTGTGTGATTTGTTTCATAGGATTGAATGAAATTTATTCAAGTGGTTAATGATATATAATATAAAAAATATCATATATGTTTTTGAAACTAAAATAATTCATAAAATAAAAGTACAAGTATATTATGAACCAAATATGTCCAAGCCTCTTATCTTAAATCACATGAAAACCACTATGAAGAAACCAAAGGAATCCTTTCTACTAGGGTATACTAGGGTTTAGGAATCTCCCAACACATGTTAGGGATCCACATTTTGACCATCATAGGCATGAGCCTATGGTGTAAAGGAATATAGAAAATAGAGATTTATGTTAATATAGTTGAAAATCAGTCTAATACCCATTCTTTTAGACTTGGGTTACTTATATAGGCCTCAAGATAATCCCCTAGACTTCACAGAATTTACTCAATCATTATGAAATATTTGAGTAATTGCTTCAGTTTAAAAAACATCGTATCCTTCATTCATATACATTTGACACATAAATTCATTGTTTAATATCCCATTCATTTCATCATATGATTTTTTTTAATTAATGATAACTAATATGTAAGAATAAATTAAAATTAACATTTAACATTCAATTTACATGTTAATTTTACCATGCACGTAACTCATTTCAATGTATTACTATATTTCCATATCATACATTATGATAAGTCAATGATAGTGGTGGAAATGATATTATATCATTATTACATATCAAATGATATATCCTACTAAGGAATATGATACGATTTAGCTTCAAAGATATTATACCACAAGATATCCCTACATTATGCATGTAAAGACCCAAAATTTCCATGTAACTTTTTTTAAATAAATGAGAATTTAACGAGTCCACAAAAATTGACGGCGCGTGATTCTGAGGCCCAGTGTGCCTGGAATCAATTTCTGTAGTTTTGTTCGAGTAAATTCAGTAAACAAATGAGAGAGTTTTTATAACTTTTGAACCAGTGCTCGGAATTGAAATCTGAGGGAACCATGGAACTCGCAGCGACATTATTCACATAAGAAGACTTTCACCTCGATGATAGGTGGTCGAGGGTGGAAGATAGTTTTTGGGTTTTTCATGGGAATAATAAAATACAATAAATGCTTGTTTTATTTTATTTTTATCTGTTATAACCACCCAAGTGGAAGTTAGAGGTGGGGACCACAACACCTTAACCTCCCATGAGAGGTTATGTTGGTGGGTCCCACTCGAACCTAACCTCCCGTGAGAGGTTACGGTGGTGGGGACCACCTGGGACTAAACCCCCATTTTAATTGTGGAAAACCTATCAACTCCCCTCATTAATGAGTGGGAGCCTCTTGGCCTCCTCTACCCAATTAATTGTGCCAACACACATGCGACTTAAATGTGCCAACCCCTCTAACATTTAATTTTGCCACCCACCTTAATAAATTGGCTTTTTAAAATATTTCCAACAAAATAATA
This sequence comes from Viscum album, assembly GCA_963277665.1. Taxonomy (NCBI): domain Eukaryota; kingdom Viridiplantae; phylum Streptophyta; class Magnoliopsida; order Santalales; family Viscaceae; genus Viscum; species Viscum album. Next base: position 1,234,576,752 of record OY728140.1, on the reverse strand, counting down.
AATAACTTAATCTATTATTTCGTCTTGGAATTCTCATTTTGGTGGAATTTGGGAGAGGAGAGAACTTGGGAGAAAGCTCCCAACGAAGAACGTATTCCACAGACTAAGAATGCTCCAACCGACGAAGAATGTTGACCTCAACCTCGACTTCGACTTCCTTCCTCGGAACCTCCTTCGACGTAGGATATGTTCGTCTACAACGAATCGACTTCCACCTTCTCACTCCAGCATCGATGATCATGGAACAAAGGTAGGGGTTTAATATTATTTAAGTATGATTTACTCTCATGTTCTTCCTTTATTTTAAACGAAGAATGAGGATGTTTTCCAGCAGTTTTTAGGATTAATCTTCACGGGAGGGTTACTGTGCTTCGTTCTTGAGAGCCAATTGCTACCACCCTAAACACTGACGGTGTGGGAAAAACCAACATGCCCCGACTCCTCCGCTGTTCTTGTTTGTTATGATCTTTGGAAAGGCGAAAAGGCGATGAGATGACGAATGCGACGAAGGTAATGGCTGCGCTACCCGCGGCGTACTGACTGCCGGTTGAACCATGCCCTGCGCCCCAGCCGTACCGCCTCGCCAACCGCGCCGCCCCACCAATTGTGCCGCTCCGCTGGCAGCACCGCCCTGCTGGTTGCGCCTCTTCGCCGGTTGTGCCGCCATGACCTTCGCACGCCCCTCACCGAAGATGGCCAAACCGACCCCGACCTCCCGGGCCGAGCTGCCCGAGCAGCACCCAGTAGAGACAGCCTCCCGTGCCCTTGTGGCACCTCTGGGCCGTACCACCCCACTCCAGCGGGCCGAGCCGCCTATGCGGTGCCTCCGGGCCGAACCGCCCTCACGGTCTGTTGGGCTGGGCCGAGCGGGCCAGGCTGAAACTAACGGGCTGGTCCGACCAACAGGTCGGGCCACACCCAGCGGGTCAGGCCGGGTTGACCCGAACCGGGTTTGCCCAGACTGGGTTGGGCTGGGTCGGTCGGACCGGGATGTACCAGACCTGGGCCCATTATGACCCATTACTTTTTTGGCCATATCATTGGCATCGAGAATCCGTTTGATGAACCGTCAGTGGACCTGGTAATCTTGGAGCTTGGCAGTCCCTTTGAGTATAACCCACTGGAGTTTGGGGTATAGTTGAGACAATTTCAGGTTGGATCGTGCACGAATCCAACCGGGCCCCCAGGACTAAAAAGCTAATAACTCACAGACCGGGCGTCTGATTGACGCGCCATCTGTTGCGTTGATACCTCTATGACTTGGCAGACCTTTGAGATACTTCTTCTTGGGCCTTCATGATAGTTAGAGTATTGACTAGTAGATCATGGAGTGGACCCATCCAGAGAGGAGCAGACAGAGTGCATAGACCTAGTAGTTGGATGAGACCTGATGACTGCTGACCGATTGACTCGGTGTGACTCGACTAGCCCAGTGGGGAGCACCTAGTTGTGGCGGCAGAACCACAGTGGAGGAGCACCTGTTTGTGGCGAAAAACATGCGGTGCTCGACAGGAGGAGTACCTCTGCAGGATATTAAGGGGAGCGCCTTCGTAACGCGGCAGAACCACAGTGGGGAGCGCCTTGGTGATGCGGCAGACCCACGGTACTTGACAGGAGGAGTACCTTAGCAGTCCATGATTAGTGGGAAGAACCTTGGTGTCGCGGAAGGCCCACAGTACTCGAAATAAGAGGAGTTATCCAGCAGCCGTGGTTTCAACAATGTGAATAAAAATCCCTGTTGAGCTGAGTCAGTAACTTTTGTGTTTTCCTAATGATTGAGATGAATTACTTGATAACTTAGGTATATGTATGGGCATATACATAAGTGGGGTTATCTGTTGATTTCATACTTTGTGGTTTATCTTTGTTGGATTTTGTGAGACCTTGAGGGTCTCGGGGTCCCTACTGAGTATCTTTATACTCACCCCTACACGGGCTATGTCCAAACCTCGTTGTGTTGGATGTAGACGACGAACAACACTGACCGAGGCTGAGAGTACTAGGACTGGACGGTACTCGGAGGTGGACCTTACGGCATGTCGGTACACAGAGGAGATAGACAGACATGGAGTTCTGAGGAGGTGATATTTACCTACCCTTCAACTAGGAACCTCAGAGAATGGCCCAGTGGCTGTTTTTCCTTTTTCCTCAGTTATACTTGTACTTTCAGTTACTTGTACTTCCTAGTTGGGCTTATATTATGTCCCCTTTTTACTTACTATAATCACTTGTTAGTTATTCAATTTACTCGTGATCATATCTGCTATGAGTGTTTACAGGTTATAAAGGCAATGCCTTCTCTGTTTTATGGAATTACGCCTTTGGTGCTAGTCACCAGCCCCTGACCTATGGAAGGCAGGCTTTGGGTTGTCACGACATGGGCCCTGGTGGATGATTTGTGACAATACAATATGATATATTTTAATATATATAATTTATACATTAATATTTTGGTTATATCACAAATAATCGAAAAATGAATTAAATACTCATCAACATTTTTCCATTTAATATTATATTGTTTCATATATAATAACTTATGAAATCATTCCATTTTTTTGGATTCTTCCAAAAAAAAAACTAGAAATCTATCATTAATTTAAACATGTATCATATTATATATAATACCATATGAATATATATTAAAACTATATTTGAAAAAACTCATACATTTTTTTATAGTATCTCTTTATGCTTTGTAAAACATAATACCCATTCATTCCACTAAATTGTGACTCTATGGATCATAGTAGCATTGAATGAAAATATCAATCCCATAATTCAAAAAACTAAATAAAGAGTCAACTCTGAGAAATAATCCATACAATATAATCTACAAAGGAACATGGGGAGAAATATATAAACCACATATATATACATATCGATATCCACTATATATATATCATATAAATGTATGCATAATCATATAGTCTCTTTTTTATTAAATTGAGTAAACATGGTACATATATTATGTTAATCCAATATAAATACATATATGTTATCAATTCTCAATGCGTGGATTGACCAGTTGCATGAGAACATATAATGTAAGTTATCCTAATGAATGGTCACATCACATTACCCTCACCGAATATATAATCATATTACATGTCACATATCAAGGTAAAAGTATAAAATACTTTAATCGATCTCAATCTTTCATCGTGATGTTATACTCCTCAAATTAAAGGATAAATACCATGTTTTGAACCTTAAAAAATGAGATGTTCAACTACATACGAAACCATCCAATGATTAACTCATCCTTTTGGATCGATTATGTAAGGTATCAATATATGAAGTTTCTCATGATAGGTGTCTTGTCAAAACCTTAGGATTGAGAATTCAGGATGAAATATAAAGCTCTAGTATACCCAAGGCATAGTGTATGACACTATATGTGTTACACTTTAGGGTCCATCCATCACAAAAACCCCATTTTATATCTCATGATAATAGTTCACATATTTATGAAATATTATACAAAGGATAACCTAAAACTTTATTGACAACCTATTATACTTCATGGTGAACATCATGTTGGGATAACTCAAAGTTATATTTTGAGAGGTTTATTTTCTATAACTTCAGAAAATGTATATTTTTAAAAAGAAATAATTATCAAGTACATACTACATTTCTATAACATGATACAATTTATAATCATAAATATTTTTAGAATACGGTTAAAACAATTAATAAGAAGTCATTTAATCAAATATTATACCACATACTTCCATAAAATTTTTATGTTTTCTATACTTTTTAGTTTTTGTTAAACTAATAAAAACTCAATGCAATTATTATGAAATATATAATATAAAATATTATAAAACCACCCACTAAACATCTTTTGTTAATAACATTCATGAATAATTCTTATGTTAATAATGGTGAAATTAGGAACCATATTTCTAATTTTTAAATTTGTTGAAATGTGTTTACGCCTATTTATAACACACCATCTAATTCTTAAATTATTAATAACTTCTATTGTCTGCTTAATAATTTTCTATGTTCATCATATTCAACTTAGAACTTTTATATATAATATTTTCTTCGAAATCATTTTCAAAGAAAAATTTAACTCTTTATGTTTTCATTATTTACCAAAATACACTAAAATGTTATTTCTATTAGTGGTGATATTAAAAAAATAAACTAACATACACCACATATTTAATTAGACTCTATATGTTTGAGGAAATATTCTTTAAATAATACTTTATTCTTTAATATATACCACTGATAGGTGGTGGGAACTATTTCCCATATATACTAACAAATATCATGGATAATTTTTTTTCTTGCTAAAACATTTTTATAATTGAATACTTTTCATGCCAATGTAATTGAAATAGATCAGGCATAAACTTGTGTATTATAAAAATTGTCTCCTTTATTTATAACTAGCATTTTTTATTATAGAACTTCTGGTCAAATATGGTGAAAAAAGATGGTAATATATAATCATTATTCTAAATCATAAAATATTTAATTTAATTATCCACATCCTACCCCTTCATATTGAAACTCGTTGATCCATCACATGAATATAGACTCCAAACTGCATCATTAACCTCACCATTAATTTTATACTCCAATAAATTTTCAATTTTTTTAATTTATATTTTGTATCATATAGCCTTTAAAATATAATAATTTATTGGTATAATGATATACCTGATGTAGAATCTCCACTAGTTTTCTCCTGACCCACTACGTATTATGAGAAATTCATCCTCTAGTGACCAAGGTTTCCATAATATATATAATGGACTTCCACCCTAAATAATTTCATAAATATCAAATAATAGTTTTTTCTATTGGAAGACCCACTATTTAACTTTTAAATGTACATTTTCTTCTTCATATTTGAACATGTATCCTCTTATACTGAATATATTTTTACTAACCACATCCAAATTAAATTTTTATTAAAGCAGATCCATTTTAAGGGAAATAGTAAACCATTTTTCTACAAAAGGAAAGACATTGGTATTGAAAGAACTAACAAAATGATTAAAAACCATGCTAAGATTACTTGACTCAGCTACTCGATAAAGCTCCCTGTGCAGCGTGCTAACCTGGGTTTCTGGATCCTCTCTGAGTAGCTCTTCAAGGTGAGTGATCATCCTTTCAATAGTCCAAATAAACTCTTCTATGTTTATTTTACTCAGATTGTATCCCCTGGCCAGTATGCAGTCTTGTTTATCAATCCAAATTTCTTGCTCCTTGTTAGCATCAACTTGTAGCCGACGTTCATAAATCCTTTGAATCTCTTCTTCGGAGACATCGGGCTGAAGACTTGTTTCTAGGATTTCTTCCTTGGAGTGCAGGATAAGTTTCAAGCACTCCCCAACTTCCTCTTCCCTGTCCATGTCATTGATGTAACAAATCATATTGAGTACATGTGTGGAGACTAAAGTACATTCATATATCTTTCATATAAATAATTCATTTGAAACTCATTCCACTCATTACTAGTATATTTTTGATAGATCATTTTCATGTTATCTATTATCTTGAGTGCAAAAATTTTGATATATTGTTTCTGAAAAATAGTATCCATGGATATAATAATAACATTTGATATATCAAGCATATATTTCATATCCTTATACTAAGAATCATGATTCATTTATTGAATAACATCACAAGATAGAAATTACTTAAGGTATTTCTCTAACACAAAATTATATCAATTATCCATCTCATTATATAATATAGACCTCAATGTCATGTTTTATAATAATAATTCAATTTATCCATAACAAAATATTTTTTCGAATGACTATCATGTTTTCCAATTAATTTATAAGGACTTTTATTAAATATTCTCTCACAAAAATAATGAATACTTATAAATAAAATCCTATAAATTAGTAATCTAGATTCCTTTTCCACTAAGTATTTTATTTCATTGGAACTTATCCCATCATATAGATATTTATTTTGTCCATCACAATAATAATTTCATATATGACTCATGGATATTTGAGCTAAAAACTCTTTGCCCAATCAATCAAATGATAAAAATAACTATCTTAATCTTTTATATTAATCATATTAGGGATTCCTTACTAAGTGTTATGCAAATTTACTTCTTGATATGTGTACGGAATACTATTAGGGTAATATAATACCTTTTTTTCCTCTCACAAGATAATGTATGTGTACTGAAATTTGTAATGTCCACCTCGGTTGGATAATCAAGATGTTTCCAATTGTTCAATTTTGGAGGAATCTAACACATAGTATTTTAAATGATTTTTAAATATCTCACTATGTTATCAATTATATTAATTTTATATGTATACATATTTTAATGATTTAGTTTTGAATCCCTATTCGTTACACTGAATATATATGTTCAAACCATGTTGATGTGTAACTCTTTATAGAACTCATATCTTATGTCACTAACATGAATTAAATGAAAAATATTTTTACTCATATCCAAATTCATAACTTGCATATATTACATAAATCCTTCTATACAATTCCTTAGAATGGAATCAAATCAACCATCCTGATATGAGTAAGCATGGTACGACAGGCAGGCAACCCAGACTTTTCTTGAACAAGCCATAGCCTCCCAAATAACATATTAATTAATAATAAAAATAATTTATATAAATAAATAATGTTAGTAATAAACTAAATAACTAAACATTTCATAAAAATATACATGAGATATAAAATTATGAATAATTCATAAATAATAAAATTATAAACAATTTTTTAATTTATCCATAAGTTATGAAAATTACATAATTTAAAAAAATAAAAAAATCATATGTATTTTTAATATGAATTCTTTCATATTATCATTATATATAGAATTTATTAAATATAAGGTATTAAATTGAAATATAAAAATTTTATATCTCATATGAATAATTCATACTCTATTTTTACATAATAAAAATATCATATATTTAATATTATTGAAACCTTGATCATATCATTTATCATTTTTTTTGATATGGTTTAATTAATTTCTCAATTTAGGCCTTTAATTTTAACATTTAAAATTAATGATTTTAAATAGTTCATAAATTAATATAAATCTATTTATCTTTTACATACTTTTTTATAATTTATAAACACTTTATAAATTACTTTATAATTTCAATATAGCAATGTTTTATAAAAATAATACGTGATTATTTTTAGATTAAAGGCATTTAATATTAATTATATTTATTTCATAATGTTTCAAAAAAACATTTAATAATTAATTAAAAATAATTTAATAATTAATTTATTTATTAAAAATTTATATTTTAAAAAATATACCAAAATAATATTTTTAATTATTTATAAAAAATTTATAAATGATCTGAAGGGATTAAAAAATAATAATTGAAAAAAATTACTATATGATACACTTCACAACATATCTGAAATTATAAGTGTTGGTATATTTCATAACTTATGTCGCAAATTATGAGAGGTATCTATTTGGATATGATATCACCTTCAGTCACTATAAATTATATTTTACAATATGCACCATTATGAACTTGATGGTATGATGATCTCTTTTGCGAAGAAAAAATAATGTTATCATCACCATAGTATTGTATGATAATAGATATAATATGTTACAATATGTTAAAACTATGAAAATTATCTGATGAGTTAAATGAATATATGTTATCTCTCCTAATAATTATATCATAACATACAACATACAATATCATAAAATAATACAAAATTTAAAAATATATATTATTAAAAATATTGAATAGAATATCCCTTTCTCCAAGGAAAATACATATCCCAGATTATTATATGGAATACGAAATCCTTTAATTTATATTTTGAAACATGATTTATTAAATCAAATGAAATTTTATAAATCTGATATCCTTTTTGTGCATAGGATCAAATAAACCTTATTAAAATAGAATAAGAAAAATTAATAAATGCCAAGATGATACATGCTATTGGAACTGAAACCAAGAACAATCTTAAATGAAAATCATAACATGCATCAAAGAAGGATGATCCACATATCTCCAATTACATGATTGATTAATATCACTATGATGAAACCTAAGTATTCCCTACTAGGGTATCCACGGTTTGATAAATCCTCCAATTCTTGGGTGGGATCCTCCTTTCATAAAAAATGTTATAGTACCTAGAGCATAAAGGAAGAAGGAGAAGAGTGGTTTAGATATGGAGAATCCAAATTATGTTTACTACCCATTCTCATGCCATAGAAATATTAATTTGATCATTAGAGATACTCCCTAAAATTTCATTGAATTTACAAAAATGTTTTTATATATTCAATTAATTCACCCAGTCACAAGAACTATTTACCATTCAAACGTATACATAAGTGAATTATTGAATTTCATATCAATTATATCATATCAATATCCATAATTAATGATAAATAATGTGGAAGAAGTTCAAAAAATTATAAATTAATGTTTGAGTATAATGTAAATCATACCATATTCTTAGAAATATAAATGTATTATTGTATGATCATATCATAAAGTATGAGAAATCCAAGGGTTTGGAGTTAAGGAATGAGATGACTAGAAGGAAACCAATTATATATTAACATGGTAAAATGGAGTGTTTGTAATTAATTTTTGAATGGGTGCTAATTAATTAAATATAGAGTATTGATAGCTAGTGATTACATGACATTAAATTAAATATGATATTTTTTCCTTGTTATGAGTAATTTAATAAGAGACATAAAGATCCAAATAATTTCAATAAATGGAGGGTTTTTTATGTTTCATTAAAATATAATGTTTTAAAAAAAAAGTTTTTCAGAAAATAAAATATGTTTTCGAATAAAGATAAAATTTTACATTTATTTTTGTTGTGTTTTCTATAAAATTTTTTTTATTTGAGTAAATAAATTTGATATCTTGGTTATTTTTTGTAAATCAATGTTTTGAATAAAAATATATTTATTCATAATTATTTTTTACCACTAAAAAGTTTAAATTTTATCTTACATGGATATTTATTGGAGCCTTAGGTAAATTACTCTATTTTTTTACTCAATCATTATATATTCAACATAGTGGAAATTTAGACATGATATTTCGTGATGTTTGTAAAATAAAGGTGTCATTTTTTTGTTAATGGAGAGCCATAAATATAATTTCAAGTCATGTAAATAAGGGTTAATGGTTTTTATATGAGAGATATTTTTTTAACTTGACTCAACACGTGTTAATATACTTTTATGTTAGTTTTATTATGAAAAAATATTTAATTTACACTTTTTTTAGGTTTTTAATAAAAGAGTTTTATATTCAATATAACTTGATTCCCATATTATTTAGTGTATTATGGGGGAAAATCACTCACCAATAATTTATTTTATCCCATGAAACTAGTTTTAATCTTATAGAGGCCAAGGGAACATGTTTGAGGACATTTTTTGGTTTAGTTCAAGTCTTATGATTGTGTTCCCTAGGTCAGGTTATTATTGAAGAACCATGGATTTGATGAAATTGAAAAGGCTATCAATGCTATAAATAATATCTATCTAGAGATAAAAAAATAAAAATAAAACATGTTAATTTTTTTCTAGAAGAGATAAAATGAAAGAGGGACATGAAAAATTTGTGGAATATATCAGAAGACAGTGTATTGACAATGTAATGTAAGATTAAGATGAGAAAAATGTACTGAACATGAAGTGTTTTTAGATAAATTTAATTTTAATAAATATAGATGTATTTATATTTGAATATTCCTAGGCTTGTAAGAAAATATGTGCTACATTCATGAAATCATATAAGAGTACTAATTATAAAAGGCCACATATTAAGGTTAAGTAAGTCTTCAAAACATCCTATTATATATCCTCTGCACGCTCAAAGTAAATAGTGGTAAAAATTTCTTTACAAAATCTTATTTGAATTGATTTTTATCATTATATGTTCAGTTTGGAAATATAAATATTGAAAATTATGTTTTAATTAAAGTGATGATAAACCCATTATTACATAAAATGTGGATTTTTGTAAGAATAGTAGAGTTCCAAAAAAATGGATCAAAGGATGAGATGTTTGGCTAAAAAATATCATGGTGTTAAAGATAAACACATTCAAATTAAAAGAAATCAATCAATATTAATTAAACTATTTTGGTGCAATGAAATTTATGGGAACAAGTATATTTAATATTGTTAAAATATATAATTTTTTATAATATAATTAATTCCTAAATCCGTTGGGGAATTTTTTAGTGGGGATAAATTACATTAATAAATAATGGTGAAAATCTACTCGTCATCACTAGACTTCATAACATGTAATTTTTCTATTGTGATTGCATTAGAGGTGGTTATTAGGATGAATAATTATAGATTAAATTTTCAAATCATGTTTCAAAATCTGTTGAAAAAAGAATATTTAAAATGATGAGGAAGATACATGGAATATGTGATGGTGAGTTTACCATGGGATATATAACAAAGGAATGTTTTGAATGAAATGTAAATAAGAAGGACAAGAGGGGTACTTAAAAAAATCAAGAAGGAAATTGTTATACCATGGAAGAAGAGGACACATCGTGGATCAATTAAAACTATCCATGAGTTTCAGTTTTTTTTAAACAAGATGAGGAAAAGAAAAAAATTAATCAAATTATTAAATAAGAGAAATTGTTTGATGAATGTTATTTGTGAAGAATATTAGAGTCTTGATCATAAATTTCATAGAACTTTCCAAAAGAGGTTGACAGGAATTCCTCTAAGAATATTTCTTGAAGATTTATGTAGGATTTATATATTCCAAGAGAATTCATCATAATTATTACAACATAGGAGGATACGATAAAGAAGATAAAGTAATCAAAAGGAAATTCATGTGATAAATTTACTACAGTGGTAAAGAAAAATCCCCACATTGAAATGTTTTAAATAATAAATATATCCATGACTCCTAAGGAGATTTTTATCTAAAAAATAAAAGGATATATCTTAAAGAGTTTTCATAATCTTGGAACATAATTAAAAGGAATTATGTGGCAGAAAAGTAGCACTAAAACTCATTTATCTCACTATTAATATAATAATAAACCACCTTATTACCATATTTTATTATTTTTATCTCTTTTTAATGAATTAAAGGGGATTATTTCATTCGGATAACTGGAGTGTAATGAAAATGTTACAAAAATGGGGATATTTACTTTATGAATTGATCTATAAATATTGTGAATGTAGTATACCAGAGTTAGTGGTTACTTTATTACACTGTCACTATATATTGACAATCACATGCTGAGTGTTTTAATAGTTTAGTATTTATGGAAAAAAAGATACATGTATGAATCTAGTAGTATATTTGGAAACATAAAATATAACATAGAATTATATTTGAGACTATTATTATTTCCCATACCTTATCCTTTCATATCAATCATTGTATATTTCCCAGAATCTTGGGGAAATGAACAAAATAAAAGGGTGACATCTGATTCTTAGTAAGGGTATGCATGTATCAAAATCTATCATAAAATAAATAAGGAAATATAATTATGGTATGAGTAAATGATGATAAAATAATTCTATTTAAAAAATCACATGAGCTTGAAACTTATACATGAATAATAAAACTATTTGACCAATCACATAAAAATAAATAACTAATTTTTATAACTATATAATGTATAATGTTGTACATATTAAACATATCATTGAGGCCTCATGTGAATACATTAAACATAAATGGGTAAGTCATATATGAAATACCCAACATGTTTTGTATCATAATACTTAACGATGAATTAATGGGATATGAAATTCTAGGCCCCACCTATCACTTAATGAGTCCAATGCATTCTCCACATGAATAAATAATATAAATCAATCAATATTCCAGAATTTTTAATAACTATAGTTACTAAAATAAATATCATATGGAATGTCAATAATTTCCTTAGGTAAAAATATCATTAGAAATCTAGAGAAATATGGTGGATGGTATCATTATGGTATATCTTTTTTGAATCATAAGATTCATCAAATGATGTTGACATGAAGGAAAATTATTTTTAATGATAAATGGAAAATTTCTTGAGTAAATAACCATTTCATTTTGAAATCATTTATTTAAAATGTTAAAAATTGTAAAAAATTCAGGAAAAGTTTTTCTTTAGAAAGAACCATGGAAGCTTGTAATGTAATATTGTAATTCCCTGACCCCAAAAGCCCAAATTCGGTGCCTTATTTTAATACATTGGCATGATTACTAGGAATCATGTCCTAAAAGGCCGATCATTTTAGCTGTCTTGGAAAATATATTACATACATGAATGTTATATTACACATTAGAAAATAAAAAACAACATAAATTTTCCTCTGATAATACCATTAATGCCCTATCTTAACCGTTATTATCAATCATAAAACACTTTTTAGAATCTTGGGAAAACAAAACAAAGAAAGGGGTGAGATCAGATTCTCATTAAGGATAAAAATATAGCGGAAACTTTCACAAATAAGCATAAACATTTAAGAAAATGTATAAAACTAAAACAATAGCTTTTTAAATGTAAAACATCAGCATAATATAGAAAAGATAAATCAAATAATTCATTTTACTTATTCACATGGATATTATACTAGTTGCATAATCACATGTAATATCAATAGCCAATTTCATAATGATGGAATGCATAATTCCGGACTTCATAACCACATAGTCAAGCCCTTGTGCCAAGACTACAAATAAGATTTTATCAAGGCCTTGTGCCAAGACACAAGTTTGTATCATGAGACCGACTGATTCATCGAGGAGATATAGTGGGCTTCACCCGTCACTTTCTAAGTCCAATGCATTCCTCATATGAAAAGTTTAAAACATAACATAAACATTCGTATTAAATCTAGCATACGAAAGGTCAATACTTTATCCATAAACCATGAATGGTATAAAATAACACATTCATAGTCAAACATATCAAAAAACATTCAATAAAATATGTAATATTGTATATATAAAAAATTAACATCAAACAAGTTTAAAATCCATCAAGTGGATGTTCCCATTGGTGAAAATGATCTGTAAAATGATTTGAGAGAAATACTCATTTTTCATGAAATTGTTTAAAAGTATCACAATTTATAAAGAACGTAATTTAAAATTTATTTTTGAATAAATGTGTCTCATACCACTTTGAAACTTTTTAATATAATTATCATTTCAAAACATTCATGTCCATATAAATAAATCCTTAAAATCATTTTGAAAACATGGACATTAATTAAAAGTGTTTAGAAAGATAAATATTTAAAACATTTATAATGATGATCTAGTTAAGTAGAACCTCCCATAAAACCTTAAAAGATTCATTTTGTAAACATTTTTAGGAAATATGGGTATCGATGATAAATATTTCCCAGTAAATACTTACACATAAACAATCTCAGAGAATAATGAGATTGAGGAAATAACCCTTACCTTTCACTTTCCGTTGGTCGAAGGTACGTTTAACCTCCTATATAATGACCAAAGTATGTTATTAAATTATACCAGAAACATATTCATATTTATTATATCATACATGATTCATTTATGACTTTATATAACCCAATTAATAATGATTTCCATGTTAAATTAATATTTCGGGTAATAATCGATTTCTTTATCGTACGCGTTTTAACTCGTAATTCTTGATCGTATAATTTAGATCATGATTTAAAGACTTCCAGAATATAAAACATGATTTATATATAATATTTATTTAGAATATAAATATGTATAATATATAGATATATGAAATGGAAAACACCATTTATGGAGACGGTAGGCCGTATGTACGCATAAACGTTGTATCTGTTTTCATATCGTATTGAACAAAAGTAAGTGAATAAGATATATGTAAGTACATACATACATACATACATATATAAATATATATATCTTCAGTATCATTATTATTTCATATATTACATACTTATTAATAATATATATTTTTATAATCATCGATGAATGGTGGACGTGGAAATGAATCTCATCGCGTCGTGGAGACGGTAATCCGTACGTACGCTTGAGCGACAATATCATTTACTTAATGATTAAAAGGTGTGGAATTGGATGATATATTAATTCTATATAGACATTATCATGTTATTTTGATAATATATATACATATTACTCATCATTATATCCATCCAAATAACATAGTGTTGAATAACAAATTACATCACGGCATGGAGAGTAAGCCATACGTACGAACGCATGGCGACATTATCATTCATAGAGTGGATATAATAATGAATATGGATGTGAAATATTTATAATATCATCACAATTTGTATAAGTTACTGGAGTTATTATTTTGGTATGGTAATAACAAATAAAGTGTAAGTGGAAGAAGAAAATAACTTTGAAAAAGGGTGGTGAAATTATTACCCCTTTTTCAGATGTTTCCTTTTGATTTGAACAAAGGGGATTTTTAGGATAACTTTATGATAAATGGAATGCCTCTAGGTTGAAGGGAGATAATTTTTTTGGTGATTTGGGAAGGGGATGGCCGAGAAAAATGGATTTGGAGGTGTAATATTAATAGAAGGGGAAGTACCCTTTTATAAGAGAGGTGAGGGGAACCTTAGGAAAAGATTGAAATATTATTTTTAATAAAATAATTTTCGTCTTATAATGGTTAAAAATTGATTTATTTATGATCTAAGGTGGGGATGGGTCTAAATAATCTCAAATAATTGGTTTTAGACAAGTTTAGGTTACCATTTTGACTTTATCGTTTAGATTTAAATCTCAGTTAAATAATTTAACTTTTACCGTGTCTTCTTGTATTCTTACACTATATGGTTAATAAACATACTATAAACTTCCAAGAGAACCTCAAGTGGTTCATTAATGACATATATAATATTCTTTATCTCCTTTCTCTGAACCTTATATTTTTAAGAATATTATATCAACTAATAATATAGTATTTGTTTTAAATATTAATTTATGTTAATTTTGACACTATTTGGTATTTGGTTTTTGTGAAAGTCATAACAACCTTATCACTTAGAAAAAAATATATCAAATAAACCCTAACATGTCATATTATCCTAGAAATTTATTTTAATTCATCAAAAGTCTCAAATTACATTTATTTGGATATTTATAACATCAATTATATTAACCATTCATTAAAAAGGTAATTAATGTATCATCATTGTGTCATAAATAAATTTAATTATTTAATGTCTAAAAAATATAAATAAAATAATATTACATAATAAATAGTTTTATCTTCATAATTAATATTTATAGTCTAATTTATATTATGTATAACCCTATATTAAAAATGGTTTAGTTAATAAACTTTGAATTTTACACTTTTAACTCTTCTTTAAATAAAATAATAATAAATGTCTTAATCTAATTAAAGTGGATATAATGGATCATATTTAATTCCTAAGGTTGTTTTTGGGCGAATTACACTTATCCAATAGAATTAGGACATGTGTTAGGTTAATTATAATACCATTTTTACCCTTAATTACCTTATTTACTTTTAACCGTGGTAAATAAGTCAAAAGTTATTATTCACAAAAAATATTTTCATCTTATTGAACCGCATTTAATTACTGATGTTAACCGTGTCTCTTGGATTTTTTAAATTCAACTCACAGAAGTAGTAAAATTATGTTGTATGCAAATTTTCAAATGCTCCTAGAATGTGGGTAAAAAACTGTAAAAAGTTAAATAAAATTTTATATATCTAAACATATTATAAAATGACTCCAATGAATTACATTGAACTTATATAGGTATTATGTATATATTTTGACAAAAAATAATTAAAATAATGTCACTAATTACTTAAATAAATAGTCAGTTTCAAACAGTAATGCTGTGTTTTTCACTATTCATCAAAAATTAAACGTTTTTAGAAAAATTCCAAAAATTAACCCTAAGATAATTTTGATATTATGAATTAAAAAAGGAAGTATATTTTACCAAATTAAAAACATATATGTTTCATTTATTAATTTAAAATTAATTCCTGTTGTCAAAACCAAAAAGCGGGGTTTTGAAAAGTAAAAACTATCAAAAGATTGACATGTGTTTATGTCAAATTTAAATGTGAAATTACTTATAATTACCCACATTGTATTAAATGATAAAAATATAATCTAATTATACTTCCAAACCATTAGAATTTATAATTTAATAGTATAAATTATTTTGATTAAAAAGTTGTTTTCAATTAAAATTTAGCATTTTCACTATTCATCAAAATATGAAAGTTCTCATAAAAGTACCAAATATTAATACAAACTAAATTTTTATGTCCCTATCTTAAATAATAATTTAATTTCATTAAATTTAATATATAAAAGTGTCAAATATTGGTTTTAAAAAGGGTTCTCAATTAAAAGGCGGTATTGCATTTTTTTATAAAATACTTTTTTATCTGAAAAAAAGATTTTTTTCTCATATAATGTCTAAGAAACACATAATATGGATTCTAAAAGTTTATAGATTATATAAAATAAAAATTTATTTAACACTATTAATAACCGCTTTTTGAATGACTAGTTCGGTAAGTTGTTGTGCGCTCAAACTCGGTGTTGCGTGTTGTACAAGTTATTGAATTACTTTGGAGAGATAACTTACTATGAAATCTTAGGGTGTTACAAATATTCAAATAAAAGAGTATTCATGAAAAATTGAATTGTTTTTTTGTGGTTTATATCAGAACAAATATTCCATTTGAACATTTTTTAAATAGTTACCTATTCCGAAAACAAAAAAAATCATTTTAAAACTATTTATTGAATTTAAAACACTAGTGAAAATGAATTTAATCAATCCATGGAGAATAATAAAAACATTATTGTATAAATTTTTATGATTATATGTACATGGTAGAAAACAATTCCAATCCCAGTAGAAAAATAAATTCATTTTTCCGTAAAAACATTATTTTAGACTTTTGAGTACTTAGAGAGAGGAAATTGAAATATGAACGTGTAATTTCCATGAAGAATAATTATCAAAGAATATTCATGGTGTTTAAGATTGAAATATCATATAATTTCATAATTCATATGTAAATATGAACAATTCAGAATTTGGATGAGATTGTGAGATGAACCCTTACCTCAAGTCTGACATGCTTCATTGGTGATTTTAACCTATTATAAAATAAATTTAATCTTTTTATACTTTCATAAAATAACCATATACATACTTATAATAAAATAATATATATATATATATATATTTATAATTTTAATGCTCATTTATTAAAAATTCGTTAATAAAATCATTATTTATGAGTCTTAATTGTTTCATATTTCAGGTATGTTTCAATTCGTTAGATTTATTCCTTCCTTATTTATCTCAAATACATCATCCTATGAATATTAATAATAATAATAAATTTCATATACATATTAATATATTCACTATTTATATATTTAGAATCATTATTGGAAGATATATTGAAAAAATGAATCATATCACTTCATGGAAGTGGTAGTCCACATGTACACATGAGCGACATTATCATTTTTTAAAAATTGGAAGGTTAAATTGGTGAATAATATATTATATTAATATAATAATAATTATTTCCTAAATATAATATATAAACATTAACTTATCATAATAACTATTTGTGAATTTTTTTGACGAAAAATGAAATACATTTTCTCATGAAGCGGTACTTCTCACATATAAACAAATGATGCTTTAATGTACCACTTAATAATGAATAAGATGAATATAGGTTTCTCTATAAACATAATAAAATCTAGTCATATTATATATAATTTTTTTGTTGTATCATCATTTTTATTAGAGAAGTGAAGGAGGTATAAGAAGAAATAAAATTAAAACATTCTTTAAGGGCTATACCTCCTATTTGGACAACCACTATTGGATTACAACTTAATAATTTTAAGGTTTATATTTTGATCAAAAAAGGAACTTTGGATAATGGTTAGGGATGTTATAAAGATATTTTTTAATGGATTTTACAATCTATAAGGCTCAGGAAGTGTGATGAAGTGTGGAGAGGTGATGTCCTTTTAGAATGAAGGGACAACCCACCCAAGAAATTTATCAAAAGATTAAATTATATTCACGTCTTAATTAATCCATGTTGAAAAATTATACTCTTTATTAAGATATTAATTTATTGGATAGTAATATATATATAAAATTGTATTTATAAATTTTTATTTATAATTTTAATCCTTTTCGTTTTATTTTAATCTCTCCTTAATTGATTTTAACCTTTCCCGTAGTATTGAATTTTTTCTTGGTTATTTTTCATAATGAAAAAAATGAAAATAAAATAATTTCCAATTTTTAAATGATTATTCCAATTATGGAGTCAATTTTATTATATTATATTTATATAAGTTTATATTTGAGATTAAATAGAAGACCTCAAAATATGACAATTGTTTTTAGACAAGTGTGTTTTTAAACCAAAGAAATAAACTTATAAACAAAATAAAATATAATATTGATTCCAATGTAATTAATTTTATTATTTTTAAATAAATGAAAGTTATATTATTTTATAGTCAAATTATAATCATAATAATAATTTTACATTTTTTAAAAGAAAAATGATTGTTTTTCAAAATTTTGTACTACTTACATAAACAAATTATTTAGAAAAAAACCCAAAAAATAACCCTAAGATATTACTGACATGATGATTTAAAAAATAATATTAATTTCTTCAAATAATGTTTCCAATGAAATATAATTTAGGTTTTAGTCATATTTTTTAATTAATCCATGTACAATAAGCTACTGTATATCTATTAAATAAAATAATAATATAATTAATTATTAGGTGTTAAATTCTCCCCTAAAAAACATTCATCCTCTAAATCTATAGAATGTAATATTATGAATATATATGGTTAGTTATTTATCAGAACATATTCATGTTCCTATTTATCATATTATATCTTATGATTTCTCTAAAGTACCTCTACTAGTAGTGTCATCTGATTTCTCAACACTTGTTCTCCGATTTCCAAAATCTAGAAAGGCTCTTCACATTAATATAAATCATTTTCAAATTATATTTCATGAAAGGTAAGGAAATTATTTTTATTTTTTATGTACATCCATAGTAAATTGATATGAAATAATTCATAGAATTTAGATGGTCTTGGTGGAATTTCCAAACATTAATCCACAATATCAACTATTTCCATTATTCTAAAATGATAAATATACATAATTACAAGAAGTTATCTTTAAGAAAATAGGATATACCACTTGATTTTCTGAGTTGTCCCCCAGCTTATAGACATATTTTTTTGTCTTCTTTGAGATTCCTTGATATTATTTGTAATAGTCTTCAATTTCATGTATCCTTGTTAGGATCTAAGCCTATAATCTTCCTTTCACCAACTAGATCCCAAAAAAATGGAGTATGACACCTCTTTCCATAAAATGCTTCACATCCTTCCATTTAAAATCTTGAATGGAATCTATTATTATATAAAAAAATTTACACTAGTAAATATTGATCCTATATATTGTTAAAATGAATTAATCATGACCAAAACATATTTTTTATTTTTTAAAGTGTCCTTTAAGGATTCCCATCAGTTTGTGGATGATATGAGGTGCTAAAAAATAGCTCGGTGTCAAGAGCCTTCATCGAAAGCTTTCATAATTTGATGTAAACCATAAATCATGATTTTATACAATTGAAATAGTTGTACTATTAAGTCTCACAATTTCATCAATATAGATCCATTTTGGATCTTAATAGATAGATATTACCTTATAACAAAGCAATGCATGGACTTGGTAAGTGGATAAATAATAACCCATATGGAATTATTATGTCTAGGAGTCTTTGGAAATCTAGTGACAAAGTATACAATAATATTATTCCATTTCCACATATGAATGGGTGGATATTGAATGAATCCTTGAAATTTTGTCTCTTTGATATTACCTATTAAAAAACCAAGCATCTTGAAAAATAGTTTGTAATATATCATGTCATATTATCCCACAAAAAATATTCCTTCAAATATGGATACATTTTGGTTCTTCTATGTAGTATAAAAAAATTGAAGCTACGGGTTTCATATAATAATTCTCTCATTAGTTTAGTTATGTATGAAACACTTGAACTATTTAAAAATTTTAGAACACCATGTTCATAGAAATCCACCAGATTCCCAATATTAACAGCTGTAATTTTCTTTTGTAAAGTCCTATCATCAAGATGAGATCATTTTATCTTTTCAAATATAGTCATTTTTACAGTTATTTGGAAAACGAGTGATGATTACCATTCCCGAATAATCCCTATATCAAACTTTGCTAATTATATAAATATAGAATCCTTTTCAATCATCATCTTAGTTATAATTCTAGGATCTTTCCTACTCAACCTACCAACTACCTTATTTGCATTCTTAGGGTGGTGTTTTATAAAAAAATCACAATCCTTGAGTAGCCATATCCATATGTTATGCCTCATGTTGATCTATTTTTATGAAATTATGTATTTCATGCTCTTATTATCCATAAATATAAAAATTGATATATAGAAAATTCCTCCATATCTTAAATGGAAGGATTATGGATAACAACTAAAGATCAAGGGGTCAATATTTCTGTTTTTGGATCATTTACTTCCTTGACGTATAGTCGGCAACTTTATCTCTAAACATTATCCTTTTATTATGAAATAGAGTATGAAAAAACATCACAACAGATGAAAGTGATGAAGATCAAGTGTGTAACCCTTACAAATTAACATAAAATAATCTATAAAAGAACCAGTACAAAAAAATTTATTCTAGTCTCATTTAGATCCCCCGTTGTTGAAAACATATTCATGGAAAAAATACCTTCTCTACAAATGTATTTCACCTCCACAACAAGATTAATTAACATCCTACTCTTTTGCATCAGGTATAGCAAGACCCATGGATGATTGGATATCCCTTGGATGATGCTCACCAACACATTGGAGTAGGATTACACCACAAAAGTATTAATATTTAGAATCATTCACAACATAATACTACTGACAATTACCCTTTATTTGACTCCAAAAGAGGTACCTAAACCATAATAGAAACTAAACCCGAAGATGGAAGATCCTCTTCTATCTCTCACCAGGCCTCCACCTATCATAGCACCTGAAGTGTAGGATCCATAAACATTTAATTTGGTACCCTTTCATAGAGGATTCAATCTAAACCAAGTCCCTTGAATCATTCATACTCTCCCTTCACTTTCTAGGATAACCATTGGTATATCACATCTTAAGTACAATGAAATAGTTATGTTGACAAGAATACCACATAATTATACCACCAGTTTTCTGACATGGATTTTTATGAGTCATTTAGAGGTGAACTTCCCTTAAATTACTTTATTTCTGGCCTCCCATAAAACCAAACTAGCTGTTTCAAATTTTATTTTTTGGGATCTCAGTTACAATTAGTTCTCATCTGGCCGCTGAAGCCAAGAAATAGTCGCCTATAAATTCATATCTCCATGCATAGATAATCCCATAATCTATTAGAATAATATCCAGATACCCATAGCCCACTCGGTATTGAATAATAAGTGACAGGTTGTTTTGATACTTGGGGAAGCACAACACCAACATCTAGACGCCAGAATCACTCCACTCAAATAAAAATTTCATCTCTAAGAATGTCCTGATTTGATAACCTCCGCACCAAAAAATTCATTTTCAAAGGTATGAATTTGCACAACAGATTAGTATACCATGCATATGATCCACTTCTTACATGTACCATGTCCCAGATAGACCTGATGTTGAAATGTCCCGAGTTATCTTCGGTTAAAACACACTTATTAGGTTCGATTTTCATGAAAATACTACTAAACACATTATTCTATTTATCATTTTAAATACCATTTATGAATTTTTAAAAACCATTGTCCTCCTTATATGTGATATAAGGAAATGGATGTAATTCCCTTAACACTTTTTATTTTTAATAATAATATTTTCGTTATTATTATGTTGGTTTGTTTAAGGATGGTGCGCCAAAAATAAAATACTTGCAGAATAGAAATAGAGACATGTTTTATTCAATACGAATACTGAAACCTTACACTTCCCTAGGGCCAAATGACCCTTTCTAACCAAGAATTATTACTAGTAGACCTATCAAAATCAGTCGGATACCAACAAACACTACAACTTGACCAAGTAGGTAGTGCACATCCTTCCGGTCAGTCACAATAAAGAACATTATGGCCAGAGCTAGGGCGACCAAACTAAGCATTAAGGGGATGCACAACACTATATTCACTAGTTTTTTTTTGAGTTTGGAAAACCATAAACACCTATTTATAAGGAATTTGTTATCATTAATAGTCATTTTGGTCCTTATTTGACTGTTGGTGTTTTTAACGGTCATATGTTTTGGGTACTATTGGGTATAATAAGTATTTTAATTGTTTTAAGTATAATAAATATATAAATATTAGAATTATAATAAATATTTTATGTATCTTAATTATTTTAAGAACATAAGGGTTTTAATTGTTTGAAAATAATTTTTTAGTTAACAAATATATGTTTTCAAGTTAATATAAAGTATTCAAAGAATAGATCTTTACGTATTAAAGGTGAATACTTAATTATCTCTTTGATAAAAATGAAATGTAACAATTTATTTTATGAGGAAATATATTTGTTTCACATGTTTTAAATATTTTAATGTTATAGAATATGTAAAATACTAACATGGTTTTAAATAAGGGTTTACTTTATTATAAATAGCTATAACCATGATGATTATATTAAAATTAATAAAAGCAGTGAAGTTGTATTTTGAAATTTATAATGTTTTGAAGCATAAAATGAATTTGAAAACATGACTTTTTTGTTTTAATTAAAATACAAAGAAAAGAACATAGGTTTACTTCAATAAATTTATAGAGAAGTATACATGATGTTTTTGATATAAGAACTCTATATTTCAATTTTAAATCTTGTTTTTACATACAATTATTTAATAAAAATTATAATAACTTAGATGTTAGATTGTGTATTTTAATTTATAAAAAATTAAAATGTAGTTGGAATTATGTTTTAGGCTAATAGAATTAATGAAATTTTTTGTTTTAATGAAATTAAATAATAAAAACTTCTTTTTAATGATGATTATGTGGCTTATTTTGCCTTTGAATATTTGTAACCAAAGGGTTTATAAGAAATATAGGTGACCCTATCTAGCCATCTAGCTGGCCAAGGGAGGCAGCTTGCTCCATCTCCCTAAAGAGTGGTCGACTGAGCCTTAAACCCTTAGCCAGTACATGACATCCATGAGTGAACGCACGCCCTGATGGGATGCATGGAGGAACCGAGAGTGTGACACCGTGCGGGGTGGCACGATGGTAGGGGGTGTGCAAAAATTGCACTTGTAGAGGAGAACCGGTACGGGGTGGTACTAGGGATGGGAGAGGGAGTTATTTGGTGAGTGTTGGGAGCTTGAGTCTTATAAAGTGGTCTTGAAACCCCATTCGTTTCGATGTGGGACGTTCAATTTTAGGGGAGATAAAATCCCAGCCGTTCAATCTCACCGTGTGAGATCTGGACAACACATTTCGATCGTGGGTTGAAATCCTATCACCACAACCTATTTCTCTGTATTTCGTCAGCCATTCGATCGAGGACTCAACCGATCTCAGATGTCCATATATGTTAAAAACTGCGGTATCACTATGATCGTTCGATCAAAACCATGACTTAATCTTCTCTGTCTAATCGTTTTTAAAACCATGGAAACCTTACTAACCATCCGATCGATATCAGATTGATCGTGACCACCCATTAGTTTTCCTCTTCACCCTTTCTTCTTCATCTTACCTGCATTGCTCCTGTGCAGTAATTTGCGTCGCACTCCCCTCACTTCTCCTCTTCAACCCATGACACCTTTCTCTATCGACGACCTCTATCTTTCTCTCTTTCTAAGACCCAAAACCCTGACTTTATATTTAAAACCGAACCCCTTTGGATCATGTGTAAGTTTTTCATGTAATATATATATATATATATATTATACATTATGAAACGATCAATCTTCTTGGGATTTTTTTGGATAGAGTATTTATTATCTTCTATTTGAGTCTTATTCGGGTCTTTTTTTTGTGTTTTTATGATTTTATCAGATGGTGTATAAATATATACATACAAAGTTAACAAAAATTACTTTTAACCCATAAAACATATGAGTTTTCTTCCTCCCAAACCTCCTTCAACCCCTACTCAACACAACCTCACTCCTTAAGTCAGGTAAGGGGATTATTTTTTCTACAATTTCATTGTGAAATCCTTTTGATACACTTTGGTATTTTTACAGATATATATATATATATATATTCATACAAATTTATATAGTTTTCCATCCTAACTAGTTTAAGGTCTTCTAAGTATTGATTATAAATGTTTAAATACTGTTTTTAAAATGTATGGTAATTGTAAGGGATTTTTATACTTTGTATTCCTTGTTCAAATCCATATATACCCCTGTGTATATACAAATATGTATATATAAAAATATGTATGTATGATTTTCTGTCCTAAACGTGTTCTTGATTTATAAATATTGTTTATTAGTGTTTAAGTGATGTTTTAATGTGGGAAGTAATTTTAATGGTTTTTATTTAGCGTTGTGTTTGATCAATTAACTTGTATATACATTATATATATAGAACATTCAATTTTATGATTTTCAAAGGACGAAAATTTGCGTTTAAGTAAGGGAATATTTTGAATTGTTTTTATTATGAAAAATCGAATATACACTTTCTGTATATTCGGATTTGTGTATATATTTCAAACCAAATATGTTTTCAATGTTTCCTAAGGGGATCAATAATGTTTTACTAGAGTTTGGACTACATATAATCTTAATAAGGGACTATTTTGTTATGTTTTTTAAATGAAAAATCCTTTCACATAATTATATGTATTTAGGGATATATATATTTATATGATTTCCAAAGCTCAATTTTAAGGGATGGTTTTCAAAATTTAATTAATGCTTTGATGCAATTAATACATGTTAGATTTTAATAATTATTAATTTTGTGTTTTCTAAACCAATATGTGATTATGTATATAAGTATGAAATAATGCAAAAAAATATATTAGAGGATAAAAGGATGTGTAGAATCATTTTATCACGTTATGCTCACTTAATATTTTATTACATGATGAACCTACTCCAGTGATTGCTGTTAGTTAATCAAAATTATGATTTAATCTATTTTCATGTGCATTGTCACTTATATAAGTGTATTAAATTTCATGTATTTATATTAAGTATTCATTTCTATGAATCATGGATTTTGAAATTAAGAAGTTATCATTTTATGTGAAAAACCCCATCCATTCCTTACTTATGTGCTTTAGTTTTTTTCACATGTCAAAAGAATCTGTATTTGTCCATGCATGTCATTGAGGAAATTATTATTACCATATTCTAAATGTTAAGTAACATATCATTATAATTTATGAAATAGGATCTTAATTATTCAATGTGGTATGGGACACCTTGAATAATATGTTATAAGAAATGAAATATTCAAAGTTGTATAGGACACCATGAATATATGAAATAAGAAATTAAATATTCAAAGTAGTGTGGGAGACTTTGAATATATAACATTACTGGACATATGAAGAATGTGTTGGACTTATTATGTGATGGGAGAGGCCCGTTATAGACTCTTGATGCATTGGTAGGTCTCATGAGACAAATTAGTTCATGGAACAAGGCCTTGGGAAAATGATTGTATTGGCACGAGGCCTTGACTGAAAGTTTATGGTATTAGCACGAGGCCTTGACACAGTCTGTCATTATATATTCCCTCGATATGTGTTATAATATGACCAACCATGTGATTATTCAACTAGTAGAATGTCCTTGGTTAAGAGCCTTTACTTATGAGTATCAGAAGAAGTATGTGTACATGGAATAATTTTTACTCATCACTCATCTTCTGAACCTTAATACAAATGCTTGTAGTTTACCTTTCATTTTATGATATTCAATTTATGATGAAAGAAATTAAGTTTATCATTTTATTTGCAACTCTGATTATTTATTACGTTCATGTGTAAATTCTGTACTTGAACTGTTGCATGTCACAGTTAGTATAGTTTGATTAACTATTTATCTATATGATGAACACCAAGATTATTTTACAAGTATTCATATGATTGGAACATGTTTCATTCATAGCCTTTTAATTTTCTGTGAAATTTTTTACTGGTAATCTTGGAAAATTAATAATGTCGTGCTCCATTTATTGCAGTTTTCTTTTAAGAAAACTTTTTACAATTATTTTAAAAGTACAATTTTTTTAGAACAATTTATTTGAAATATTATTTTTAAAACCCTCTTAATAATAATTATTGTTCTCACCATAAATTTTAATTTATTTTTAAAAGTTTAGTATGTTTTAGTTATTCTAAATGGTGACTGATTTGTAGAGTGTATCTTGTTCAGTAGATGAAAGTATCAATTGTATCCAGTTTTCGAGCACCCAAACCATAAAGATCATATATATGGAACTTGATGTGTAATTTATCATAATTTCATTTTATAAAAAAAATTACACACCATATATAATGCACCAGATCTAGGCTTCTGGGGTAGGGGAGTTATAGTTAGTATCAGAGGATCATTTTTGAAAATTATGGAAAATTAGAATAGAAAAAAATACTAGGTTTGTTTGAGTAACTTCTTTTCTTTAAATTTGCAGATGGTAGGAAAAGGTTCACCAAAAAACCATTTGTCTCTCCCTACTGGATTACTGGATTACTTAATTGTCAGGTCATGTTCAGAATCAAACCATCCTTTCCCGAACATTTTTTAATCTTGAAACTACCTCTGTCAAGATTCCCTTATCCCAAATGTCCTTCAGACCTATCCGTGAGCTAATTATGTTTATCACTGTATGGAAACTGAAAAATTTTCAGAGTATAGGAATAGGGGAAAGTATCTTTAAGGTCTCTTCCTCTATTTCACTCTCTCTTAAAATTTCCTAGACATGGGGAAATTCTAGGGAGCTTATTTGGAGGGTGACCATTGAGCAGCTTATATGTTATAGGTTTTGAGTTTCAACATGTATGGGAGGCCCTTTGACATCATACCTCTCAGGCATGACATAGTTTGGAAGATCTATATGGAACATGATCATGCTGAAATCTATGAGCTTCATACCTCCCATGCCTTTCTCTAGAAACCCGAGTGTTACATGTGCATGTTTGACCCAAATTTCTAAAGGTGTATTTGCACTAGGGAGATTGAGGAATTGAAAAACACCCTGGGAATCCACCTGAGGACATCAGTGAATTATCCCTGGTGGTGGTATTAAACTAAACTTTTTTTTCAATCAATTTTTGTTAATCATTCATAAATAAGACATATCATGTAGGGGCCTCAATGTTAATGTCCGAAGTTGGTGCGTAAAAGCTTAAGAGAATGAAGGAATTGTGAGGATGAAATCATTGTAAGGGGGGATAATATAACTCCCCGGACAATTTTTATTTTTAATAATAATATTTTCATTATTATTATATCAGTTTTGTTTAATGATGGTGTGTCTAAAATAAAATACATGCGTAATTGAAATAGAGACATGTTTTTTTCAATTAGTATACGTAAAACATACATTTCTAAGGGCCAAAGGACCCTTACTATCCTAGAATGCATGCTAAGAGACCTATCAAAATCACTATAAGACCAACAAACACTACAACTTGACCATATGGGTAGTGAAAATCATTCGGGTCAGTCACAATGAAGATAATTATAGCCAGATCTAGGGCGACCAAACTAAACATTATGGGGATGTAGAGAACGATCTTCACCGAGTTGTTTTTGAGTTTGGAATACCCGAAAAATATATTTATAAGGCCTCTGTAGCCGTTAATAGCCATTGCGGTCCTTAGGTGACCATAAGTGTTTTCAACGATCATAATATTTTGTAACCATTGGGTATATTAAGTATTTTTGTTGTTTTAATCATACTAAATATATATGTATTATAAGTATACTACATATTTTAAGTGTATTAATTATTTTAATAACTTAAGGGGTTTAAATGTGTAAAAATAGTATTTTAGTTAATAAATAAATGTTTTGAAGTAAATATAAAGTTTTCATAGAATACCTCTTTATGTTTTAAAGGTGTATACATATTTATCTCACTGATAAAAATTAAATATAACCGATTATTAAATGAAGTAATATAAATTTTTCACATGTTTTAAATATTTTAAAATTATAACATATGATAAATACACACATGGATTCAAATGAGGGTATACTTTTTTATAAATAGCTATAACCATTGTGATTATCTTAAAATTAATAAAATCAGTGATGTTTTATTTTGAACTTATAATGGTTTAAAGCTTAAAATGAATTTGCAAACATGACTTTTGTTTTTTAATGAAAATACAATGAAAATCACATAATTTTACTTCAATACATTAAGAGAGAAGTATACAAGTTGTTTTTGATACAAAAACTCTGTATTTTAATTTGAAATCATGTTTTTAAATAGAATTATTCAACAAAAATTGTAATAAATCATATGTTATATTGTGTATTTTAATTTATCAAAGATTAAAATAGAGTTGTAATTATTTTTTAGGCCAATACAATTAATGACGTTGTTAGTTTTAATGAAATTAAAGAATGAAAACATCTTCTTTTTAATGAAGATAATATAGTTTATTTGGTTTTTTATGTTTTTGACCAAAGGGTTTATAACAACTATGTGTGACCCTAGCCAGCCATCTTTCTGGCCAAGGGAGGCAGATCACACCATCTCTTTTAGGAGTGGCCAAACGAGCCTTAAACCCCCAGCCTGCATAGGCCGGCCATGAGTGCACGCACGACTAGAGGGGACACATGGAGGAACCGAGAGCGTTCCACCATGCGGGGTAGCACGATGGTAGAGAAAGGGCACAAAGAACACCCGCATAGTAGAACCGGCGTGGGGAGGTACTGGGGAGGGTGAGAGGGAGTTATCTGGTGAGTGTTGGGAGGTCGAGGATGACAAAGAGGGCTCAAAACCCCTTTCGTTTCGATGTGGTAAAAAATTTCAGCGGAGATCAAATCTCGGCTGTTCAATCTCTCTGTGCGACATTTGGACCACATGTTTTGGTCGCTGGTTCAAATCCTACCATTGCGACCAATTTGTTCGTGTTTACTCATCCGTTTGATCAAGGAATCAACTGATCTCAGATGTCCATCTATTTTAAAAACCACATTATCACTGTGATTGTTTGATCAAAACCGCGAAGTAATCTCTAACGCCCACTCGTTTTTAAAACTGTAGATACCATTCCAGCCATACGGTCAATCTCAGATTGATCGGGACTGTCTATTTTTTTCCCACTTCACCCTATCTTCTTCTTTTTCCCCACGTCGTGCCTATACACTAGTTCACATCACACTCTCCTCACTCCTCCTCTTAAACCTGTGAAACCTTTCTCCATTCATGGCCTCCATCTTTCTCCTTTTCTACATACTCGACATCCTTGTTTTATTTTTAAAACCTAACCCCTTTGGATCAAATGTATGTTTTACATGTTATTTATATATAAAATTGTACACTATCCAATGATCAATCTACTTATGATTTGCTTGATTGAAGTATTTGTTTTCTTCTGCACGAGTCTTGTTTGGGTCTTTGTTTATGTTTCTATGATTTTATTGGAGGGTGTATAAATATATACATACACAATTAACAAAACCTAATTTGAACCCATAAAACATATGGTTTTTCTTCCTCCCAATCCTCCTTAAACCCCTACTCGACACAACCTCACTCCTTAAGTATGGTAAGGGGATTATTTTTGCTATAATTTCATTGTGAAATCCTTTTGATACACTTTTGTATATATATATATATATATTCATACAAATTTATATAATTTTCCTACTAACTGGTTTAAGGTCTTCTGTGTATTGATTATAAATTATTAACTATTGTTTTTAAAACATATGGTAATTTAAAGTGATTTTTATGCTTTGTATTCCTTGTTCAAATCCATATATACCCCTGCGTATATATGGATATCTATATATAAAAATATTTATTTATGATTTTCCATCCTAAACCTGTTCTGGATTTCTAAATATTATTTATCAGTGTTTAACTGATGTTTTAATATAGCTATCACTTGTAATAGTTTTTATTAAGTGTTGTGTTTGATTGATTAACTCGTATATACATGTGTGTATATGTTATATATACAAAACCTTTTCTATTTTAGGCTTTTCAAAGGATGAAAATTTTCGCATAAGTAAGGGAATATTTTCAAAAAAATTTAATACGAAAAACGGAATATATACTTTGTGTATATTTTTATTTTTGCATATATTTCAAACCCAATCTTTTTTAAATGTTTCATAAGGGGATGAGTAATGTTTTACTAGATTTTGGCCTACGTATATTCTTAGTAAGGAACTATTTTTTTATGTTTTAGAAATGAAAAACCCTCTCACATGATTATATGTATATACGAATATATATATTTATATGATTTCCAAAGATTTATTTCAAAGGATAGTTATTAGAATTTAATTAATGATTTTATTTAATTAATACTTATCAGACTTTAATAAGAATTAATTTTGAGTTTGCTAAACCAATATGTGTTTATGTATATAAGTATGCAATAATACATAAAAATATATTAGAGGATAAAATGATGTGTAGAATCATGTTATCATGTTATATTGACATAATGTTTTATTACATGATGAACATGCTACAGTGATTGATGTTAGTTAATCAAAATTATGATTTAATCTATTTACATTTTCACTAACACTTTTTTCAGTGTATTGGATGGAATTTATTTCTATTATATATTCATTTACACGGATCATGGATTTTAAAATTAATATGTTATCATTTTATGTGACAAACCCCATACATTCATTACTTATGTGGTTTAGTTTTTATCACATGTGAAAAGAATGTTTATTAGTCCATGCATGGCATTGAGGAAATTATTATTAGCATATTATAAATGTTAACTGACATTTCATCATATTTTATGAAATAAGAACTTAATTATTCAAAGTGGTTTGATACACCTTGAATAATATTATATAAAAAATAAAATATTCAATGTGGTATGTGACACCTTGAATATATACAATAAGAAATTAAATATTCGATGTAGTATGGGACACATTGAATATATAACCTTACTGGACATATGAGGAATGTGTTGGATTTATTGTGTGATGGGTGAGGCCCGCTATATCCTCTCAATGTGTCAGTCGGTCTTATAAGACAAATTTGTTCATGGAATGAGGCCTTGTAAAAATGATGTTCTTGGCAGGAGGCCTTGTCCGAAAGTTTATGGTCTGGGCACGAGGCCTTGACATAGTCTGGCATTATACATTGACTCACTATGTGTTAGAATATTAAAAACCAAGTGATTATTCGACTAGTATAATATCTTTGGTTAAGAGCCTTTACTTATGAGTATCAAAAGAAGTAAATGCACATGGCATAATGTTTACTCAACACTCATATTTTGAACTTTAATACAAATTCTTGTAGTTCACCTGTTATTTTATGATTTTCAATTTATGAAGATAGAAATTAATGTTATCATTTTCTACGCAATTCTGATCATGTATTAATTTTGTGTGTAAATTTTGTAATTTCACCCTTTCATGTCACACTTAGTATTGTTTTTTAACTCTTGATTCATATGTTGCACACCAAGATTTTTGAACAAGTATGCATTTGACTAGAACGTGTTTCATTCACAGCATTTTAATTTTCCCTAAAAATGTTTACTGGTAATGTTGGATAATTAATAATGTTGTGATACATGTATTACATTTATCTTTTAAGAAAAAATTTTATGATTATTTTCAAAGTAATGTTTTTAATGGGTTTTATTTGAAATATTATTTTTAAAATCCCCTTACTGGGCATTCTTTTTCCCACCTTACATTTTAATTTATTTTTACTGTCTTAGTAGATTTGAGTTATTCTAAATGGTGGCTACTTTGTGGAGTCTATCTCATTCAGTAGTAGAAATTTATTAATTGTATATGGTTTTGCAGAACCTAGACCGTGAAGATCCTCTGTATGGAATGTGATGTGTAATTTATCAGCATTTGATTTTATAAATAAAATTACACATCATGTTTAATTCACTGGCTTTGGGCTTCTGGGGCCAAGCCATTATATTGGAAATCTTAGGAAATAAAGAATATTTATAGCCTAGTTAATTTTTTAAAAGTTAATATCCCCAGAGCCCACCACCTATCTATTATTCTCTCCTAGAGCCTCTAAATGATCATCCACTATTTTTGATAGCCCCGACATATTCCAAGATTTTTTCTCCCACTAAATCTTGTATTATTGATATTGGTTGCATATAAATTGGTCCCAAAGAGAGTTACCTTCAATAATCTCCCAGAAAGTTTAGCTTGCATGACCTGTATGGTTTCTCATATATTAATAATATTAATTTATCCTTCCTGTAATGGACTTTCCATCCCCTTCCATGAATGGAACTAGAATAAATCAATATATTTATCATCCAAAATTAAATTCTTTATGAAATTTTCAATTCAATCAATCATCCCATTTGGGGCCTTTATCACTGACAACACATGCATTGATATTGAAGTGAGAATGATATTAATCAAGGTAATTCAACCTCCAAAAGAGAGGAACCTATTTTTTCAATTAAAAATATGCCCCATATTATTGTTTTTGATATAATAAAATATATCATTTCTAATTCTACCATATGAAATAGGATCCCCCATGTACTTTATTATTAAGTCACGTATTTGCATTCTAGGTTTTCCTTGGAACCTTCTTTTTTTCCTTTCTCAAAATTTTATGGAAATGTATAATTTACTCTTTCCCTGATTAATTATTTGAACACTATGGGAGATGTATAATTCTATTATTTTAATCTTATCATTTATAGATTTTTACCTACCATTAAAAAACAACAAAATATCATCAACAAGCATGGTGTCAGATATAATAATTTATCCTTACCTGTTAATATAAGAAAAAATGAGCCCTCTCCCAAATCCTTTTTGATGCTCCTTAGGATAGAATCTAAATAAATGATAAAAAGGCTCAGTGACATTGGGTCACCTTACCTTAAACCCCTCATAGTATGGAAGGATCCAAAGATTTTTCCCATCAATGATATTAAAATACATGGGGTGGAATAACACCTGAACATGAGATCACAAGCTTCCTCTAAGAAACCAAATCTTTTCATGACTCTAATAATGAATCCCCACTCCATTATATCATATTCCTTCCCCATAAAAATTTGGATAATAACATTGGAACCAATTACCTTCTTGTTAATATTTTCAACCACACCCTTTGTTTTCCCCACTACACATTGGGTGCTCCTTCCATGAATGAATCCATTCTATTTTATAGTTACTACTTTTTGAATGATCCATATGATTCCTTTATTAATGAGATTTTTAGGACCTTGTATATGAAATTACATAGAAAAATAGGGAGGAATTGGTTGATAGATTTAGGATAAATGATCTTCAGAACCAGAACAAGTTGGAGGCACTCCTAGTAATTAGGAAGGACCCCCATTTGAAGAAGTCCCAAATAAGCACCTAAATCTATTATTTAATGAAATCCCAAGATTCTAAAAAAAAAGATCCCAGATATCCATCTTTTCCAAGGGAACTATTTTATTTCAATTTGAACAATACTTATTTGATTTCCTCATATTCATGTATGTTTACCATCCAATATCTTTATTCCAACTCCACCTATCTAGGAATTCAACTGAAGCTATTATTTTCTTTATTAAAATCAAAAAATGATCTTGGACCTGATAACATGTGATTAAAATCAATCTTTCATAAAACATTAATATCACTCATATAAGTCTCACCTACCAACTTCCTGTTCATTTTTCAATAAGACATCTTTTAATTGAGATAATATTGAAAATATAAGGTGTTATGGTTCCCCTATCATATCCATATTTCCCTTGATTTTTCCCTGTTGATACTTTCAATATACACCTTCTTTTCAACTAGACCATTTTTCTTCTAATTGAGTCTGATAAAAATATCATCATCCCAATTTTTCTGAAGTCTCCCTTACATATAATCAATATACACATTAATTTATTCCATGATGGATTCATTTATTGGTCTTATTCCTCCAATGGCCTGAAGGCCTTCATTTTTTATTGATTTTGATAATATACCTTTCAAGGGATGAGGTGGAACCCTATTACATGCCCGTAGGCCATAGAGGAACCATTTCCCGTAGGCACAAACATTACATGCAACCCAGACTAACAACTTGGAACTGCTCCTCCCCAGCATCTTCATCTTGAAATCAGCTCTTCACCACCACATGGCTGTTCGACTAGGCATTACCGTACATTCATCGGCTTGTCCCGATGGCAGGTTCCATACCCTCTCATTATAGCAATCCATTTAGCTTTTTCTGTGGTGAAAGCTCCTTTGCTCATCCTCCTTGTAGAGCTTGTTCCTTGTAGTTTGGTCTGGTTTGTATCTGCAGGTGGCTCGAAGGCCATTAGGATAGCCCGAAGGCCCAACTAACCCAAAGGCCTGGGTGCCCGAAGGCCAATGAAGGACTCGGAGACCAAATCTGATGCCCGAAGGCCCAAACGGGGGCATATCTCCGGCTGCTACATTGCCAAACAGTGCCCGCTACAGTACTGCTACAGTTCCCGCTACAGTACTACTATAGTTCATGCTACAGTACCGCTATAGTACTGCTATAGTTCCTGCTACAGTACCTGCTACAGTGCTGCTACAGTGCTGCTACAATACCCCCGGAAATTCTTCCTCCGCCTGGATTTGATCCCTGATCGCTTGGATGCACCATCAGAGACCTTGCCAACGGGGCTAAGGCTCATGTGCCATTTATTGGTCTTATTGGAATCCATTCCTGGAGTTCATTCTTTAATCTCTTGAGATGATGAATTAAATCCACCAAATAATTTTTTCTAAGTTGATTGAACCATGATTTTCTGCCCATTTGATGAAATCCTTACAATTTGGACTAATTGATTATGTATAAAAACTGCTCTAACCATCTAGTATCCTTCATGATTGAGATCACCAATAGGTTGTGATCTGATAGAGATCGGGTATGGTGAGAGACATCTGTTGTGGGGATGTAATCCAGGCCTTGTAAGTTCAGCATACACCAATCTAACCTGGACCATATCCAGTTATTCCCTCTATAATTTTTACACTAGGTGAATCTATTCTGGAAATTATTATAACTGATAACTGATAGTAACCTGCTGATCCATGAAATATATATACCACTATTATGTTTTTCAGTGTAGACCATTCATTGACTACCTTTTTCGTCAATGGATTAATTGATATTATGTACTTAGGGACAATATGACCAAGAAAAGTACTTTCTTGAAGAAATAATTCACCCTTATTAAATTTCCCACAAAATAGATTTTTTATATGGGTTCGAAAAATTAATTTTAAATGAATCTTTTGTTATTCAATTATTTTTATGTTTATAAAGATATCACCTATAAATTCAACACAAAATTATTAAGATATTCCTTGAATACTCTATTCATAATATTAATAATAACTATGGGTGAACTATTTAATACAAATGGAATTAATATAAAAAAATAAAAACAATACCTCCTAGAAATGTTTTTTTGGAATATCTTCATTTGTTATACACAATTGATGATTTACAAAAATGAAGATCAATATTTGAAAAATATTAATCTCATTGATGTTATTAAAATAGGTCATAAATGTGGGGAATATTATAATTATTATTTAATATAATGGAACTTCTATCCCTGAAATAAATCCAAAACCACCTAAACCCATATTTATTTTTAATAAAAATAATAGGGGATCCCCATGGTGAAATACATTGTCTTATAAATACATTATCGCACAAATCCTGAAGTTGTTTCTCTAACCCCATTAACACCACCATGAAAATTCTATAGGGAATATATGATATGGGATTCACATTAAGGATGATTTCAATAGTTTACTCAACTACATGCTCATGTGGATGTGTGGGTAGTTATTCATAAATAACATCAATGTATTCTTGTACAATAAGAAAATCATCTATTCTAGGGTTACATTTCCAATCCATAGGCTTTTTTTGCTCATCTTATCCTGGAATTTCATTAAAGAGAGGTGTTGATGGTTGAGTTAGGCATGATTTAAATAATTAATTTTTTTATAAATACAACTAACTATACAATTCAAAAAGCAATCATGATCTCCCTCTCTTGGAAATAATTTTTTCATTATACTTGGATAACCAATCTATACCAAATATTTTATCAATGTCTACAATGGGTATAATTATCAAATTTGTGAATAGGGTGCATCCATGTTGTATAATTGGGATTTAATGACATACCATTGTTACAATAATATTTCATATTAGGGTGTTGATTGATAACCTCATACTTTGTGTGATATAATTTTTTTAAAATTTTCTTGGAAAACATACAAGATATAATAGAGTGCTAGGATCCGTAATCGAATAAATAATTAGATAAATATAAATTAATGATCAAATTACCTTCCACCCCATATCTAGGAACATAAATTTTAGATATTTTAATTATATAATCATGGAATTATCCCCTTGTCCAATTATATGTTAAGTTCCCCTGATGTTTGGGGTATTGTTTAGCATGGTGACTCATCTCTTTTAAGATAAATCAATACACTCAAATGGATTGTCCCATACCATTTAATTCATTAACAATGTAGAGTTTATCTCTACACTTGTATAAAACTCATATTCCCTTAAAAAATTTACCCATGTGTTTCTTTCCATAGGTATGACTTGTTGGAAATTACCCACGATCTTCTTACCCTTATATATATTATGTTTCATTGGCTGCTCAACCGTACTCATCTTATGTTGATTTCCTTCAAAGCAAGAAGACATGGGGAATTATTTCTCCATTTTAATAGCACATAATACAATATCCTCATAAGATGAGTATTTTTTGGAGACTAACGACCTTTAAAGGATGGATTTTAACCTGCAAAATAAATAGTTAATCTACTATTTTGGATTTTTTTGTAGTCTATGCTATGTCTTTATAACCTTATAAAATTGGAATCATACTTAGTAACATTTTTAACTCACTTGTGTCTTAGAAAAAAGATTTTTTTTCCATATCCTATCATTCATTATTAGGAAAATATTTTTCAAAAAATGCACCTTAAAATTCTTCCACTCTAAGATCTCTATTTCCTCCACATCCTTAGAGTTTAGAATCAATGAACACCATTGATCCAAATATCATGTGATATTAAAAACTACAATGAAAACCATATACTTTTAATTTATTCAAAAATAATGTAATATAATTTCTAAAGAACATATCCTTTGTTTAGAGAAATTTATTTTTTGGTTCCATTGAATGATTGAGGCTATTGTCACATGAAATTTCAAACATTGTTACTCTACATTACTGATCAACAAGCTTCTCTATACAAGTATGGTAATTAGTTATAACATGAGTCAAATACCCCAATATAGTTATATTTTTTAGAAATATCTACAAATCCAACTCTAGCATTATTTTCTCTCCCATTAGGGAAATCCCCACATAGATTATGTGTATTGAAATAATTTACATTCCTTCTGTTTGACATTATTTATAAGGAATTACATACCCTAGAATAGATCTTAACATTTAAATCATAATGGATAAATATTAAACTAGTGAAAGAATTAACTTAAAAATAAAAATTATTAATAGATAATACTAGAATCATAAGTTTAGTATCATTAAGAATATCATAAAATAAAAAATATTTTCATATATTTCATAATGGTTTATAAAGAGAGTGTGAATATACTTAATCATATTCCCTGAAAGATTCTTTCTAGGTGTGCAGCCTAAGGTCCAATAAATGCGAACTATTGTAGATGAATTTAATAACCAATATGACACTTTCATATTTGTTACCCCTAGGTTCAATTATTACACAACCACATCCACTTTCCAATATCTAGATAGGGATTTATTTTCCAGGAAACCACAAATACTATATATTACCAAAACATTGTGATATTATCCAATACATGGAATAACACATATTATATCATTGGATTATGTTCCCTAATATATATTTTATTAAATTATGTTCCCAAGGGCCATTCTAAACTTTATATGACACGAATTGTAATAGCCCCAACCCCATTAGATGAAATCTGATAGTTACATTATCACAATATCACTATATTCAAGCGATACCATCTTGAGGGACCAAATAGTTTATTAGTCTTTAAAACTATATAATGATTGAATCGGGTATTAAATTTGAAAATATAAAATAAAACATTGTATTTTCACTAAGAACATTATTATTCAAATTATCATAACCTTATATGTCAATGAAAGTACACTTCATGGACAGCTGGGGAAAGGAAAAAAATAAAAGGGTGAAATCAGATGCCTAGTTAGGGAATGTGTACAATAAAAGATATCATATAATAATTAATCATGAATGATATGTAAGTAATAAATAATGATTAAATAATTAAATTTAAATAATCCAATATGATTGAAACTTATAGATAGATCACATAACTATTCAAATAACTACATGGACCTCAATAAATGATTTCATAATTATGGAATGCATAATTCTATACATCTTAAACTTATCGTCAATCCATTATTAGAAGATTTAATACATGAATGTGAAATACATATGCCAAATACCTGACTTGTTTTATATAATGGGACATACTGACACATCAAAGTGATATGTAATGATGGGCCCACCCGGCACATAATAATTCTATTTCATTATTCATATGAATAAATTACACAACTTAATCACCATGCCTTATTAATAAAGAACTATCCATAGTAGAAGAACTAACAAATGGAATATCAGTACCTTACCCATTAAAAATGATCATAATCCATATAGGAAAAAATGAGGGATGGTATCATTATATTTTATCTTCTATAAATAATAATATTCAATAGAGGATTTTGACAAAGATGAAAATAATTTTAAATGTTTATTGAAAAATTTATTGAAGAAAATACACTATTTATTATAAAATCACAAATTCAATATATAACAATTAACAAAATATTATAAAAAAAGTATTTGTAAAGAACCATGGAATATTATAACGAAATAATAAAATAAAATAGTTTTCATGACATATGGAAAATCTATTTGGGTGGTGTACATCAAAAAAAGATTTCTTTTCCACCTTTTGTAAAAAGTGCATCGTTCAGAAAACAATAATAAGATTCATTTTATATATTTTTAAGGAAATTAAAAAATGGGTAAAAATGAATTTTTTAAATCATTGGAGAATATTAAAACCATTCTTGAATATATTTTAATGAAGATATAGAAATAGTAGAGAATGGTTTCTGACCGAATAGTAAAACAATGCCAGTTTTCACTAAGAAAAATTATTTCCAACTTTTCAGTACTTCAAGTGAGGAAAATGAAAGAACGAATTTTAATTTATATTAATAAAGAGATTAGAATTAAATTAATTGGGTTTAATATAGAAATATCATATAATTACTCCAAAATAAGAATTAAAAAATTATATCGAATAATGTCATATATGGTCCACATATAAATAGACGTTTATTAATAATTCCTTACTGAATTTGTCATTTTTTAGTGTTGACATTTTCATTTTTCATTTATGTTTCTGATCCGTATTTTTATTCCTTGAATATTAATCATAGTCATAAAAAAAGAAATATTGTCAATAATGATATAAAAATAATATATATTTATTATATAGATATTTGGAATTGTTCTTTAAAGGCAGCCATGAAAAATTAATCACATCACTTCATTGTGGTAGTAGTCTACACGTACGAATGAGCCACATTATCATTTCTTAACAGGTGAAAGTGTAATAAGGTGATATCTTATATTTAAATAAATAATAATTAATGTATAAATTTCACATATAAACATTATATGTGTAATAACCCAAGATCTTATGGTATGTATTTTTTAAAATAAATTTAATCACTTTGATAGATTACATTGTAGGTAAGACCGAGCTTAAACTAACTATGAAATATTATTATTTTAAGACGACCCTTATAACATAGACCTGAAATTTGTCGATGTGAATATGATTAAATATACTAAAAAATATATAATTTTCCTACACATATTTAATTTATTAATTAATTCTTTTGGAATAAGAACATAATATTTAGTACAATCATTTTATTCCTCAAAAAATATGTTTTCATCCAAAATATTGTTCTTTACTTTCATGAGTAAATATTATAATAACATTTAGAACATAAATAAATTTTAATTTATATAAATAAATTCATTTTTGAACATATCATATTAAAATTATCTTATTCATAATTTTTGTGAATTCTTTTAGAATATTGATTTTCTAGTGAATAGTGAAAATGCTATTTTTTATAAAAATTTCATTTTCTTTGTATTTTAAAAAATTTCTATATTATTTTAATTTTAAATAAAATATAATGAAATTATATTTAATTATATATAGTCTAATTAATTATATTTTAATTATCTTTATATCTTACTTTGGTATAAGTATCTTATAAGGCTTAAAAATGCATTTTTCTGGAAAACTATTGTTCATTGCATTTTTTGAAATTAATTTTAAATTATATTCTGTAACTTAGGTGTTTTTATAATTAAAAAATTAACCCCAAATTTTTATTCCTATGAAAAAAATTTACTAAATAGGTCCTCTTTATGTTTGTCCAATATGAATATTAACCTTGATAATTTTCATTACCACGGTAAATGATAAATTGAGTAGTATAGGTTAAAAATAAAATGAGAAGGACTATAAGATAACTCTAAAACCTCCATAAATTCTATTTTATAAATAATTTTCTTTCATAAGTATTCATATTCTAGATTTATGACACTTTTTTCTATTAGGAATTGATTATGAGCCATATATTATTTTATTTAACGAAAAGTCAATGATGTCACATTCATGATTTTAATAATTATAATAATTTTATTATTGTGTTATGTTGAGGATATATTTGACTATAAATTTTATTATGAAATATAATGTAATTATATTATTCATTTTAATTTATTTTTTATTTTTATTACCTTAAATGTTTTCATAACATTGATCTTACAATTATTTAATTAATTGAAAAATCTGATAAATGATATTAAAAATATTAAAATAAAAATAATTTTAGAGATGTAATTTAATCCAAAAAATTTATAGATTAACAAAAAAATATTAGGGATGTATTAAAATATATATTTTTTGAATTATAATTGTTATATTAAAATTATTAAATTTAAAATAATGAGTAGTTCTTCAGATTGACATTACGAATATATTATTGTAAATAAAATTTATTAAAGGATATAAAATTACAAAAAATATTAAATGCAGAAAATTTATTGTGATAATATTGAAAATTTCATCCATGATCCAATTATGGGTCTTTTCAAATTTTAGAATAACTATATGAACCATTAAAGAGTAAAAATTCATGTTGTCATGATAATAGTTAAAGGCTTAAATAAGGGTTAAAACCTAACGATAAGGGTAAAACTTTAGTCAAAACTTATCTACATTTTGTTGGATGAGAGGACTTAGACCCATAATCATATTATCTTCAAAATTAATTAGTTTTGATCCATTTATATTGAAAATTAAGTTATAATAAATTAATATTTTAAGAATTTCTAAAAGTACCCCTCTCTTCAATTATAAAAGGGTACCCCTTCCTTCAGATCACTATACTGAATTAATACATCTAAAAAAACCAATTCCTGAACATTTATTTTATAAAATTCTTTATTCTCATCAAAATACCAGCTGAAATTTCCTTAAAAATAGATATAATGTAGGTCCATCGAAGAAGTGGTAATCATTTTTAGGAGCTCTTTAAAATTTATTTCTTCTTCTGCTTCATCTTCATGTGTTGTTTAAATAATAATATAATTAATCAAGTATAAAATATATACTAATATTTTTTTTATTATTAAAAAACTGTATTTTACCCTTTATCCATCCTATGAAAAATGAAAGCGCTTAACGTACGCACGTACAACTTACTGTCTCCACATAGCGGTGTAATTTGTTTTTTGTTACCACTTTGAAATGATGGTTATAATGATAGAAATAATAGATATATAATTTAGTTATGATATTATATTTATTCTATAAAATTAATATATTACTCATTCATTATCATTTCACTTATTAATGGAATGATATCATAGCTCTTACGTACATTAAACCTACCTCATCCACAACGCGATGTTATAAACATTTCATGTCCAAGCTAATTAATGGTTCTAAAAAAATTAAAACTGAATACATATGAAATATATGACCTTAATATAATTATTTATATGATGTAACTATATACTATTCACAATATTTAGGACTTATATGATAAAACATGCATTGGAAAATATAGCAGTTAACACCCGAAACAATGGTAATAACAAAATATTATTAGAAAACAGGTGATTAGATGATATAATAGGATAATATATGATATAATAAATATGAATATGGTTCTTATATAAATTAAAAACATGATTTAAATAATTATACAGGAGGTTAATGTAATTTAAATTAAAGTAAAGAACAAGTTAATAGATTTCTTAACTCAATTTCCATTCATTGGTTTAAACATATACTTTATTTATTATATCAAGAAAATATTATGTGTGAAATATCATTTTATTACAATATGATGTATTTACATTTTTTATGAATATTTACAGTGGATACACATAATCTAATCATTCTTTTAATGTTCACATCCGTGATATGATATTGGTAATAGACATTATACCAATACTCTTTCATTAAGGAATTTTTTATGTAATGCACCTATATTATTTTATGAGGTGTATATAAAACCCCTTTCACATGATATATACTGAATTTATTTAATCTTAGGATATTAAATGTTTTCTTAAATTTTATTCAATCATGGGGTATATGATTCAAAATACCTCTGATCAAATGTTCACTTGTGATTTTGTTCTTAATGACCTTTATATGTACTGCTCCATTGTTTATGATAAGAATAGATATCAGGATTGTAGGGATATCTAGAATGACCTGTCTTACCTTTCTAACTGCATTTCCAACCCATGGGTAGTGATTGGAGATTTCAATCCTATTCTTTCCCATTGTGAAAAACTTGGCCCCTCTCAGTCTCATATTTCATCCAAGGAGTTTAGAACCTCAATAGAAGATTGTAACCTGATTGAAGATAATCTAGCTGGTGCTAAGTTTACTTGGAATATAAGGTATTACAATTGTATGGTTTCTAGTAAACTGGATAGGGATCTTTTGAATGTCCAGGCTCTACACGCCTGGGACACCATCTCTAGAATTACCATACATCATCTTTGTTGGGATCATCATTCTATTTTGGTTAGTTTTCTTGTCCAAGCGTTGCAAGACCACTACTCCTTTCAAATTTAACAATGTGCGGTTTAAGGATTTAGTCTGCTCTAAAATTATTCATATATGTTGGAATTCTATGAGTCATCACATGGATGCTTATGCATGCATTATAAATCTCAAGCATCTCAACCATTGTCTCAAGGGTTGGTGTAGCACTAAATCGAAACAACTCG
Organism: Viscum album; assembly: GCA_963277665.1. Lineage (NCBI taxonomy): Eukaryota > Viridiplantae > Streptophyta > Magnoliopsida > Santalales > Viscaceae > Viscum > Viscum album. The sequence goes on along the minus strand of OY728140.1, from coordinate 1,234,533,035 downwards.
ACAAAGACATAGCCTCTCTTGAGAATGACCTCAAGCAATTTCAAAACAATGCCACCCATTTTGATTTCTCCCTTGACCCCCAAAATGAGGTTGAAATTTCTATGAAACTAAAATACCTTTTGGTTCTTGAGGATAACATCCAAAAACAAGTCTTCAAATCTAAATGGCTTGAAGATGGTGACCGTAACACTAAATTCTACAATGCCCTGTAAAGAACATGGAAAGTCTGTCGTCCCCTTTATTTTATTAGGGACAATGCCATTCTTTATGATTCTGAGGCCACCATTTCTAATCATGTGGTCTCTTATTTTAATGATATCTTCAATGGTCCTTGCATTAATAAGGACCTTCTCCCTGGGATTATCCCTTCCTTGGTCCAAGAGGAAGACAACCTTTTTCTCTTGAGCACCCCCTTGATCATGAGATTAAAAATACAGTTTTTAGTCTCAATTCTGACAGTGAGCTAGGACCTGACGGTTTCAACAATGGTTTCTCTCAGCAACATTGGGATGTCATCCATGTGGATGTTTGTAAGCTTGTCAGGATCTTCTTTTCCAATGGCATTCTTCTGCATGGCCTCAATGCTCAATTTCTCACACTTATTCCCAAGGTGTCCAATGCCCCTGAAATCCCACTATATAGACCCTTTTATCTTATAAAATCCTTTTAAAAAATCATTAACAAGCTCATAGGTAACAGACTATCTCCTCTGTGTAACAAAATCATATCTTGGAACCAGTTTGGGTTCATCAAGGGCCGATCTATTCAAGTCAGCATCTTCCTGGCTTCGGAATCCACCAAAGCTATTAATAAAACATCTAGAGGTGGTAACATTGCCATTAAGCCTGAAATCAGAAAACCTTTTGAAATAATAGAATGGAGTTTCATTTTTAAGGTTCTTAAGAGTTTCTATTTCAATGATGTTTTCATAAGCAGAATCAATTCCCTTTTCAACTCATCCTATATATCCATCCTCATTAACGGCTCTCCTAAGGGTTATTTCAAATGCTCTAAGGGAGTCCAACAAGGCTATCCCCTATCTTCTATCCACTTTTCCATTTTATAGGACTACCTTAGATGCCTCCTCACCTCCCTGGTTCAACAAAATAAAATTATGCCCATTCAAGCTGCATGAAACCTTAATGTTCCGACCCATCTTCTTTATGCGGATGACATAATACTCCTCTTTAAAGGATTAAAACGAAACATCTCTAACCTAAAAGATGCCATATCTCATTATGAATAGATCTCACGTCAATCAATCAGATAGAAAAAATCTTTTATTCTATTTAGTAAAGGATTCCCCACTACTAGAAAAAACTCCACCATTGAGAGTCTTATAATCAAAGAAGCGTCCATGCCTTTCACTTACACGGGAGTTCATATCTTTTGGGGCTGGCGTAGATCCTCTCACTTAAATGTTATCACCAAGAAAATCATTAATCAACTTGCTTCTTGGAAAGGAAAATATCTTTCTATGGCTCGTAGGATCTGTCTTGTGAAATCAACTATTATTTCCAAAATGGTTTATTCACTGATGATTTACAGGAAGCCTATCAGCCTCCTTAATAAAATATATTCCAACATTAGTAACATTGTTTGGAATGGGAGGATACTTTACAGGATGCTTGTAACCGTTCCCTGGTCTACTTTTGTAAACCCATTGATAAAGGAGGTCTTGGAATCAAAAGCCTCAATCTCTTTAATGAATCCCTCCAAACCAGACTCACTTGGAACTTAATTAACAACAATACTGACTTGATTTATTTTCTCAAAAATCATTTCCAAGAAAAACTTAAAAATAAAAATTTGAATGATGTAAATTCGTTTATCTGGCTATCCATTAGAAATTCCTTTGTCGACATCATACACTACTCTAGATAGATGGTTAGCACTGAATCCAAATTGATGTTCTGGCTGGACAACAGGACCGGTGCCCCTCTCATTTCTATGCTTTCTCCTCATTCCACTATGGATTCCAAAAACTATACTATAAAGGAGGTAATGAATGCTTAGATCTCCCTAATCCTATCAAGAATGTTTTTTATGGTCACACGTTTTCTAATGATGATGATTTTCTTCTTTGGGGTCCTTCCCACAATGGTATTCTTGATTCTAAAACATATTACAACCATTTTTTCTCTTCCTTTGAAACTAATTTCTCTTTGTTGAAACCGTTTGATAAACCATGGATCAAACCTTCTAGACTTAATCTTATTTGGAATATCACTCATAACCGTATTCATACAGAGTTTTTTCTCCAGTCCATTGGTGTCCAACTTAGTTAAAGATGTCACCTATTCAATCAAAATAGGGATGAAATAAATCACTTATTTTTATCTTGTGCCACACCCACTTAACTTTTGAATTATATTAATGACAGATTTTACTGTAGATTCTTACTTGCTGACTCTATTTTCTCCTTGATCAAATGTTGTGTTAAGCTGGACTTCTCACAAAAAATCATAAACCTCTTTCTTTCCATAGTTTCAGAGCTTCTCCACGTCATCTGGTTTGAAAAAAAATTCCATTATTGACAACAATTTCTCATTCAATCTTAATACATGTTGGGAAATAATTCTTATTGCTATTAAGGATTCTTCCACGCTTCAAAAAGCCCACTGTGATAATTCAGTTGGTGATTTAATGATTCTTCGATGACTTAATCAAAAGGATCTACAAGAAGCACAAGCTATTTTTTGAAGTGTTCTGGCAAGCCCCGATTCTTGGCTGGGCAAAAGTCAACATTGACGGTGCTTCCAAAGGAAATCCATGTCCCACAGGCTGTGGGGCCATTTTCAGAGACTCTCTTGGACATTCTCATGGCTGTTTTTTTGGTAGCTGTGGATTTTACTCTTCCCTTAAAGCTGAGATGACAACAGTGATTCATGAAGTCAACTTTGTTAAACTAAGATGATAGAATAACATTTGGATAGAAAGTGACTCTACCACCATTATCCAAGATATCTGGAATGGCGTGGTTCACCTTGTGGGGTCTCTCACTGTGCGCTGGAAGAAATGTCTTAATTCGCTTCTAGAGTTCAAATACATTTCCACCCATGTATATCAGGAAGCAAAAATGGTCACGGATGCTATTTCCAACAAGGGAATCAACCAAGACATTACATGGAGTGATGAACTTCCAGTGGAGTTCTACCCTTTTAATGAGAAATATTGTAACAAAATTTCCTTCTTTAGACTCATGTAATCCTCCCTTTCCTTTTTAATAATATTTTGAGCCTTCTCTTAAAAATAAGTGAGTATAATTAAAATGAGACTGTTGGGTTTCAACTGTTATATGACCATTGGTAAATATGACTATAAGAAACTATAATCTTAATGTTATGAATAGTTTTTATAAATACAAGTGATCATGGTTAATTAATACAGAAAGGGGAGTTGATGGCCTCATCTAGTAGTTTCGGGCCAAATTAAGACCATTATATCGGAGCTCGGAAAGGAGGTTTCTTTAATAGGCTTTTCTCTGGGCCAAGCCCAAGCAAAGCTTCAACATGTAAAGATTGAACAGAATCGCCTATGGGAGAAGATCAAGCTGACAGAAATCACTACTGAGGTAATGCTGTCTGAGCCTCCCCAAGATTCTATCACCATAGCACACCTTACACTTAGGTCCTATGTAGGTGTTATAAGGGGATATTTAATGAGGCCTTAGTTACATTGGGTAATCCTTTTGTATAAATAAAATTTTTATTACTTATTATGGTAAATTTCAAATGTTAAAAATAAATAAAGGATGAATTTATAAAAGATCCATATTATTGGTGAATTTTTGGAAAAAGGTATTTTAAAATATTTTATTATACTTTAAATAATTAATAATGTGAAATGATTTTCCAAAAATGGTCTTTTACAGTTTTTTTAGTAAGAAATTGAGAGTCTAATAAGATCAACATAACTTTTAGTGAATAGTAAATTATTAATAGTAAAATTACCCTTATGAATTGTAATATTACCTTTATGAATAGTAATATGACCATTGGAATAGTAATCTTTTTGAAGATAGTATAAATATAATTTATGCATAATGATTTTGGAATGTGATATGACAACATAAGTAAATAACTCATTATGAATTTATTAGTTAAGTGTTAGTAATTTTTTTGGGTAAATAGAGTTATTACATAAAAATTAAATATATCATAATTAGAAAATTATTTTCATAAAATGGACTTCATTTTTTAATTCAGAGCATCTATATTAGGTTAGCGTGAATTTATGATATTTATATAAAATATTTTGTTTTTCAGTGAATAGTGAAAATACAGTTTTGAGTTTCGGTGTGTTTAATGAAATCATTAATGATGTAACAATGATGTAATAATTCAGGTAGACTTTTGAATAGTATTATATGTTATTAGGTGTCCCAAGTGGCCAATAACATTGGAAAATACCATGGGCAAGCCCATGGTTTTGCAAATACCATTGATCAGGTGTCCATTGGAAATTAATTAAATATTCCATCAATTTTTCTATAAATACCAACCCATTCTTTCATTTATTTCATTCCAAATTCCCCCTCATATAATATTTGTTCATTGTACCTCCCATAGAGTCCTACCAAGGTTCCCTCAATCCCCCCAAGGTCCCAACCTTCGAGCTTTTGAAGCTACTCTTCAAGGTAAGGGAACCTTTTACCCTCATCTTTTAGTCATGGATTCCTCATTGTTTTGCCTTCTAGTTTCCATTATATTATGTGGGTATATGTTCTTATATATCCTTATTACTTTCCATTTCAAGTAGAATTGATTATATACCATTTTAACTCTCATCAAATGATTTTATGAATTTTTAACTGATGTCATTAGGTTGCAGAATTTTTGTAAAAGAAAGCACATCATCTCTTTTCTTTCAAGTTTCCTTTTCTTGTGGCATGCCATTAAAACATCCATACCATGATCTTATTTAAATTTTATTATTTCCCTATACTATATTATTAGTTATTTATGAGTGGGTGACCCTTGTACCCTCTCTTTGTAATGTTTTCTAAAATCGTGTAATATAGGTGTTACACTGCAGAAATTTCATCTCAAAATCTCTCTCTTTTTTTCTCAAGAAATTATATTTTTTTATTTATATGAATTCCCAAAACTATTTAGTTTTTAATGGAATTTATAAATACATAAAAATGATATATTTTATTCGAGAATTGACATACATGAAACCCTCATTCCTTTTCCATGGGTTAGAAATGACATAATGATGAAGTTTTTAAGCCCTTTTAAAACATCATGATTTTGAAATGAAACCCATTAATTTTATTCTTTTTGGGTTATTTATGAAATGTTTGTTTATGATCTATGTGGATAAAAATAAAATAAATTCATTTTAATGGTGAAAACATATATCTCTCCAATTAAATGGGTAAAAAATTAATCTATAGAGATGACAAGTTTTATGATACCTTGTTGAATAACCTTGGTAATTTTTATAACACCTTGGGGTCAAACCTTGTTCATATTTTAATGAAGGTATAAATTAAATATTGTAGCCACATATTAAATTTATTATTCATGTTATTTTTATTATGATATGCATCTTTTTTCCATTTCTCATGCCTTTATGTTTTTCATCAAGTTCTTATTGATATCACAAGGAAACTGATTCCCTTGCTTCCCTAACTGGGCCTTCTACTCACCCTTCACATTGATCTATGTATCCAGGTAATGATATTTAGGAATTATAATTAGGATTAACTTTTAAATAATCTAATCAAAGGTATTAAAGTAATGATATATGTTATCATGATTTATGTTCCTGATTTCCAAGACATTATACTTTAAAGATTTTCTATTTGTAAAAATGTTAAAAAAAGTTATGTAATAAAAAGGCATGATTCCATAGTTGGTATCAAAGGATAGTTTAGTTATTTTTGGAAATTAGGCTATGATAACTTTAGGAATAACCCTATATAAAATATTAAATATAGGAAAACTTCTTGTTATTTTTGTGAAATATTATGTAAGTGGTTTCCAAACAAATAAATCCATGTCTGGATACGAACATATGCATGTGGCTCTGGAATAGATGTAACTAGGAGTGAAAACTCCAACAAGGAGTTTAGGGATTGACCTGGGGTATCTTGGTTCATGACAACGTGACTTGCTACACTCTTTCGTTGACACTCCCAAGGTAAATGTTTGGTCAATCACAAGATTTTAATGAATCATTATGACAGATTTATATAGAAATCATATTTTTTTAAGAATGATTTTTTAATATATAAAATCCTTTATAGTTAAACGATTATTAAATGAAATAAGATTCTAACTAAGTATTTATTATTTTAGAAAATGGTGGGAAATATGAGTAACCATTCAAATGGTGACCATAGTTGACCATGAGCTGATGGGCCTCCTATGGGAGCGAGAATGTGAACTTTCATGAGAGTGAGGAACCAACCGACTCAAGTTATGGGAAATAAATTGAATCAAGATGAGCGACCAATCTCACCATGAAGGGAAAAACATTTTGTTTAGTCCTTTATATTTCAACTACCACCAACCTTCAGTGGATACACCGACTCATTGATTTCTGATCAGTGGATCATCTCTATAGAGAAGATATATTCTGTGATCCAATATTCAGAACAAGAGAAGGTACCCCTAACTATTTACCATTTAGAGGGAGAAGCTGATAAATGGTGGGAAATGATTAAAAACATGAGGAAATGAGTAGAGGTTGAAGCTATGGAGTGAGAAGAGTTTAGAGGGATCTTCTTCCATAAGTATTTCGTTCATTCGATGAGAACAATAATGGAGAAGGAGTTTCTTGAGCTGAAGAAGAAGGAGAATGAATCTGTAGTAAGATATGAGATAAAATTCACATGAATTTCTCTATACACTTCCAGATTTCTCATGGATCTAAATGGGAAGGTTGAAAAATTATTTGGTGGACTAAGACCTCATCTGAGGAAGAATCTAGCCAACCGAGACTATGACAGCTATGACGCGATCATGCAATGTGCGATGAAAGTTGAACTAGAGTTTGGTGCGATGCAGTGGTATCATAAATCCAATGAAAATAATAGATCAATGGATCCAGGTTTAGGGATGATCTTTGATATGGGAAGAGGAGGCAAGAAAGTTCAACATCCCACATGTAATAAATGTGGGACGTAGCATTTGAGGAACTGGCTGCTCGAGAGAGAAAAGTGCTACAAGGGTTGAAGAGATGTCCATATCGCGCCGAATTGTTGTAGTGAGGTGAAGCCTCAATTTCCCAGCACTAATGATAATGGGAAGATGGTGAAGGCCCTACCTAATGTCTAGTGATATAAGTGTGGACAACTTTGTAATTTTTCCAATCACTATCCAAATCCGAGGGTAGTGGAGGGGAATCACCATCGACCTCAACAAAGTCCAAGGGAACAAGGTCGCCCTTTTTCTATCACTACAATTGAAGTTGGAGCACCAAATGATGTGGTGACGGGTAATCTTGTTGCTCTATCAAAGCTATAAATTACATTTTTTGATTCTGGTTCTACGCATTCCTTTATTCTCTCCATGTTTGCAATGAATTTAGAATAAACCCCAAATTTTCTAAAAGTAGAGTTATCAATCAAGACTCCTAGTGGGATTATCCAAGAATCTTCAATGTTTATAAACTCTAGTATTTATTTTAGTGAGCCTAATCTTATCTCAAATCTAGTAGTCATTACCATGCTTGAATTAAACAATATACTAGAGATGGATTGGATCTCAAATTATAATGCTAAGATCAAATGCAGAAGCAAGGAACTATCAGTAGTCTTGAACGGAAAATCTACAGTTATCTTCCAAGGAGAGATATCTCAACCAGATATTTGTCTATAAGAACCTCCTACATCTTTCTTTATAGAGTTTATCAGTGAAGAAGAATAATCAAATGAGAGTATAAGGATATCAAATTTCCCCATCATCCAGGGATACATCGATGTATTTCCTGAGGAGTTACTCGGAACTCCCCCAGAAAGAGAGGTAGAGTTCTCCATTGAACTCGTACCTGGATGTCATCTGATTCCAAAGACCCCATATAGTATGGAAAATGTGGAGCTGGAGGAATTAAAGAAACATATCCAAGATCTTTTGGAGAAGGGGTTTGTCTGACCGAGTGTGTCTCTTTGGGGAGCACCTGTTCTCTTTGTAAAGAAGAAGGATGGATCAACGAGGCCATGATTTGATTATAGAAAATTGAATGAGATCATCGAAAAGAAAAAATTTTATCTTCCAAGAATTGATGACTTATTTGAGAAACTTCATTTTGCTCAATTCTTCTCCAAGAATGATCTTCGATCTGGTTATCATCAATTGATGGCGAATAAAGAAGATATTCCAAGAACTGTATTCCGATCAAGATAGGGGCATTATGAGGTTGTTGTAATTCCCTTTGGACTGACTAATACACCTAATATTTTTAGGGATTTTATGAATATAGTCTTTAAGGACTACCTTGATAACATTGTGGTGTTTTTATTGATGATATTTTGATATATTCCAAAAGATGCGAGGAGCATGAGGATCATCTAAGGGTTGTTTTTCAAACACAATGAAAGGAGGGGATTTTTGGAATGTTCAAAAAATGGGAATTTTGGTACAACATGTTGCTTTCTTGGGGCACATTGTAAACAAGGAGGTAATCACAATTGAACTTGTGAAGGAAAAGGTTGTAGAGGAGTGGACTCAGCCTACAAAAATAACTAAGATTTGTAGTCTCATTGGATTATCCGAATATTATAGGAGGTTTGTGAAAAAGTTTTCATGAATTTCTAATCCATTAACAAAGTTAACTCGAAAAGGGATCAAGTTCATCAGGACAGAGGAGTGTGAGGAAAGTTTCCAAGAGATGAAGATGATATTTGTTACTACACCTGTGTTAATTCTGCCCTCAAGTGGAGAAGGATTCATTATTTTTAGTGATGAATATATGAAAGGTATTGGTTGCGTTCTCATGACAAATGTAAAGGTCATTCCTTATGCATCTCGACAGTTGAAGAATCATGAGAAGAACTATCCTATGCATGATCTTGAACTGGTTTTGGTTATTTTTTCTCTGAAGATAAGGAGGCACTATCTTTATGGGGAGAAATGTAATATATAAACAGACCATCAATGTTTGAAGTATATTTTCATAAAAATGGAATTGAACATGAGACAAATGAGATTGTTGGAACTTCATAAAGACTATGATTGATCAATTCAATATCATCTCAGAAGAGAAAAAAATTCACTGATGCATTAAGAAGGAAAGACCCAGTTGTTCTGTCCAAGATGAGGATTCAAAGAGATCCCTTGATCCAAGACCTAGTGAAAAAGGAAATGGGAATTATAAAAGAAGGGACATCATCAACCCTATCCCATATGATTTCTCAACCATTATTACTAGAGAAGATCAATAATTCTTTGAAATAAAATCCTTTTTTATAGAATAAGATTGTGGTTTTGAAGGATGGGAAGTTTCCTGAGTCCAATATTGATCAAGAAGGTTTTCGGAATTTTCGTAGAATACAATGTGTTCCCTATTTTCCAGAAATAAAGAAGGAGCTGCTGAATGAAGCTCATAGCTCTACTTTATCTATACATGTGAGAATCATGAAAATGTATAGAGACCTTTTTTATCATTATTGGTGGGATAATATAAAAAAGGAGATTTCGGACTACACTATAAAGTGCCCGGTATGTCAACAAGTGAAGGTTGAGTGACAACTTTCTAAAGGGGTATTACAACCACTACCCATAACTGCAGGAAAGTGGGACAACATCACTATGGAATTTTTCACTGTTCTCCCAAGAACTTCTAGAGGAAATAATGCGATATGGGTTATTGTGCACCATCTCACCAAGATTGCCCATTTTATCTCTTTTCGGGAAGATTTATCTCTTGATCAAATTTCCAGGATTTACATGAAGGAAGTGGTAAGGATGCACAGTGTTCCACTTTCTATCATATCTGATCATGATCCAAGGTTCACATAAAAATTATGGAGAAGTATTCAACATGATTTGAGAACTAAATTGAATTTTAGTACAGTCTATCACCCTCAAACTGATGGCTAATCTAAAAGGACTATTCAAACACTCAAGGAAATTCTAGGAACATGCTCAACTGAATTTAAAGGTTGATGGGATCAACATATTACATTAGTTGAGTTCTCTTACAATAAAATCATCCACTCAAGAATTCAAATAGAACCCTATGAAGCTCTATATGGGAACCGATGTAGATCTCCTATATGTTGGGATGAAGCTGGTGAGAGAAAGCTTCTTGGGCCTGATCTTGTGCAAGAGAAGATAAAAGAAGTCCATGCCATCCAACAACAAATTAAGGATGTTAAGAGTCAAGAAAAGTGCTATGTAGACAACTGTCGAAGAGACTTGGAGTTTGATGTTGGTGACAAATACTTTCTCTTAATTTCACTTTGGAATAGTGTCATGATGTTTGGGAAGAAAGGGAGGATCGGCCCTAGGTACATTGTCCCTTATTAAATCCTTGATTGCATAGGAGAAGTGGCCTATCAGCTTGAACTTACTCCAAATCTAGCACAATTTCATGATTTCTTCCATATATCCCTCTTGAAGAAGTGCATATCTAACCCTTAACAAGTATTAAATCCAGAGGAGGTACAACTAAAACATGACGTCTCTTATGAGGAGCTGTCAGTGGAGATCTTGGATCATAGAGACAAGGTTCAATGTAGCAAGACTACCCGCCTTGTTATGGTGTTGTGGAGAAACAAAAAATGTGAAGAAGACACGTGGGAACCCAAGGAGTCGATGAGGAAGAAGTACCCAAAAATTTTATTTTCTGAGGGTACCAGTTGAAATTCTGGGGATGAAGTTTCATAAGGGGGAATAATGTAATGACCCAAACCTTTGAATAATAATTGTTTCCTGAATTTGTGTGTTATTTTATTTTGTACTCAACAAAATTATATCCATTAATTAATGAAGTGAGAATAATTAAAATGAGACTGTTGGGTTTTGACTATTATATGACCATTGGTCAATATAACCACTAGAAACTATAATCTTATCATTATGATTATTATTTATAATTACAAGTGATCAGGGTTAATTAATACAGAAAGAGGATTTGATGGTCTCATCCAGTAGACTCGGGCCCTACGATGCCCATCTGTCAAAGCATGGGAAGAAGGTTATGTCACTAGGATTTGCTCTGGACTAAGCCTAAGTTGAACTTCAACATGTGAATCTCGAACAAAATCACCTATGGGAGAAGTTCAAGCTGATAGAAATCACCACTCGACCAATGTTGTCTGTGCCACCCCATGATTCTATCACTATTGCACACCTTACTCTTAAGTCCTATGATGGTGTTATAAGGGTGTATGTAACGAGGTGAGAGTTACTTTTTCTAATACTTTTGTATAAATGAAATTGTTATTTCTTATTAGGGTTAATTACAAATGTTAAAGATAAATATAGGATGAATTTATAGAAGTTCCATATTATTGGTGAATTTTGGAAAAAGGGTATTTTAAAATATTTTTGTATACATTAAATAATTAATAATATGAAATGATTTTAAAAAATGTTCTTCTATAGTTGTGTTCAGTATGAAATTTAGAGTCTAATAAGATCAACATAATTTTTTGGGAATAATAAATTATTAATAGTAATATTACCCTTACGAATAGTATTGTTACAAATGGAATAGTAATCCCACTTTGGAAAGTATAAATATAATTTAGGTATCTTGATTAGGGAATGTGATATGATAGAATAAGTAAATAACTATTTCATAAGATGGAGTTCATTTTTGAATTCAGAGCATCTATATTAGGTTAGGGTGAATTTATGATATTTTTACAAAATGTTTTGTTTTTTAGTGAATAGTGAAATTCAGTTTTGTGTTTCAGTGTGTTTAATGATATCATTAATGATATAATAATGATGTAATAATTCTAGTAGACTTGTGAAAATTAAGATATTTTATGAGGTGTCCCACGTGTCCATTACCATGGGCAAGCCCATGTCTTTGTAAATACCACTGATGAGGCGTCCCTTGAAAATTTATAAAATATTCCCTCACTTTTGCTATAAATAAAACTCATTCCCTCATTAATTTCCTTATAAATTCCTCCTCATCAAATATATAGTCTATTTACCTCCCAAGGTTCCCTCAAGCCCCCCAAGCTTAGAAATTTCATGCTTTTTAAGTCACTCTTCAAGGTAAGGGAACCTTTCTCCCTCCTGTTTTAGCCATTACTACCTTTTTGTTATGTCTTCTAGTTTCCATTATATTATATGGGGGTATGTTCTTATATATACTTATTACTATCCATTTCATGTTCAATTAATGAGATACCCTTTTCTCTCTCATAAATTGAGTTTTCTTAATTTTCAATTGACACTTTTAGGCTGCAGAATTTTCATAAAAAAAATCACATCTTCTCTTTTCTTTCAAATTTCCTTTTCATGTTGTATGTCATTCAAACATCCATAACATGATCTAATTTAAATTTTAAACTGCCCCTATACTTTATTATGAGTTATTTATGAGTGGGTGACCTTGTTACCCTCTTTTCTTAATCTAGTCTAAAACCATGTTATACATCCATTATGCTGCAGAAATTTCATCTCAAAATCTCTTTCTTTTTCTCAAGAAATTATCTTATTTTATTTATATGAATACCCAAAAATATATCGTTTCTAGTGGTATTCATAATGAAATAAAAATTATATATTTGATTCTGTAATATAAATTCATTAAAACCTCAATCATTTTACAAGGGTTATAAATGACATAACAATCATGTTTTTAAATCCTTTTAAAACATCACGATTTTGAAATTAAACCCATTTATTTTATTATTTTCAGGTGATTTATGATTTTTTTGTTTATGATCTTTGTGTATCACATGAAAATAAAGACATATTAAGAGTGTTCCCCAATATAATTCGAATGCATTTGGAAAATAATTAATCTCTAGAGATGAAAAGTTTTACGATACCTTGGTGAATAACCTTAATAATTTTTATGACATCGTGGGGTTGAACATTGGTGATATATTAATGAATTTATAAATTAAATGTTATCGCCACATACTCAAGTTATGAATCATGTTAGTTTTATTATGATATGACTCTTTTTTCATTGATCTTTCCTTTATTTTTTTCATCAATTTCTTATTGATATCACAAGTAAACATATTCCCTTTCATCCCTTACAGGGCCTTCTACTCACCCTTTCCATTAATGTATGTCTCCAGGTTATGAGATGCAGTAATTATACTTAGGGTATAATTTTAAATAATATTTTAAAGTGTATTAAATTAATGCTTTATGTTTTCATGTTTTATGTTCGTGAATTCCAAGACACTAGATTTCAAAGATCCTCTATTTGTAAAAATGTAATTAAAAGTTATGTAATAAAAATGTGGGACCACATATTGTTTAAATTAAGTCTCTAGTGGGGAATATTTCTCTTCCATATCCATGTTTTCTAAAGATATTTTTTTAAAATTATTTTACTATTACCATATGATTTTTTAAATAATTTATTTATCCCTTTTTTACTTTTTACAAAATTATTTAAAAGGAGTCTTCTCATTGATTTCAAAAAAAATGCCAATTAGGTTTTTTAAAAAATTTGAAAGGAATATTTGTTTTTACAGTGTTAATCATAAAAAAATTTCCCACCATTATGACCATTCAATATTTTTAAAATTAGTTCAATGTTATTATCAAAGGAAGGTAGTTTCAAAATATTTTCTGAACATTTTGTTTTAAAAGGCGATTTCATAAATGCGATTGATATTTTCCTCAAAAATGTTTTTCACAATATTTTTATAGTATTTTTATTTATTAGTGACATCAACAAAATATTTTAATTATTCTACATTGGGAAAATTTTATGATGATACCATACTTATTATCTATTTAGAAGGTTTATGATATATTTTAACTTAGAATATACTATTTTGATACCATTTTCCATATTAAATTGGACGGTTTATGATTATGTTTATTGATTTGTGATTATTATTAATATTTAACATGCTAGTTTCAATATGAAAGTGTATATTGATTTTGTTTCACCCTTTTTATAAGGGGAATGCATTGTACATAGTAAGTGACGAGTGAGTCCCGCTATATCCCCTCAATGCATAAGTAGGTCTCATGAGACAAACGTTTTGGGATATTGGATGATGTCATACCTCTTTATGTATGGTTTCTTGGATAAAGACTTGATGGTATGTTTATGATGTCCAAAATTATGCATCCCATCATTATGAGACTAGTTATTGTCATTCCATGTGATTATTCATTTAGTAGAATATCCATGGTTAGGTTTCATTCTCATGTTATTATTTATATGGCATTATTTGATCATATTTTATTCCTTACAAATTATGGTCAAGTTATATATTAAATAGAATGTGTTTAAATTATTCTAATTTCATATTTTTTAACACTTATTTATTCATAGATTTAATTGTATGTTTTCCCTTACTAAGAACTTGTTATCCCCTTTCTTGTGTTTTATTTTTACCCTAGATACAAGGAAGGGTTTTTTGATTGATATACAGAGATACAATAAGGGTAATAAAGTAATTTTATATGAAATTATTTGTGTAGTTTATGTTTTAAAATTTAAGTTTCAAGTATTTATCTAATTAAACAAGACTACTAATCTATTCTATTCTTTGTGACGTGATTCCATGGATATTATTATAACGTAAAAATGTAACCACTGACTCAAGGCTAATGGGGTTGAGGTTATTATACTTTGTATCAGATGATGTTTAGTATAAACCACAAGAACAAGATTTATAAAAACATATATTAAGGAACATAACCCTCTAGTTTAATTTGGTTATATTCCTAAAGATAATAAGTTTGTTTTTAATATGCTGATTTTTTAAGATTGTTAGTGAATAACATGGATTAATAAGTATAAGGATGATCACAATTTTGATGTCTTCAACATCCATTTTTTGGTTTAATTAACAGATTTTGAAGAGATTAATGATTTTTTGGAGATAGTATTTTTAAGGGTAATGGATGTAGGAATAAAGGATTTCAAGTTTAAAATACTATTGAATTTATAAGGGAATTATCTTCAAATATAAAATTTCCATTTTAAAATATAATAATTTATTTATTGTTTTAATGATGTTATTTTCTATAGATTAAAATTCATTCATTCAGATGAAAGGGAAAGTATCTCACACAACATTCTTATCCATATCATATGGTTTAATAATCACTATCACATCCAAAGCTTTTTCAAACAATTTTGAATGTTTTTTTGAATATCCAAGTCACTTGGAGTAAATTATTTGATCAATCCAATATATTTTCATTTCTCTAAAATTTCAATGAATCATGGAATGGATTTTATCTAATTTAAATATCACAATTTAACCGTCTCTTTCTAATAGGGAAATTACACCAAGGACTTTATTTTTTTTTGAGATATAGACTTGATGAATGAAGAATAAAAAGATATCAATAGCATAAAGGAAGACACTGATTTCCTGATTTATGGAATGAATTCTTTTCTTATGATACAAGTATGAAAATTTTTGGGTTGATATAGATGAATCATAATTAAATATTTCATATCATTTATTTATAGAGCGATAAAATAGAAAATAATGGTTAAAGATTTAAGAAGGATGTTGAGTGAAGAGTGTTTTTTATCACTGATATTCTGATATATCCTAAATATATTGAAAATCATGAAACACCAAATGCATATTATATATTTGTGTTTGTTATTACAATTTTGGAAACATGTGTTTGATTGAATCAGTACTTCTAAAAAGTGGTATATTGAAAAGGTGATAATTTTTGGAAGACACTTATTGTGCTTTGATAAATGTTTGGGGTAAATGTAACCATTAAGTATTACAAGTGAAAAAGGGTTATTTAAGGAAGAATGACTTTATATTTTTTATGGATATAAGTTTAAAGGTATGGAAACCTTTATGGTTTGTACTGTATTTTATTTTAAGAAAAATATGGGTTATTATTTTCTTAGGAATTCAAAAAAAAATGCAAGAGATAACTTTTGAGTTTAAAACATTTTGTTAATGTTGAATATAATAAGGTTATTTTTGAGATTTTTTATGAATCATATCAATATAGTTTTAGTTAAATGGGAAACTGCAGGTTGAGTGATAACTCATTGTGTCCTAAAAGGTCATGATACTTGAACCCACAAATAAAGGATTAAAAGGGTGAATCACCTTACACTATCCTACATGATATACTAGTTAGAATTAAATAGTTTTTCATTATTTAAACAATATATTATATATAACCTTGGGATTGAAATTTGATTAGTGATATGCCATTTATATTATTGTGGGAGACACTCACTATTAAGGAAAACCTATATGATTCAATTAAATAGAGTGTTATGTGATTTTTTTTAAATAATAAAGGTTGAATTTTATTTCAGAGTAATATAACATTTTATTGTATATTTATGGTGATTCAAGTTATTTATGGAAATAGTTAGCGTATGATGGATATTATCTATTTTGGGAATGCACATTTTTTGTGATATATATTAATTTTATCTCAGAAGTCTATTTGATCGAATCCTTCCATTTTTAAGTTTCAATATTGGGTAGTAATATTTTTTGGAATTTAAGGGTACTTATTTATTGAATGATATAATTTGATTTTTGGGTATTGCTATTGAATTTGGGAGATTAAACTAGTTTTTCTAAAATGAAGGTTTATTTTATTTGGTAATTATCTTATCTAGTACTAACCATATTGGGTTTGGATAATATCTCTAGGGTGGTGGAATAGATTATTATTATTTTTTTGAAATTTTGATCCTTATAATTTGATTGAAGTGATTTAGGAAAAAAATCATACTCTTTATTTGGAGAAAAAACAGTTTGTGGAGGAAATTGATTGAAGGATGAAACTATACTTATCAAGTAAGTATATTTCCTTATTTTATTACTCTAGGTAGTGAAATAATTCCTCAACTCTAGGAAAATTATTTTGGAACCAATTTTTTTACATTTACTATTTTTTCCATGAAATCAATGGCCTTTTAACCCACCAAAAATTTATTGTTTTTTGATAGTTAACATCCTAATGAAGACATTCTCTGTAAATATCAATCAGAACTTGGAAGTTAAATTTCTCTTTCATGTTCATATTTTCACTTCCCCCTAATTTTCTCATAATCAGAATCCTAGTTTTATTGTATCATTTTAATTTTATCTTTGTCTATTTTTAAGAGGAAGTTTATTAATCCTTTTTAAGATGTGGGGTCCCACAAAGAAGTGTTCTAATATGAAATTTTTAATTTTAATGTACAGTTTCATATTTTAAGGATGAAATTAATTAATTTTGAATTGAAATTAAAACCCCAATATTTTATGGTATGATTTTTTTAATAATTTTATTTACATCAATATCTTACATTGCACGAAACACCGAGCTGAAACGAACTCTAAAATATTATTATTTTAACATTACCATTTTAAAATAGTTGTTAAATTGGTGGGTGTGAATAGCATTGACTTTATTATGAAATATATAATATTCCTACTAATTTTTAATGTATTAATTAATTATTTGTGATTAAGAACTTAATATTTAGTAAAATCATTTTATTCGTCAAAAAAATGTTTTCTTCAAAAATGGTATTTTTCTTTTTAAGAGTAAATATTATTAAAAATTTATGAAACTTATATAAATTTTATTTTATAATAATAATATCAATTTTTAAAATATAATCATAAAATTTCATTTTAGTGAATATTTGTAATTTTTTTGAGAAGTTTGATTTTCCAATGGATAATGAATAATTCTAATTTTTTATAAAACTGTTATTTTCTAAATATTAAAAAAACTTTTATTATTTTACTTTGATCTGGAAGTAAATTAATTAATCTCTAGTTGTATATAATATTATTTATTACATTTTAATCAACTTTATATATTATTTTTGTAAAAGAACATTTTTAGACATAAAAATGGATTTTTCAAGAAAACTGTTTTTCTTTGCATTTTGTGGGATTCATATTAAATTAAATTCTATAAATTTTTTATTTTGAATTTGGAAAAATGGACTCATGATTTTTATTCATAAGGTCTAAATTTATTAAATCGGCCCCTTTTATTTTTGGCCGATATGTATAGTAACATTGGTAAATTTCGTTATCATAATAAATGGTAAATTGGGTATTATACGTTAAAAAAATGATAGGGACTAGAAATTGACCCTAACACATGACCACATTTTATTATATGAATAATTAACATACATAAGTTTTATACTATGGGATAAATGACTATTTTTCCATTATAATGTGATTATGACCCTTATAATACTTTTTTTATGGAAAAGCCAAAGACGTCAATTTCATGATTTCAAAAAAGATAACATTTTTAATATGGTGTTACCCAGAATATATCTTCAACAATAAATAGTATTTTTAATGGAAATGTAATTATATTTTTAATGTACTTTTTTTTAATTTTTAGTGAATAAATAATTACCTTAAATTCTTACACAATATCGATGTAGTGATTATTAAATTAATGGAAAAATAAAATAAATTTTATTTAATGTAATCAAATAAATATATATTTAGATACTTAATGCCATAAAAACATTTTATAGATTAAATTAAGAAATTTAAAATTTATTATTATTTTTTTCTAACTATAAGTGTTATATTGATATTATTAATGTGAAAGTAATAAATAGTTCTTAAAATTGACATAATGAATATTTTATAGTAATTAAAATTATATTAAATGTTATAAAATTACTAAAAATATTAAATTCTAAAAAATAGTTGGTATAAGATTTAAAATGTCACCCACGATCAATTTATGGGATTTTATTTTCATTTTATAATAACTATATTAACCCATAAAAAGTAAAAATCTATGTTGTCATTCTAAGAGTTAAAGAGGTTAAATAAGAATTAAAAGAAAATGGTAAGGGTATAAATTTTGTAAAAACATATTTAGATTGTATTGGATGGTGGGATTTAGTACCATAATCCAATTTTCTTTCAAATTAATATATTTTGAGACATTATTAATTTAATATTAAATATTATTAAATTAATATTTTAAGAAATTCCTAAAGTGCCCCTCACTTAAATAATAAAAGGGAAACCATTCCTCCTCATATTTACACCACATTGATTCATATATCCCAACCATGATCTAAACATTAATTTTATAAAATAACTTAAAATATTATGGAGGTTTTATTCCTCTCATATGACCAACATAAAGTTCTATAGAGGATATCTCAAGGAAGTCCCCTGAAGAAGAGGTAATCATTTTTATCAAATATATCAAATTTATTTCTTCTTATACATTCTCATCATATTTTGTATTCATCATAAAATAATAACACTAGTATCATATATATGGTAAGATGTTATTATGATTATGAAAAAACTATTTTCTAACTTTTATCCATCATGTGAAAAAAATCACTACACGTGCGTACAAACAATACACCGTCTCCACCCCACAATGCAATTCAATTTTCATCAAAACTTTACATGGATGGTTATAATGATGGAAATAAAGGATATATGTGGTAATTATGATGTGATATTTATTATATAAAATTAATATTTCAATCACTTGTTTACTGTTTCACCCATTAATTGATTGATGTTTTTGCTCGAGCATACATATGACCTACTGTCTCCATGCGGCGATGCAATTAATTTTCCATGTTCAAAATTAAATATTAGTTAAATATATATAATTGATATTTGTGACATATTAGACCTTAATATCATTATAGATAGGATGAGAATATATCTTATTCACCTGAATTGGTACTTATAGGAAAAATGCATAGGAAAATGAAGTAGTGAACACCCAAAACACGGCTAATAAAAAATTATTTTGAACAAAAAGGTAATAAGATTATATAATAGAATCATATATCAAATCATAAATATGAATATGGTTATATTATAAATTAATAAAATTCATTAAACCATTATATATTAGGTTAAATCACGTTCAATTAATAGAAAGCGCAATGTAAGGGATTTCTTAACTCAATTTCCATTCATTGGGTTAAAGATCTACTTTATGATTATGTCATGCTAAGTTTATGTGTGAATTGTCTTTTGATTACCATATATTTTATTTCCACTTTTTTATTTGGTTTTATTGAGTATACATATAATATATTCATTTGATTAGCTATCACTTCAATGAAATGATCTTTTTATGGGACTTCATCTCAATTACCTTTCATTAAGGAACAGTTTGATGTTATGAACCTATATTATTTTATGTGGTTTATATAAAACCTATTTTACATGATATATCATGAATTTATTTATTCTTAGGATATTTAATGTTTTATTAAATTCCATTCATTCACGGGGAATACAATTTAACTGATTACAATGTAAAATGTGTTTATTTCACAATCTCATCATTATTCAAAATTTTTTAAGTTTAAATATCTTATTGGGAATAATTATATTCCATGTTAATGTTTTCAAAAAATAAAAAATTATTTTACTATTACCAAATTATAGTATAAATTCATTTATATTACTTTTATACTATTTATAAACTGTTTTTAATGGAATATTTAGATCATTTTCAAAATAATGCCCATTTGGCATTCACTGAAGACATGAGATGAATCATTTTTTAATGTGTTTTACATGAATGAAATTTTCAGAAATCATGGCCACTAAATATTTGAAAACTTATTTTATATTTATTTTTGAAGGAAAGTATTTTGAAAATATTTGGTGAACATTTTGTTTTAAAATGTTACTTTCAAGATGTATCAGATATTTTCATCAATTTTTTTAAAGGATATTTTGTGGTATTTTGTTCCACAATTAAATTAAGCCCTTATTTTACATCTGCTCCACTCAGGATATGTTATGACGATACAATAATTTTTATCTCTCTAGATAGTTTGTGTTTAGTTTTTTCTAGGAATGTTTTATTTTGATACCATACTACATATTACTTTTGATGGTTTATGATTATGTTTATTGATTGGGGAGAGTTATTAACATTTCATATGTTACTTTCAATATGAATGTGTATATTGATTATGTTTCACCCCTTTAATATGAGGAATGAAATTGACTTAGTAAGTGATTGGTGAGGCCATATATAACCTCTTGATGAATTTATTGGTCTCAAGAGACAAACTAGTTTGGGTTTTAGATAATGTATAAACTATAAATATATTATGTATTGTCCAAAGTATTTATGGTATGTTTATTATGTATTGAATTTTTCATTCCCTCATTATGAGATTAGATATTGATAATCAATGTGATTTTTCAATTAGTATAAAATCCATGGTTAATTTTCATTCTCATGTGATTATTTATATTGAATTATTTTATTTTATTTAATTCCTTCCATATTATGATCAATTTATAGATTAAATGGTATTTTCTTAGTTATTTACCTTGCCCCATTATTTATGCCTAATTTATTCATAGCTTCCTCTATACCCTTACCCTTACTAAGAACTTGAGATCACCCATTTATTATGTATCAGTTTTTTATTTGATATAAGGAAGTTTTTTTACTGATATATAGGGATACACATATGGGAACAATGGAAATTTTAAATAAAATTGTTGGGTATTTTATGTTTTAATGTATAATGTGAATTTGAAGAATGTATCACATTTACCAAGACTATTAAACTATTCCATCATTTGGAATTCTGTTATCTATATCCTATTCCAATATATGAATGTAACCATCTACTCTGGGACACTACATGAGAGGTATTTAAAATATCCATAATAATAATTGTTAATAAACTGTTGTGATATATATGAAATACATCGCCTTTCAAGGCTGTGGTCCACACAAACACACTAATTATAATTTTATTTCCCATTTAATGGAAACCAAGATGAATAAGTGTTTTTCCACATAAATAATAACATATTATTATATGGATGATATTTTTTTTATATCATCATGTTTAGCATAAAATTTATGGAGTTATATGAATAAATAAAATAAAAACACTCAATTAAAAGATATAACTCTTCTTTGGTAAACCTCCATTTATTAAACCTTAGGCATTCTTTTTTTGGTATTTTGGTCAAAAAAGGAATAATAAATAATGGGTAGGGATTTTATGAATATATTTGAGTAGGTATTGAATAATATTTAAATATAATGAAGTGTGAGGATGAGAGGAGAGGAGGTGTACTTTTATAAGGGAGGGAGAGTGAAAACATGGAATTTTTCATCATATTAGAAGATATTAATGTCTTACTCGAGTCATATGGCTCAAAATTGTACTATTATCAGTGAGGAATTCATAGGATCTAAATATGGATATATAATTTAATTTATAAAGGTTTTTAAGTAATTTTATTCTAATTTTTAACTCTTATTAATACATTTTATGATTTACCATCATATTGAATTTCTATCATGGTTACTATTCATAATGCTAAAAAAAAGTCCTAATTAAAAAATTTAGGCATTATGATTATAATTATGTATCCAATTTTATGAAATTAAATTTTCTTAAGAGGTATATTAACATTTAAAATAAAAACAAAAAATATAAAGGAAAAACAATTTTTATGAAAATATGATTCTAAACTAAAAAATGAACTTATAACAAAATAAATTATAATAAGGACTAGTATGTAGGAAAACAGATTTTTTATAATTAATATATAATTATAGAATATTATTATAAAATTAAAAATACAATGATACACTTAAATTATTTGATTCAATGAAAAAATGATGGTTTTACAAAAATCAGTGCTATGCATATAGAAATTAGAATTTTTAGGATTTTCATAGAAATTTAGTTTAAGCTGATATTGATATGGTGATTTAAAAAATGATATTAATTTATTAAAAATAACTTTTTTAAACATTAATATTTATTTTTTTATCATATTCATAAATAAATCTATGTGTTTCATGCTATTGTTTCTCTTGAAAGAAATACTTACTATAATTGCATCTCAAGTGTTACATGATTTGTCTCCATGTAGCATCTTTTATTGACTAATAATTACAAAAGGGATTGTTGAAGTTCATGAAAAAATAGATCAAACATTATAAAGATATGATAGAGGTTACCCATTAAGGGGGAGATGAGTTGAAAGGGTTAAAAATACTTATATCGTAATGAAATGATTTTTGAAATAATAGAAAATATTTAAAGTGTTAAAAATTTCATTTATATGGTATGTTTTTCATATTTTCCCACCCTTATGTTTGTAGAACCATTTCATAATTTATGGGGGATAAATTGGTTAATCTAATGAAATTAAAAGATAATAGGATCTTGAGTTGAAAATTTTTATTAAATAAATGTTGGGAAATTAATCAATTACACTCATTTTCTACAACAACCATTTCACAAGTATACATAGTTGTGATTAGCTGATTACTAAAAAATGGTTTATATAATTTTAATTACTGTCAACAATGGTGATATTTAAGGAATTAAGAATACTAACTTTGATTCATATGAGTTAGTGAAAACAATTTTAAATGTGGAGATAGAAGTACCCCAAAATTATGATGAAGATAGTTGTATTCATCATAAATTATCAATAATGTCAATATTTTTGAGTAAATAAGAATAACCCAATGAATAGGAGACTAAATAACCCATTAAAATTATTTTCAACTTTGTTTTTTTATTATTTAATTATTATAATATGAAATAATGAGTAACTATAATTATTCACATGGAAATTTGATGATTAATATCTTAAATATTAAAAAAGATGGTTAAGATGTTTCTATTGATTAGAATTCACTATATATCATTACTTTGAAATTATATTTTTTAGAAGATGGTGATGTAGTTGAAGTGATGTTACTACTGGATATTTATATGTGTTTTCGATGTTCAGAATCATATTATCAGTTTAAAGATGACAGAGAGATTATGAGCTATTGATTTCAAGGAAGGTTCAACATCTTATGTGAGTCAACTAAAAAATGTTGAAGATTTTAGGTTTTATATAAATTCAAATAAATTATGAACATAATTATATGTCACATAATATTTTAGGTGGGTATGATGGAGTTTAATAAATACAATTGATTTATTATTACTCTCTAAAGAAGTCGGTTGGATGTGATAATTTAACCACGTGTTACAATCTTGAAGGTTATAATAGAATATGATTAATACACTTTCATTGTAACACCCTGAGATTTTATGAGATATATTATTTTTAATTTTTTTTATTTCATGTGTTTTATGCTACACAAAGATTATCTTGTTCTATAAGCAACACCTTATTAGCATGTGGTATACGCAACACTAGCTTGGCTTGCATTACACCAAGAGCGACCTTCCTCGATAGCTTGCGTTGTACGCAATAGTGAGTTTCACTAAACAATGATATACTATTAAAATATTAAATAAAATAGATATAATGAATTGTATTAACCACATTTTTAATTTTATATAACATTATCATTCTTCTCACATGTTTTCTAGAACATTATATGAGAACAAAAACAATTTTTTCGATAAAAGAATCATTTTTCAAAAAATGCTGTTTTACCGGATTTTGATGAAGCACCGATTTTAAATCTATTTTTGACTTTTTTTAAGTTAAATTTGAAAAAATAAATTTATTTTTTTTAATAGAGACATAAAAACCTACTTTTTTTAATATTTGGTATTTTTATGATAAAATTCAAATTTTAATGAATAGTGAAAAATCCAACATTTAAATACGAAACTGCCTTTTCATCTAATTTATTTATATAGTTAAGAATTAATTTTTAATTGGTTTTAAATGCAATTAGATTATATTTTTTTATCAAATATAATTTTTATCATTTTAAGTATTTTCTCTTTTAAATTGGACACAAACACATGCCAATCTTTTGACAGTTATTACTTCTTAAAAAACCACCTTTTGGTTTTGACAACGAGAATTAATTTTAAATTAATTACTGAAACTTTTGTGTTTTGAATTTGGAAATATGGATTATAACTTTGGAATAATAAGGATGAATTTTTTTAAATAGTATCCTTTTATTATTGGAAATTAGGAATAGTAACTTCAATAATTAGTTTATTTACCATGGTTAAAAGGTAAAATTGGTAAATTAGGGTAAAAACTAATATTATAATAATAATAAACTACCCTAAAACTTGTTGTAATCCTATTTTATTAGATATTTCCTACCATGGTCATTATTTGGTCGATTTTGGGAACCCATGGATTCACTTTGATGTGAAAATGACATTTTATAATAAGTAATTTAAATTAATGATAATTAAAACCAAAACATATATCTTTTAATAAATCAATTTTAATATAGGGTTATATAACTGATATATTTGTCTATATATAGTCATTAAAAACCTTAAAATATTTTCTACATCATGGTATTTTATTTATAATTTTTATACACCAAATAAATAAATGTATTTATGACACAATGATGATGTTGTGATTACCTTATTAATGAATGATTTAAATAAATGAGATTATAAATATTCAAATAAATTTACTTTGATCCTTTTTATGAAATCCAAGAATTTTTTTGGATTATTATGACTTCTTATCTTTTAATTAATTAATATTTTTCTAATGATTCAAGTTGTTATGGGTTTTTAAAAAGACATGGTATGAATAGTATAAAAATTGGTACAAATGAGTTTTCAAAACAAATACTATTTTAATAAATGATACAATAGTCCTAAAAATATTAAATTCATCCTATGACTTATATAATTTTGAAAATGTCTTTAAGTAATTACTTGAGATTCTATTATCATTTTATAGTAACTATATTAACCATATAGTATGAATATACAAGAATACATGGTAAGAGTTAAATTAGTTAACTAAGGGTTAAAGCTAAAAGATAAGGTTATCTTTGAGAGCCAAAATTGTCTAAAACCTAATTTTTGAGATTATTTCGAAAAATAATAATCTTATATTTGAATTAAATAAGTTCGGGACCTTTTGAAATCGAAAATAAGTTTATAATAAATTAATATACTGGGAGTTTCCTAAAGTATCCCTCTACTCTATTATAGTAGAAAACATCTTCCCTCTTCTATTTACTCTATTTTGAGCCTTCAATCTCGTCCAAACCATGTACATTTATCTTCTAATCTTTACTAGTTACATTCTAGAGGTTTTTTTCTTCTCAAAATACCACATCTAGTTTCCTAAGAGGAAATTTAAAGGAGGCATGTAGATGAAGAGGTAATCCCTTCCACCAATTCTTTAAAATTGATTTCTTCTTCTACTTTATCTTCTTTGACCTTT
Source organism: Viscum album (assembly GCA_963277665.1). Lineage (NCBI taxonomy): Eukaryota > Viridiplantae > Streptophyta > Magnoliopsida > Santalales > Viscaceae > Viscum > Viscum album. Next base: position 1,234,506,766 of record OY728140.1, on the reverse strand, counting down.
TCATTATAAATTAATAACATCCGTATCAAAAATATAATGATATTTTATTATAAATATGAAACAAACCTATTTTACCTTCTATCCATCCCTCGAAAAACAAAATCACCACGTGTGCGTACGTATAACTTACCGTCTCCACTTCGTGGTGTAATCTGTTTTCCCCACCAGCTTACTTGGATGGGTATAACGGTGGAAATAATAACTATATATGATTATTATAACATGATACTAATTATAATACATTATACCCCATCCACTTTAATACCATTAAATAATTATGAGAACGATATCGTCGCTCATGCGTACGTACGACTTACCGTCTGCACGACGCGAGGAGATTCATATCCACATTAACCATTCAAGAATGATTATAAAGTATATATATTAAATAATAATGAAATATATGAAATAATAAATCCACTGGATTTATGTATGTATATATTTCATTTACTTACTTCCACTCAATTCAATAAGGAAACAAAAACAACATTCATGCGTACATACGGCCTACCGTCTCCACAAACGGTGTATTCGATTTCATTTATATATATTATATATATATATACTCAATATATATTATATATAAATCATGGTTTACATTATGGAAGTAATTAATCATGATATAATTAATAATATCAAGAATAAATATTCACAACTTGTACGATAAATAAAAAGATTATTACCCAAAACGTTGCTTTAACATTGAATTGACACATGAACAGGTAATATAAAGTCGTAAGTGAATCATATATGATATCATAAATATTATTATGGTTATGTTACAAGTTATTAATATTTTCAAACCCAATATACAGGATTTTTAGACACATACAAAAGAAATCGGACCTAAGGTAAGGGATAACTTTTCAAATCTTGTTTTTATTCGAGATTGTTTATTCGTAAGAATTTACTAGGGATATATTTATCACCCATGTCCATATTTTATAAAAATATTTTAATAAAGAGTTTAATATTATTCTATATATATTTGATGTCATTTTTACCCCTTTTTTAATATTACTATGTGGTATATAAGGAATCTTTCTTTCGTTCACCATACAAGTAACATTTTGAATTTTCCGACATAAGTACGAGGACAATATTTTTTTAACTTATACGAAATGAATGGATTTTTATGGATTCATGAAACCTTATTTCCATGAAAATTACTTTATAATATTTCAAGTTTATTTTAATATAAATTATTTTCTTTTAAAATTTCATGGTATTTTGAGAAAAGTAAATGTTTTTTAAGAAGAAAAGATATTTTCCTCAAGAACTAAGTTCTAGTGTTTTACCATATTTATTTTGCATATAAGATGAAACTCTTAAAAAGAGTTATGTTTCTATCCCTATTATGACTATTATTTGATTTTATTAATTATTTAATGATCTTTTTATGGATTATGTTATGATGGAATAATATATAAGAAACCCATTTTATTTCATGGGATATGCTATGATGAATGATTTATATTTTGTGGAACATGTGATAATTATTTCATTATGTGATGGGTGGGACATATATCTCAATCTAATTCATTGTGTAATGATTTATATCTCATGATATAGACATGACTAGAATTTTATGTTATTATGGTTCAGTAATACATGGCTGGAACGACAAGTAATCCCAGTTTAGTAATGGACTTTCTCTACTATGATGGTCTTGGAAACAATGCATTATCTACTATGGAAATCATATTATGTAATCATTAGTTTTACAAAATTCTATGTTTTATTTCAATTATATTATATCATTGTTATGTCCTTTTATTATCCAATCCTTATGTACTACAAAGATTTATTTCATGACTCAAGATTTTGATGTTTAAACATTAAATTCATGTTTTTATGTTCAAATGTTTCTAGCTTGTTTTATGTTCTCCATGTTTACCTTTACCGAGAATTTGAGCTCACCCTTTAATATGATTATTTTCCCAAGGATATAAATAATGGTTTTACGTAAGAAAACAAAATGGGAAGATCATTATGGGAGATGATGAAGATATTTCACCTTGATTAGAATATTATGTTACGAGTTTCCAGAAAAACTAAACAAATACAATCTTTAAAAATCTGTTTGTGAAATGTATTAATTATCCCACAAAAGAAATGTAATGTCCATTTACTTCAAGATTGGGTCTATACAGCTAGTATTAGTGTAAAGGTTTAGTTAACCTTTGGAAACTAGGATGAAAAAACTTTAGTGAGATCCCTAGAGATATTTCTAAGGTATGTCTAGGGATGTACCTAAGTATAAGTTTAACTATAGGTTACAGTACTAGAATTTTGTTAATTATCATGAATAACCTAGTATTAAACCTAAGATGATAGTTATTGAAAGTAATCCCCCTTGATTAGGTTTTTTTCCTAGTATGATTTTTCCTCTCACACTATTATTTTTGGGTTTTAGAAAATGGCTGGAAATAGAAGGATTCATGTTAATGGAAAATATGATGGACAATGGAATGATATTATTAATGAGAAACCAAATGAAATGAGATTTAGAAGGAAAAACATCATTATCATTCCCCTAAAAAAATCTCATAATATGATCAATAATATCATCTTTGGTAAGTTTCCTGAGCCAAATAATAAGATAAAGATGGAGTTTCATGATGATCATAGAGGAAATAAAGTTCAATTTTCCACATGTAAATAATGTGGGAAGAGGCATAAAAGAGAATGTTTCAAAGGAACTGGAATATCCTTAAGGTGTGGAAAAGAAGGACACAAATCTAGTAATTAAAAAGAAAAAGGGCCAGTTAACACAATGAATAAGGATAATGGTATTTCTTAGATATCAACGAAGGTTAAATGTTGTAAATGTGGAATGTATGGGAATTTTGAAAATCGATGCACTAATGGAAAATCCCATGAAAATTTGCATGGTAGTATGGGTAGTATTAATGTTTCTAATGATGAAGATACTACAAATGATATGTCAGATGAAAGAAGTGTTAAACATTAAAATAAGGAAGCTCGGTCAATGGTTTAAGAAGGTATTGGAATGATTACATGTTTATCAAGAATAATGTTGTATAAGTAATTTAATGGTACTATGGAATAAATAGACATCTAAGGATAGGTACACTATTGTTTTTTCTTATGTATTTGAAAGTATATGTTGAATGGTAATAGTAACCATGAAAGTTTATTCATATATTTTTGGAAAGCACTTGATATGTGCATAATGAAGGGATAAGAAGATAATGATATTTTTGATAGTATTAATGATCTCATGAATGATATAAGGACAAAGTTATATCATGGTTTGAGTATATAGAATTTTTAGTATTTTGGTATGTGGAAAGAGTTAACTTTTGACAACATACATGTTTTCACTGAGGTTCAATGGTAATTAATGTTTCAAGAGAATACATTATTAAGGTATTCATATGTTTGGAATGTGAAAAAAATGAACTTCCTTATGAGATATGGGAGACAAATGTTAAGTATATTTGGTCTACCTCCTTCTAATGTTTTATATTTTCAGTTTTTGGAAGGATTGTAATTTTATTATTTTATGGATAATATACATTATATTACGGTTTAAGTTTGATAGATTAATGTATTATCTCTCTATAGGTAGACTTATTCATATGTGATAACATATTCTAACCTTTTTTTGAGACAGATGGAATGATATATCATTCTATCATATGATCTACTAACATATCAAGAATGAAAAATTCAACAGCATTTCTTTAAATAAGAGATAAAGTGGAAATTGTTTAGGGAACAACCAACAATTATATTTCACTAAAATCAAGTAAGAATTTCTCATCATGTAAAAATTCACTTACTTTAGGAAAAAGACCTTGAAACGAAAAATGTTATCCTAGTACCTTCTTATCCAATTAATCATACGGTCCCTTAAATCATCACAGATTTATGGCTTTATCATAGTTAACTTTCTCCAAACCTTATTCTCTATCACTATCCATCAGAATATGATTGATAGATTTATCTACCATATCTATGTTTTCAATGATCACCTATGTTATCCTATGTGGAAACCCAGTGATGAGTTAATTTGGGTAACCACCCTAGTGCAAAATAAATATATTTACCATATCAGCGTTTTTTATGCCGGTTATATATAACCGACGTGCAAAGCTATAAAAATTGGTTTATCACGTTGGTTATTTTTTAAAAGATGTGATAAATATATAGAATTAGTTTATAACATCGGTTATTTTATGACCGATGTCAGAAATACTGAGATTTGATTTATGAAGTCAGTTATTTTATAACTGATGTTAAAATTCAAATCTTTTCAATTTATCACGTCCGTTATAAAATAACCGACGTGATAAATAAAATCCTAGAGATTAATCACAAGATTTATTTTATAACTATTATAAGAAATAAAATATTGTTGATTTATCACGTCGGTTAAGAAATAATTGACGTGATAAATCAAATCTCAGCAATTTATCACATCAGTTATAAATATAACCGACGTGATAAATAAAAAATCGGTGATTTATCACGTCACTTATAAAATAACGGACATGATAAATCAAATATTAGTGATTTATCTTGTTAGTTATAAAATAAAGGATTAAATAAACATAAAAAAATAGTTCATCACATCAGTTAATAAATAACCGATGTGATAAATCCATTAAATGATTTATCAGGCCTCATATTCTATCATTCTATTTTCTTCGATCGAGCGACCTGCGAGTCATCTCTCTCACGCGGAAAACCTAAAAATGATTCTTTGAAGTCATTCCATCCAACCTCATTTTTCCAACATCATTCATCATCTTTATTATCAATTTTTCTATCAGTTCGACTCACAACACTCAAGTATACCTCACACACCTCGATTTCATTCTTTATTTTTCGTGATGCCTTAAATTTATGTTTTGAGATATTATTTTTCTATCATTGTTCTTGATATCTTGGTAAGTTCCATAGTGTTATTTTATACCATGCTAAGTCATTTTCTAGTAAAATAAACTATGAGAGTGATATCATGCAAGTTCTATGATTTTTGTTGCTACCATGTATGTTCTATCATATGTGTGTGTGTAATTCCATGTGTGTGCTACCATGAAATCATTATCATGAAAGTTATTCAATATAACCTTAAACAAAGGAAGTTATTTAACAAATTTTTTAACTATCAATAGTCTTATCATTCTTTAATTATTAATTTTGGTAATATATTAAAATTAAAATTCCTTTTATATTCAATATTTTATTTTTCCTTATATGGTAAAACTTCTTGTTAAGTGTTTGAATCTAAACTAACATACTCTACCATTATATTTAAAAATAAACATGGTTGGAAATAAGAGATATAGAGGCGAATATATTCATCATTTTGAGCTATGTAATCCCCTCTTGTTGTCTTTAGGAGTTACTGAAGAAAAATAAATTGAGGGTGAATGATTGTAAATATTGCTTATGTGGGTAGTCATTCAATGATAAGGATAAATATATTTTTATCTAACAATGATATCCCATTCTATCCTAGACTATTTTTTAATTCTATTTACTTGTTGAATCTGAGTTTAGAGAAATGAGATACTTCAATATTGTATTTTTTATGGATAAGAGCTCATAATATCATTGAATGAATGAGTTACGGGATTTTAAAATCCCCATTAAGGACTATATGATGATTTACATGGTCATTTACTTATATTAAATTCCTCCTTAAGAAGACATCTAATCCTAATTTTTTTTTTCATATTATCCCTCCAATAATTGCTCTATTTAAGAGAATATTCAAATTTAACAATAAGGTTTACTCTTCCATCAACATCAGTGATTTCATAATTAATTTCTTAAAGGTTTTTTTGTTTATGATAGAGGTAATAAATTATTACTTGAAGTCTTTATTGTTTTTAAATTTCTTCACTTCATCTTATTTGGAGATAACATCTTCTTGGGAAAGCAATTTCTTCTTTCTAAAGGATTTCCATTCTAAATTAAACTTTCCTTTCACACACTTCGACAATTGTTTCATGAGTTTTTTTATCATCGTCATATTATAATTTTTTCTCGACCCGTCCCCCAGGGCCCGTGTCGTGACTACCCCAAGCCCTCCTTCCATAGGCCAGGGGCTGGCGACTAGCACCGAAGGTGTATTCTCTAAAACTGGGAAGGAATTACCTTTATAACATGTAACAAATAGACCCAAGCACAGATCAAGATATTAACTCAAGCAAACTGAATAGTAAAAAAAGTTAGTACAGAAAGTAAAAGGGGCCAGAATACAAGCCCAACTGGAATGTTCAAGGAAAACTAGAAAGTACAATACACCTGATAGTTGTAAAGATACACTTGGATCGTCCACCATGAATGCTAACTGAAGGGTAGGTATAGCTCACAAACGACCGTCTCTGTGGTTCTCCTCATCTAACATCCACCTCCGAGCTACCTCCAGTCCTGGAACTCTCATCCCCAGTCTGCGATGTCCATCATCTGCACCAAACACAACAGGGTGCAGGCATAGCCCGTGCAGGGGTGAGTATAATGATACTCAGTAGGGACCCGAGACCCTCAAGATCTCACAAAATCCACCAAGGATAAACCACAAAACATGGAATCAACTGTCAACCCTACTCAGGTATATTCCCATACATATACCTAAGTTATCAAGTAAACCCAACTCAATCATAAGGAAAGCATAGAGTCCAACTCAAAATCCCTAAGGCCAACTCTTCCAATGTCACGACCCGTCCCCTAGGGCCTCTGATGTAACTACCCCAAGCCCGCCTTCCATAGGACAGGGGCTGACGACTAGCACCAAAGGCGCAATCCCTTAAAATTGGGAAGGTTTTGTCTTTATAAACTGAAAACACACACAACAATGTACGTTTTAGAAGTAAAACACTATGTAATGCTGTATACAAAATAAGTGCTGGAATGTAAAAAGGGGATAGAAATAAAAGCCCATCCGAAAAGTACATGTACAACTGAAAATCAAGTACAACTGAAGAAAAGAAAAACAGCTATTGGGTCGTCCTCCGGGGTTCCTACCTGAAGGGTAGGTACATATGGCCTCCTCAGTGATCCAGGTCCATCAGTCTCCTCTGTGTACCGACTCGTCATAAATTCCGCCTCCGGGTACCGCTCAGTCCAACTACTCAGCACCATTCAGTGTTGTCTCTCGTCTGCATCCAACACAATGAGGATCAGGCATAGCCCGTGCAGGGGTGAGTATAAATATACTAAGTAGGGTCCCCTAGACCCTCAATGTCTCACAAATTCCAACAAGGATAAACCACAAAGTATGAAATCAAAAAATAACCCCGCTTAGGTATATGCCCATACATATACCTAAGTTATCTAGTAATCCATATCAATCATGAGGAAAATGCAAGTTACTGACTTAGCTCAAACAAGGATTTTAATCTAGGGGTAGTATCAAGTAACATCCCCTATCACACTATCGGAACCTCAGCTGATGGAGTACTCCTCCTCTATTGTGTACAATGGGCCTACCGTGTCAAACAGAGGTGCTTCCCACTATCCTTGGATTCCTAAGGTACTCAAACTGTCGAGTACCGTGGGTATGATGCGTCACACAAAGGCGCTCCCCACCGTGGGTCTGTCGCGTCACACATGGGCACTCCCCCTTGTAGCTTGCTGAGGTACACCACGTGTCGAGTACCATGGGTCTACAGTGTCACACAGAGGTTCTCCACACCGTGGTTCTACTGTGACACCAAGGCTATCCCTGCTAGGCTAGTCGAGTCACTCAGAGTCGAATCAGTCAACTGTCGTCAGGTCTCTGCCAACTACTAGGTCTCGGCACTATGCTCGCTCGTCTTCAAGAGGATCCGCTCCACGATCTGGAGGACGATACTCCTACTGTCACGATGTACCACGTAGAAGTATCTAAAAGGTTCGTCTAGTCAAACGGAACACTACGCGATAGACAGTGCGTCAATCGGACGCCCCGTATAAGAGTTATTAACATTTCTGTTCCTAGGTCCTGGTTGGATTTAGGTTCAATCCAACATGACCATACCCCAAATGCGTCCAAACATCAAGTGGGGTATTCCAAAAGAACTATCTCGCTCCAAGATTTTGGTCTCCATAGACGGTTTTTCAATCAAACACTCGTAGCCCAAGTTATGAGTGAAATGGTAAAAACAGGACAAAACAGATCTGGGTCCGGGCCGCCCCAGTCGGACCGACCCGACCCGACCCGGTCCACGGGTCCGACCTCGCCCGCGGGTCCGACCCGGGCCGTGGGTAAGATGACCCGCCCTGTGGGGGCGGCCCGGCCCGCGAAGGGGGCCCGACCCACACTGGCGGCCCGACCCATGCTGGGTCTGACTCAGCGGCCCGGCGGCCCACGGGGGGGTCCGCCCTAGCTATGTCTAGGGGGAAGGCCATTCCCCGTGGTTCCTAAATGTCTTAGACGTTCGAGCGAGTGGAACTGGTGCCTGGCTGGCATCGGTGTGTCATGCGGGACCCAGCAGGGTCCTACTGTTTCTAGCTCACCAAGAGGCCATCCGACTCATCGCGCGGTGCCGGTTGTGTTACGCCTCTTCCAGCCACCCGGAGGCTCGGGCCACAAGACCTCTTTGCAGGTGGGCTTGAGTCAGCAGCTGCTACACTGCCACGTCCAGGGGTCTCAACCCTCCTTCGATCCACCGCGCGGTGCCGGTTGTGTCGTGCCTTCACGGTTGGCGTGACAGCTTGAGCCGCCGGTTTCATTCGCAGCCGGCCTTGCACCAGCCACTGCTGCACCACTACGGCTAGGGGCCGCGACTTCTCCTCCAGCGGCACGGTTGCGCTGCCACCACCACACGTTGATGCACGTCAGTTCCATCTGACAGTGATCTTTCTGCGGGTCACCGAACAAGCTCCACTGGCCCTATTTTCATTTTGGAATAAGTTACGCTCTCCTCGGGTTGTTTCCTTCCATCCTCAGTCATCGTTGATGAGAATCGCACATTCCGGTCTCATTCAGTGATTAGCATCAAAATTTACAAAGAATGCGAAGGGGTCGGGCCGTGTTTGTTAGGCCCATGCCCTCTGTGTTAGGGTGATATCAAGCGACTTTGAATTCTAAACCACGATCAAAAACAAAGAACACACAACAATTAGCAAGATTTAACCCCTACCTTGTATCGTTCGTTGGTGGTGGTGAGGAGGAAGTATTGATGTCATTCATCATAGGTGATGATGTCCCACTTTGGGAGGAAATCCCTAGGAAAAAAGGGAGAAGAAGGTCGGAGTTCTTCATCGGAGAGCATTTCTTCATTGGCATTCAATCTTCAAGAGCTCTTATTCTCTTTAATCCTCCTTTCCTACAAATAAATAGCCCCCCCCCCCCCCCCCCCCGAAATAATAGATTCTGTTGACTATTACGGTCATTGGCATGAATTCAAAATGAGGCATTTAGTTAATTTATGTGGGTTAATTAATTAAATGGGGTGGGTTGGAACCATTATGTGTAGAGGAGAACAAGAGGCTCCCCCTCATTAATGAGGGGAGTTCTAGAGGTTTCCATCTCTGGTGTTCCCCACCAAATTTTTCCTCACAAGGAAGGTTGAGTTCTGGTGGGCCCCACCACCATAACCTCTCATGGGATGTTAAGGTGTGGCAGTCCCCACCTCCAACCTCTATATGGTGGTTATAACAAAAATAAAATAAAATAAGTCATGCACTTATTTTATTTTTTTATTCCATGTAAAACCCAAGAACTATATTTGATTCCCATCCATCTGTCGTTGAGGTGAAAGTCTTCTTAAGCGAATACCGGCACTGCGAGTTTAACGGTGCCCTTGGATTTGAATTCTGAGAACTGATTCAAAAGTTATAAAATTTCACTCGTACGTTTACTGAATGTACCCGAACAAAATATCAGAAAGTGATTCCGGGCACACCGTGCCTCGGAATCATGCACCGTCAGTTTTTACAGTCTCGTAAAATTCCCATGTATTTATGAAAAAACCATCCACAGAATTTCCAGGTCTTTACATTCTCCCCAACGTAGGGATTTACATCCCCTTAAGCTACAAATCGATCTATGAGAACAAATTGTGGTAATGAGCACGAATCTGTGCCTCCCGCTCCCATGTGCTCTCTTGGAGGTTCCCATGCTGTCAGTGAACACTCAACAGAGGTATCGACCGTCCACGTAGGACCCGCTCATGATGATCCTCAATCTCCATTGGAACATCTATAAAAGTCACCCAATCGTCGACATCCAGCTCCCCATGGTCGATAATGTGTGAAGGGTTGTGCACTTATCTCCTCGGATGGGATACATGGAAGACGTTGTGCACCTGGTGCAACTGAGGTGGAAGAGCTAAGGGGTAATCCACCTCGCCAACTCTGCTGAGGACCTGAAAAGTTTAGATGAATATCCGAGATAACTTGCTGCCACTGAAAAATCTTTATAGACCTAATCGGGGTGAGACCCGTAGAAAGACTTGGTACCCATCCTCGAACTCAAGCGGTCTCCCTCTATTATCAACATATGACTTTTGCCTGCTCTATCCAGTCTTCATCTGCTCTTGGATGATATGCACCTTCTTTGTGGTAGCCCATACTATCTCTGGTCCCACCAGTACTGACTCCCCAGGGTCTGTCCAGCACAAGGGTGATCTGCAAGGTCTCCCGTATAACGCCTCGAAGGGTGACATCCTTATGGTGGAGTGATAGCTATTATTATATACAAACTCCTCTAATAGAAAGTGATCCTCCCAGATACGACTAATGTCATGGACACAAGAACGTAGCATGTCCTCAAGGGTCTGAATGGTACTCTCAGTCTGCTCATCTGTATGAGGATGGAAGGCGGCGCTTAGATGTAGTTGCATCCTGAAAGCCTCCTGTAACCCCTTCCATAGTTAGGAAGTAAACCATGTGTCACGATCGGTGACAATAGAAGTAGGTACTCCATGTAGCCGCACAATCTTCTGCACGTAGAGGCATCCCATGCTCTCTATAGAACCCTGCTCTCTGATCGGTAGGAAGTGGGAAGACATGGTGAGTCGTTCAATGATCACCCAAATAGAGTTGTGACCCCTGGATGTACATGGAAGTACCGTCTTGAAGTACATGGATATCCCATCCCACTTCCACTCTAGGACCTCTAAAGGTTAAACCAAGCCTGCTGGTACCTGGTGCTCCGTCTTCACTTACTGAAAAGTCAGGCATCAAGAGACATACTCTGTTATGACCTTCTTCATATCTGGCCACAATTGTTGTTGTATGAGGTCCTGATACATCTTTACCAATCCCGAATGTACCGCTAAAGGGGACGTGTGAAACTCCCTCAACAATTCATCCACAAGTGACACTTGAACCATAGTATGTCCTCTGAAGATGATGACATGCTCCACACCTTCAGAAAATCCATTAGGTGCCTGCCCTGTGGATATCTGAGAACGTCGTGTCTTACAGTCAGCGTCTCTATGCTCTGATTTCCTGATTCGCTGAAGGGGCGGGGGAGTGACCGCAAGAGACTGTAGAAAGGCTGCTCCGTCTCTATCCACAAAGGATATCTGCAAGGAGGCTAGCTGCTCTGTCGCCTCTCCTAGCAGCTGTATACCAGACCTCCTACTGATTGCAGCTGCAACAATGTTCCCCTTCCCAGGAGTATAGACTATCTTGAAGTCGTAGTCCTGGAATAACTCAAGCCATCAGTGCTGTCTCAGATTCAGGTCCTTTTGAGAGAATATATACCTGAGACTCCTATGATCAGAGTACACGGTAAAACGTTCACCCATCAGATATAGTAACCACATCTTCAAGGTGAAAACCACTGATGTTTACTCCAGGTCATGGGTAGCATAGTTATTCTCGTGTTGTCTCAGCTGCCGGGAACCATACGTGATCACTCCTCGATCCTGTATCAGGACACACCCGAGTCTAGTCTCTGATGCATCACAGTAGACTACATACCCTACGCCTTCCTCTGGAAGTCTCAATATGGGGCACTAGTCAGCCTCTGCCTCAGCTCCTAAAAGATCTACTGGAATATCTCCGATAATATGAAGGGTTTCCCCTCCTTTGTCAAGGGTGATAGTGGTGTTGTAGCTCTGGAGAAGTCTGGTACAAACCTCCGATAATAACCAACCAAACCGAGGAAACTCCATACTTTTGTCACACTCTTAGGTGGCTCCCAAGAAAGTACTGCCTCAATCTTCACTCAATCTACTGCAACTCCAGCCTTCGAGATGACATGTCCCAAAAATTAAACCTCTCGGTTCAAAAACTGGAACTTCGAGAGCTTACCATAAATCAGGTGCTCTCGTAGTGTGTCCAGTACTACCCGCAAATGGTAGGCATGCTCCTCCTCAGTAATCGAGTAGATCAGAATGTCGTCGATGAAGACTACGACAAAGCGATCGAGGTACGGCTATAAGATCCTATTCATGAGTCCCATGAACACTTCTGGAGCATTGTTTACATTGAAAGGAATAAAGAAGAAATCATAGTGGTCATACTAACATTGGAATGACGTCTTCTGCACATCCTCATCTCAAACTCTGAGCAGGTGATAGCATGATCTGAGGTCTATCTTCGAGAATCACTGTGATCCCTTCAGCTGATGAAAGAGGTCGTCGATCCTCGTGAGTGGTTACTTGTTCTTCACGGTCACTTGGTTTGGGAGACGGTAGTCAACACAAATTTTTAAGCTCCCATCCGCCTTCTTGGTGAGCAGAATTGGGGCTGCCCAGGGAGAAACACTAGGCTGGATGAATCCTTTCCCCTAAAAGTCCTCCAGATGTACCCACAGCTCACAAAGCTCAGCAGGAGCCATCCGATATACTGGTGTATATATCAGTGTCGTCCCGGGGTACATGTCAATGTATAAGTCCACCTCTCTTTGAGGATGAAGTCTTGGAACATCATCAGGGAAAACATCTGCATACTGGTCCACCACTACAGGATAACTTGGACTCTTCACATCAATTCCTTTGAGGGTAGGGCAGGACAACTGATGAGTGGTCGACTGCACCCTCCTCTGAGTAAGTTCATCCTACACTACAAAGGCTCCCTTATTTCCAGTGAAGGTGAACTTGGTCCCATCCGTGTGGACACACCACACTTTTCACCTAATACAGTTGATATGATAATGGACTATAGATAACCAGTCCATACCGAAGATGTCATTGTAAGGCCTCGACGCTGCTACGAGGAGATCCCAGCCGAAGCTCTTGCCTCCTAGAGTAAGCTCACACTACCGTCACTAGTGTTTAATCATCGAGTCATCTCTCCTAGGAGTCTCTAGCCATAAGGATCGAGCCAAATGCTCCATCGGAATCTCTGAGCTTCGAACGAGGGTAGTGGCAATGAAAAAGTGACCGACACCTGTGTCTATAAGTACCGTAACTAATGTAGAGTAGACACAGATCGTACCTTGAATCATCTCTGGAGCGCCATGGTCATATGCCTTAGTTTCCTGGAGCTGAGCTCTCCCCTATCCACCTGCTCCCTGCGGTCGGGGTGGACCACCTAGTGGTTGTAGTGGTAGAACCTCAAAACATAATCCACCGCTAACTACACGACCAGCTCATCTTCCACGTTTTCCTGCTCCCTGCGGACCTCCACAATCGAATCTCTACCTCTGCTTGGGAGGTCCCTCAACTATCTATTGATCATCTGAATGGCGGGTCGGACAGTCACGAGCCATGTGTCCCTACCCGCTGGATGAGTAATACTGGATGCTCCTAGCATGTATGTCACTACCCTGAGTGCTCCGCACAATTGATCCTGAGTCATGCGGTCATCCACCCGTGTGTATGTTTCTCTTGGTCCTCTGCATCATCTGTCTAATTCCAACTGCAGAAAAATATATTGCATGTCGACTAGTGGCGGGTCTCGCTGCCGGAGACTGCTAATCAAGGAAACTCTCCACCAGGAGGGCTATCTCTAGCACTCCAACCTACGTCGGGATGCTGAGTGAGATCATCAAAGCCTTGATCTCTCGCCTAAGCCCCTGCTCAAAGGCTTGGGCCCTGAAGAATGGGTCTCACACCATATCTATGGAGTGGGTCGAGAGGCCGGTGAACCTCATTGAGTACTGAGCTACCATCATGATACCCCACTGTAGATGTAGTAGCTCTTGTATCTGCACCACACAAAGGGTGGCTGTGATAAACTCCACCCGAAATAGGCTCTTGAAGTCTGTCCATAGTAGCGTCATTTCGTCATGCACCTTGAGCATCAGGATCCACCATCTTCCTGTTGCTGCTTGAAGGAGACTCACGAAAAGGATCCCCATATGGTCTTCCGGTGTTCCCATCAGTCTAAAGACTCTCACCACAGCCTCCAGCCAATCCCCAGATGCCTATGGGTCCATCTCTCCTATGAACCTGGGTGTTCTCCGGCACGGGAACTCGTTCAACGCACTCAAGCGGCGTGCATCATCTGCTGCTGGGGCCGGTGGCATCGATGGCCCAATGGGTAGTTGTACTGCTGGTGCCTCCACTAGAAGAGGGCCCTACACTGAGGCCTTGTCACTCTGTGGGCTATCTTTTTGTACAACTCTGTGGGCTCTAACTGGTCGTCTGTGTGGAGGAATCTTGAAAGAAATAGATGTGACATGGTAAAATGATTATACCTGGTGAGCTGACCTAGTTGATATAACTTAAAGAAAAATATTTTGAAAACACACACGCAATTAGTGTTTTCGTGCACTGAGTCGGAAATTAGAAGTCAGGATCTGGGTGTATGGATTCGTCAGCCGCCACAACAACACGGGACTCCCCGAACTGTGAACCACACTCAGTACCCTCAACAATATTGATTCACAGAAATGAAATAATAGAGTCCTAAGTTCTGTGGTAGAACCAACCCTTTTGATACCAATTTGTCAGGACCCGTCCCCCAGGGCCCGTGCCGTAACTACCCCAAGCCCGACTTCCGTAGGCCAGTGGCTGGCGACTAGCACCAAAGGTGTAATCCCCTAAAACATGGAAGGTGTTTCCTTTATAAACTGAAAACACACAAAATAGAGTACGATCTGGAAGTAAAAAACTAAGTAAATCTGTATACCAAAGAAGTGTTGGAAAGTAAAAAGGGGCCAGAAATATAATCCCAATAGGAAAGTACAGGTACAACTAAAAATAAAGTACAACTGAAGAAAAGAAAAATAGCTATTGGGTCATCTTCCAAGGTTCCTACCTAATAGGTAGGTACAGATGGCCTCCTCAGTGATCCACGTCAGTCAGTCTCCTCCGTGTATCGACTCGTTGTAAAGTCCACCTCCAGGTACTGTCCAGTCCAACTATTCATCCTCAGTCAGCACTGTCTGTCATCTGTATCCAACACAATGTGGTGCGGGAATAGCCTGTGCAGGGGTGAGTATAACGATACTCAGTAAGGACCCTGAGACCCTCAAGTTCTCACAAATTCCAACAAGGATAAACGAAAAAGTATGAAATCAGCAGATAACCCCACTTAAGTATATGCCCATACATATACCTCAGTTATCTAGTAATCCATCTCAATCATGCAGAATACACAACTTAATGACTCAGCTCAAACCAGGATTTTATTCTAGGGGTAGTATCAAGTAACATCCCCAGTCACACTATCAGAACCTCGGCTGATGGAGTACTCCTCCTCTATCGAGTATAGTGGGCCTTCTGCGTCCCACAGAGTTGCTTCCCACTATCCTTGGAATGCTTTGTACTCCTTCTGTCAAGTACTGTGGTTTTGCTACGTCACACAGAGGCGCTCCGCACCGTGGGTCTGCCGCGTCACACAGAGGCGCACCTCCTCGTAGCCTGCTGAGGTACTCCATGTGTCGAGTACCATGGGTCTTCCGCGTAACATAGAGGCACTCCCCATAGTGGGGCTTCCGTGACACCGAGTCACTCCCCACTCATCTAGTCGAGTCACTCCAAGTCGAATCGGTCTGTAGTCGTCAGGTCTCAGCCAGTTACTAGGTGTCAGCGCTATGCTCACTCGTCTCCGGGAGGATCCGCTCCACGATCTGCAGGATGATACTCCAACTGTCATGATTTCCCATCTAGAAGTATCAAAAAGGTCTGCCTCATCAAAAAGAACACAACACGATAGATGTTGCGTCAATCAGACGCCCGGTCTAAGAGTTATTGGAATTTCCATTCCAAGGGCACGGTTGGATTTAGATTCAATCCATCCCGACCATACCACAAATACATCCAAACCTCAATCGGCGTATTCTAAAAGAACTATCTCGCTCCAAGCTTTCGGTCGCTGTAGACGGTTCGTCAATCGGATA
Organism: Viscum album; assembly: GCA_963277665.1. Taxonomy (NCBI): domain Eukaryota; kingdom Viridiplantae; phylum Streptophyta; class Magnoliopsida; order Santalales; family Viscaceae; genus Viscum; species Viscum album. The sequence goes on along the minus strand of OY728140.1, from coordinate 1,234,490,559 downwards.
CACATAGCCCAAGTTATGGGCGAAAAGGTGAAAACATGCCAAAACTGATCCGGGTCTGGTCCGGCCTAGTCTGACTAACCCGGCTGGACCTGGGTCCAGACGAGGGTCCAACCCGGCCCACGAGTCCAATGACCCACCTCGTGGGGGTGGCCCGGGCCAGGCTGGCGGCCCGACCCGTGATGGGTCCGGCCCACGCTAGGTCTGGCCCAGTGGCCCGGCGGCCCCTTTCTGCCCTAGCCGCATCCAGGGGGGAGGCCGCGCCCCCTGGTTCGCAAACAGATAAGCCATTCGAGTGGGTGGAACCGTCGCCAGGCTGGCGCCGGTGTGTCTCGCGGGACCCAACGGTGTCCCGCTATTTCCGGCTGGGCAAGCGGCCAGCCGACTCCTCGCTCGGCCCCAGTTGCGTCATGCCTCTTCCGGAGACCCGACTGCTCGGCCTGCTAGACCTCTTCACGTTCATGCTCGGGCTGGCTGCTGCTGCACCACGGCGGCCAGGGGCCACGACCCTCCTTCGATCCACCGCGTAGTGCCGGTTGCGCCGACCCTTCTAGGTCGACCCGACGGATTGAGCCGTAGGTTTCTTTCGCGGCCAACCTTGCGCAGGCCACCACCACCACACGTTGGTTCCATCCACCGGGGATCATTCCGCGGGTCACCAGACGAGCTCTGATGGCCCGATTTTCGTTCTGGAAAAAGTCACGCTCTCCTCGGGTCGTTTTCTTCGATCTGCAGTCATCGTTGACAGTAATCGCACATTCTGGTATCATGCTGCGATTAGTGTCAAAATCAACAAAGAATGCGGAGTGGTCGGGTCGTGTTTGTTCGGCCTGCGCCCTCTGCGTTAGGGTGATATCAAGCAGCTTCGAATTCTAAACCACGATGGAAAATGAATAACACACAACAATTAGCTAGCTTAAACCCCTACCTCATATCATTCGTTGGCGGCGACGAGGATGAAGTATGGATATCGTTCTTCATAGGTTAGGATGTCCCACTTTGGGAGGAAATATCAAGGAAAAAAGGGTGTAGAAGGTCGGCGTTCTTTGTCGGGGAGCCTTTCCTCGTTGGCGTTCAATCTCCAAGAGCTCCTCTTATCCTCAATCCTCCTTTCCAACAAATGAATAGCCCCTAGAAATAATAGATTCTGTGGTATATTATGTTCGATGGCATAAATTCAAAATGAGGCATTTAATTAATTGATGTGTCTTAATTAATTAAATGGGGTGGGTTGGTACCATTAAGTGTAGATGATATCAAGAGGATCCCCCTTATTAATGAGGGGAGTTCAATAGGCTTCTAACTCGGGTGGTCCCCACCAAATTAATCCTCACAAGGGAGGTTGAGTTTGGGTGGGGCCCACAACCATAACCTCTTATGGGAGGTTAAGGTGTGGCGGTCCCCACCTCTAACCTCTATATGGTGGTTATAACAAAAATAAAATAAAATAAGTCATGCACTTATTTTATTTTATTATTCCACATAATACCCAAAAATTATATTTGATTCCTGACCATCTGCCATCGAGGTGAAAGTCTTCTTAATAAAATACCAGTGATACGAGTTAAATGGTTCCCTCAGATTTAAATTCCGAGCATTGGTTCAAAAGTTATAAAATCCCTCTCTTACATTTACTGAATGTACCCCAAAAAACCATCAGAAAGTGATTCCGGGCACACCGGGCCTCAGAATCATGCGCCGTCAGTTTTTGCAGACTCGTAAAATTCCCATGTATTTAAGAAAAAAATTTCTACAGAATTATCAGGTATTTACATCCACAAAGGAAGAATTACCATGAAGTAAAATACCACACAGGTACGCCACATAGATGAATACCACCAAGGTATTTCCATGAAGGAAAGTACCACACAGGTACAAACACAACTCACACCAGGTATAACATTGGTAAGGTAGTAAAGATGATTAGTTATAAATACTGAATCATCTTACTCTATTAAGAGGTAGACCTACGAAGGATCCTAAATCATCATCAGACCCCCATAGGATCTATAGGTGCTGACCCACACAGGATTGCTCGGTGCTGAACCACACAGGATCGCTCGGTGCTGACCCGGATGAGATCGCTAGGTGCTGACCCACACAAGATCGTTTGGTGCTGAACAACATAAGATCACTCGATGATGACCCACACAGAATCACTAGAGTAGTCCCACATGGAATCCTAGTGCAGTTCTATGTGGGACCCTCAATTACAGACCCAAGAAAGATCTCTTTCTCAAGTCACAACCAGCTACTTGGTTCCCGCACTATGATCTCCTATCTCTGGGAGGGTCTTCTACATAGGCCACTGGTTGATACATCAGAAGCAACAAAGTTCCATGAAGAAATATCTCAAAGGACCATCACATCATAGGGGTCTCAACGCAATAGACGGTAAGTCAATCAGATGCCCGGTCTGTGAATTATTAGCCTTTTAGTCCCAGGGGCCTGGTTGGATTCGTGCTCGATCCAACCCAACTGTTCCCCATTTTTATCCAAAAATCTAGTGGGGTATACCAAGGGTACCATCTTTCTCCAAGGTTTCCATCGCTGCTGACGGTTCACCAAACGAACACTCAGTGCCAAAGTCATGGCCAAATGAGCGTATAAGGTCGAAATTGGCCCAGGTCTAGTCTGACTCTGTCGGACCAACCTGCCCCGACCCATCCAGGGTTGACCCGATTCGGGTCAATCCAGCCCGACTCACTAGGTCCGGCCTGGCCCGTTAGGCGGCCTGGCCCGCTGAATCCAGTCCAGGGTGCTGGGTGGCCCGACAGGCCGTGAGGGCCGCGAGGGGTAGCCGAACGGCGAGGCCGCGGGGCAGTTAGGCCGTAGACGACGCGAGGCCGTAGGGAGGATTAGCAGGGGGGAGCAGTGAGGCCGCAGGATGGCTCGGCAGGGGGGTGCCGTGAGGCTGGGGGTCGGCTCATCCGTAGGGGTGCCGTGAGGGAACCAGGTGGCTTGGCCGTGGGGGTGCCGTGAGGCCGCAGGGAGGCTCGACCATGGGGGTGTCATGAGGCTATGGGGAGGCTCGGCCGCAAGGGTGCTGCGAGGCTCAGCTGAGGGATGTGTCGCAAGGGCACGGGGCCGCGAAGGCCACGGGGGCGGCGAAGGCCGCGGGGGCTGCGACCATGGATGGCGGAGGTCGCGGTCGACGGTGGCCGCAAACGGAAGCGGCCCCGGGCAGTGGGGACCGCGGGCAGTATGGACCGCGGGGCAGCGCTGGGGTGCCATTGCCTTCGTCACAGCCAGCGGTGGTGCCATTCTCCATTCCCGTTCCCCACCGAGGCTGATAGCCGTCCTCCTTCATCGTGATGAACACAAGTATAATCCTAAGAAATTTGGAGTGGATGAGCCTTGTTTATTTGGCCCGCACTCTCCGCATTAGAGTGGTAGCAAGCAGCCATAACACTTGAATCACAAGAATATCAAGAATGGTTAAGGAAAATAATTGAAACACTCTCCCAATCTTGAAGGTTCATTGACGGAGGCTGCGAGGAAGGATACAATGTCGTTGGGAATAGATGGACGTCGGTGACATCAACGTTTCCTTGATCGTTGGTTCATTCATCGTTAGAGATGTTCTTCATTGGTATTCTTCCTTGGAGTTCTTCATTGGAGAGATTTCTCCTAGTATTTATTCTCTCCCCAATTCCACCAAAATGAATGGTCGCCCCACATAATAGGAAAAGTTTCCTATTATGTTTTTTTCATTATTTTAAAATAGCTTAATTATATTAATTGATGGGTTGGATTAATTAATTAAAGGGGAGAGTTAGCATAATTAAGTGGGGAGCTCAAGAGGTTTCTCCCCATTAAGAGGGATTTCAAAGGGGTTCAAGGGGTTTTAAGCCTCGGGTGGTCCCCAGTACCATAACCTCTCATGGGAGGTTTAGGCTCAGTGATCCCCACCACCATAATCTCTCATGGGAGGTTTTAGTTCAGTGGTACCCACCTATGAAACATCCACATGGGAGTTTCAAAATAAAAATAAAAATAAAATGTTACAACATTTGATTTGATTTTATTCTTTCACGAATAAGTGAAAAAATAACTTCCAAACTCGAAATACTGAGATCGAGGTGAAGGTTTCCTTATGAAAATACTGGCACTGCGAGTTCAACGGTGCCCTCAGATTTTGATTCCGAGCACCGGTTCAAATTTTAGAAAAAACTGCTTGCATGTTTACTGAACGTGCTCGAAGAAAAGTTCAAAAATTTATTATGGGCACACTGGGCCTTAAAATCACATGCCGTCAATTTTCGCAGACTCGTAAAATTCAAATTTAATTAAAAACAATTACATGAAAATTATGGTTCTTTACATTCTCCCCACATGAGGGCTTTACGTCCCCATAAGCCACAACTCAAAATAAGGAAAACAAGTGGGGCTACTGAGAATGAATATGAGCCTCCCACTCCCATGTGCTCTCATGGAGTTTCCTGTGCTTCCAATGAACACGCACTAGAGGTATCAACCACCCACGAAGGAATCTCTCCTCTCAATCCTCAATCTCCACTGGAACCTCCATAAAAGTCGCCCCATCCTTGACGTACAAATCTCAGTGGTCGATGATGTGGGAAGGGTCATGCATGTACCTCCTCAGCTGGGATACGTGGAATACGTCGTGCACCCGGTGCAAATGAGGTGTAAGAGCTAAGCAATAATCCACCTCACCAACAATACTGAGGACCTAAAAGGGTCCGATGAACCTCAGAGATAATTTTCGGCCTCAGAGAAATATCCACTAATATCGTCGAGGTGGGACCTGTAGAAAGATGTTTTCTCCATGCTCGAAGTCCAGAGGTCTTCGTCTCCTCTAGGCATACGACTTCTGCCTACACTGTGCAATCTTCATCCGCTCCTGGATGATCTAAAACTTCTTTGTGGTAGCTCATACTAGCTCTAGTCCCACGAGTGTTGACTCCCCAGGGTCAGTCCACCACAAAGGAGATCTGCAAGGTCTCCCGTATAATGCCTCAAAATGTTCCATCCCAATGGTGGTGTGATAGTTGTTTTTGTATGAAAACTCAACCAATGGAAACTGATCCTCCCAACTGCGACCGAAGTCGAGGACACTTTCACATAGCATGTCCTCGAGGGTCTGAATTGCCCTCTCAGTCTGACTATCCGTCTGAGGATGGAAGGCGGTGCTCAAACGAAGCTGCGTTCGGAAAGCCTCTTGCAACCCCTTCCATAGCCAGGAAGTAAAACGCATGTCACGATCGGAGACAATAGTCGAGGCTACTCCATGTAACCTTACAATCTATTGCACATAGAGGAGTCCCAAGCTCTCAACTGGACATTATTCTCTGATTGGTAGGAAGTGGGCCGACATGTTGAGTTGGTCGATGATCAACCAAATCAAGTCATTACCCCTGGATGTACATGGAAGTTCTGTCACAAGGTCCATGGATATCCCATCCCACTTCCATTCTGGGACCTTTAAAGGCTGAACCAAACCTGCAGGTACCTGATGCTCGGCCTTCACTTGCTGAAAAGGGAGGCACCGAGAGACAAACTCTGCTATTGATTTTTTCATTCCCATCCACAAGTTCTCTCATCGGAGATCATGGTACATATTCACCACTCCTAGATGTATCGCTAGAGGAGAAGTGTGGAACTACCTCAATACTTCCTCCTGAAGTGGAACTGGTACCATGGCATGTCATCTGAAGAGGATGGCATGCTCCCCACCTTCAAAAAATCCATAAGGTGCCTTTCCTATGGATATATGAGCACGCCGAGTATCACAGTCAGTGTCCCTACACTGTGCCTCCCTGAATCGCTGAAGAAGTGAGGGAGTGACAGTAAGAGGCTAAAGAAAATTTTCTCCATATCTATCCACAAAGGATAACTGCAAAGAGGCCAGCTGCTCTGTCACCTCGCCTAGAAGTTGTATACCAGATCTCATGCTAAGTGCATCTGATACAACTTTCCCCTTCCCATGAGTATAGACTATCCTGAAGTTGTAGTCTTGGAGGAACTGAAGTCAACGCTGTTTTCTTAGGTTCAGGTCCTTCTGAGAGAAGATATACCTCAGAATCTTGTGATCATAGTAGACTATAAAGCATTAACCCATGAGATAATGTCACCGCATATTCAAGGAGAAGACCACTGCTACTAAATCGAGTTCATGGGTAGAGTAGTTCTGCTCATGTTGTCTTAGATGTAGAGAACCATATGCGATCACTGCTCGCTCCTGCATTAGGATACATCCATGCCCAGTCCCTGATGCATCACGGTAAACTACATAACCTACTCCCTCCTCTGGAAGCCTCAAGATGGGGGCATTAGTCAGCCTCTTCCTCAGCTCTTGAAAACTCTGCTGGCATCCATCCGACCACATGAAGGGTTGCCCCTTTTTCGTCAATCCTAAAAGTGGTGCTGATGCTCTAGAGAAATCTGGCACAAATCTCCAGTTGTATCTGGCTAAAACCAGGAAACTTTTACCTCCGTCACACTCCTGGGTGGCTCCCAAGCAAGTACCGCCTCAATCTTCGCTAGATCCACTGCTACTCCAGCCTCCGATATGACATGTCCCAGAAAGTGAACCTCTCGGATCCAGAACTAGCACTTCGAGAGCTTACCATAAATATGGTGCTCTTAGAGTGTGTCCAGTACTACCCACAAATGGTAAGAATGATCCTCCTCAGTAGTCGAGTAGTTCAGAATGTTGTCAATGAAGACTACTACCAAATGATCATGGTATGGTTGAAAGATCCTGTTCATGAGTCCCATGAACACTGCTGGAGCATTCTTCATGCCGAATGGAATAACCAAGAACTCATAATGGTCGTACCGACATCTAAAATCCATCTTCTACACATCATCATCCCACACTCTGAGATGGCGATAGCCTAACCTGAGGTCTATCTTTGAGAACCACCAGGCTCCCTTCAACTGATCAAATAAGTCGTCAATCCTCGGAAGTGGGTACTTGTTCTTCACGGTCACCTGGTTCAGGTGTATATAGTCGACACAAAGTATAAAGCTCCCATCCACCTTCTTGGTGAAAAAAATCAGGGCTACCTAGGGAGAAACACTATTCCGGATGAACCCCTTCCCCTGTAAGTCATCTAACTGTACCCGCAGCTCACGAAGCTCCACGGGAGCCATCTGATATACTGGTGTAGATATCGGTGCTGTCCTGAAGTTCAAATCAATATAAAAGCCCACTTCTCTAAGAAGAGGTAGTCCCAAAACATTATCAGGGAAGACATCAGCATACTGGTCCACCACTACAGGATAACTCGAACTCTCCACATCAACCACTCCAAGGGTAAGGCTAGCCAACTGATGAATGATTGGCTGCACTCTCCTCCGGGTATGTCCATCATCTGCTGTAAAGGCTCCCTTCTTGTCGGTGAAGGTAAACCTAGTCCCATCCATGCAGAAACACCACACTTTGCACCTAATACAGTCTATCTGAGCATGGACTATTGATAACCATTCCATACCCAAGATGACGTCATAAGGCCCCGACGCTGCTATTAAGAGATCCCAGCCAAATCTCTTGCCCCTTAGAGTAAGCTCACACTACCGGCACTAGTGAATAATCATCCAATCTGCACCCATAGGAGTATATAGCCGCAAGGATCAAGCCGACAGCTCCATCAGAATCTCCAAGCTCCGAATGAGGGTAGTGGAAATAAAAGAATTACTAGCACCTCTACATATAAGTACTATATCTAAGGTGGAGTACACATAGATCGTACCAAATATCATCTCTAGAGCACTGTGATTATAGGCCTCAGCTACCTAGAGTTAAGCTCGACCCTGTCTACCTGCTCCTTGTTGTCGGGGTTGACCTCTTGTTGGTGGTGGCGGTAACATCTCACTTCGTCGCCCACTGCCAGCTGCACAAATAGCTCCTCTACCACGTCTGCCTGCTCCCTATGGATTGCCTCGATCGAACCTCTGTCTCTACCTGGGTGGTCCTTTGACCATCTTTGGATCATCCGTACGACAGGTCAGACAGTCACGAGCCATGTGACGCTACCCGCCGCATGCGTAACACTGCCCGCTCATGGCATGACTGGCTCTGCCTTGGGTGCCCCGCACAACAGAATCTGAATCCTATGGTCGTTCACCCGTAGGTTTGGTCCTCTTGGACCTCTGCGACATCTGTTTGCCGCCAGCTGTAGAAGACTCCACTATGTGACGACTGGGGGTGGGTCTCGCTGCTGGTGACTACTTAGCATGGAAACTCTGCACTAAGAGGGCTCACTCTAACACCCCTGCCTACGTCGAGATGCTGAGTGAAATCCTCGACGACCTAATCTCTCTCCTGAGCCCCTTCTCAACGGTTCAGGCCCTAAATAAAGGGTCACAAACCATATATGCGGAGTAGCATGAGACGTCATGGAACCTCACTGAGTACTGAGCCAAAATCATGATGCCCTACTGTAGATGAATGAGCTCCTATATGCGCACTGCACAAAGAGTCGATGAGACAAACTCTGCCTGAAACAGGCTCTCGAAGTATACACAAAGAAGCATCACCTCATCGTGAACATGGAACATCCTGCTCCACCATCTGCCTGCTGCTTCTTGTAGATGTTTGGTTGAAAGGATAACCATGAGATCAGTGAGTGTCCCTAACTGTTAGAATACTCTCACCACGACCTCCAGCCAATCCTCAAATGCATGTGGGTCCGTTACTCCCCTGAACCTGGGTGGCATATGGCGCTGGAGCTCGTGAAACATGCTCAAGCGGCGTGCACCCTCTGCTACTGGGGCTGGTGGCATTAGTGGCCCCACGGGTAATGGTACCACTGGTGCCTCCACTGGTGCCTCTACTGGATGGGGGCCCTGCACCGAGGCCTCATCGCTCGGTGGGCTATCAGTGCGTACTACTCTCAGAACCATAGATGGATGTCTTCGTGGAGGCATCCTAGAATGAAACAGGTGCGCCACCGTCAATAAGTTATACCTGGTGAGATGACTCAAGATATCACAATGAAAACTCTTGAAAACACACACACAATCAGTGTTTTCATGCACTGAGTCAGAAATCTAAAGTCAGGGTCTGGGTGTATGGATACGTCGACCGCCACACAATCACTGGATTCCCTAAACTAATAACCAAACTCACTACACTTAACACTATTTCCGTTCAAAAAGAAATATCTGAGTCATATGTTATATGGTAGAATCGACTCTTCTGATACCAATTTTTCCCGACCCATTCTCCTGGGCCCGTGCCGTGACTAATCCTAGCCTGCGTTCCATAGGACAGGGGCTGGCGACTAGCACTAAAGGCGTATTACCTAAAACTGGGAAGGAATTGCCTTTATAACCTGTAACACACACAGCCAAGCACATTGCAAGATAAGAACTCAAGCTAACTGAATAGTAAAAAAAGTGAGTACAATAAGTAAAAGTTGCAATAATACAAGCCCAACTGGAAAGTACAAGGAAAACTGGAATGTACAAGAAAACTAATAGGTGTAAAGAAACTCCTGGATCATCCACAAATAATCCTACATGAAGGGTAGGTACAGATCACGAATGACCGCCTCTGCGGTTCGCCTCTTCTAACATCCACCTCTGAGCTACCTCCAGTCCTGGAACTCTCATCCTCAGTCAGCGTTGTCCGTCGTCTGCACAAAACACAAGAGGGTGCGGGCATATACCGTGCAGGGGTGACTATAACAATACTCAGTAGGGACCCCGAGACCCTCAAGGTCTCAAAAAATTCACTAAGGATAAACCACACAAAATGGAATCAACTGAAAAACCTACTTAGGTATATGCCCATACATATACGTAAGTTATCAAGTAAACCCATCTCAATCATGAGGAAAACAGAGTCCAACGCAGAAGCCCAAAGCTCAACTGTCTCACAAAGGAAGAATTACCACGAAGGAAAATACCACACAAGTACGCCACACAGAAGAATACCACCAAGGTATTTCCATGATGGAAAGTACCACACAGGTACGAACTCAACTCACACCAGGTATAACTGAGGTATGGTAGTAAGATGATTAGTTATAATTACTGAATAATCTGAATCCATTAAGAAGAAAACCCACAAGGTATCCTCAATCATCATCAAACCCACATAGGATCTCTAGGTACTGACCCACAAAGGATCGCTCGGTGCTGACTCACACCGGATCGCTCGGTGCTGACCCACACAGGATCGCTAGGTGATGACCAACACCGGATCGCTCGGTGCGGACCCACACAGGATTTCTTGGTGATGACCCACATAGGATCGCTAGAGTAGTCCCACATGGAATCCTAGAGCAGTTCCATGTGGGACCCTCAATTACTGTCCCACGAAGGATCTCTTTCTCAAGTCACAGCCAGCTACTAGGTTCTCGCAATATGCTTGCTTATCTCTGAAAGGGTCCTCTCCACAATCCACTAGTTGATAATTAAACTGCCACTAAGTCCCACAAAGAAGTATCTCAAATCACTTCCATGTCAAAAGTGTCTCAACGTAACAGACGGTGCGTCAGTTGGATGCCCGGTCTACGAGTTCTTATCCTTTTAGTTCGAGGGGACAGGTTGGATTCGTGATCGATCCAACCTGACCATACCCCGTCATTATCCAAAAATTCAGTGGGGTATACCAAGGGGACCATCTTGATGGAAGGTTTCTAGCGCTGTTGAAGGATCTTCGAACGAATGGCCGGTGCCATATTTTTGGCCAAATGAGCGTATAGGGTTGCAATTGGCCTGGTTCTGGTCCGATCCGGTCGGATCGACCCGGCCCGACCCGGCCTGGGACAAACCGGTTCAGGTCGACACATCCCAACTAGCTGGGTCCGGCCTGGCCCGTTACGCGGCCCGACCCGCTGGGTGGACTGGCAGGCCGCGAGGGCCACGGGGGGCCGCAGAATAGCGAGGCTGCTGATGGCTAGGCTGCGGACGATGCGAGGCCGAAGGGCGGATCAGACAGGGGGGGGGGTGCCACGAGGGCGTGGGGGGCTTGGCCGTGGGGGTGCCACGGGGCGGTTCGGCCGCGGGGGTGCCACCAGGGCACGGGGAGGCTCAGCAGCGGGGGTGCCGTGAGGCCATGGGGCAGCTCGACCGCGGTGGGTGCCACGAGGGCGCATGGCGGAAGAGGCCGCGGACGGTGCAGGCCGTGGGCGGTTGTGGCCGTGAGGTGGGACCATTGGGCCGTCGCCTTCATTGTAGCCAACGATAGTCCCGCCCACCGTTGTTGTGCCCCGCCGAGGTTGATATCCGTCCTCCTTCATCGTGATGAACAAAAGTATAATCCCAAGAAATTCGGAGTGGACGAGCCATGTTTGTTTGGCTAGCACTCTCTGTATTACAGTGATATCAAGTGACTGTAATACTTGAATCACAAGAATATCAAAAAGAGTTAAGTAAAATAATTCAAACACCATCCCAAACTCAAAGGTTCATTGACGAAGGCCGTGAGGAAGGAGACAATGTCATTTGGAGTAGATGGATGTGGGTGACATCGACATTTTTTCGATCGTCGGTTCTTTCATCGTTGGAGATGTTCCTCATTGGCATTCTTCATTGGAGAGCTTTCAACCAATAGTTCTTCTCACCCCAATTCCACCGAAATAAAAGGTTTCCCCACATAATAGAACTAGTTATCTATTATGTTTGTTGGCATGATTTCAAAATTGATTAATTAAATTAATTGATGAGTTGGATTAATTAATTAAATGGGAGAGTTGGCATAATTAAGTGGGGGAGCTCAAGGGGTTTCTCCCCTTTAAGAGGGTCTTCAAAGGGGTTTAAGGGGTTTTAAGCCTCGGGTGGTCCCCACCACAATAACCTCTCATGGGAGGTTTAGGATTGGTGGTCCCCACCTCCATAATCTCTCATGGGAGGTTTTAGTTTAGTGGTCCCCACCTCTGAAATATCCACATGGGAGTTTCAAAATAAAAATAATAATAAAATGTTACACCACTTTATTTTATTTTATTCTTTCACGAATAAGTGAAAAACTAACTTCCACCCCCGACCTACTGCGGTCAAGGTGAAGGTCTCCTTAAGAGAATACTGGCGCTGTGAGTTCAACGATGCCCTCAGATGTCAATTTCGAGCACCGGTTCAATAGTTAGAAAAACCCGCTCGCACGTTTACTGAACATACCCGAAAAAAAGTTCTAAAATTCATTCTAGGCACACAGTTCCTTGGAATCACGTGCCATCAATTTTCATAGAATCATAAAATTCCCATTTAATTAAAAAAAATAACATATAAATTCTGGGTTTTATAAATTTCATTGGACTCTTTTCAATGAGAATAATAACTTTTCTATATCGATAGAAATCGAGCAGAATCTTTACTTTGAATGTTACACAATCCCTGATTAATAACACTTTTATTCCCAATTGTTTTTTCAATTTTTTTACTTTAAAATTATTTCAATATTTCATATAAATATAAAACTATTATATCAAACTATATTTTATTTTTAAAATTATTTCCTTGCTTATTTTTTTCAAATACCCATATATTTGTTTTATATTTAAAAATTATTTTACATTAAAATTATGATATTTTTCATACAAATATAAAATTAGATTATCTTAACAAGATGTATAATTTTGATATTTGTTATAGGTAATAATGAGTCGAAGTTGGATTATGTCACATTTAATGAGTAATGAATATGAGGAAGGTGTTGATGCGTTTTTGGAATTTTCTAATCAAAATGTTCCAAGCAACAACATTTTTTTCTGTCCATGCCAGAAATGTATGAATGTGAAAAAGTTGAAAATTAGAGAGATCAAAGATCATATGATTTGTCTTGGTTTTAATCCGATCTAAAACCCTTGGATTTGGAATGGTGAATCTAGATAGATTGTTGGATCTACTACTGATGATGATTTTCAAGATGCTAACTCTGATGGAATTGAATAAATGATTCGTGATATTGTAGTAGAAAAAACTAATATAGAACAGACAGTTGTACATCTATATGGTGATGATGAAAAACCATTGTATCCTAGTTGTATGGATTTTACGGTTTTGTTGGTAGTGTTAATATTGATTAACCTGAAGGTGAAACATGGATGGAGTGATATAAGCTTAACAGAGATGCTAAAATTGTTGAAAGACATTCTTAAAAAAGAAAACGATCTTCCAGATTCACATTATAAGGCCAAGAAGATATTATGCCTGATTGTATTGGGATACAAGAAAATACATGCCTGTTCGAATGACTTTATGATATATAAAATGGAATATGAATTTCTGTCAGAGTGTGTTAAATGTGGGACATCACGATATAAGTTGAAAGAAAAATCAAAGGTTGATGAATAGATTACAGAGATCCCTGCCTACGAATTTTGGTATCTTCCTATAATTCATCAATTGATTCATTTGTTTTCAAATTCACATGATGCAAAAGGTTATGATAGAATGATAATGAGTGGATATGTAATGAAAAAAATATGGCATCCAACTGATTTTCCATAATGAACTAAAATTGATGAGCAGTATCCTATATTCGGAAATAAAATTTGAAATATAAGACATGGGTTGTTCATAGATGGAATGAATCCATATCGAAGCCTCAATAGCACACATAGTTCATGACCTATTTTATTAGTAATTTACAACATCTCTCCTGATGTTTATATGAAGTGAAAATATGTCATGTTGTGTATAATGATCTCTGGTCCAAAGCAACCTGGATATGATATTGATGTTTTCTTGTCACGATTTATTGATGATTTGAAACATTCATGGGAGGATGGTATTATGGTGTACGATTTTTATGAAATGGATTATTTTCAACTTCATGATGTAGAGACCCGAAGCCTGACGTACATGGACATTACATTACATTTGCGGAATACTTAGTACATTACGAAAACACACACACAAGGACTGTAATAGTTTAGTGTCTTTGGAAACTCAGAACGTAATCTTCTAATCGTGGTGAAAGATCTTCAATATCTCCCATAAAGATCTTCCCTTATTTTTTTACCTAAAACCTTTCATTATATCCTGGGGAAAAGAAAACATAAAAGGATGAGCTCAAATGCTCAGTAAGGGTAAACAAAAGAAAAATAAATCACATCATATTCATAAGAACATAACTTTTGGAAATCTTAACCTGCAAAAGAGATCATAATTTCATAAACTGGTATAACTCATGGCAATGAAATGTAATCACAATAATCATAACTTAAAACATTAAACTTTATGGCATACACACATAATCATAGAGAATCATTTCTTGTTAGTCAAGACTCATTGCCAAGACTATCTTAGTGGACAAAGTCCATTTCTGAATCGAGTGACCCTCGTTTCAGTCCTGTTTCACTGAACCGGTATAACCTACCTTTCCAGCCATGTCTATCTCATGAAATATAAAATCATTACCCAATGCACTGGAGGGAGATATAGGTCCCACCCATCTCATAATGATACCATTCTTATGTGTGCCACAAAATCATAAATCATACATCATTGCATAACCCATGCAATAAAAATTGGAATCTTAAACATCGTGACATCATAAAAAAATTCATATAAGATAAAGGAATTCATAAAAATATTTCCATCACAACATAATCAAATCCATGTAATAATAGGGATAGAAACAGAACAACATATTATCTTATATGGAAAATAATTTTGATAAAACACTTGAACTCCATTCTTGAGGAAAATATCCTTTCTGCTTCAAAAACACTTTTCCTTTCTTAACATGTCGTACAATTCTAAACTAAAAGAAGTTGATTAAAAATAAACTTGAAAACTTGTAAAGGAAGCCTCTTGGAAATAATGTTTTAAAAATCCATTCATGCCGTATAAGTTAAAAAAACATTCTTCTCGTACTTTTTTCGGAAAAGTCAAAAAGTACCTCGTACGAAAAACAACAAAAGATTCCTTTCATATCTTTTACTAAAACCTCACCGAAGGGTAAAATTGAATATAAACTATTTTATATGGATATAAATATTACATATTTAGGAAACATGGATGTGGATGATAAAATACACCCCAGTAAATGCCAAAGTATAAACAATCTCGGATAAAAATGAGATTGTGATATTTCCCTTACCTTAGGTCCGATTTGCTTCGAAAGTGTCCAAACCTCCTGTATAATGATTTAAATAATGTCATTGACTTATTAAAGAATCATATTCATTGTTATTATATAATATATGGTTCACTTATGACTTTATATTACCCGTTCTTTTGTAAATTCATGTTAAAGTAGCGTTTTGGGTAAAATCATCTCATTTGTCGTTCGTGTTTTAACTTGTAATTATTCATATGATTACTTAGATAATGATTACTTAATTCCAGAATATAAAACAAGATTTATATATAATATATATTAATAATATATATATATATATAATAGATCAGTAAATGGAAAGAAATACACCGTTCATGGAGACGGTAGACCATTCGTACGCATGAACGCTGTTTTCGTTTCCTTATTGAGTTGAATGGAATTAAGTAGATGACATAAATATATATAAACATAAATACAGTTGCTTTATAATGTCATATATTTCATTATTATTGCTTATATGTACTTTATAATCATTCTTAAATGGTTAACATGGAGAATGAATCTCATCGCGTCGTGGAGACGGTAGTCCGTACGTATGCACGAGCGATGATATCATTTCCATAATTATTGAATAGAATTGGAGTGGATGATACAATATATCAGAATCATTATTATGTTATAGTAACTATGTATAGTTATTCCTTACACCATAATACCCATCCATGTA
Organism: Viscum album; assembly: GCA_963277665.1. Lineage (NCBI taxonomy): Eukaryota > Viridiplantae > Streptophyta > Magnoliopsida > Santalales > Viscaceae > Viscum > Viscum album. Next base: position 1,234,474,852 of record OY728140.1, on the reverse strand, counting down.
AGGTGTTGGTGGAAAAGTAGATTACACCACGGCGTGGAGACGGTATTCCGTACGCACGCACGCGCGGTGATTTCCTTTTTTCCGTAGGATGGATAGAAGGTTAATTAGAGTTGTTTCATATTTATAATAACATATCAGTATATGAGTTATACTGATGTTATTACTTCATAATGAAACAACCTTAGAAGAATAAGTGGAAGAAGAAATAAAGGTGAAAGAATTGGTAACGGAAATTACCTCTTCTTTGAAGGGCCTCTTTGAGACCTCCTCTTAGGGTACCCAAATTGGTCTTTGAGGAAGACCAGAACCTCTAGGATGTTTCTAGGGATGTGGATAAGAGAATTTGGCAGAGTATGGCTGATCTTGAAGGCTCAAAGTTGTGTGAGGAAGAGAGGGAGGATGTTCCCTTTTATAAGGGAGGAGAGGGGTACCTTTGGATTAACTAAAACAATTATTTTATTATAAAGTAAAATTCGGTTTTAAATATCTCCAAATTGATTTATTTCTATGATAAAGTGGGGATGGGTCGAAATAATCTCATAAAAGAGGATTTAGACAAGTTTAGGTTATTATTTTACCCTTATCAATTAGATTTAACTCTAAGTTAAATAATTTAACTTTTACCGTGTCATTTTGTTTTCTTACACTATATGGTTAATAAACTTACTATATCAAGCCAAAATAACCCCAGGATGTTTATTATTAATATATATAATCTTATATAAGTCATTTGGCCGAACCTTATATTTTTAAGAATAAAATAACAATTAATAATATAATATTTGTTTTAAAAACTATTTTATGTCAATTTTGACACTATTTGGTATATGATTTTTATGACATTCATAATAGAATGATAAGTTCGAACCAAGTTACTTAAATTAACAATAACATGTGATATTAACCTAGAAAATTATTTTAAGTCTTAAAAAGTCTCAAATTACATTTATTTGGGCATTTATAACATCAATTATGTCAATATTTCATTAATAATCCAATTACTGCATCATCTATGTGTCATAATAAATGATATTTAATTAATCCCTAAAATTTCTAAATAAATTCCTATGATGTAGATAATTTTATTAGATTTCTGGAGATTATTCATGTTCTAAGTTTCATGAAGTTTATCACTATATTAAAATTATTATACTTATAAGATTTAAGAAAGTGACATGTTGTCACATTCTTTGGTTTTAATAATAATTAAATTATTTTCATTGAACAAATTTAATTAAATGAATCTAATCCAACCCTTAGTTGATATGGGTATACTTTTAGTCATACAATAGGATTTTGACATTTGTTAGGGTAATTTTAAAATATTATATTTACCCATAATTACCCGATTTACCTTTCACTATGGTAAATAAAATTTACCGTAGTTACTGTTCATAATTTCCAAAAATAAAAAATAGACTATTGACATAATTTGGACCCACTGATTCCAAATATGGAATCCATTTTTTAAAATTAAATACACAGAAGTTGCAGAAATTAAATTAAAATTAATCCCGTTGTCGAATAAAAACGGGTTTTTGTTTAAAACATTGCAAAAGATTGAATTGATTTAACCTACGAATTCAAGGTAAAATCGATGTTAATGACATACATTATATTAAATTGTACAAATATATTCTATTTATACTTTAAAACCATTCAATATTATAATTTAACCACATAAGATATTACGATGAAAAAAGTTGTTTTTAATTAAAATTTAGCGTGTTTTTACTATTCATTAAAATGTGAAAGTTACCAGAATAATATGAAAAATTTATCCAAAGTAAATTTTTATTTCTTGATTCCAAAGAAGAATTTTATTTTGTCAAATTGAACTTATAAACATGTCAAAAACTAGATTTAATGTGGGTGCACCATCAAGAGGCGGCAAAACTGCATTTTTCTAAAAATACTTATTTTACCCGAAAAATTTATTTTGTTCTAATACCATCTTCTAAAAATGTGTAAGATGAATAATAATGTTATAAAATTCAAATTTTAGTTAATACTATTCATAACGGCTAGTTCATGACAATATTATAATAATATAACATTGTTTATTAAAACCCGGTATTGCGTACAACACACGCTATCGAGGAAGGTCGCGATTGCGTGTAATGCAAGCCAAGTCAGGGTTGCGTTTTGTGAAAGAATCCTTCGTTGTTTAGTATAACAGAATCCAACCATATTTCATTTATACATTGAATATATATATATATATATACTCAATGTTGCGTAGAATAACTATTATCAAAGTTGTGTGTAACACGATCCAAGAACAGTGTTGCGTATACTGCAAGCTAATACAGTGTTTCATATAGCGCAAGTTAATCTTGGTGTAAAATACAACACAAGACATTAATGAAATTAAAATAATATTTTTCATAAAATCTCGGGGTGTTACATTCTACCCCTCTTAAAATGAATTTCGCCCTCGAAATTCGTCGGGGTTATAAATGGTTTACTATTTGAAAGTTTCTTTGATAGAAACCCACATCGTAAAAAGGAATACCAAAACTTATCTTTAAAAAATAAAGTATAAAACGTAATGGTTACCCAAGTTAACTAATCACTGGGTATCCACATAGGAGAACATAGGTGAAAATATTTACATGGAAGAGAAATCTAACTGTCAGGTTCTGATGGAGAGTGGTAGAGAATATGGATATGGAAAAGTCAACAATCACAAATCCATAAATTTGTGACGATCTAAGGTACCATCTGATTAATCAGATATAAGAGCACTGGGACCACATTTTTGGTTTTCAAGATCATTTCCCTAAAGTTGGAAAATTTGAATTAGAATAAATACTTACTTTATTTTGGTACAATCTCACTGTTGTTTGTGCCTTGAACAATTTCCACTTCATCTCTTAAGTAAATGAAGTTGAATTTGTTATTCATGAAGTGTTAGCAGATCATGTGATAGAATGACTGGTCATTCCATCTGTCTCAAACAAAAGGTTAGCAAAAGTTATTAAAAATACATAAGTTATTCTATAGTGAGACTAATCATATATGGTTCTTAAAATGAACTTATACTTCATATATCATACCGCTTAATAAAATAAAACTAGTTTCTACTAAACAGGGACTTCTTGTAGGCCAGTGGTAGGCGATAAAGGCCAGTTGCACTTCAGTTGTGGGTTCGATTCCCACGGCCTTGTCCGACGCGATGGGCTGTCGCCCGTCCTGCAAGTTGTCCTTTTTCTAAAACTACATTACTATAACATCACATAAATAATATCAAAAGTTCTATCCTTAAACAATACTAACTTATGTTCAACATAATCCATTCCAATCTTTAGGCTTATTCATAATACTGCAGTCCACTCTCATAATATAGTGAAAACGATTACCATAGATTTAATACCATCGTTGATCCCCATATGTTATAAGATATGTTTTGTTGGTCACATTCCAAACATTCAAAGGCCTTAATCATGTATTCTCTTGAATACCCATTGAACCTTAGTGAAAACATTAATGCAGTTAAAAGTTAACACATTCCATAGACCAAAATCCTCAAAATTATTTATACTCAAACCATTATATCACTTAGTCCTTATATCAATCATGAGCTCATGAATACAATCAAACATCTCATTATCGTCTTATCCCTTCATTATGCACATATCATCTACATTCCAAAAATATCTGAATAACCTTTCATGGATACTGGTACCATTAATCATACACCTTCAAAACTCAAGGAAAGACAACAGTTTAACAATCCTTAGATGTCTTTTTATTCCATAGTACCATGAGATTACTTATACAACATTACACATGATAAACATGTAATCATTCCACTACATTCTTAAACCATTGACTGAGCATCAACAATTCTTTCATCTCACATATCATTTGTAGTCTCTTCATCATCATCCACATAAATACTACCCATATGACTATACTGATTCTCTTCATGAGACTTTTCCTTAGGTCATTGGTTTGCATAATTCCCATACATTCCACATTTAAAACATTTAACCATTGTTGATGTCGTAGTAATACCATTATCCTCATCCCTGGTGTTAACTAAACCTTTTCCTTTGCACTTACTGGCTTTGTGTCCTTCTTTTCCACACCCAAAGCATCTTCCAGTTCCTTTGAAACATTCTCCATGATGCCTCTTCCCACATGATTTACATAGGGGAAATTGAACTTTCTTTCCTCTATGATCATCATGAAACTCCATCTTTCTCTTATTAGCCGAGTCAGGAAACTTACCAAATTTTACTTTATTGATCATATTATGAGATTTCTGATTCGGCATAATAATGATTTTTGGACTTCCAAATACCATTTCATTTGGTTTCTCATGAAAAATATCATTCCATTGTCCAGCATATCCTCCATTATCGTGAATCACCTTGTTTCCAGCCATTTTCTAAAACCGAAAAAGAATAGTGTGAGAGGAAAAAATCATAATAAAGGGGGAGTAACATCAATATCTAACATCTTTGGTTTAATCTAATATCGTTACCATAGTTCTAGGACTATATCCTATACGTATACTTATCCTTAGGGGCATCCCTAGACATACCTTAGAAATATCTCTAGGGATCTCACTAACGTTTTCGCATCCTAGTTTCCAAAGGTTGACTAAACCTTTCCTCTGATACCAATTGTAGAGACCCGAAGCCCTACGTACATGGAAATTACATTACATTTGCGAAATACTTAGTACATTACGAAAATACACACACAAGGACCGTAAAAGTTTAGTGTCTTTGTAAACTCGGAACGTAATCTTCTAATCGTGGTGAAAGATCTTCAATATCTCCCATAAATATCTTCCCTTCTTTTTTTACTTAAAACCTTTCTTTATATCCTGGGGAAAAGAAAACATAAAAGGGTGAGCTCAAATTCTTAGTAAGGGTAAACAAAAGAAAAATAAATCACATCATATTCATAAGAACATAACTTTTGGAAATCTTAACCTGTAAGAGAGATCATAATTTCATAACCTGGTATAACTCATGGCAGTGAAATTTAATCACAATAATCATAACGTAAAACATTAAACTTTGTGGCATACACACATAATCATAGAGAATCATTTCTTGTTAGTCAAGACTCATTGCCAAGACTATCTTAGTGGACAAAGTCCATTTCTGAATCGAGTGACCCTCGTTTCAGTCCTGTTTCACTGAACCGGTATAACCTACCATTCCAGCCATGTCTATCTCATGAGATATAAAATCATTACCCAATGCATTGGAGGGAGATATAGGTCCCACCCATCTCATAACGATACCATTCTTATGTGTGCCACAAAATCATAAATCATACATCATTGCATAACCCATGTAATAAAAATTGGAATCTTAAACATCGTGACATCATAAAAAAATTCATATAAGATAAAGGAATTAATAAAAATATTTCCATCACAACATAATCAAATCCATGTAATAATAGGTATAGAAACAGGAAAATATATTATCTTATATGGAAAATAATTTTGATAAAACACTTGAACTCCATTCTTGAGGAAAATATCATTTCTGCTTCAAAAACACTTTTCCTTTCTTGACATGTCGTACAATTCTAAACTAAAAGAATTTGATTAAAAATAAACTTGAAAAATTGTAAAGGAAGCCTCTTGGAAATAATTTTTTAAAAATACATTCATGCCGTATAAGTTAAAAACACATTCTTCTCGTACTTTTGTCGGAAAAGTCAAAAAGTACCTCGTACGAAAAACAACAAAAGATTCCTTTCATATCTTTTACTAAAACCTCACCGAAGGGTAAAATTGAATATAAACTATTGTAGAAGGTTATAAATATTACATATTTAGGAAACATGGATGTGGATGATAAAATACACCCCAGTAAATGCCAAAGTATAAACAATCTCAGATAAAAATGAGATTGTGATATTTCCCTTACCTTAGGTCCGATTTGCTTCGTAAGTGTATGAACCTCCTGTATAATGATTTAAATAATGTCATTTACTTATTAAAGAATCATATTCATTGTTATTATATCATATATGGCTCACTTATGACTTTATATTACCCGTTCTTTTGTAAATTCATGTTAAAGTAGCATTTTGGGTAAAATCATCTCATTTGTCGTTCGTGTTTTAACTTGTAATTATTCATATGATTACTTAGATAATGATTACTTAATTCCAGAATATAAAACATTATATATATATAATATATATTAATAATATATATATATATATAATAGATTAGTAAATGGAAAGAAATACACCGTTCATGGAGACGGTAGACCGTTCGTACGCATGAACGCTGTTTTCGTTTCCTTATTGAGTTGAATGGAATTAAGTAGATGACATAAATATATATAAACATAAATCCAGTAGCTTTATAATGTCATATATTTCATTATTATTGCTTATATATATTTTATAATCATTCTTAAATGGTTAACATGGAGAATGAATCTCATCGCGTCGGGGAGACGGTAGTCCGTACGTATGCACGAGCGATGATATCATTTCCATAATTATTGAATTGAATTGGAGTGGATGATACAATATATCAGAATCATTATTATGTTATAATAACTATGTATAGTTATTCTTTACACCATAATACCCATCCATGTAAGGTGTTGGTGGAAAAGCAGATTACACCACGGCGTGGAGACGGTATTCCGTACGTACGCATGCGCGGTGATTTCCTTTTTTCCATAGGATGGATATAAGGTTAATTAGAGTTGTTTCATATTTATAATAACATATTAGTATATTAGTGATACTGATGTTATTAATTCATAATGAAACAACCTTATAAGAAGAAGTGGAAGAAGAAATAAAGGTGAAAGAATTGGTAACGGAAATTACCTCTTCTTTGAAGCGCCTCTTTGAGACCTCCTCTTAGGGTACCAAAATTGGTCATTGAGGAAGACCAAAACCTCTAGGATGTTTCTAGGGAAGTGGAGAAGAGAATTTGGCAGAGGTTGGATGAGATTTAAGGCTCAATGTTTTGTGAGGAAGAGAGGGAGGAGGTTCCCTTTTATAAGGGAGGAGAGGGGTACCTTTGGAATAACTAAAACTATTATTTTATTATAAAGTCAAATTAGGTTTTAAATAGCTTCAAATTGATTTATTTCGAAGCTAAAGTGGGGATGGGTCGAAATCCTCTCATCAAATTGTATTTAGACAAGTTTAGGTTATTATTTTACCCTTATCAATTAGATTTAACTCTAAGTTAAATAATTTAACTTTTACCGTGTCATTTTGTTTTCTTACACTATATGGTTAATAAACTTACTATATCAAGACAAAATAACCCCAAGTTGTTTATTATTAATATATATAATCTTATCTAAGTCATTTGGCCGAACCTTAGATTTATAGGAATAAAATAACAATTAATAATATAATATTTGTTTTAAAAAATATTTTATGTCAATTTTGACACTATTTGGTATATGATTTTTATGAAATTCATAACAGAATGATAAGTTCGAAAAAAGATACTTAAATTAACAATAACATGTGATATTAACCTAGAAAATTATTGTATGTCATAAAGAGTCTCAAATTACATTTATTTGGGCATTTATAACATAAATTATGTCAATATTTCATTAATAAGCCAATTACTAGATCATCTAAGTGTCATAATAAATGATAATTAATTAATCCCTAAAAATTCTAAATAAATTACTATGATGTAGATAATTGTATTATCTTTCTGTATACTATTCATGTTCGAAGTTTCATGAAGTTTATCACTAGATTAAAATTATTATACTTATAAGATTTAAGAAAGTGACATGTTGTCACATTCTTTGGTTTTAATAATAATTAAATTATTTTCATTGAAAAAATTTAATTAAATTAATATAATCCAACCCTTAGGTGATATGGGTCGACTTTTAGTCATACAATAGTATTTTGACAATTTTTAGGGTAATTTTAAAATATTATATTTAATCTTAATTACCCGATTTACCTTTCACTATGGTAAATAATATTTACCGTAGTTACTGTTCATAATTTCCAAAAATAAAAAGTAGCCTATTAACATAATTTGGACCCACTGATTCCAAATATGGAATCCATTTTTTAAAATTCAATACACATAAGTTGCAGAAAGTAAATTAAAATTAATCCCATTGTCGAATAAAAATGGGTTTTTGTTTAAAACATTGCAAAAGATTGAATTGATTTAACCTACGAATTCAAGGTAAAATCATTGCTAATGAAATACATTATATTAAATGGTAAAAATATATTCTATTTATACTTTAAAACCATTCAATATTATAATTTAACCACATAATATATTACGATGAAAAAAGTTGTTTTTAATTAAAATTTAGCGTGTTTTTACTATTCATTAAAATGTGAAAGTTACCAGAATAATATGGAAATTTTATCCAAAGTAAATTTTTATTTCTTGATTCCAAATAAGAATTTTATTTTGTCAAATTGAACTTATAAACATGTCAAAAACTAGATTTAAAGTGGGTGCACCATCAAAAGGCGGCAAAACTGCATTTTTTGAAAAATACTTATTTTACCAGAAAAATTTATTTTGTTCTAATACCATGTTCTAGAAATGTGTAAGATGAATAATAATGTTATAAAATTCAAAATTTATTTAATACTATTCATAACGGCTAGTTCATGACAATATTATAATAATATAACATTGTTTATTAAAACTCGGTATTGCGTACAACACACGCTATCGAGGAAGGTCGCGATTGCGTGTAATGCAAGCCAAGTCAGGGTTGCGTTTTGTGAAAGAATCCTTCATTGATTCGTATAACAGAATCCAACCATATTTCATTTATACATTGAATATATATATATATATATATATACTCAATGTTGCGTAGAATAACTATTATCAAAATTGTGTGTAACACGATCCAAGAATAGTGTTGCGTATACTGCAAGCTAATATGGTGTTGCATATAGCGCAAGGTAATCTTGGTGTAAAATACAACACAATACATTAATGAAATTAAAATAATATTTTTCATAAAATCTCGGGGTGTTACACATGCAATGCTTATGTTAACTATAAATGACTTCCCAGCGTATGGAAATTTGTCTGGATACAGTGCTAAGAGGCATAAAGCATGTCCATTTTTCAAAAATTAGACTTCACATTGTCAATTACATTACTGGTAGAAAATAGTATACATGGGTCATCTAAAGTTTTTGCCTATGGATCACTCTTATCTAAGACTAAAAAAGGAATTCAATGGCTCACAAGAATTTGATATTGCTCCAAAACTTTATCCCTAGATGTGTATTTTGAGAGGCTTAAAAAAATTTATGTGACATTGGGAATGGAACATAAATCTGGTAATGATAGACATATTAGGATGAAAAGGTTAATATTTTTTGAGCTACCATATTGGAGATATCATGAAGTGAAACATAATATTGATTTCATTCACGTGGAGAAGAATATATGAAAATGTTTGATTGGAACACTATTAGATATTAAATAAATGAAAAAAGAAGGGTTGAATGAAATATTAGACTTACTATAAATGGGAATACGTTTTGAGTCATCTCCCACTCCTAATGAAAGACGTACATTTTCCCCTATATTTTTATACATTATCCAAGAAGGCGAAAATTAGCTTTTTTCAGTGTCTTCATGATATCAGAGTTCCTCAAGGTTATTCTTCAAATGTAAATTTTTTCTCTTTGAAGGATTTGATGTTGATAGGTATGAAATATCATGAGTGTCATGTCATGATGCAACAACTTCTACTAGTTTCATTCAGCGGAATATTGCCCATTCGTGTCAGAAAGACGATAATGAATGTGTGTTAAATTTTCAATTCAATTTCTAATAAGGTGATTGATGTGAATGCATAGAATTTTTTTGAAAAGGATTAAATTTCTATAATTTTTCAATTGGAAATTTATTTTCTTCAATCATTTTTTTGACATAATGGCCTATTTAATGGTTTATATAGTTCAAGAAATAATGATTTGTGGACCTGTATATCTTCGTTGGATGTATCATTTTAAAAGTTTTATGAAAATATGGAAATGGTCTGTTAAGAATCCATATATAACTGACGGCTCCATTATTGAAAATTATATTTTTTAGGAGGTTGTAGAGTTTTGTACGAGCTACATGGCTATGGCGGAGAACATAGGTTTGACTCCATATCTCCATGAATGAGTCAATAATGAGGGAAATGGGATTTGTGTCTTGAAAGTAAAATCATTGTCAGGTAAACAGATGAAGAAGGCATATTTATAAATAATTAATAATATAGTTATTTCTCAACTATATATCACATTTTATATTAATGAGTTGAAATAGTGTAATCCAAAGAAGAAAGAAATGTTTATTTTGAATGAGCACAAAAAAAACATTTTTACATGGTTTAAAAAGACTTTTCCTTGTAGATCAGATGTATCAGAGACTTTAAGATGGTCAGTGGGTGGTCCAAGTTTAAATGTGATAACATGGTCTGAGTATGACATTAATGGATATACATTTTATAATAAAGCTCAAGACAATGGAAGTTTAGTTAAGAATAGTGGTGTATTGGTGTTTGCATAAGCAAGGCATTTTTCGAGTTCTAAAGATAAAAACCCAATTTCTGCATTAAGTGCATATTATGTAGTCATTGAAGTAATATGGGAGGTTGATTACTTTAAATTATAGTTCCTATTTTTAACTGAAAATGTTTTATCAGTAACAATTGTGCCAGACATGATGAATTTTGAATGACAGTTGTTAATATGAATAGATTGGAAGACACAATAGATTCGTTTATAATGACAACACTTGAAAAACAGATTTTTATGTAGTTGATAATCCAGATATTCAGTGGTCTATTGTTTTATAAGGGAAAAAACAATAAGTTTGTGAGGATCAACATGATGAAGATGTTGATTTATGTAAGATTCCTACTTCCATGGATAGATTATTAGAAAATAATTATGAGCATGTTGAAGACATGTTTTTTTCTATAATGAATGAACATGATGTTGGAATTTGGGAAAAATATCATTTTTTACATTTCTAATATTACAGGTAACATATGTTTATTTATTTTTTACATTTATTATATTCATAAAATGTATGATATTTTTATTTTTTTTCTTTATTAATATGCATATTAAAACAAATAGTTAGAAATATTTTTTATTTTTAATTATTTTTAGTTTATTTTATTTTGTTTACTGTTACGTAACTTATATATCTATTGATTTTGTTGAATGAAAATTAATTTACTATGTTTACCATAGATTACCATTTTTACCATAATTCACCTTTATGTAACATATATATTTATTGATTTTGTTGAATGAGAATTACACTACAATGTTTACCTTGTTTACAATGTTTACTATTATGTAAATTAGTTCAATTTTTCATTTTTGGTTTACATTATTATTGTAATATTTGAATTTTGATATTTCTGAACTAATGTTTTCTTTTTTGATTTGAAGTATTATGACAGATCAATCAGTTGATCATCCACGTTATTATGGAGATGAGCGTCATGATCATGCCTCTAGGGAGGAACATTCACATGCTCGTCTTGATTTTCCCCAATATTCCTCAGGTGCTCTCATAACGTCAAATAAGAGTTCAAAATTTGGTAAATGTGGCTGCACACATTTACTAAAATTATCACTTTCCCGTAGACAGGACCAGAGGATACTCATTGAGTTTGATGAGAATGATATTCTAAGAGGTCCAAATGTAAAAGATTGTAAGTGTTTCGTATCAACTCATGGTAAAGGAAAAGTAAGCATTTTGTATAATGATTGGAGAACTGTGGGAAAATAGATAATATATCAGTTGTGGGAGAAACTTTTGGTAATATATTTTTCTATTTTTTAAATAATATTTTAATGTTTTTATTATAATATATTTTACCTCTTATTTATCAGATGAAATTTGATATTCGTGACACTAGAGGAGTCATGAGGAAATGTTTATCGATGGATGCTTGGATATTGAGGTATTTCAAATCAACCCTCACATCTGATTTTGGTTTTGGTCATAGGAAACATGACAATCCATGTCATATATACACTTTCATAGATGCAGACACATGGACACAATTTTTTTAAAGTAGAAGAAAAGAATCATTTATGGTAAGGGAAATTTAAACATATATAATGTTTCTTATATAAATAATATTATTAATGTTTTTTAATGATTTCGTATTCTTTATTTATTGTAACCAAAGAAATATCATCATTATATCCAATCTAAAAATGTATACCCTCATAGTTTATCTTGGTGAGGGCATAGTTCATTGGAAGAACAAATGATGGTAGAAAAATTACAAAATCTTAGAGCTGAGTCTTCAAGCTCTGGAGAGGTCACCCCTCCATCCCCTCTATTTAGAAATGAAAAATGGAAGAGAGCTCGAATGGGAAAAAAGGGGATTTTTTTTGGAAGAATCAAGAATCGTACCCGAGGGGATTGTAAGATATTTTTTTATTTAAGTTAATTATATTAATTATATACTTTGAATCATTATAGAAATGTTAAATTAATTAATATATGATTCTCTTGAAGAGAAGAGCACATAAAGGGTATTTACAGCTACTGAGATAAAAGATATTCTATAAAGAGCATTGGAAAATCCCAAACACCCCGTTCATTTACAAGGATACCCGACAGGAGTATCGGTAAGAAAAATGTTTCCATGTTCTTCAACTTCTTCCGTTAAGGGTGTTTATAAAATAAAAATAGAATCCTTGGAGGATGAAGTTCATAATATTAATGTGACTATGAAAGAAAATATTAGATCATTAGTACAGTCTATGATTTCACACATCCAAAGAAAATTTTAGACTACAACACCCACTCATCAAACTCCCCCTACAGACCCCATTATTTATCCACCACCTCCGCCAGCAGCTCCCACTCCCCCACCTTAGCCCGCAGACCCCATTTTTTATCCTAATCCTCCGCCATAGATTCTTAATTATTGTGAGTTGTATATTGATGATAATCATCATCATATAGTTGTATGTGGGATGGTATATTTTATTGGAGATATAGTTCATCATCAATAGTTAAAGGTAGAGCATCATAGGGTCATTGTACATGATATTATATATAGATCAACTCGAGTACGATTACCTATAGATGAGGTGAGGACAATTGGACATAGTATCATCCACTTTTTAGTTTGGCCATCCAGACTTCTGTGACTCATTATCATAGAGGTATGTATGTTATATCTTTTATTTTATTTTCTATTAAAGTTGTTTTAACATTTGAAAACTAATAAATTTTTCTACTTATTTATAGGAATACTTAAAAAGTAAATAAATACTTTGTAGACAACAACAAAGTAAGATGTCAATGACATCAGATAGAGATTCTAATAGTCTTAATAGATTGTCAATATATTCAATTTTTTTGCGAATCATTATTCATTTCCAATAGAATCTCTTGTTTTTGGATGTGCAATAAATGTAGGGATTTTGAAAAATTATATCATGGAGCTTGTTACTGGAGATAAGTTGCGCATCAATGTGGTGCAGATTTTTTCCATGTAAGTCTTAACACCCTTCCCTACGTTATATTTATTAAAAATGTACACATACATTTGTTTTGTATTAGGTGTCATTATAAAATGTGTAAGAAGAATGAGGAGACAGATGTATATGGATTCATGGACCCAAATATGATTTCCCCTGAAGCACATGAATTGGATGAGGAACAAAGAAAACTTTGTATTGATGAAAGATTTGAATAGAATATAATCACACTGTGTTGGATGATGCCTTTTTGTGAGAGGTATGAAACACATATCTGGAAAAGTGTTCTTTATCATTTAATATAAAAAACTACTAAACGTAAATTTTCTTTTATATGAGTGATCATTGGATATTTGGTGTTTTTTGTCCAATGGAGAAAACACTTTATTGGAAATTCTCTGTCCATGGAGATGTGCGGGGAAGTTTTAAGAATGTGTTGGAAAAGTACATTTCAATTTATTAATAGTGGATTATATTATAATGAATTTCAAATTTATCCCATTCAAATTATTTTATAATAGGGTAAGGGACTACTTTCTAGAAAACACAAATAGAATGTTTGTGAAGATCAAATATGTAAAAGTAAAGGTAAATATCCATTTATAATTTTTTACTTTACGATGAATTACAAAAAAATGATATTTTGAATTGACAATCATTTAAACAGAATTTTCATGAACAACAAGGCATCATCAAATGAAGATATTAATGGTTAATATTTTTGTATGAAATAAGTATAAATGGAACACTGTTGAAGTTTGAACAGGTCATATTTCCTTATAAAATTTTCCATAATATTTCATTTGATTTATTCATTATACATGTTAACTAATTTACTTTTAATTTATATCTATTTGATGACGCTAAACCCTATAGTTCTCAAGAGGTCAAACACTTACAAGTGGAATGGTCAAATTATTTTACATTTTGACTGGATTTGTAGTGTAAAATGTAATTTTGAACATTATAATTGTAATTGTGTATTTGATAGTTGTTTTGGTTGGATTTAGGTTTTTCTAGTTGACATTGTATGTTTTGATTGTTATAAATGTGAATCTTTAATTTTACTCTGGTTATTTTTGTTTTGGTTTAGTTATGATGCTTTTATGGTATGGATTCGGTTTTGGTTTTGGCCTGGTTTTGTTTTGGTTTCATCTTGTTTCAAGTTTACTTTAGCAGAGAATAGTAATGGGTTCATGGTTTTATTAAACAAACATTTGTTTTTAAGTCAGTTATATTATAACTGACAAAATAAATGCCAAGGGAATGATTTTTTATATCGATTATTTAATAACCAATGTAATAAATTCCTAGGGAATGGTTTTTTATGTCAGTTATTAAATAACCGATGTGAAAAAATCTTCGAATACTGGTTTTTATGTCGGTTTTTCTATAACTGATGTAATAAATGCCTGGGGGGATGATTTTTTATGTCGGTTATTTCATAATCGACATAATAAATTCCTGTAGAATGGTTTTTTATGTTGGTTATTTAATAACCAACATCGTATAACATTTTTCACCTTGGTTATTATATAACAGATGCAAAAAATGCTTCGGAGGTGCGATATGTTATGTCAGTTATGTAATAAATGTAATAATAAACTATATACCGCGTCGGTTATTAAATAACCAACCTAATAAATCGAGGCTCAAAATAATTTCTCAAACTGGTTATTTAGGAACTGATGTGGAAAAATCTTTGGATTTATGTTTTTTACGTTGGTTTTAAAATAACTGATGTAAAAAACAATATTTATAACCTCTCCTTTAATAAAATTGGCTAAAAGACGACGTATAAAATAAAAAATAACTGACGTAAAAATAATTTCCTACACTTTTACCGTTATGTGTCTAACATTCCTTTTTAAAATTAAGTTTTAGTATGCCTTTTTACGATTTGGGTTTCCAAGAAGGAAACATTCATGTAGTAAACCATTTATAACCCCTATGAGTTTCGAGGGAAAAATTCATTTTAAGGTGGGTAGAATGTAACACCCTGATATTTTATGAGATAGACCCTTTTTAATTTCATTGAAGTCTTGTGTTGTATGCTACACCAATATTAGCTTGTTCTATATGAAACACCATATTAGCTTGCAGTATACACAATACTGGTTTGGATTGCATTACACGCAAGAGCGACCTTACTCGATAGCTTACATTGTACGCAATACCGAGTTTTACTAAATGACGATATATTATTAAAATATTATACTAACTATCCATTATGAAAAGTATTAACAGAATTTTTTATTTTATATAACATTAGTAGTCACTTTACACATTTTCTAGAACATGATATGAGAACAAAATCAAATATTTCGAATAAAAGAAGTATTTTTCAAAAAATTCAGTTTTACTTCCTTTTGACAACACACCCAATTTAAATCTAGTTTTTGAAACATTTATAAGCTAAATTTGAAAAAAATAATCTATTTATTTGGAATCGGGACATAAAAATTTACTTTTTTTGATTTTTTGGTATTTTTTTGATAAAATTCCAATTTTAATGAATAGTGAAAAGTACTGCATTTAAATTCGCAACTTCCTTTTCATCTAATTTATATATATAGTTAGATTATCATTTTGGATGGTTTTAAAGTGAAATAGGATTATATTTTTACCATTTAATCCAATGTTGTTTTTTGGAAGTAATTTCACCTTTAAATTGAACATAAACACATGTCAATATTTGGATAGTTATTACTTCTTAAAAAACCACTTTTTGGTTTTGACAACATGAATTAACTTTAAATTAATTACTGTAACTTCTGTGTTTTGAATTTGAAAAAAATAATTCCATATTTTTAATCATATGGTTCAAATTGTGTAAATATGTACCTTTTATTTTTGGAAATTATGAATAGTGACTTCAGTAATTAGTTTATTTACCATGGTTAAAAGGTAAATCTGGTAAATAAGATTAGAAAACAATCTTATAATAATATTAAAATAACCTAACACATGTCTTAATCTTATTGTATGAGATATTTCTGACCATGGGCCTCCATGTGTTTATTTTGGGACCCCATGGATTAACTATGATGTGAAAAATACATTTTAAGAGAATTAATTTAAAATAAAGATAATTATAACCTAAAAATATATCTTTTACTAAATATATTTTAATATAAGGTTATATAACATATATATATGTATATATGTATTCATTAGAAATAAAAAAATATTTTATATATCATGTTATTTTATTTATAATATTTAGACAGCAAATAAATAAATTTATTTATGACACAATGATGTTGTAGTGATTACCTTATTAATTAATGATTTAAATAAATGGGATTATAAATATTAAAATAAATTTACTTTTAACCTTTTTATTCCATACACAAATTTTATGGATGATTATGACTTTTTATATTTTAATGAATGAAATTTTCTTGAAGGAATCAGGTTGTTATGGATTTTAAAAAATCATGATATGAATAGTATAAAAATTGACATAAATGGGTTTAAAAAATAATATTTTATTAAATTATATAATAGTTCTAAAAATTTATTATTCAGACAAAAAAATAGATAATGTTTAACATGTAATTAGGGAACCAATTGAGGTTCTATTTTCAATTTATAGTAACTATATTAACTATATAGTATGAATATATAAGAAGACATGGTATGAGTAAAATTAGTTAACTAAGGGTGAAACCTAAAATATAAGATTATGTTTGAGACCTAAAATTGTCTAAATTTTATTGTTGGGATTATTTTGAAAACTCTGAATCTTATATTCTAATTAAAATAGTTTTGGACCTTTATAAACTGAATAAAATTTTATAATTAATTAATATTTTGAGAGATTCTTAAAGTGTCCCTCTCCTCTCTTATAAAAGAGAACCTCCCCCCTCTCTTCATCACTCCATTTTGAGCCTTCATTGTCATCTAAACCCTTACCATTTTTCTTCAAACATTACTAGTCACATTCTAGAGGTTCTTATCTTCTCAAAATACCAACTCTAGTGCCCTAAAAGGAAATTTAAATGAGGCACGTCGAGGAAGAGGTAATCTCTTCTACCGATTGTTTCAAATTTATTTCTTTTTCTAATTTCTATTCTTTAGTTGTTTCATTAAAAAGTAATAAAATAAATACCAATATTATAATTACATGTATTTATAAATAATAAATAACCAAATTTCACCTTCCATCAATCCTACATAAAATTAAATCACCGTGTATGTGTAAGTACGGCTTACCGTCTCCACGTCGTGGTGTAATCTATTTTTCACCACCACCTTACATGGATGGGTATAATGGTGGAAATAATAACTATATATTAATATTATAACAAGATACTAATTATGATATATTATACACCATCCTCTACAATACCATTCAACAATTATGGTAATGATATCGTCGCTTGTGCGCACGTACAACTTACCGTCTCCACAACGCGATGAGATCCATTTTCCAAGTTAACCATTCAAGAATGATTATAAATTGTAAATAATAAATAATCATGAAATATATGACATAATAATTCTATTGGATTTATGTGTATATATATATTTCATTTACTTACTTCCATTCAATTCATTAAAGAAACAAAAACAACGTTCATGCGTACGTACGACATACCGTCTCCATGAACGGTATAATCCATTTCATTTATCTATATTATATATATATATAATGAATATATATGATATATAAATCATGTTTTAAATTTTGGAAGTATGTAAATCATGATATAAGTAATAATATCAAGAATAATAATTCAGACCAAAGGTAAGGGATAACTTTACCAATCTCGTTTTTATTCAAGATTGTTTATTCGTAAGTATTCATTGGGGATATATTTATCATCCATGTCCATGTATTCTAAAAATAATTTAATAAATTGTTTAAAATTTTTCCATGTATATTTAAAGTCATTTTTACCCCTTTTTTACTTTTACTATGTGGTACGGAAGAAATCATTCGTTCGTTTACCATATGAGGTACTTTTCGACTTTTCTGACAAAAGTACGAGGATAATGTTTTTTTAACTTATACGGCATGAATGGATTTTTACAGTTTCAGAACGTCTTATTTCCATGATACTTCCTCTACACTATTTCAGGTCTATTTTCAACTAAATTCTTCTCTTTTAAAATTGCATGACATTTTGAGAAAATAAAACTTTTTTTGAAGAAGAAAGGATATTTTCCTCAAGAACTAAGTTCAAGTGTTTTATCAAAATTATTTTCTATATAAGATGCCACTCTTAAATAGGGTTATGTTTCTATACCTATTATTACTATGATTTGATTTTGTTGATGATGGAATGATCTTTTATAGATTATGTTATTATGGAATGATATTTAAGAAAACCATTTTATTTCGTGGGTTTTTCTTTGATGAATGATTTATGTTTTGTGATAATGTAAGAATGATTTAATTATGAGATCGGTGGGTACTATATATCCCTCCAACGCATCAGGTAAATATTTATATCTCATTAGATATATATGATTTAAATGACAAGTAAATTTGGTTTAGTATTACATGGATGGAAAGACAAGTAATCCTGGTTTAGTAATGGACTGTGTCCATTACGATGGTCTTGGAAGCAATGCCTTTGATACTATGGAAATCATATTATGTTCTCATTAATTTTGAAGAATTACATGTTTCATAGAAATTCTATTATATTATTGTTAAGGTTTCTTTAAGATCCATTCCTTATGTACTTCCAGGATTTATTTCATGATTCAATATTTTGATGTTAAAAATTTATGTTCATGTTTTTATGTTAAATTTATATTGTTTTTTATGTTCTCTATGATTAACCTTTCTAAGAATTTGATCTCACCCTTTAATATGTTTATTTTTCCCCTAGATATAATGAAATATTTTAGTTAGGAAAAATGTGAAAGATTTTTATGGGATATTTTGACGATCTATAACCATGATTATGAGATTATGTTCTGAGTTTCCAAAGAGACTAACCAAATACAGTCTTTGGGCGTCTGTTTATGCCATGTATTAAGTATTACACAAATTAAATTTAATGTCCATGTACTTCAAGCTTGGGTCTCTACATTCATTCTGAAAGATTTTAGTTTATTCTGAAATATGAAAGGTGATTTTATTTATTGGTAATTTTTTAACCACATTCAGTGAATGGATTTATGATATTGAAGAAGTGTTGAGTTGAATATGGTTTAAAAAGTACCATTTCTAAAACTAAAATGATTTCTTATAATCTATATAATATTTAAGAATTATACTGAATATTGTTTTTGAATGTATGATGATATTATAAAGTTATATGGGTTTTTTTGAGATTATTTTAGGTGGATTGAGATTTTTGAAAATGTTTTATTAAGGATATAATGACATTTAATAGCTATTTATGTGATAATATAAAAATAAAAAAACAATGTAAATATAAATTAGATATAAAATGGCAGTGTTAATCTGAAAGAAACATATTATCTACTCTTAAAATCAAAAGGCAACATAAGATTTATGAGTTTTTTTGAAAGAGTTCTTGTGGCTACAAGTGAATTAATAGAAGAATATGAAGGAAACATATGAGTAAATATATGATTTCAAAGTGTATATAAGATTCATTTTTATCCCACATATGAATAAATTGGTGATCAGGAATGATCAAAACAATTTTTTCAAGGATCCTATATTTATAATATAATCTAGTATAATATTAACTAGAATCTATGTAAGACTAATCTTAGACATCAAAATATACATAAGTATAAGGTGGATGTTTAAAAATATAAGTATGAGTTAACCTAAGCTTGTGTATATAGTTACCAAAGATATGTAAAATTAATAAAATCTTATATTAGTGATATTTTATGGTATTCCATTTTTTAGAGTTTGAAATATTTAAGATCATTATACCATTTTTCATGGCTGTTTCCAAATTTGAATATGGAAAAATATTTAGGCAATCTTCCTAAATTTTTAAATAAGATATCAGTCAAACAAGAAGTATGAATAGAAGAAATGTGTATTAAGGTTGGATGACATGATACTAGTATAGTTGAATTTATTTTACATTGATTTTTTGTTAAAATATAAAGGATATATATTTATTACTATTTTTTATAAGGTTCAATTTTTTCGATGAATAATACAATGTGTTCTTGGATGTTTATTCAACAGATAGATTTTTTTGAATGAGGGAACCTATTCTTATACAGAACTCTCTAAAATCAAAGAAGAATATCTGTTATTTTAAGAAGTTACATATTGAAGTTCAGTGAAGATCATGTTGGAAGAGGAAGATACAAAACCCATTATTAATAGGATATGTCCTATATAAATAAAAATAAAATTAATAATAATTTATTATGATGTATTTTTTGTGTTATGGATTGGACCATTCCATTTTATTTTACTTAATAATATTAGTGGATAACCTAGGTTACAAATTTCACCAAAACAAATAGGAAATAACCATCCACATTAGGCATGTAACTTATAAAAAAAATCATATTATACTATCTCTTTATTATTTATTGTTTATGTAGTGATATTATTTTGGGATTCATTCAATTAATCCATTCAACCTAACAGATGTAGTGGTATGAATTAAATTGAATTTAGTAATGATATTTTCACATTGATTCACCCCCACTCTATATGGATACATAATTTTATTAGGAGTTTCATACATGATTCATGATATACAATAATAATGAACTCAATTATATAGAACAATAAACACATTTAAATATAGAAACAACTAATTGCTTATATAATATGTAGAGTACATATTGGAATATTATTCTTCATGAATACATATCAAATTAATTGTTAATTAAAAACATAGTTATAAGAATTATTAATTTCATATAAGGATATAACACTTGATAGTCATTTATTGTCATTGTCCAATGAAATTTATGTGAATAGAATATATGACATAATTTCAGTATATTTTCATGCCATCTACATGTTATAATTAAAGTGGTTAATTTAACTAACCTGATGATGAGATAAATATTTATAGGGATGATATAATGATTTTATTATATATTAGTATAAACTATATGATAAAAATAAAACTTTTATATATATAAAACTATATACATGATATGGTAATCAAATGTTCATCACAATGTTAATTATATGGAATTAATTGTCAAAGAAAACAACAACACAAAATCAATGTCCTAAAATATGATGATTTAAATATAATATCATATATGCAAAATAATTCCCATGATTTTTACCACATAGAAATATTTTCAACCAATGGATACATGAACGTCCTTTAAAACAACGTTTTTGATCATATCGTAGCTTTAAAATACAAACTAATATAACTAAGTCAATATCATTATGTACACCGAAAAATTTCAAACATGTGTACATAAAAAGGTATGTCACAATGTATATTTATATGAAAGGGTGGGTGAAATGAACATATAGGACATCCCAAGTGTAGATTAATTCCAAAGTTGATATCCTGTGTAAATAATAAAAAAACATACAATGTCCTAATATATAGTATTGATCTCATAACCTAAAATAACCCTTGGATAAATTAGGACCACTATCTAATTGGATGGTATTTAATCCTTAATGTATAATAAATATTATTTCAAAACTATTTTATCCTAAATTTAATAAGGTATCCATCCATATGAAAATCTTCATAAAAACATTTGTTCCTAAAGTCACCCAAAAAATACTTATAAAAATAACAATGCTCTTGATGATAATCACTATAATATTAGATCACCAATACTATGTTCTTTTCTATCAATGAATTTTACATTAAAACCAAGGGATTATATAAAATTTTCTAACTCCTCTATATTGGATAATATAGTGTTAAGTGTCCCGATGAATGATGAATTTTATAATACTATGTGATTACTGAATGATAATATCCTAATGGATAGGCCTACATAATTTATATGGATTTTATAACTCTATATAAATCATGTATTAGAGGATGACCATTGAACTGTGTGTCCATGTATTAGGATTTTTCTATGAAGAATCAAATGAATTTTCTTAATGTGATGATATGTATAAAATAATGAAAAACCTTCAAGGATAACATATAAACAAATTTATCAACATATTTATAGGAGGAGAAAGATCATAACATCATCTCTCAATTCATGCCACCCACGGTCAGAATATGTATTTCGATCAATGTTTCAATCTCTTGGAAGTAGATCCATATGTTTCCAAAGATAGGTTATCTCACAGGTTTTTAGTTCAACCCACCATCAAAAAAATTACTTGGATAAAGAAATAATTGAGTTACCACATATTTTAAATTATAAAAGACTGCAAAATGTACCATCGAACAATTAGGTTTCTTAAGTTAGGAACCTTGTCACCCTTTTTTGGAAAACTATTCGATAAATAAGACCATGTACAAAGCCAAAATCTATGTGATCTACCTATTTATAGTTAATCAGAAGTGATATTGAGAATATTTTTTTTAAATTTTATATTTAATGATTTAGTTTATCCTAAAAGTCAATATTGATCATTCAGAAATCATAAAATCATTAGATGGTTTATTTCTCATTGAAGCCACTAAAATATCTTCACCACCATTCATTCAAAACTGAACCATCTAAACCTTATATAATGTTTTTTGAAAAATCCTAAAAAGTTATCATATTATTATACAGGATTTTAGGCAACATCATACGCTCCTTATATGTTTTAAACACCCCAATATTTAACAAACCACACATGCACACAACTATGACAAAAAATTTTCTTTATCCAAATAGTTTCTTTATAAGATCAAAATGAACAAAAGGAAGACAATATTATGTTTTACAAAACAAAATGAATAAAAAATAAGTCTCGTGAATTTTTTATCCTAATTTATTAATGAAATTGAGGCCCAAATATTTAAAATAAAAAAATTCCCTTTGAATGATCTATAATGGAATAAAACACATCACTGTTAAAGTACTTTTAAATAAATTACTATTATTTATTCCAAAATGGATAATAAAAAAAGTTTATTTTTTCATTATTTGGAAAAGTAGTGGTCTGGGGAAAGCCATTTGGCATTCCAGGTGGGGTATAGGTTTTATACACCATTGTATAGGGAATATAGTGTGTTCAGATATACCCCTTCACCTAGGTCCATGTTGGACCACAAGACCATGGTTCACAATTCCCCCAAGATGCCTCCTACTTTTCATAGTGAATTAGGATCCCCAAATGCCTCACTTAATCACTTTTTCAGGTTCTTATAGCTATTTAATAATGAATCATGTTGTTAAACGTCACTGTTGTTGAGAGCACTATAGATGATTCATTATTTTTAAATAATAGTCAATGAATAATGAGTTTTCTAATGATACCAATATATTGACAAATAATAATTATCTTGGATGTTTAATGAATATGGAGAAGTGTTTATTATGAATTGACAAATATTCCAAGATCTTTTTTGATGAATTTGATAAGAAGATTTCAACCTAATTTAATTTATTCAATCTTTTTGTTAATGAAATTCCAAAGAATGTGTCAACTTTTTGTAATTGTTGAAAGATTAGATGACATATTTTGGACTATTAGTCAAGAAGTATGCTGAATTTAATTCCTTGAAAGGATTGATAAATTTTACTATTATTGATGGAATCAATAATCGGAAGATTGAAGTCCCCTTGAGAATTTAATAATGATAATTCTATATTTATGTGATGAAAGTTAGTGGATGTTTCCATCCATTTGTGTTAGATGATGTCTGAAACTGGAAATATATTGAAGTTTGTCTTAAGTAGAATCTTCAACAAATGAAATCAATAGGTTTGGAAATATTCTTCAAGTATAGTCATAGATCAAAATGGTAATATTTTTCAATATTTTCTATATCTTTTAATTAATAGAAAATAAGGAATTTGGATAAATAATGTGGGAGGAGTAGACATGATTCATTATAGTGGATTTTATTATACATTCTTTAATCATATTCGTACTCACATTTTTTCTGAAGCATAGGTTCTTGGGGTGCTATTCTGATAATTATTAAGCTAGTTTATAGTTATTTTATTTCATGTAAAGAGTTTACAAGGAATGCTATTGAAAGAAGGAGTGTCAAACTAAAATTCATGGTTTTACACCATGAGAGTTGATTGAAGAAGAAGTTTTGTTCCATGAAATATATTCAATAACACAAAGGAATTTTAGTTAGTTTTTGTTTTACATATATATTTAATGAAATACATACCATAATCAGTTGGATTTTTGGTAAATAAAGTCTAACCATATTTTTCAATGTCACTAAAATCTTGATGACCTCCACAGTATAAAATAGTAACACTATCTCTATAGATATTGAGGTGAGTTTCTTATGCTTTTTAATTTCGATCATGTAAAAATGGTGACAAACAACTTATTTTGGTTTCAAAATAATTTTTATGGAACCTTCACCATGTTTCAAGTATCATGTTATAACAAGTTAGGATATAGGTGGATCACTATACAATAGAGTCTTGCATATTGATATGCTCAGTTGTATGGTATTTTGTTGGCTTAGAAAATTCAATACCTCCACGTCACAAGGATTTTGGTATTCCACTACAGATTTTGATCATATTTTCCAACCCACTAGACATTGGAAAACAGTTACATTGTAGTGAAAATATCACACTATAATGTTTTTGAGTAGTTAAAAATAACTGAATTAATCTAGCATATCACACCTCAAAGGAGGAAGCTATGCCGCAAAAGTTATAAATCCCAGTAGTTTGATCATACTTGATGACCTGGACTCATCTAGGAGGTTTTGTTGTTATTAATATCAATAATAAATAGAAATTTGAATTAGATGGTGAAGATTAATTGGAAGATTGTCTATGGGATTATTTTGATGTTGAGAGTTTGAATTTGAATTTGATATTCCAATTTAATCGAAGAGAATTTGTGGGATGATATGTATGAAATATATATAATGAAGAAAATAATTTCATATATTTTAATTTTTTATATTCACATGTGTATCATTGAATTAATGGAAAATCAATATTTGTAAGCCCACTTACTACCTATAACTAGTACTGTGGTAAGTGGGTTGAACACGGGGAAGGACAAAGTTGTGTTAGTGACTGAAAAAAAAGTAAAAAACCAAAATTTTAAAATAAAAATAGAACAAGTAGTGGAGTATAGTGATGAATATATGATGATAATGGAGATTTTTGTGAGTGAAAGAGTGAATGTGAGTGAGAATAATTTAGAAGATAGAAGATCTGAGAAAATGGTGAGAACATTCAGTAGATAGAAAAGGGGGAAATTGGCTGGCCTATTTTTGTAATGATTTTCCCTTGTTCATGCATTTGAATTGAATCACCTGGAACTGATTCAAACTGGATAACCCATTTTTTCTTCAGGTAAACCTATGATTAAATAACCCTAATAGTTTAACAATTGTAAAAATCATTTTATCACAATGTGAGAAACAACCATTTACCACATAGTTCAATTTTTCCATTTAACTCAGTGTTTTTTCCTCTCTTTATCTGATTTCACTTCTCAGTTAATTACCCATATATACTATTTTAATTAAATTGTGATCAATATTATTTTCCATTGAGTCTTTATGTTTTTAAAAAAATTAATGTCTAAAGAGAGAGAGTAGCTTCCATTAAAGAAAATGCATGAAAAAGGTAAAATTGATTAACCATCTCAACATATTTCCCCAGAGGTGATATGTTGAGAATAATGGCATCATAAAAAAACTATAATATTTTAACACATATATTATTATGCTTAAATAAATAAATAAAATTGGAAAAAATAGAGTGAAGAGTGTTCTACCTCCTTACTCGGTCTATAAAAGACCCCACATTCTTAACTATATTCTCTACCATCTACCTACTTTGAATAGTGTATATTATGTTGTGTAAACTATTGGATTAATTTTCTCTTGGATATTGATGTGTGGTGAAGTGATATTCTCTTATATGGTTATAGAATGTTATAGCTGAATAACTGGTGATGTGAGTCTCCTCCTCCCGTGAAGTGATGATGTGGATGGAAGATACTTAAGGCTTCTGGGCTGTTCTTATTTCAGTTTCTAGATCCTTTTACAACTCCCAAAATATCTCTCTCACCTCTTCATGGAATGTTCACAAGGTCTCCTCATCCTCATTGGCGACTAAAGAAAAAACTCCATCAATTATGAAACTCATCTTGTTCCATGCAACATGATCCATCCAGAATGATCGTGCACAAGGATGTTCTCCCTGTGGAATAGTCCACAACTATGATTTCAAGATAAGGCTGCCACCCATGATATCCTCTTTCAAACATTTTTCATGATTCAATCAAATAAAATGAATAAGTCTCAAGAAATAACAAGTTCCAATTTGGTACATCTCCGTCCACATGAGCGTAAAAAATATAAATAAATAAATAAATATAAATATTTAATTACATTACATCAAATATATATTTAAATATGTAAATCCCTTTTTTATATTTATGTACTAATAATATAAATATATTTATTATAATTATATACAACTATAAACAAATGTACAACATATAAACATATCAATATATATATACTACCATATACATATAATTTTAATTACCAATATTATTAGATATTTATAATTATTATAATTATTTATATTTATTATTATATATATTATTTAATTTAATTATATATTCATTAACATAAATATAAGTATATATATATATTATCAATCTATTTATATTTATTAATTTATTATCATCATTACCATATTAATCATATTAATTATTTTCATTTATATTATTATTATTATTATTATTATTATTATTTTCCCTATATTTCACTCTTATCTCTGTAGAGAGGCCTCTTCTTAGAGCTCAATTTCCAGATTTTGGAGACTTCATCAATAAGGTGCAAGGTGGGTTCAGCCATCAGCTTAGCAACTGGAAGCAGTGACAGATCATGTGCATTCTTCACGACAATTCTCAGGTTCCAGAAACCGGCAGTTGAACATAGCAATGTGAACCTTAAATCAGTTTTAAGGGTTCTTTGGCAGTGTATTAATAGTGTATAGAAGAGTTAAAGTGATTTTGATGGTTACTTGTTTTTAGATATGGAAAATTCATTGTTTAGTTCATTGGTTGAAGTGGAAATGGATTCATTTTCAATTGGAGTGGTTGTGTAAAGATACGTCAAGGGGTATCAAAGGCTTGGTTTTGAGAGACATTGGTAGTGTAGGGTTCCAAATCCACGAGATGATGGTAGTATTATGCTACCATTAAAGATACTATCAATGGTCTGGTTTGGTTCGGTGAGGTGGATGGGATTGGTTCATGTTCATGAGGTGCAGAGGGGATTGGTAGCACTATGATACTATTAAAGATGGTAATGATGTTCCTCACAATTAATTATTTTTTACCTCAAACAAGTGCATACTTTTTGTATTTCTAAAATAGAAGACATGATTTTTATCAGTCAGCACACAATGAATCATGTCATAATATTTAATTATAGAGGAATAAATCATGTGGTGGTTATGATTTTCAATAGAATAATTTACTGGAGGTATTTCCTAAAAACAAATACACACTGGAAATCAAGGGAACACATAATCATTTACTATTGAAGACTTCATGCCTCCTATATTAAACCACCTATATTCTGAAATACCAATTCTAGGAGTGATGATAGGTTAGATACAAGTGGAAATAAAATCTAAACAAAAGGAACCTTCAATATTCTTTTTCTATAAGGTTCCAAAAATCAATGTTCAATTTTTTAATAACATTATTGATTTAACTCAAATTATATTCAAGTAAGTCGATAATCTCTTTTTTTATCTTGGTAAAACATTACCATAACCATACTGTACTCGTTTTGAATACTATAATATTAATTGTTTTTCCTTTTTTTTTGAATTTCACAAAGCTATGTATGGGTTGAGAACTATTCAAAATAACTCATTTTATATGTACAAAGAGATTACACAGACACCCAGTTCCTAGAGTCTTAGATGTTCACTATGAGATCCCATTTTCTTAGTTTACTCCAATTTCAAAGGACTCATATGATTATTATTGAATTTGATTACATAAGGTGAATACATTAAAAAAGGTAAGTACCCTAGATTTGAGTTTAAATTTATAGTTTCATAATGTTATTATTATAATTCCACAAATATCTATCCTATATCACTCCCTTTCTCAGTAAGTAAACCGAATATCCCAAAAAATAGTTTGTAACACCACTCATCAATTATAAATCCAATTTTTTAGAAATAGTGAAACCTTCAATAATCAGTATGTTATTATCCTATAGGTTGGATAGAATTAGGTCCCTCAGGTTTTCAGAAAAAAAAAACAGAAAATTTCTGACCATTTTTTACAAAAACAAAATTGGGAATTTGATGTGTCTATAATTTAAATCACCTATTAGAATAGAAAAAGGACCCCTATCCCCCACATTTAAAACCCAACAATGTACCCATTTATAAATATCATATTGCAAGAAAAAGTTAAAATAGTTTCATTCAAATATATGTAAAAATGTAGGTAAGAAAAGGAGCTGTGTTATGGGGTGATAGATAAGTTCAATGAAAAAAATTACACAAAAAATAGTAAAACAAATAACATATACAACGGAACCCTACTTACAACTACTAGAATATAAATAACACATGAATTATTATTTTTTAAATCAAATGATTTTAATTATTATAATTGGAATAAATATTTTTCAATGTAATTAAAATAATAGCATGATGGACAATGTTGTAAAATAACAGTTGAATAAAAGTGAATTTAAGGGGTGCAAGAAGGATTCACAATGCATCTGAAAATAATTTTCATCTCTCTATATTCTACCAAGAAAACACTGAGGAAAGAAAATATCTTCAAAAGTTACCAAAAAACCATGTGGAATTCCTCACACTTAAGTCACAATACAAGGTAGTAAAAGATGAAAAGAGAATAAAAATAGGAAAATGATGAAAATACTTTCCCATATGTGGGATCATTGACCATTAATGTTTATTCAAAAGTTCCCCCTCCTGTTATACTAAGTGGAGTGCTCTGGTTGGTTACCTCACTTTCCATCAAGGTTAAGAAAAAATTAAAGGGAATTTAGAATTTAAATTTCAAGTGAAAAAAACAAAACAATTAGTTTTAGAGGTTTTATAGATATAATGCATTGGGTTGCTCCCTTATTTGTAGCATTGCATCTTCCTAGAAACTATAACACTCTATTGGAAAAAAACCATGTGACACCATCATAAAGGCACAACAGTATGGTAGATAATCTAGTAGTAGTAGTTATATTTATTGAAAAAGAGAAATAAATAGAAAATAGAATAGAAACCATGGATGAGTACCCCTAAATCACTAAGTTTATAGTCTTTAGTTATACTTGAGATAGATTCATCCTTCAAGAAAAGAAATGGTAGCAGAGAACTTGGATTTCATTAAATGAAATGATTTATTCATTTTCCAGTGACCTATAATATTCAATTTGACTCTATAAATATTCCTATTAATCCATTAATAAGAACTCTCATAATGGTGAAGGGTCTTGACCATAAGTGTTTCAATTCTAATGGGGAACTTTTTAGCTGAGAATTGAAAATTCATACTCTTTGATGAACATTGACATCCCTATTCTAAATTATTCAGTCATGAAAATATTTCATTCTTTCTTTCCATCATTGTAAATTTCATAATTCTTATATGATTTTCTTCTAATTTACTCCAGATCACTTAGCTCCAACATACTCCTCTCACCAGTAGACTTGATGTCAAATTTCAGGGCCTTCACTTCGCAAAAAGAGATTATGTAATTCCAAAGGCAGATGGGAAGTCTTTTCAAAGATCATCCAATATGGGAGTCTTATAAGAAGTTATATAGGGAAAACAATCCTGATACAACATCAGTAACTAATAATTTCATGAGCTAGAAACTAACTTCTCCAAAATATTTTTATTCTCTCTATTAGACAATTCAGCCTCCCCACTAGATTCGGGGTGGTTGGTTGTACTAGTTTTGCGAGAACAAAGTTAGTTCACCATCAAATTCTTGGACTTTTAGTTTTTGGAAAAGGGTTCCATTTTATGTAATTAATTTTCATGGAATTCCAAACCTAGAAAAAATTTTTATTGATGAAATTAAATACACTAGATGTAATATTGTTGGGAAGATCCACTATCTCTACCCACTTGGACACATTTTTTTCAACCATAAGAATATATTCCTTCCCATAAGAGGATGGAAAGGGTCCCATTAAATGTAAGACCCATGGATTGAATACTTCAACCATCAATATTCCTTTTTGTGGTAGATATTTCCTTATACCTACATTTCCAAGAATTTGGAACTTGTCACATCCAATAACCAAAATCCTAGAATCATTAAATAGTGTTGACAAGTAGAACCAATCCTATAAAACCATATGAGAAATCCTTTCACCTCCAGGAAGGCCACCCCATGGTGATGAATAGAAGCTCTCAAACACATGTAACGTTTCCTCATCAATCAAACATATCCTCAAAATAAAATTAGCACAACTTCAAAAAATAATGGGTTCATCTGAGAAGTAGTATTTCAACTCAGATATTAACATCTTTCTTTACATATGTGAAATATCCTTGGGAATAAAAAAAATTTCCAAAAAATTAGAAAAATCATAAAACCAAGGATATTGATGCATAGAAGAAGTATTTTTTTATTTGGTAATGATGTACTTATCTCCATTGGTTCCTAAGTTTGGTTGTTGGGGATCCTAAATAATGGTCTGTAACCACATTTGTAGACCCTTTTTTGTGCTTGATAACCAGATCAAACTGATTTAATTGAATTTTCTACCACATGAGCCTTGTATTTGAGTCTTCCTTATCCATAAATTACTTTAGGGATTAATGGTTAGTAAAAATCTTCACATTGGACCCCATCAAGTACTGTAAAATTTTTTTGAGGGAAAGCACGAGAAAAACCAATTTATTTTTAGTGTTATAATAATTATTATAAGAATCATACAAAATATTACTATCATATTAAATGATATAAACCACTTATCGTTCTAATTCTACAAAACAACACCTATATCTGGGTCAATAACATCACACATTACTTCAAATGGAATCTTACAGTCTAGGGTAGTTATCACTGGTGAGGTATTAAGTTTCTACTTAAGAAAGTTAAAGGACATAGATAATTTATTATAAAAAACATATGATGTTTACTTTATAAGAAGTGAGAAGAGTTTCCTAGTAATCTTGAAGACATCTTTAATGAACCTCATGAAAAATACACCATGTACCAAGAAATGTCTAATCCCCTTGACATTATCAAGTGGGAGTATCTATTTGATAACCTCATTCTTGGAACTATCAACCACCGGTCCCTTTATAGAAACAGTATGACCAAGAATAATTCTTTCAGCAACCATAAATTGACACTTTTCTCAATTGAAATTAAATTTTTTCTCTTTGAATATTCCAAAATTGATTCCATATTTTTAAGACAGTTATCAAATTTACACCCCACAACTAAAAAATCATCCATGAAAACTTCAATAATACTTTCAATCATGCCTCAGAAACATTCCATCATGAGTCTATGAGAAGTGGATAGAGCCACACACAAGACAACGAGAATATGCGAGTAGGAAAATTTCCTAAATGGATAAGTGAAGGTGGTATTCTCTTTATACTTTGGAGAAATTACTATGTGGCTGTACCCATATTAACTATTAAGAAAATAGAAGTACTCATTTATAGCTTGCCTCTCAAGAATTTGGTCCAAAAATGGCATGGGAAAATGATCATTGCTTGTGGTAGCATTAAGTTTTCTATAATCAATACTATCCCTCTTTTTTTTCATATATTTTTTTTTTGAATTTTCTCATTCTTTTCATTTATTAGCAACGTCACTCCACTATTTTTGGGGACTACCTAGACATGAATTACCCAATGAAATTCATGAATTAAAAATATTATCCCTACATCAAAAAATATGATAACTTTTTCTTAGAACACTTCATTCATGTTTTGGTAAATTATTATTTGGTATTAAACTCATGGTTTACACTCAAGCTCTATTGCGATTTTATATATGCATAATGATGGACATATTCAATTTATGTCAGCAATTGACCATCCAATAATAGAAATTTTATTTCCTCAAAAGAATTAATAGATTTTCCCCATTATTTTCCTCTAGAATGGATGAAATAATTTCAGGTATTTTAGATGTCACTCTTAAAAAAGAATATTTCAAATTTTCTGAGTGGGGTTTAAGATCTAGATGGGGTGGTCTTGGCTTGAGGGAATACACTTGGGCCTGGGCGAACTAAGTTATTTATGCTGACTCTTAAAGAAGGTAGTGTCAAATAATTCCTCTTCATAACTATTATTTACAAAAATATGTTCCTCACATTTAGACCCTCATAATGAGTATGTGATGAATTTGAAATAAAAATTATCTTTTTTTATAGGAGTTGCCCCTCAAACTCATCTAATGGTTCCTTCTCCTTACAATAACTAATGCACATGCATGTTTCAGTAGGGATCTTAGGAGCACCATTGATCTATTATCGCAACATCAAAACTCATATTCAATATGATAAATGTATATTTATGATCCTAAAATCTCATCTATAGTAAAAATTGGGTCTTGGGTGGTTCTTCAATGTTTTTAAAAAAATTCAGCTATGTGTTTTGTTCATCCAATTTGAAAATTCATTCCCCCATTGGGACATTTATGAGAGCTCCCCTATGGCCAGAAAGGGCCTACCTAGGATTATAAAACCTCATTATCACACTCAATATCCAGTATGAATAAATTAGTAGGGGAAAAGAGTCTTCCTAATCCCAGAACCAAGTCACCCACCCTACCATCTGTGTGAGTGATTGATCGATCAGTAAGTTGTAAGATAACATTAGTGGGATGTGGAATTCCTAATCTAATGTTTTGAAACATGAGACATTGGAAATAAATTAATTCTAGATCTTAGATCACATAGAAATTTAAAATATATACCTATATTTCCCAAGGTTTAAAGAATGAAAAAGATAAATGTGTCTCGATTTTACAGAGGTATTCAATTTTTGAACAGAACACAACAATCAATAAGACTATATGTGGAAAACTCTTCCAAGATATTCTTTTTTGAGAATATTTTTTGATTATTTTAAATAATATTGGTTTTTAATCAATTATTCCATGAATGAAATATTAATGTTCAATTTTTATAAAACATTGAGAAATTTCTACTACATAGAATCATGGATTTCTTTTTTAATTTTTTGTGGAAAAAGAATTGTAGGAGAAAAATTACTCACAGTTTTTGGAATCCCTTCACACTCCTCTCCAAGATTATTCTTGCCTTTATTTTTTTAATTAATATTATTCTTTATTTAGAATAGAAGGTTTTATGGTGTTTCTGGTGCTATTGTCTAACTTTCCAAATTCAACATTTTCCAGATTTTAAATTTCATGATTCATATAGTTTTTATTTTTCTGTAGTTTTTGTAAATTATTTAAATTCATTATGGGTTGGAAGACCACTTCTTTTGGTAAAAACCATTGACTTATCTCTGGGATAGCTTTAGTTGTACATGGAAGCTTACCCTTTTCTATACTTCCAACTTCCCTATCCAACTTCCCCATTTGAATTTCCATATTTTTCAACCTTGAATCCATTTAAACATTGTCAAAATAAATTTTAGTATTATTTTCATCGAACCTTCCTATAAAATATTGGAACATACCTCTCACTTCATCTTATGTGTTGGAAGATTCAGATCTTGGTTGGGGCTGGTAGTGCTGCCTAAGTGGTTGCTGAAAGCCAGTGGGAGCAGCAGTTCGAAGAAATCCTTGCTGCATCCAAGAAATATTTTGATGGTTTTTTACTAAATACTATAGGAATTTAAAAAGGAATCATCCCTTAAAATCATGCTCAGATCATATTCAAAAAAATTGACATTCTCTGGAGCTTGAGAAAGTAATCCAAAATTCAGATAGCAAGTCTATAAATGCCACGACATACCACAACTTTCAAGTTTCTCCCTATGTGTATTTTGAGTGTTTCCATTGAAAAGTCCATCATCTTGGTCCATATATTGTGGTATAGGGTTTGGTTCTTTCTTGAAATGGTTCTGATCCTATAGAATTTATGTTGGGATTTTATTTTTTAGTGTCTTGAAGATTTGTTTCAACTCCACAATAGTCGTATAACTGAAATCCCCTACAATAACAACATTTTTCAGAAAATAATGAACTAAATAAATTAATTATCAAATAACTGAAAAAATTATAAAAAAAAGCCAAATTATTTATTTTTGAATTAAGATAATGAATTAATTGAATTAATGAATTAATTAAAAATAATACCAATATATAATAAAATAAATTGATTATAAAAATAAATAAAATAAAACATTTTGTAAAATAAAAATATTAATCACTCAAATTAAGAATTATAAAATTGAAGAAAAGTTACATAAAGAATCAATCAGTTAAAAAATAAATGAAATAATTTTTTTGAAAAACCCAAGAAATGAAATAATGAAAGTATTAATGGAATGGAAATAAATAATTATAATTTAAGAAAATAAAAAGGAATAAGAAAAGTAAGTGAAAATAAAATTAATTAATTAAATTTAAATTATTCAAAATAACTAAACTAAATGATAAAATACAAACGTTCACAAAAAACACTATTTTAACAATTTAATACTAAAAAAATTGATAAGTATTAAATAAAATAAATTATTTTAATAATAAATGACTATTAATTATAAAAAGTTATGTAACAAATTTTGTTAAAAACAGCCACATAAAATATGCATTTAATTGAAGAATACACATTGATTATCTAGAAAACATGGAATCCAAATCTTCTATACTCTTGAAGAAAGATTATATGTCAATGAAAGAAAATAATCACCAATTTATTTCTATTTAAATAATGATGTAGATGATAGATAAGTAAGAGATCCAATGTAATCTTATTGTTCACAGAAGTATGAAAATAATTGAAGAAAAGGGAATAAGAATGATTAGTTCTATGTGGAAGTGTTTTTGTGTTGAAGTATGAGACTAGAAACCAATAAAATAATGAAATCCATCATATTCTATTATGAATATAAAGAATAAAGGATGCTATCTACAACAAGAATTCAAAAATAAGAGAAATTCCTTAAATGCGGTTGTATATGGGACTGAATAAGAAGAAAGTGGTCAAGGGAAAAAAATCTTTATATTGAAGAGATATAAACTAGTGAAGAGAGCCCTTAATTGATATCCAATTTAGAAAATTGTATGTTATATGATGTACTATAATGCAAGATTCACTAAACCAAGTAGTATGAGATTCCTACTCATACACTATCAAAAAACTATATTGTAAATCGAACATGATGATCCTAGTGGGTGGTATGATCTTGGATTAATACAATTCACACTAATGATGAGTCATCCAATACTAAGATGTGAACCATTTATATTTTTGGGCCTCTTATGTGTGTGTGTATTATTTTTCTATAAAAAAATAAGGAATTCATGGAGAGAGAATAAGTGTGGCCCATTATTTTAATGAATGAAAGTGTTAAAGGAAAATGGATAAAATTTTAAATAAAAAATTGGATTTATAGTCACCAAAACTTATTCACCTACCATATTATTGTTGTTCATATCTCAAATATTCTCTTTAGTTATCATAGACCAGGTCAGTTGATGTGACTCACTACTAACTTGCACACCTATCTTGTTTTTCGAGTGGCTTAACTATGGACCATCCTCTAAGTGGGTCTCACTGTATTTAGTCACTGAGTGTGATTGAAACCATCAAATTGTTTTCTATATATCCCAAGAATCCTAAAATTCTAATAAATATCCCCCTCAATGTTAATTAAGGGTGTGTGTGGGTCTATAAAATATTATAAAATATTAAAATAATATTATATATATATATATATAAATGTAATAATATATATAATATCAATTAATAGAATAGATTTGGAAAATAGTGACAAAATACTTATTATATTCTAATTAAGTTTTAAATCACACTATAACACCATGATTACTACTCATGATATCCTTACAATCTCCAACCATTGAAAATGATTTTTTCATTTTTTGAAAAAGTATATGGTATCCAATTATCACGAATCATCCTATAATGGGGGATCAAATCCCTCGAAAGAGTTCAACATCTTTCCCACTTTTCCTATATCACATTTTATTCAATAGACATACATTAATATAGGGTGTTGGAATTTCAATAATTGGGTCGTAATAATTTCTGGTAGTGCACATTGACTTTGGCATGCATAGTGTTGGGTTGCACAACTGTACCACCATGAAGCACTAGGGTTGAGGGGTTGGAATGGTGGATGCCACCACTGATCAATGTATGAAACGTATAATAACAATTTAATATAATTTTTTAGAATAAATTAATTTAAAATATATATTTTAAATCAACCAAATTGATTAAAATCTTATGAACAAACCAATGAATAGGGAACAACAATCCCACTTATAGAAGATTATAAACACTCCCTTGGAAATCAATTGATTTCTTCTTTTTTTCTCAAATTTGTATTAAGGAGTAGATAAATCCTAATATTATAAAAAATGAAATATTTTTTATCTTAAAAAACATAATCACTAAAAGTTACCACTTGATGAAACGCCAAGTCCCAAGAAGCACTATGCTAAAATATTTTAATCTAAGTAGTGATTTATAATATATTTGTATTTTTGTGAATTCATTTTTTATATATTCTATTAGAAATTATTTTGATAATTAATTAAACTATATATAATTATAATTAATTAAATACAACAACAAAAAATTATACTAAAATAAAAATATTCTAATTTTGATCATAAGATTAGTTATTTTAAAGTAGATATTTGGGTTGTCCCATTATCTATATCATAAAAATTATTAATTGAAAATGTGAATCATAATAATGAGTAGAATCTATTAAGGTATCATATATATTTCATAATCAATGCTCTCATCTTATATTTTCATACTTCTACAAAACCACACTTGATTAATCAAATACTTATAAAAATTTATTCACATACAAGTATTCTAATATATCCAATTATTCACAAAATGTATATATTTATAAATTTATCTTATATCATTCCACAATGTAGGACTTTTTATAAATGAAATTATAGATTAATATATTCTAATAGAAATTATGTAATCATTTATCCATGATGATGTCTCATATATGTGATCACATAGTTTTCTATGGAAGGAGTTCACATAATAATTAAACTTGTATCAACCTGAAACCCAAAATGACCTATAATTTAAACTAATTTCAAATATTATACATCACAAAAATCATTACATTCCAAGAAATACAAGATTGTTTTCTACTATATACTCACCCAATTAATGGTGAAATATCTTAATTATATATATTTCTCTATATATCCCACATTTTCCCACCATAATAGAGATACAAAATATGAATTATATATGTAAATGAATATCCAAAACATACTATAAAGAAACATTATATAAAATATGAGGTTTCATTAAATATATATCATGAAAATTTAAATCTAATAAAGTTAATAAATGAATATATAATATAAATCAAACAAATATTACTCAGTTAATTTTAAGACCTCTCATAAAAATGATAATTATTTCTCATGAAATTTATCACAATATAATCTAAATACATGATAATTTAGGTTCAATAAGGAGGTTCTTCAAAAAAGCAACATTAATACACTTACAGATAATAATAAATGAATTAATCCATGAACATGAAGATACTTAAATACCTACCAAAAAATGTTTTATACAAATAACTTATCTCATTCAAGTAATATATGAGTGAAACAGTAGACAGGTAATGTGAAGTATCAATCAATTAAACCTTTTACACTTTGATGAACATAATCACCTGCCTTCAAGAGAGAATGTATGGCTAAAAGTAATCAAAAATAAACCTTAAGGTAAATTACATGAAAAAGTTCAGTTATATCATACAACGACATCAATTTTTATAGTAAAATCCTCTACACTAAATAAATAAATTCAAAAGTCAATAAAATTATCCTTAAACACTAATTATCTTATTTATACTTCA
The DNA here is from genome assembly GCA_963277665.1 of Viscum album. Taxonomy (NCBI): domain Eukaryota; kingdom Viridiplantae; phylum Streptophyta; class Magnoliopsida; order Santalales; family Viscaceae; genus Viscum; species Viscum album. Next base: position 1,234,436,295 of record OY728140.1, on the reverse strand, counting down.
TAAAAAATAGAATAAATAAAAAAGTATATCATCATTTTCTAGTGAATATAAAATTCTCATTACATGGGTAACTACACCTATTCTCATATAATTATTTCTAGAAGATATAATTTTAACCAAATTTATATATCATTAAATTATTGAAAAATATATATGAATTTCAAAACTAAACTTCCACATTACATGAAATTGGTTTGTAATGACCCCTATTAAATAATTTCTCTAGGTCTATAAATATTTCACATCACACGTGAAAATAATAATATATTCCCAAGGGAAATTACAATTCTTTATCATTGCGAACATATGATATCATATAATCAATATCACATATATCTCTGAGGGAGCATACCAATCTCTGTAGTTTTCTCATTATCACCTCACCATGAAAACCATATTGATGATGGATTTTTCATTTCCATATTTAAATACTTATAATCTAAAAATATACTTCTAATTAAATAGAATTGTATTTCTTTCATCAATGGAAATAAAAAATCTTGGCCAAATACATTCCACTCTATGGTTTACATTACTATTTAGAAGGTCTTATTACTGATATTTTCTCCTTGAACTTCTTTATAAATAACGAATAAATAGTAAAATCCCATTATAGACCACGAACACATAATATGCGGTTAAATTTATTTATTATAATAAAATTAACATGAGATATATTCCCAATAACCTTAGATCGAAACTATCAATCCATAAGATTTCAAACATGACTAAAGAAAAATCACATCCTCCATCCAATTTTTATAACCATTACAATGTTTTGAGATTAAATGTCTATGAATACTATATTTATTTAGACTATATTTAATTTATATTAGTTCACTATAATGACTTAAACATACCAATAATTATTCATCATCCACATGTGCATTTGATCATTTGTCTTAGTATACGACTTTAACATGAATATCTTTATGTATAATTAATCATCATAACTATAAAATGGGTGTTATATTGATGTTGATTATTCAAAACATTAGTAAAGGATAAAAAACATAAATCCCCATCCACTAATACAAGATCGTAGATACAAATGATTTATATCAAATATATGACCTACTTAAACCCCAATTATATATGGATAAACTCCTTTAAACATCACCAGAGGATGTATACATTGTTCAAAATCATACTCAATGACTAATTCTACATCACAGAATATAAGTGATACCACTAATCCCACATCACATAACATAATACTTATTCTTATATTAATCAATTTTTCATTATGGTGATATTTGTATGGATCACTCTCTAAAAACCCTCTAAGAAGTTGAGATGTGACATCATCATCTAAATATCCTCTAATAATCTATACTCATATCAATTATCCCTATGAAGTGAATCACTCTAAATTTCAAGATAATATAATAATTTATTGAAAAAATAGTCACACAGTATAAAAATAAAATAATATATCATAAATCACATAACTCCAATAATATTTCCATCACCAAAGTTTGGAAAAAAATTATCTCTAATGATGTCCCAAAAAAACACACCACTGCTCATCCCCTGAGATAAGAGATCACAATGCACTACCTTTACACCAAATTTGAAACATTATTGATATGAAAATAAGTCTTGTAGTAAAAATCTCTCCCTTAGTTTAAAACAGGCTATAAATCATGTCAAATAAAGGCTATAATTATTATAACCTAACTCCCCATTGAATATGCGTTACATCAAGTAATGAAGTGATATAAAGTATCAATTCTATGATATTTCCTTAAATCTGTATGAATATTTTATTTTTTACATTAGTAGGTGGAAACCATCATACATGGGTCCCGAGATAATAATTAATCTTTATCATGATCAACAATGGGTGGAACTTTTCTTGCTAAAAAATATATCATTATTAGTATTTAATTTTTTAATTAGGATCCTTATTAGGATATATTGTATTAAAATAGAATATATAATACATGATATAAGGGTTTGAATTTTCCCAAGCCCTTACATTTTTTTCTAGAATTTTCCATGATTCTGAAGTAATTTCATAATTTTTAAAAGTTGTTTAATAATGATTTTTTAAATTATAATTTTGTTTTCTGTGATTTTACAGATTAAATATGTAATTTAAAGTGTTAAATGATTATTTTGAATTGAACTTAGTTGTTTTTAAAGAGATTATAAGTGTTTTTTGGAATTTGGAAGAGATGGTGAATCTTTTTCCTAATTATTTCAATGTTTTTATAAATTAAAATTTTTCATTTTATGGTAATTCATACCCTTATGCATGACTATGCTTCTATATATGGGTAATAACTGTATTTTAATGGTTGTGTAAAGTAAACCATGGGTTGTCCTTATGTGTGTATAGGTAAGTGTTGTTATTGTGTTCTTTTGTAAGGGTAATATGTGTATTCATTTTTTTGAGTAAAGGTAGATATCATCTATTTTAAACTACATAAAGGTAAAACCCTTTTCCTTATACTTGTGTAAAGGTAGTCTTATACTCATATAATTCTAAGTGAGAATTTATACGGGTTTGGTAAGATTATATCCCTTATTTCATAAAGGTAATTTAAGTTTCCACAACTCACGTAAGAGTTATCAAAGTATTGATTTAGGGTAGCATGATGTTTTCTCTACCCATGTACGTGTCATCTGATAGTTTCATAAGGGTGAATTGTGAGTTATAAAGCTCATATAAAGGTAATATGAATCTTATGTAAGGGTTACCATGAGATCCTTAATCCTACATAAGGGTCTCGGTAAGTTTCTGCCACTCACATAATACTGAATGACTACAAGTGGGTAAATATATGTTACCCTTATACAACGTATGCCTCATACGTATAAGTTGAAAAAATTATTTAAAACTATAAAATCCACATACTGAATCTCTTGTACCACATTTTCAACATTATTGATGTAATTAATGTTGAAATCAATGGTTTTTTTCCTATTTATGATTTTTCAATGCAATCATTGACCTTCCTTAAATTAGAAGAGTTAAATTAATATTGTATGGAATCAGTTTTAGTATGGATTTAATGTGAAATTGGATTTCCATGTGGAGATTTTATATGTGTATTATAAAATACAATATCTTCCATGTTCAAGTATTTCTCCCGTTATCAATATTGGTTGATCTCAAATGCTACTCTTGAATCTTGCAAATATATTTCCAGTTGATCCTATCATCTCCCAAATATACGAAGTCTATTTTTACAAGGTGAATAATTTTCTCTCTCCCCTATATTTTGGGTGCATTGATTTGAAATAGAAAACACCAGGTACAAAATCTATGACTTCTTGTTTTTAATTCAATATATTATAATATTTAATAATAATTAAGATTCCCTAAATTGAGAGAAAATAATTATTTTCATGATGTAGAATAATTATAATTATTCTGTAAATTATTTATGGGAGAGAAAAATTAATGGTATTCAATGGTCCTAATTTTTCAAAATAATATTTAAGACAGTTCTTGGATAATTTTTTGTATAAGTATATTGATATGGGGTTTATCAAATGTGTAATTATTAATATTATTATTTTAAATATCTAGGATGTGTGATCACATGATTTTTGATATATATATATATTTATATATTTACATCTGTGATTTACTAGATAGTGTTATATCTATTATTATGGTTGTTATAAATGGTTGATATGATTAGAAACTTGATAAAAACTTAAAGTTAGTAATGATTTGATTATATTAATAGATTCATGTTTTAATAATTATCTTCATAATTATTGTAATATAAAAAAGAATATTATGAAGGAACACCAGAATAAATAAAATTTATTTCTCTATGTAATTTTTTTGTCCTGTGGTGCTGATAATAGTCAATTATAAATTTCATAATAAAATATTGTAATAAAAAATTAATTATTTCTTAAATCATTTCTCTGGGGATGAGCTAGAATTTTTTTTTTGATAAAGCATAGAGTTCCTTGTTTCATTTTCCAATTGTTTCCATTGAAATTATTTGTGGAATAATATATTTAATATGAATTTATTATCTATTGATTTAGATCGTTGATGTGTTTGATTGATAACCTTTCATGGTTTAAATGATGGTATGGATGCTTGAGGCTATGATGGTGGTACCAGGTGATGTTAATGATAATTATATGGGTGGGGATGATAGATGTTGTTATAGTGGAAAGTTTAATGATGTGATTATGATTTTGACATGTGATGCCAAACATGTTATTATGTGTAGTGGTGTCAGGGACGACATAAGGACTGATAGCATTTCTTTAAGTTAGGATTATCCATTATTATAGTGTTGAAAGAGAGGATTCTTTATTAATAAAAAATTTCCTGCTTAATGGAATGATGGATGGATGTTTTTATATAGTCATTTTATAACTGCAGGAGGCATTTTGATAATATGAACCATGAGTGCATATTTTATGTGGTATCATGGTATGAGTCATATAGTGTATGTGTATTTATGAAATGATAAATGAATTTATTAAAGAATGATATTAGTTCTTGATTTTTTCTTATGATGAAGAAATAAAATAGAATACAAGCAATTAATTAATAGTGTTATTGAAACAAAGATCATAAGAATAAAATGTTAGTTCCAAACAGAAAAAAATAATATTTATTAATGGATAATCGGTTAATAAATTTTACACTATATTCTTGCATACTTGCAATGCCCCAAACATTGCAGTGGTAGCCAAGATTATCATGTGATATTTCGGGTGAACTAGTCTAAGGATATGTATTTTTTCTAAGTGTGGTTGTGATATTTGTATATATCATGTATGTTTTATGATTTCATATACTAACCCACCCTTTAGGTAGGGAAACTGACACCCAACGGACTTTGGGAGGTTTCATGCCCCAACATTTAGATTGGCAAGGAATAGATGAATGACTACCCCTCTGACCCCACTCTCCTCTCCTGGTAGTATTATGTGAGGGTATGCATGGTGGTTGTCGTTCCCCATAAAAGTGTGTAGAGGGATGTAATGGATTTTGGTTAATGCAAGTAGTATCATCTCTTGATATAATTTGTTAACAATTTTTGTAGGTATGTTATCCATGGACTATGATGGCCTTAGGTATAATACATGACAAACCAAATGTATTGGATCAAAGAAAATACTTGGTTACTATGTGGAGATTTGGTTGGGATGATTAGATAATGTGATTCATGGGGTGAATGATATATTTTACCTAGTGTCTTCATGATGGAATATTTTTTTCCATGTGTCTTCGAGTTTGATTTGATAGAGAGATGGATTAGGACGTGTGATGTTGGGGAAGAGCAGAAAACCAGTGGGTAAGTGGTTGGGGGTACCTTAATTTTATATTATGTTGAATATTATATTACTAATTCGATAAGAACTTAGTGCGTGATCCATGGTGAGGTTTGGAAAAGAATATTAAACCATTTTAGGTGGTGATTTTATTTCATTTGATTACTCAATGGGGCTTGGCACGATTCTTTAACATCTAGCATAATAGGTTGTAGGGAGGATCCTACTGAGCATATATGTTATGGTCAGACTATATATATAAACTATTTTTCAAGTTTTAAGAGCATGATGGTGATAAATATAAACATCCAGGAGTTGTCCAGGTGTTGTTAGATTTTCATTGTCACTATGAAGGATTTGTTTTAGTGATGTTGAAATATTTCAATTTTGTGTCACTACATTTATATATATTATATATTAATAGTTATTCAGTTTTTATGACGAGGATTTGTTCAATAGTTTTATTATCTTATATATTAATTTTCAAATCTTAGTGGTTAATTCCTCCCATCTATGTGTATATAATGCACTTGATTCTAGTCATGAACTCATGTCCTTTTGAAGGTGGGATTCAAGAACAATTATCTATCTTCATTTATTTTCATCTTTAGAGGGACAACTTTGGGGGGATTGGTCTATGATAGGCCTGGGTGAGGAAACATGGGTTGGTAGGAAAATAGTGTCGACCGGGCCTAGCACATGTTGTAACCAAGGGAGACCATCTAGGAAAATGGATTTTAGAAACCCATGTGATCTGACCCAAGGACCTTCATGTTTTCCGTATTTGCAACAAAGTGATTTTTGTTGTTGTTAGAGACCAAGGAAAGGATCATGCATCATGCCTGTATGAATTTTTGTTTGAACATTGTAGACAAAGATAAATGGTTAAAAATAAAGTAATTAATCATGATTAAAATAATATGTATCCAAGGATAGGAGTCCCTAATTTTTTTTTCATTTATAGGAGTGTGTCCAGGTTGATGTCCCCATCAAGTTCATACCAAAATGTTCACCAAGATTTGCTAGAAAATTATCACACTTTGAAGGATTATGACTACAATTCTCAAAGGAGGATACTCCATGTGTTTTGTCCCCATGGAATGTGAAAGTACGAGGGACCCATTTCATAACATGGGATAATGATTTAGTTTTAAGAGGTAATGATATCCATTATTTCAATCATTCTAAGAAAGGGAACTCAGTTCCTTTTTATTTGATGATGTTTTGTGGGATAGATCAAAATTTATGGTGATTGTTCCTTAGAGTTTATGAGGAGTTGGATATTTTGTGTTGGGATGTTCTCAAATATGTTTTAAGAAATATTTTCTTACATCAACCATATAGGAACTTCTTGGTCTGTGATGTTTTCTCTCCAATATGGGATTTATAATATTTTCTATTGATTTGTAGAGATACCTGAAAACTTTTCCTTTTAGCACTAAAACCCTTATATTGTTATCCCCTTTAAGTGAATGACTACTATTATCATCATTATTAAACTTGTAGCCCTTTAGAATTAGTGTAGTCAAACCTCTTTATTCTTTCAATTGAAACCCACCTAAAAGATCCAATAGAGATAATATTTTAATTATTTATCATGTGTTTTTAAATGATTTAATATCTTTAAATTAATTAATTTGAGCTGATTTTCATCATTTTATTATTTTTTATGGATTTTGTGCTTAGTTGTAAAAGTTTTTTAATTCCGGAAATTTATCAGTTTTATGGATATTCTGTATTTTGGGAATATCGTTTACAATTTTTATCTAAATCGAGTGATTCCGTTTTTTGGGATATAATTTTTTATGGTATTCAAGTTTGTCTTCTGGACCTAGATCAAATTCGACACATAATTTCCCTTTAAGATAAATCAATAGGACATAGATTTCTAGCTGACAGAATTAACTGCACATTAGTAATGGATTCATATCTTGGCCTCATATGTTCGAATGAGGTGATTCTTGTTTTATGAGAAATAGGTCACATTGAAGCATGTATCGAGAAAATTTTAAGGAGAAATTATTTCATTAATTCATCCATTGAATGTTCCAAAATGAAGGTATTTGAGAAGTCTTCTATGGATGAAAAAGTATTCAACATTAATTTTAGGATTACTTTTGGGACACTTTTTCAAATCCACTAAGATTTTGTGTGAACATGATCAAGAGAGAGGGGAATAAATTTTTTAATACAACTTATTGATATTCTTCCATTTAATATTCAAGTTGAAATGAAACTTTAATATGATTGAATCTGGAGGGGAACTTTTCCTCCCTCAAGCCTATAACTATGTGTGTCCCCTATCATTCAAGGGTTATTGAAGAAGGTGCAAGAGGGGATACGCTGGAATATTGGAGTCCTGAATTTTTGTTTATCTTCCCTTTTATTTTTTCTTAGTTTCATTATTCTCTACTATTCCCCTTTCAACTCTCTTACCCTTCACAAGTAGGGGTAAAACATTTGAGTGATCGGACAGATTGTGCTAGGTGATGAGTGTCTAGAGATCATTAGAACATGTGTAGAACTATTGAAGCTTTTATATATTTATAAGGATAAAGAATTTCTTATCTGTAATTGACTTAGATTTTTTTGACTTATTCATGAACTTTCATCCAAATTGGAGTGATTTTTATTGCATCCTTTAAACAAGGGTGATTGACAACTTAATCAAGGAGTCATTCATATATCATTCAATATGAAGAGAGGGGGAATGATTTCCATGACCATGATGACATTGAAAAAGGTGAACCTATCCTGGACCCATCAATATCATTATCCATTAGTGTTATGACTTTATTTTAATTGCATTGTTTCTTTTAAAAAACAGAAAAAAATCCAAAACAATATAAATTCATTCTCAAATTTTATGGTCACAGCTTGATTTTTGTGTGCTATTCTCTATAGACAACCTAGATTACCCAATTTACTATATTTTAATGTAATAAATTTTGTTTTATGTTAGACCCCACAATAGGTACATGTCAAAACTTGGCATTGTTGTTAGGGGGAGAGTTCCAACATTTTTTTCTCTTAATTTAATTTATCATTTCTTATTTTCTCTTCAAAATTTCATAACTAGAATATCAAACACAGAAAATTTCCCCCTAGATCCAGAAATTGATAGAACCTTGTCAAATAGACTTATAAACCTTAATTAAATATCTTGATTAAATTAAATTTCTCTTGTAGACTAGAGTGAAACTTAAATTGTTCACTCAGAGTTTGTCCTTATGTTTGGAAATCAAAACCTAACACTTAGATGTCTCAGTGCACCATAGTTCCTTAATCAAAATGACCAAATTGTCATGCCAGTGTTACAAAATGATTTTGAGATGAAACCTGACATGATACCATTACTTTAAAATCTTCATGGCTTGGAAGGTGAAGATCCAAACAAACATATTAAAGATTTCACACACGTATTCTATACTTTTAGACCCCTTGGAGTAGCTGAGGAACATGTAAAGTTTAAGGAATTTACCTTTTCATTGAAAGGAGCTTCCATAGAATGGTTGTATGGTCTACAACCTGGATATGTGAATGATTATAAAGACTTGGTAAGAAGGTTCATGCAATGATTCTTCCCAACCTCCCTAAGAACAACCATCAGAAAAAAGATATATTTCATCAGATTTTTGTCTGGAGAAACCCATTACGAGTATTAGGAAATATTTAAAAAGATATTTTCTATTTTCTCACATCAATATATTTAATATCTTAACATTATTTAATATTTATATCAAGGCTTCATAGATAATGGAAAACCTTCTTTATGCATTATGTGGATTTGCATTGATTGACAAGTTACCAGAAGAATCTAGGGGCATAATTGTGAAGATTTTCCAAAACACATAAGATTTTGGTACAAGATATACTGAAAAAGAGGTATTCATTATGTATTAAATTCTTATCCATCACCTTTATGGGAAAATAAGATTAATGAGGTAACTAGTATGGTGAGATAGATAGCCCTTAATCTAGTGAGTGGCCAATAAGCATCGATTAAGGTATGTGGTTTATGCTCATCATAAGATCATTTCACAGACCAATGTGAAAAAATATAGGGAATGGAAACATATATGTCATCCTTTTAAACAATTTAGGTCCAAAACAATCAAGGATGAAGAGATCCTAACCATGTTCAATATGGATTTTGAAGTAAGATGAATCATACAAGACCCCATACCAAACCAATTTCAAAACCAACTCCCATTCTATTAATAATTCCAAAGCCCACCACCATTTCAAAAAAAGAAATCTTATAACCATCCTTCACACCACCAACCATCCAAATTCCCAAGGCCCTATCATGAACCATCCACCATCACACAACCTTTTCTGTAATAGCTACAATCTAAGTATGATAACCTAGCATATAAGGTAGACAAGATGGTAAACATGGCTGGATGTTTTTTTGAAATCTTTTACAAAAAACCCGAAAAACCATCTTCCCAGATAATCCCAAACCCAAATGATAATGTCAGCATGATAATAACCAGATGTGGAAAATAATTATCACCACCAGCATCCCGTTAACATTAAACAAGACCACTTGAGTTGAGGGAGAATGAAGCTGTAAATTATGATTTTTTTATAAAGGAACCATGATGAAGATAAGAAAGTGGATGAGGAGAAGAATATGATGATGAAGAAGAGAAAAGAAACACCATTTTAGATGAAAGAAAAGAAGAATAAAGGATCACCCCCATGAATTCCATCAAGGATGATTGAATCAAAGAGATTACAGGAAGAAGCACTTAAAAAACCAAATTCTAGATGCCTTCTAGAAATTTAAAATTAGTACCCCCTCATTGAAGAACTCTAAAAAATTACAAAGTATACTAAATTTTTGAAGGATATGTTCACCAAGAAAAGGATACTTCAAAGGAATGAAAGGATCAACTTGGGAAGAAGTGTCTCACCCATTATCAAACCACAATTACCAACCAAATATCATTATCTAGTGATGTTTTCCATTCAATGCACCATTGGTTCTTTAAATATATATAATGATTTATATGATCTTGGAGATTCAATTAATGTATTGACTCAATAATTATACACTTCTTTGTTGATGGTAGACTTGAATCCCACAGGATTGGTGGTCAATTGTGCAAACAGATCCATAATCCTCCTAGTAGGAGTTCTGAAGTATGTCCTTATGAAAGTCAAAGATCTCTTATTCCCAACTAACTTATTGATGATGAACATGGAATAATATAGGATTCCATCATACTCACCCATAATTTTGAGGAGACCTTTTTTTTAAGATGGCCAGAACCATCATCAACTTCCACAAATGGACCCTCACCATGGAGTTTGGAGACAGCATTGTCCACTTCAATATTTTTGGATCTATGTGGCATCCATCAGATGTTCACTCGCTATTTTCACTCTCTAATGAAGTTTGTATTGAACCCATTGAACAATCTGGTTTGTTCCATGAATTATTAGACTTGGGAAAGACTTCTTCAAATGAAAATATCATTTAACAGGTGGATTCCCAAAATTTTGGAGATTCTGATCTCATGTGGGAGGAAGGGGTAAAATATGATTTATTTGATGATTTGTTAAATGATGAGGAAGATGATATAGTTTCTTATGTTCAAGAGTTCCAACCATTAGAAGTGGGGAACATCAGTTTAGTTTCATACCTAAGAAATCCCCCTGATCTTGAATAAAAACAACTGCCTACTAATTTGAAATACATTTACCTTAGGGAGAGAGAGAAATTACCTGCGATAGTTGCTAATAATCTGACTAACACCGAAGAATTATAATTTATTGTTATTCTGAGGGATAATTTCCAACAAATATGGTTGATCTTAGGTGATATCCCTAGAATAAACCCAAAAATATTCTCTAGTAGAATTTTTCATGAGGGAGATTCCAAAACTATCAGATAGACCCAAAGGAGGCTGAATCCCACCTTGATGGAGGTTTTGAAGAAGGGGTTTGATAATATCTTGGAATATTAGATCATCTATCCCATCTCAGATTCAACATGGGTTAGTATAATTCATGAAATTCAAAAGAAAACTAGCCTAACCACTATAAGGAATGAAAAAATTGATTAATATCTATGTAAATTCCGAATAGCTGAAGAGTGTGCATTGATTTTTGGATATTGAATCAGGTCACTCAAGAAGATCATTTACCATTCCCATTTATTGACTAGTTATTAGAGAGATTCATAGGGATTACTCTTTATTTCTTTTTGGATGTATTTTTAGGTAATTTTCAGGTACCGATTGGTCCTAAGGATCAAGAGAAGACAAACGTTAATTTCCCCTTAGAAACTTTTTCAGATAAAATGATTCCATTTGGATTATGAAATGGTATAGTTAAATTTCATAGTTTCATGTTAAGTATATTTTCTAATCAGATTGAGGATTTATTAGAGTTTCTCTTAGTTTATTTCATTGTTTTTGGAAATTCCTTTTACGATTTTTTGAAAAATATGGATTTTTTTTTTGAAAAACTACATTGAAAATAATCTTGATTTAAATTTTGAAAAGTTTCATTTCATGGTTAAGTGAGAATTTTCCTTGGTCATGTAATTCCAAAAAATTGAATTGAAGTGGATAAATCAAAAATTTAAGTGATATATTCCTTTCTTTAACCACCATGTGTGAAGAATATTAGATCATTTTTAGGGATGTTGGATTCTATAAAGGGTTTATCAATGATTTCAGTAAGATTGATTTTCCTCTTTCTAGAATTATTTTTAACGATGCTGATTTTTATTCTAGTGGTGCTTGTTGGGAAGCCTTTGATGAGTTTAAGAGGATATTGATTACAAAACCTATGATTCAACCACTAAATTGGGAAGAACCATCCGAGCTACTTTGTGATGCTCCCAACCAAGAAGTCAGAGAAGTCCTTTATCAGTGAGTTGAGGGAAGGACTAAAGTAATTTCCTATGCCACAAGAACCTTGGAAGGGATCAGTTAAATTACACAACCACATAAAATGAGTTATCAGCTGTATTTTTTGTTTTGAAATATTTAGATCATCTCTTCTTGGAACTAACATCACTGTGTTTTCTGATCATGCAGCTCTTAGGTACATAATGAAGAAGGATGAGTCCAAATCAATGATAGTGAGATGGATGTTACTTCTGAAGGATATCAACATAGAAAATAAGGAAAATAAATTCCCCAACCACCACTTAATGTTTATGATAATTCTAAAGTATGGGTATAGATTGTACGACACCTTTCCAAATGTCTTTTGGAAAATCATATATATTTATTGTGGTTGATTATGTTTCTGAATGGGTGGAAGAGAAATCCCCCCGGACTGATATTGCTAATGTTGTTTGTGAGTTTTTCAGGGCTAACATATTTTGTAGCTTTTGAGTTCCAATATACATCATCAGTGGTCGAGAGACTCACTTTTAAAATAGGATAATGGTGGCTTTGCAGAAGAAGAATCTGGTGCATCATTAAATATCAACTCCCTATCACACATAGACCAATAGTCAAGCTAAATAATCCAATAGGTAAATCAATGTAATTTCGGTCAAGGTCGTTAAACCAAATGGGAAGGATTGGATCCAAATAATAGAAGACACATTATGGGCTTACAGGACATCCTAGAAGACCCCAATTAGAATGAGTCCATATAGGCTGATTTATGGGAAATTTTGTCACCTAATTTTAGAATTGGAGCATAAGGAGTGTTAGACTATGAGGAAGATGAATTTGGATCTTGGTAGAATTGTGAAAGAGAGAAGATTGGATTTGAAGGAGATAGAGAAAATTAGAATGGATGCTTTTGAAAATTCAAGGATTTACATTGAGAGAACGAGAGTGGCTCGTGATAAGATGATCCAACCAAAAGTCATCCATCCTAGAGGCAAAGTGTTTTTATTCAACTCACGACTCAAGCTAATCTAGGTAAAATTTGTTCCAGATGAGAGGGCCCATTTTTAGTTACTCATATATATCATTTTTGTGGAATGAATATTGTAAAGGACGAAGAGAAGCATGTACTCACTTTTAATGGAGACATGCTGAAGAAATTCCATGGGACTATTCAATCTGATCCAGTGGAGGAGATCACACTCCTCCAACCTGTCTATCAATAAATTCCATCAGGTCATACATCTCCTATATATCTTCTTTCTTTCTATGATTAAATTTCAAGTCTTCGTACATTTTAAATCCATTTGAATTCATTGAGGACGGTAAATCATTTAAGTTTAGGGGAGGGAAGATTTGTGGTTTATTTTTTCCTTTAATTTTTGTTTTTCAATTTACCGAAAAAACAAGTGTGTTTTATATTTTTCAAATTTGTGTGTGTTTATTTTTCAATTTTTATATTTTGTCAATAATTGTGAGATGAAATTATTATCATTTCAATTTTTGAAACCCATGTCTACAATTGATCCAATTTTTTCCATGAAACAAAGCTTAAATTATTACTTAAAATGACTCGTATCAAGTTCAATTATTTGGGAATTTCATAAAAATCACTCTATTTTTTGAATCTCATGCCACATATCACTACCTTTTTCTTTGAAATCACATTCCTATGAGGCTTAGAAAACATTTTGGTCATATTATTTTCATTCACCTCACTTCTTGAGAGAACAAATCCATTCATTCTTTAACCATAATTTGTTTTATTCCTACTAAAACATGTGGTTCTGAGGTACTAATATTTAAAATGATAGGGGAATTTATTTTATTCTGACGACCCATTTTCAAGAGAATACTTTTCATTCCGGCCTTCCTTGTAAATTTAGTCCTTGTTTCTTTAATAATCAATTAACAACCTATTAGGATATCCACATTACAAGCCATGTTTCCTATCCAACCTCATCTTCATGTGAAATTTCATGATCTAGTTAAACATAAGTATGGGGGGAAGATTTATTGTATTATGCTACCTCATTTGGTGATACTTTGGGTGAGAAATTAAATGATGAAGTGATTTGTTTTCTACTTCAAAAAAACTCATTCTATAAAAATTTGTGTCTTTATAGAGCTTCTAATGAAGAAATAATGACGTGCCTATTCAGAGCTTTCAAAAAAATTATGCTTGATAAGATTGGTATTTTTATTCTAAAATGCTGAATGGTGTGCACTTTCTGTGATTTTTCATGACGATGGAGATGATTTTATATCAATGGGAGTGAGGAGGAGGCTATACTTGACGAAAAATTAGAATCTTGAAATTTTAGTTCAAAAAGAGCGATGAACTCCTTATTCATCCTAAAAATTGATAACATCTAAATCCTACCAACCCAAATCCACAAAACAATCTTGAATATTCCTCATGAAAAACACATGTCCTTGAATCACATTGGGTGGAGATGTAGCAATTTATCAAGCCTATGTTGACTCTTGCATTGGATTGGATGAGAAAAGGCTTGATAAAAATTGACATTTTTGAGATGAGGGAAACATCATGTGAGTTAGGTGTCTTATGTGCATGGGAGGAGAAATGAGGAGTAAAATTATTGAATTATATAAATGGATAAAATTCAATAATGGTTTTTGATGATGCATGATATCTTTTGTTTCTTTCTATGGAATTGGAATGTTTCATGAGCATGTGTATTGAATTTTCATTAATTCGATTTCAATACTGACTTGTCCAGGATTCCAAGAGTTATGTGTGGGTGAATTTATAGAGATAATATTTTAATTATTCTTCATACGTGTTTCAATTATTTAATACCTACAAATTAATAACTTTGAGCTATTTCTCATCATTTTATTGTTTTTGTTGGATCTTGGGATTAATTGGAAAAATTATTTAATTTTGTAAATTTAGTTTTTTTATAGATCTTCTCTATTTTGGGAATATTGTTTAAATTTTTAATTCAAATCTAGTGATACATTTTTTAGTCTTTACATGATATTGGGCCCCATTCATTCCTTCTGGACCTAGATGAAATTTGACACACAATGTATCATTAAAAAAATCAGGTGGAAACAGTTTGTTGGCTGAAAGAATGGACCCCACGTAATTTATGGAGGCCTATCTCAGTCTTGATATGTCCCAATGAGATGATTTCTATTTTAGGAGAAAGAGGAATTAGTTAATAATATTTTTATAAAATTTAATAGTGAAATTCGATCATCAAGGTATCCATTGCGTACTCCAAAGTAGAGGTAGTTGAGAAGTCTCCTCAGGAAGAAAAAAGTATTTATCATGAATTTGAGAATAATATTTGGGAAATTAGTCCAAATACTCTATGATTTTGAGGGAACATGAAAAAGATATAGTGGAATAAATTTTATGATGAAAAATCACAATATTCAGCCATATATTATTCAAATTGAACTCAATATTTCAGGGTATTAAATCTTGAGGGAAAATTTTCCACCCCAAAGACTATACATATGTGTGTCCACTTCCATTCAAGGGTTGTTGAAGAATGTTTAACAGGGGTCATCCTGGATAATTGGATCCTTGAATATTTTTTTATCTTATCTTTTCTTTTCTCTTAGTTAAATTATGCTCACTTATTCCCCTTTCAACTCTCATACCCTTCATATGGATGGGTAAAACCTTTGAGTGATCGGGGAAGGGGGTGTTTTGCTTTTTCATTATCGACGTCTAATGCTTAAATGTAAAAAAATATTTTTATATTGAATTATTTCTATTTCTAGTGGATGAAAACTTTATTAAAGTTGTTGTGTTTTGGGTTTTGGGTGTATTTTTTGTTAATATCATTTGTTGAAGAACATTAAACTCCGTCTCCGTAGGGTAATTTTTCGCGATCGAGAAGATTATGTTTGGTGGTTAGTGTCTAGAAATTGTTTTCTTGTGTGTAGAACCATTGAATCATTCCAATATTTCAAAGGATCAAAACATTATGACCGGGACATGCTTTAGTTTTTTAGGAATGGTTCTTGAACTTTCATGCACATAGGCATTCTTTTGATTGCATCTTTCAAACAAGGGTGATTGGAAACTCGATGGAGGAGTCGTTCATTTATAATTCAATATGAATATAGGGTTAGTGATTACCCTAAACATGATGAAATTGATAAATTTTAACCTATCCTGACACTATCACTATCTTAATCCATTAGTTTTTAAACTTTATATTAATTTCTTTATCTTTTAAAAAAAATCAAAAACAATCTAACTCCTTTCTCAAATTTTAAGGTTACAGCTTGATTGTTGTTCGCTCCTCTCTAAAAAATCATCGGCCACCCACTTTACTAAATTTTAAAAAATAAAATATTTTTTTTTCACACTTAGTTAAATGATCATTTCAAATCTTGACATCATTGCTAGAGAGGTAGTGCCAACATTTTCTCTCTCTCTTTCAGTTCACTTTTCTTCTTTTGTCGTCAAAATTGCATAACTAGAACCTCAAAAACTAAACCATTCCTCATAGATATAGAAATTGAGAGAACCTTATTGAATAGAAATAGAAATTTTAATTTTCAATACGAATTTGATTACATTTCCCTTGGAGACTCAAGTGAAAAATTAAGTGTTCAATCTGATCTTATCATCGTGGATGGAAATCAAAATCCAACCCTTAGAGATCATTGTGCGCCCAATTCCATAATCTAAATAACCAAATTGTTAAGCCATTGTTAAAAAATTATTTTGATATAAAACCTAACATGATCCCATTTCTTCCATAGCTTCATGGAATGGAAGGTGAAGGTCCAAACAAAAATATTAAAGAGTTCACACATGTCTTCTATACGTTTAGACCCCATGGAGTAGGTGTGGAATAGGTAAATTGGAAGGAATTATAGTTTTCTTTGGAAGAAGATTCCAAAGAATAGTTGTATGTTCTACAACCCAGATAATTTATTGATTTTAATGACTTGGTAAGATGCGTCATGCAATGATTTTTCCCCACCTCTACAAGAACAACCCTCATAAAGGAGATCTATTCCATGAGACAGTCATCTGGAGAAACCATTTACATGTTTTGGGAACAATTTGAATGGTTGTGTGCTAGATTTATACATCAAGACATTGAAGAGGATCACATTATTGTATTTTTTATCTAGTAATACGAGAAAATGATAAAAATATTCTTAATGCATCATCTAAAGGTGCATTGATTGAAAAGTAAGTAGAAGAATCCATAGGGACGATTGAGAAGATTTCCCAGAACTTATAATATTTTTGTACAAGAGGTACTGGAACAAGAGGTATTCATGTGGTATGAACTTCTTATCTATCTCATTTATAGGAATCTAAACTCGATGAGATAACCAGTATAGTAAGACAAATGGACCTAAAGAAAGTGATTTACCAACAAACACTGGCTAAGGTATGTTTTTATGGTCATCACCTGATCATTTCACTGACAAGTGTGCTAAAATACAAGTAATCAAAAAATATGAGGAAACCCTTAATCCAGGAACATTGCAACAAAATCAAGGATTGAAAGGGACCAACCATGTTCATTATGGATTTGGATATCATCAAAATCTAGTAAGACACCCATAAAAAAGAAATTCCAAAACCGACCCCTATTCCAACAACAAATCCCAAACCCACCACCATTTCAACAAAAAATTATTATAATCATCCTTTATAACACAAACCACTAAATTTTTTAAGACGCTATGATCAACCATCCACATGTACATAGCCTTATTTTGAATAGCTACAGTACAAGTATGATGACCTAAAATATAAGGTTGATAAACTAAAAAAATAAAATTTGATTTTTTTTTGAAATCATGTCTAAAAACATATGAAAAATTACTTCCCAAAAAATCCCAAACCCAAAATATAATTTCATCATAATAATAGAAATAACTAGAAAATAACTCTCACCACCACCATCCCCTGAACATGAAACAAGACCACTTTAGTTGAGGAAGAATGAAGTTGTAAATTATGAAAGTTTTATGAAAATAAATAATAATGATGAGAATAAATAAGTGTAGGGGAAGGGTATAATAAGGAGGAAAAGACAATAAATTCCATTGAAAAGGAAAAAATTTAGAAGAAAGACTTACCCCCACCATTTCTATCAAGGAAGATTGAATCAATGAGATTACAAGAAGAAGCACTTGAAAAGAAATTATGGAAACCTTTCAAAAAGTGGTAATAGTATCCCCTTCTTGAAGAACATAAAAAAATTTCAAAGTATGCTAAATATTTTTAGGTGTTTTTAATTAAGAGGAGGATAATTAAAGGGAATGAAAGGATAATCATATGAAGAAGTTTCTCCTCCATTATCAAAACAAAATTTCTAACCAAATGTCATGATCCAAGGATGTTTCCATTCCATGCACCATTAGTTATTTAAATTTCAATATTTTTTGTGATATAGGTTCTTTAATTAATATATTTTTTCACTATGTATACACTTATTTATAGATGGTATACTTGAATACCACAAGAGTAGTTCTCCATCTTGCAACTAGATCCACGGTCTTTCTAATAATAGTTCTGAAGGATATCCTTGTGAAAGTCAAATATATATTGTTCCCAACTAACTTTTACGTGCTTAATATGGAATAAGATTGGATTAAATCAAACACACACATCCTTTTGAGGATACCTTTCTTGAATATGGAAAAAACCATCATAAATTTCCATGAAGGGACACTCACCATGGTGTTTGGAGATAACATAGTCCACTTCAGTAATTTCGAATCCATGAGGTACCCATATGATGATCACTCACTATTTTTACTCTCCCATGAAGTTGGAAATGAAGAAAATTAAGAGTCAGGTATGTTCCATGGATTCTTATACTTAGGAGAGACTTCTTCAATTGAAAATATCATTGAACATGTGGATGCCCAAAATACTGGAGACTCTGATTTGATGTTGGAGGAAGAGGTAAAATTTGACGTCTTTGATGATTTTTTAAATGATGAGGAAGATGAAAATGATAAAAATATTCTTAATGCATCATCTAAAGGTGCATTGATTGAAAAGTAAGTAGAAGAATCCATAGGGATGATTGAGAAGATTTCCCAGAACTTACAATATTTTTGTACAAGAGGTACTGGAACAAGAGGTATTCATGTGGTATGAACTTCTTATCTATCTCATTTATAGGAATCTAAACTCGATGAGATAACCAGTATAGTGAGACAAATGGACCTAATAAAAGTGATTTACCAACAAACACTGGCTAAGGTATGTTTTTATGGTCATCACCTGATCATTTCACTGACAAGTGTGCTAAAATACAAGTAATCAAAAAATATGAGGAAACCCTTAATCCAAGAACATTACAACAAAATCAAGGATTGAAAGGGACCAACCATGTTCAACATGGATTTGGATATCATCAAAATCTAGTAAGACCCCCATAAAAAAGAAATTCCAAAACCAACCCCTATTCCAACAACAAATCCCAAACCCACCACCATTTCAACAAAAAATTATTATAATCATCCTTTATACCACAAACCACTAAATTTTTTAAGACGCTATGATCAACCATCCAAATGTACATAGCCTTCTTTTGAATAGCTACAGTACAAGTATGATGACCTAAAATATAAGGTTGATAACCTAAAAAAATAAATTTTGATGTTTTTTTGAAATCATGTCAAAAAACATATGAAAAATTACTTCCCAAAAAATCCCAAACCCAAAATATAATTTCATCATAATAATAACAATAACTAAAAAATAACTCTCACCACCACCATCCCCTGAACATGAAACAAGACCACTTGAGTTGAGGAAGAATGAAGCTGTAAATTCTGAAAGTTTTATGAAAATTAATAATAATGATGAGAATAAATAAGTATAGGGGAAGGGTATAATAAGGAGGAAAAGACAATAAATTCCATTGAAAAGGAAAAATTTTTGAAGAAAGACTTACCCCCACCATTTCTATCAAGGAAGATTGAATCAATGAGATTACAAGAAGAAGCACTTGAAAAGAAATTATGGAAACCTTTCAAAAAGTGGTAATAGTATCCCCTTCTTGAAGAACATAAAAAAATTTCAAAGTATGCTAAATATTTTTAGGTGTTTTTAATTAAGAGGAGGATAATTAAAGGGAATGAAAGGATAATCATATGAAGAAGTTTCTCCTCCATTATCAAAACAAATTTTCTAACCAAATGTCATGATCCAAGGATGTTTCCATTCCATGAACCATTAGTTATTTAAATTTCTATATTTTTTTGTGATATAGGTTCTTTAATTAATATATTTTTTCACTATGTATACACTTATTTATAGATGGCATACTTGAATACCACAAGAGTAGTTCTCCATCTTGCAACTAGATCCACAGTCTTTCTAATAATAGTTCTGAAGGATATCCTTGTGAAAGTCAAATATATATTGTTCCCAACTAACTTTTACGTGCTTAATATGGAATAAGATTGGATTAAATCAAACACACACATCCTTTTGGGGATACCTTTCTTGAATATGGAAAAAACCATCATAAATTTCCATGAAGGGACACTCACCATGGTGTTTGGAGATAACATAGTCCACTTCAGTAATTTCGAATCCATGAGGTACCCATATGATGATCGCTCACTATTTTTACTCTCCCATGAAGTTGGAAATGAAGAAAATTAAGAGTCAGGTATGTTACATGGATTCTTATACTTAGGAGAGACTTCTTCAATTGAAAATATCATTGAACATGTGGATGCCCAAAATACTGGAGACTCTGATTTGATGTTGGAGGAGGAGGTAAAATTTGACGTCTTTGATGATTTTTTAAATGATGAGGAAGATAAAATAGCTTCTTATGTGTAAGAGTTACAACCTTTGGAATTGAGGAACATATTTTTAGTTTCATCCCTTGAGAATCCACCCAATTTGGAATTAAAACCACACCCCACAGATTCAAAATATCTATACCTTAGGGAGGGGGAGAAAATACCAGTGATAATTACTAATAATATGTCTAAAACCCAAGAAAATTCATTGATTTATCTTTTGATATGAATGTACAAGAAATATGGTCGATCTTAGGTGATATACCTAGAATGAACCTACAAATATGATCACATATAATTTTTCATGGGGGAGATTCCAAACCAATTAGAGAGCTCTAAAGGAGGATTAATATTACCTAGATGGAAGTTATGAAGAAATATATTGAGAATATCATTGAAAAAAGGATCATCTATACCATCTTAGATTCATAATGGGTTAGCACAATTCATGTAGTTCCAAAGAAAACTCACCTAACCACTATGAGGAATGAAAATAATGAATTAATTCCTGTGAGAATTTAGAATAGCTGGAGAGTGTGCATTGATTTTAAGGAAGTTAAATTAGGTAACTCGAAATGAACATTTACCCATACCCTTTATTGACCATATATGAAAGTGATTTGTAGGGAGAACTCATTATTTCATTTTGGATGGATTTTCAGGTTATTTTCCATTATAAATTTCTCAGAAGGATCAATATAAGACAACCCTTACTTATCCATTCTATAGTTTTCATATAAAATGGTGAAATACAGATTATTTAATGCCCGAGGTAAAGTTCAGAAGTTGATGTTAAGTATATTTTTTGATCACATTGAATATTTTTGGGAGGTTTTCATAGATTATTTCATAGTTTTTTGGAAATTCCTTTGACCATTATTTGAAAAATCTGAAAAAACTTTTTAAAACCTTCATTGAAAAGATTTTTTTAAAATATTGAAAAGTATCATTTCATGGTTGAGAGATGAATTGTCCTTTTTAATGTGATTTGAAAAAATTTTATTGAAAGGGATAAAGGAAAATTTAAAGTGATAAATTTATTGCCTTACCCAATATGTGTGAAGCATATTAGATTGTTTTTCAGACATGAAAGATTCTACAAGAGGTTTATCAAATGTTTTAATAAGATTTCTCTCCCTATCTCTAGATTTATTTTAAAAGATGCTGATTTTTATTTCAATGGTGCATGTAGAGAAGCCTCTGATGAGTTGAAGAGAATATTGATTACACCACCTATGACGCAACCACCAAATCGGGAAGAACCATTATAGCTACTTTGTGATTCTTCGAACCAAGAAGTTGGGGAATTCATTTCTTAGTTAATTGAGGGCATGCCACAAGTCATTTCCAATTTCTCAAGATTCGTGGATGTGGCTCAATTCAATTACACATACACATAAAAGGATTTTTTAGTAGTTTTTTTTTATTTAGAAACATTAAGATGATATATTCTTGGAATAAAGTCATTTTTTTCTGATCATGCAACTCTTAGATACTTAATTAAGAAGGAAGAATATAAAATGCTGATAGTGAGATGGATGTTACTAATACATGATTTCAAAATAGAAATCAAGGACAAGAAGGGTTCTGGGAACCATGTGTTTGATCATTTAAGCAAACATCCCAACACTATTGAAGTTGAAATTCTAGAAAAAGAAAAATTTAATGATCACCTTCCAGAAGAGTAGTTGTACTTGGTTGAAGGATAAGTGCCTTGGTATGCTGACATGATCAATTATCTGGTAGAATCTTAGTTCCTATCTCTTTTCAATTCTAACTAAATTCAATAACTGAAAGGTGAATCTAGATATTACATTTGGGATGATCCATTTCTTTATAATATTTTCAATGACCAAGTGATTAGAAGATGTTTTTTTGAGATTGAAATTAGTTCTACCATTTTTTTTTGTCACACGTTAGCTCGTGGATGGAACTTTGGACCTCAATGGAAAGTAAAAAAGGTTTTAGAATCTAAAATTTATTTCCCAACCCATTTTAACGATGCTCATGAATTTTTCAAAAGGTGAATTTTTTTTCATTTTTATGGAAACATATCAAAAAGAAAAGAAATTCCCACAACAACCAATTAATTTTTGAGTGATTTTACAATTACAATAGGTAGATTTTATGGGACATTTCCCAATGTCATTTGTGAATTCTTATATCATTCTTGTAGTTTATTTTGTTTCCAAATGGGTGGAAGAAAAATCCACCAGGACTAGAGATGCTCTAGTTGTTGGTGATTTTGTTAGGGATAACATATTTTGTAGGTTTGGAGTGCATAGATCCATAATTAGTGAACAGGGGACACACTTATTGAATAGTATAATATAGGATTTTATGGTAAATTATGGGGTGAATTATAAAAAAATAACTCCCCATAACCCATAGAGAAATGGCCACGCTGAAGTGTCCAATAAAGAAGTAAAAGGAATATTGGAGAAGACTGTTAAACCAAACAAGAAGGATTGGTGACAAAATTTGGAAGACATGTTATGGTCTTACAAAATAGCCTATAAGACCCTGATTGGAATGAGTCCACATAGGCTGATTTATGGGTAATGTTTCCGCCTACCTATGGAATTGGAGTATAAGGTGTATTGGGATATGATGAAAATGAATTTGGATCTTCAAATGGCTGGGAAAGATATATTAATGTAGTTATATGAGTTAGAAAAAATTATAAGGAAAGATTTTGAAAAGTCTAGGATTTAAAAGGAGAGAACAAGAGAGGATCCTAATAAGTTGATCCAACCCAAATACTTCCAAATTAGAGACAATGTGATGTTATTCAACTCAATAACCAAACTTATGCCATGTAAACTTTGTTCCTGAATAGAGATTCCATTTATAGTTACTCATGTATATCATTTCGGTGTAGTGGATATTGTGAAGGATGGACAAAAGAAGCCATTCACTATTAAGGGATAAATTCTAACGAAATTCCATTAGACCATTCTTATAGATCCAATAGAGGATATCACACTCCTCCAACCTATCTATAAATAAAATCTATCTGGACATACCTATCCTTTAAATTTTTTTTCTTATTGTGATTTATTTTCAAATATGAAAAAATTTTAAATCCATTTGAATGCATTGAGGACACTATAACATTTAATTATGGGGGAGGGAACCTTTTTAGTTTAATATTTTCATTTATTGTTTGTTTTTATATTTTCCATAAAAACACGTATGTTCTGTTTTTTAAATTTTTGTGTGTTTAGTTTTCAATTTCTGTGTGTTTTCAAAACTTGTGAGCTAAAATGAAAATCATTTCAATTTTTAAACCCATATCAATAAGTGGAACAATATATTCCATGAAATTGAGATTAAATGAATTCTAGAAAATACTCATTTTAAGTTTAATTAATTTGGAATTTCATGAAAAATACACTTTAATTTTTAATCACATGCCACATCTCACTGACTTTATCTTTGAAATCACTTCACATTGAGGCATCTACACCATTTTTTTCATATTCTTTTCATTCACCTCACTTCTTGATAGAACCAGACCATGCATTATTTAACAATAATTTTTTTATTCCTATCAAACATGAGGGTTTGAGGTACTTTTGTTTTAAATTATTAAGGCATTTATTTGGTTTTAAAACCCATTTTCAAGAGAATCCTTTTTATTCTAGTATTCCTTGTAAATTTAATCTTTTTATCCATAAGAATCATGAAAAACCTGTTAGTATAGCCACATTAAAATATAATTTTCCCTATTCAACCTACTCTTCAAGTGAAATTGCATGATCTAGTTGAAATTATGTGTGGGGGGAAGATGTGTTGCATTATGATACCTCATTTGGTGATAGATTGGGTGGGAAATAAAATGTTGAATAGATGTGTTTACTAATGAAAAAATTATTATATTGAAAGTTTCACATTTCTAGAGCCTTCATGATAATAGAATGTGTGACTTTTTTGAGATTCTAATTGAGAAAGAAAGTTGTTCCAATCTAGAGATTTTAAGAAAAAAATGGTTTGGTAATATTGAAATTTTTCTACTTAAATGACTAATGGTGTGAAATTTCCTTGATTTTTCATGATGATGGACTTTATTTTCTATTAAGGGTAGTGGGGATGAGATCCTACTTGAGTGAAAATTAAAATCTTGTAATTTTGATTCAAAAAGAGCCAAGACCTCCTCATTCATCCTAAATTTTTTAACATCTAAATCCTACCAAACAGAAGCCATTGAACATCCCAGAGAACACATCATGATAAAAAAATGTCTTTAACTCAAATTGGGTGTAGATGTTGGAATTTATCAAGCATATGGTGACTCTTTCATTGGTTTTAATTAGAAAATCCTTGTCAAAAATTGGCATTTATGAGATGAGGGAAAATTTATGTGAGGTAGGTGTCTTGTGTGCATGGGAGGAGAAATGACGAGTAAAAATATTTAATGATAAAAATGGGGAACTTGGAATAATGGTTGTTGATGTGGAATGATATCTTTTGTTTTATGGTATGGAATTTGTAGATCTAATGGGAATTTGTTTTGAATTTTCATTGATTCAATTTTGATGGTGATGTAACAACCCATGATTTTAAGAGAATTATTCTTTTTAATTTCATTGATGTCTTGTGTTGTACGCCACACCAAAATTAGCTTGTGCTATACACAACACCGTATTAGCATGCAGTATACACATCACTATTCTTGGCTCGTGTTACAGACAATTTCAAGTTCCGTATTTAGAAATTATTCTATGCAACATTAAGTATAGATTTTGTTTAATGTATAAATGAAATAAATTTTGATTATGTTATACGCAACGCAAAACAAAGCTTTCACTACACACAACCCTGACTTGGCATGCATTACATGCAATCAATAACTTCCTCGATAATGTGTGTAGTACGCAATACCGAGTTTCACTAAACGAGATATTATTATAATACTGTTATGAACTAGCTGTCAAGAATAGTAATACCCACTTTTTGAAATTTTATAAATTTTATTTTTCAAAATGGACTTCATTTTTGGATTCGGAATATCGAAATTAGCCTAGGGTGATTTTTTGGTATTTTTCTGAAAACTTTCAATTTTTGATGAATAGTTAGAACACTGGGTTAATATTTAAAAACTGACTTTTTATTTAAATAATTATTTATTTAATTTAAATTTATTTTAGGTAAAAATTGATACATAATACCTATATAAGTTCAATTTAATTCATTACAGTCATTTTATAATAATTTTAGATATATAAAAATTTTATTGAACTTTTCACCGTATTTAACCCACCTCCTAGGAGAATTTGAAAATTTAAATAAAACATAATTTTACCGCTTCTGTGAGTGAAATTCTAAAATCTAAGAGACACGGTTAATATGAAGGAGTAATATGTGGTTCAATAAGATAAAAACAATTTTTTTTGTGAATAGTAACTTTTTACTTTTATTTACAACGTTAAAAAGTAAATAGGGTAATTAAGGGTAAAAAATGATATTATTATTACCCTAACACATGTCCTAATTCTATTGGATAAGTTTAATTTGACCAAAAAGAACCTTAGGAATATAATATTATCATTTAGGTCCACTTAGATTAGATTAGGACATTTATTATTATTTAATTCAAAGAAGAGTTAAAGGAGTTAATATAAAAGTTTAATAACTAATTTTTTTTGCTATAGGGTTATACATAAGATAAATTCAACAATAAATATTCCTGAGAAATCTATAAAGATTTCCTACATAATTGTATTTCATTTATAATTTTTAGACATTATATAATTTAATTTATTAATGACACAATGATGATGCAGTAATTACATTATTAATGAAATATTAACTTAAATGATGTTATAAATAGCCAAATAAATGTAATATAAGACTTTTAATGAATTACACTACTTTTATAGGGTAATATTCCATGTTATTATTGATTTAATTAACTTTTTTAGAACTAATAATTCTATTATGATTTTCACAAAAATCAATTACCAAATAGTGTCAAAATTGACATAAAATAGTTTTTAAAACAAATATTATATTATTAATTGATATTCTATTCATAAAACACTAAGGTTCATCCAAATGACTTATATAAGGTTATATATTAATAATGAACCACTTGGGGTTCTATTGGTAGTTTATAGTAAGTTTATTAACCATATAGTGTAGGAAAACAAGAAGACACGGTAAAAGATAAATTATTTAACACAGAGTTAAATATAAATAATAAGGTTATGATATTAACTTAAACTTGTCTAAAACCTATTGGTTGAGAGGATTTAGAACCACCCCCAAATTATCTTCTAAATAAGTCATTTTGGATCCATTATAAAATGAATATGACTTTATTATAAAATAATATTTTATGTTTTTCCTAAGGTACCCCTCTCATCCCTTATGAAAGGGAACCTCCTTCCTCTTCTCTTCACAACACATTGAGCCTTAAAGCTCGGCCAAACCCAGACCATTTCATTTCTCCACTTCCCTAGAAACATTCTGGAGTTTCTGGGATTCTCAAGAGACCAACTCTAGACCCTTAAGAGGAAGCTTAAAGGAGGTGCGTCGAAGAAGAGGTAATCTCTTCTACCAATTCATTCATGTTTCTTTCTTCTTCAACTCCCTATTCTTTAGTTGTTTCATTATAAAGTAATAAAATCAGTATCCCTCATATAATAATATGTTATTATAAATATGAAACAACCCCATTTCACCTTCTATCCATCCTACGGAAAATGAAATCACTGCGCGTACGTAAGTACGTAATACCGTTTCCACACTGTGGTGTAATCTGTTTTTCCAACACCACCTTACATGGATGGTATAATGGTGTAAAGAAAAACTATATATGGTTATTATAACATAATACTGATTCTGATATATTATAACATCCACTCCAATTCTATTCAATTGTTATGGGAATGATATCATCGCTCGTGCGTACATACAGATTACCGTCTCCGAGATGCGATGCGATTCATTCTCCATGTTAACCATTCATGAATGTTTATAAAGTGTATTTAATGAATAATAATGAAATATATTACATAATTATGCTACTGTATTTATGTATAAATATATGTATGTCATCTACTTAGTTCCATTCAAGTCAATAAGAAAAGGAAAACAACGTTCATGCGTACGTACGACATGCCGTCTCCATGAACGGTGTATTTCATTTCATTTATCTACCTATTATATATATATACGTAATATATATGATATATAAATAATTATTGACATTCTTAAAGTAATTAAATAATGATATAAGTAATAATAATATCAAGAACAACAAGTCCAAACACGTAGGATAAATAAAACGATTTTACTCAAAACACTGCTTTAACATGGAATTTACAAAATAATGGGTAATATAAAGTCATAAGTGAACCATATATGATATCATAACAATGAATATGATTTGTAATAAGTTAATGACATTATTTAAATCATTATACTAGGGTTATATTTTTCATCCATGTCCATAAAATGTTTTTCATAAAGTGTTTAATATTCTTCCATGTTTTTTAAAGTCATGTTTACCCTTCTTTGAATTTTACTTTGTGTTATGGATGGAATATTTCTTTTGTTTACCATACATGGTACTTTTTGACTTTTCCTAAAAAATTACAAGGAGAATCTTTTTTTAATATATACGGCATGAAGGGATTTTTACAGTTTTTTAACGCCTACTTTTCATGAGGATTCTTCTACAAGTTTTCAGGATTATTTTCAACAAAATCATTTTCTTTTAAAATTTCAGGGAATTTTGTGAAAAGAAAATGATTTTGAAGAAGGAAGGTTATTTTCCTCAGGAATTCATTTCAAGTGTTTTATCAAAACCATTTTCCATCTAAGATGACATTATTTAATATGTTTATATTTCAAGTATAATGTCTCTATGATTTACATGGTTTCAATTTTCTTATGATGAAATGATATCCATTTTTTTATATGGATTGTTTTATGATGGGATGATGTTTATGAAACCCATTTTATTCTTTGGGTAAAGTTGAATGATTTAGGTTAATGTTGTGGCACACGTAAGAATGATTTCATTATGAGATGGTTGGGACCTATATCTCCATCCAATACAATGGGTAAAGATTTATATCTCATGAGATAGACATGGCTGGAATAACAAGTTAATCTGGTTCAGTGATACAAGACTGGAATGAGGAGTGGACACGGTTTAGTAAGGAACTTTTTCCACTAACATGGTCTTGGCCGCAATGCCTTGGCTACTATGGAAATCATATCAGGTGCTTAATGTTTTGCCACAATTACATGTTTTATTCTCCTGCAATTTTATTAGGATTGATGTTACTTTGTGATATATGCCTTACGTACTTCCAAGATTTTTGGCTTTGCTCAAGATTTTGATGTTTAGATTTTATGTTCAAGTTTTTGCATTCAAATGTTTATGGATTGTTTTATGTTCTCTATGATTACCCTTACTGAGCATTTGAGCTCACTCTTTTTTGTATGTTTTCTTTTCCCCAGGATTTAAAGAAAGGTTTTATGTAAGAAAACAAAAAGGGGATGATATTTATGGAGATGTTAAACATCTTTCACCATGATTAGAAGATTATATTCTGAGTTTCCAAAGACACTAAAAAATTATAGTCCTTGTGTGTCTGTTTTTGTTATGTATTAAGTATTCCTCAAAAGTAATGTAATGTCCATGTACGTCAGGCTATGGGTCTCTACAGGTGACTTATCAAGTAGTCCAAGTGCTAAGTGTATGGGAACTAATATATATAACATTTTAATTATTTTTCATGTGTGTTTTAATGATTTAATTTTTTCTAATTAATCAATTTCAGTTTCTTTTCATCATTTTAGTATTTTTGGTGGATATTGGGAATAATTGTGAAACAAAATTTACATCCTGAAATTTAGCAGTTTTATGGATCATCTTTTTTTTTCGGGGATATATTTTTCAATTTGGATCCAAATCGTGTTATTCCATTTTTTAGTATTTATTTTTTTGTGTGTTTTAGTCTTTTCTTCTGGACCTAGATCCAATTTTACACTCAATATCCCATTAATATAATTCAATTGGAAAAATTTTGATGGCCGACAAAATTGACCCCATATCAGTTATGGAGCCCTATATCAGTCTCAATATGTCCAAACGAGGTGATTATGGTTTTAGGAGAAATAGGAATAAATTAATCATGCGTCTATAAAATTTAGAGGAGGAATTTTTTCATTAAGGAATCCATGGAATGCACCAAATAGAGTCAATTGAGAAGTCTCATTAGTCATAATCAATATTCATCATTAATTTGAGTATAAGTTTTTGGAATCATGTTCAAATATTCTTATATTTTGTGGAAACAGTTACAAGAGAGAGGTAAATAACATTTTTGATGAAAACCTCAAGATATTCAGCCATTTACTATTCTAATTGAACTCAAACCTTCAGAGGATTGAATTTGGAGGGAAAGGTTTCCACCCTAAAGCCTATAAATATGTGTGTACATTTCCATTAAGAGTTGTTGAAGAACGTGAAAGAGGGTTGTGATGGAGGATTGGATTATTGATTTTTTATTGTATTTTATCTTATAGTTTTTCTTAGTTTCATTATGCTCTCTTCATTCCCTTCTAACTCTCTTACCCTTTAAATGAAGGGGTAAAATGTTTGAGTGATCAGGGAAGGGGGAGTTTCACTTTTGTAATTATGGAGTCTTATGATTAAATGTAAAACACTATTTTCTATTGAATGAGTTCTATTTTAGGTGGCACACAATTTTATTAAAGTGATTCTGTTTTGGGTTTTGGTTGTATTCATTGTTAATAGGTTTGGATAACGAACTTTAAACTCCCTCCGCCTAGTTCACTTTGTCTCGATCGAGAAGATCATGTTAAGTGGTGAGTGTCTTGAAATCGTTGCCACAAGTGTGGAACTAGAGAATCATTTATAAATTTCTAAGGATAAATAATTCATATTAAGTACTTTACTTAGTTGTTCAGGAATGGTTTTTTAACTTTCACACACATAGGAGTGGTTTTCATTTCTTACTTCAACCAAGGGTGATTGAAAAATCGATCAACGATTCATTCATTTAACACTCAATAGGAAGAGAGGGAGAATGATCTCCATAACCATGGTGACATTGAAAAATTTGAACCTATCCTAACCCCATCACCTTCTTCATCCATTAGTTTTCAAATATTATTTCAATTGATTTATCTCTTTTTAAAAAACAATAAATTTCAACATCAATCTACATACTTATCAAATTTTAAAGTGACAACTTGATTATTATGCACTCCTCTCTAGAGAGAACCTATTTTACCCACTTTAATACATTTTAACTTAGGGAATATTTGTTTTTTGTGACACCTGATGACATGCACATGTCAAAATCCTATATCCATGATCATTTGTATCACTTCATCCTTTAGTTTCAAACCCACACCTATCAGCCTTTAGAGATGATAAGCATTAGCCATTCCTCAGGATTGGTGTTGACATGGAGATGTGTTCTAGGGAATGAGTTTCTATAACCTTGTTCATATCATTCTTTTAGTCTCTCCTCTAGAATTTCTTTGCACTGGGGGATGGGTTTAAATCTTTATGTGAATCCTATACTCTTCGGTCGATCTTGGTGTGGTAAATATTTGTTTTGGGGGAAGGGGTTATTTTATGTCATCCATTATTTTAATGAACATAATCTTCACTCATTATAGGTGATTTGAGAGTTGTTTTTTATGAGAATATTTTATGTTGACATTATTATTATTTATTAATTGTGTTATAATAACTACACTCTCTTATTTGAATTAAATTACTGTATATTACGGATTTTCTATATAGCTTTATTTACGATGTGACTATGGCATGGGGTTCTAACGTACTAGGAAGGGATATCTCTCATACTGTTTAAATATTTTATGGACATGATATTATGAATAGAGTGTAAAATTCATATTTCATGGTGTGTTATATTACAAAATTGTTTAAAACCATATAGGGTGATTCAATATCACATAAAGGTGATAATATCTTTTTATGTTGGATGGGTTCCTTTAATTTTTATGCTTGTAGAAGATCTGTTGGTCTTGGTGCATGTGACGATTAGGGAATATTATGTGATGTTAATTTGAAAATATTCAATATATCAGAATTAAACTATAGTAAATAGAAAATAGAAATTGGGACATTATAACCTTTTTAGGGTTTATATTAGGGTTCCCCTAGTGAATAAATATTGTTCATTAGAGTTGGAAAAATTCTATAGCTGGATAAAGTGGATAGTTTAAACCTTAATCTTTTTTATATGTATTTAATATTTTAAATTTTTGTTATCTTTATTTGTGTTTCTTTGTGTGTTAATATAAATTTAATAAATATTATGGTAGATCTATGTTAGTTGATTAAAAATAATTTGATGAAAACATGTAGCTTCCTTATATACATGAGTTATTGCAAAACAAATGTTAAATATGATTTTTTTGGAAAACTGATAATATATTTGAGTATGTCATCATTTTAAGTTTAATTCATGTTATATAATTATATTTAGTGTAACCTTCTTGGAAAACTTATTTTTTTCAATAATTTTTCTTAAATAATCAATTTTAATTCATCTATGTAGCATGTATTTATTTTAAAAAGAGATTTTAGAAATCTATTGAAAGAGTTTTTCACAAAAATATTTTGATAAATATCATTTTATAATGAATTATTAAAAATGGTTTTCATTTAAAATTTTTGTAACATTCCAGATTATAAATACTAAAAAAATTGGAATAGTTTTTATCTGCTGGTTTTGAAATTTAAGGAGTTTTAATCTAAAATGTTTGTATAATTTTCTAGAAATAAAGGAATCATTTTGAAAATGTTGTTTTTCATTTATACCCTTAACCATCATGATATAACAAACTTTTTTATGTTTAATATCTTAATCTTTCAATAAATTATTATGGAAGAATGCTAATATACTCCTTTTCATGACATATTAAGAATTATATATCCTAAAATTTATATATTAAGTTTTATAAATTGATAAATGAAAACAAATCATTTATAGATTTTAATTTCATGAAATACATAATTAAATTTGTTGAAAATATGGATATGAATGTGTTTTCTCCAAGATGGATTTCAGTGACCTTTTATTTAATCAATTTGAATTGTTTTTTTTGAATGTGTTCCTACTGATGTGTTTTTTAATGTTATGTTTGTTTGTTAGGATATGCATTGGTTGCTGAATTGTTTTAGTTATCTGTGTGGCCTTTAAAGTGGTTATGTGATCTTAATAGGTAATTATAGTAACATGCATGTTCTTAACATTTCAAAGTTTTTTAATTATTTAATTCTTAGGATGAATTATTCTGTCACTATTGATAGATGAAATCAGTTCTCCTCTTAATGTAAGGTATTATTAATGGAATTTCTCTTTACTGAGAGCTATATCCCCTGTAAGAACATTTTAATGTGTTTTTTAGATATACAATTTTCCCTCTTTTATTTAATATGCTCCAAATATAGAAAGAACCTTTAGAGGAATCTCATGAGGTTATTGTTTTATTCCCCATCCCTTCCATATTCTTCCCATTTTTTTAATTATAAAAAATAGAATGGTTTGAGAGGTATGTAATGTAAGGGTATAGATTTTGACGATACATTATTTTGTTATTTTATGGATTTTGGTGGTTTGGGTGTAATTACATATATATTTAATGTTGTATTAAAATGATTTTGTAATTTAAAAATTTGATTCCTTGTGATTTTTTATGTTAATGATGTAATCTAAAAGTGTTAAAAGTTTATTTGGAATTTAATATTGAAGTTTTTAATGTGATCTTAAGTGTTTTTGGGATTCATGAGGTCATGATTAATCATTTTATAATTATTTATGATTTTTTGTAAATATAAATTTGATATTTTTGAGTTCATTCTTACCCTTATGGATGGAAATGACTCTGAATAATTATAAATCCTATTTTAAAAGGGTTTCATGGAGGAAACAATGTGTTTTCCTTCTTTACATAATGTTCAGTGATATTTTCCTTTTTTTTCATAAGGTAAATTGAAGTATTCAATTTTTTAAAGGTAGAACTCATCTTCAATGTGCTGCATGAAGGTAAAAAACTTTTACATAACATTGCATAAAGTTAGTCTAATCCTAATGTAAGGGTATCCTTGAATTCCCAATTGATACGTAAGGGTAGCTCCCCCACTGTGTGAAGGTAAGCCGAGCTTCCTCAACTCAAGAAAGGGTAAGAGAAGTCTCGCATAAGTGTAGCTTGATCTTTTCCAATCCATATAAGGGAAATATGATAGTTTCACAAGTGTGAACCATGAGTCCTAAAGATCAATTGACGGAAATATTAATTTCATGTAAGGGTAACCATGAGATCCTCAAGACTATTTAATGGTCCTACCAAGATTCTTCTTCTCATATAAGGGTAACTAACCCCATATCATTACGATAATGTTAGTATTACATAGAACATTCCTCCTATAGATGGGTAGTATGAATTTCTTAATATACTCTAGATTTTCCTTTTTGATTCTCCTATAACACATATTCAATGTAATTATGGAAATTAATGTGGAATTTGGTGGTTTTTACCTTAGTTAATAGTTTTTAATGAGATATTTTAACTTAATTAATTTGGAATATTTAAAATAATATTTTATGGAATTAGTTTCAATACGGATTTAATGTGAAATGAATTTTCTACATGGAAACTTTATCTATGTGTTCATAACTACAAGATCTTCCCTTTTTGAGTTAATCTTCCTTTCTTGAGCCTGGATGATCTCAAAACCTTATTTTAAATCATTTTTATCCATATGTAGATCATCTGATCTTCTCCCTCACACACTAAGTCTCTGTTTCCAAGATAAAGAATGATCCCTCTCTCTATCTCTTCTATTTTAGGTGTAGTGATTTGCAAGAGAAAACATCAAGTGGGGGATATATGACTTTCTGTTTTTTGAACCATGAAGAGGTTAAAATATTAATATTTATTCTCTAATTTTTAGATAAATTTGATTAACCATAACCAAATAGTAATATGGAAAATATTTACACGAAGAATGAATATGTTATAATATGGAAATTATAAAAGAGATGGATAAAGTATATCTTTTGTAAATTTTTCAATGAGACATTATTAATTCTAGAATTTTGAATGGAGGATCAATTTATAAAGTACAATATTTCTTCTAATAATACATATATTTCATACAATATAATTAATGTGTTTGTATTATTTGAAGTAATGAAATATAAATTTTCAATTTGAATAAAATTGTTAACCTCTTTTTGTTCAATTTCTAGAACAGAATTAAGGATAGTATTTCATCTCCTAGATAAATTTAGTTACCTTAAAATCTAGAATTTTATGATTGAAATGTTTATACATTGAATATTTTTTATAATAATTTCAACAATGGAAAATAATTATTTATTTCATGTAGTAAATAAAAATATTTTGTTATCAATAGAATTATTTGAAGAGAGAGAAAATTACTATTCTTATTATGTATTATAATCATAATTATTCCGGAAATTATTAATGATAGAGAAACAAATAATGCAATGATAGGTTTCTAAAATATTTATATAATAATAATGATAATTATTCAATAATTATTTTTATCATAATATTCAAAAAAAATTGATATCATTTTGAAATATTAATATTCGTGTTTGATATATTTGGGATGTGTGATAACATAATTTTTGATATATATTTAAATATATGACATTTACAAGATAGTGTGTCATCTATGGTTATGGATTCTAAGCATGGTTGTTATTATAAAAAATTTGATAATAATTTTATTATAAAAAAAGAATCCATGGTAAAATAATTACCATTACAATTGTTGTTATATGAAAAAAAGATTCAAGGTAGAATTCCAAATTATATAAATTTTACTATTCCCCAGAAATTTTATATATTGTTCTATTGGGATTTATTCATTATAATTAAGATAAATATATATGTTAATATGAATTTAATGATTCTTAAATCATTTATTTGGGGATGAGAAATCCCAACACTGTTTGATAAATTGTAGAGTTTCCTTTTTCTTATTTTTTATAGTTTACCTTGAAATTATGTTTGATATTATTCATTCAATATGTATTTATGGTCTATTGATTAATATCCTTTATGATTTTTTATTAATAACTTTATGAAAGTATAATGATGGGTGAAGATAATTGAAAATGTTATGGTGGAACAAGGTACTGGTTATGGTGATTAAATGGTAGGGGATGATTAAAGATATGGTAGTAACACACGGTTCCAGTTATGATGATGATGTTGTCATGGGATTATAAATGTGTTATTATGTGAAGTGGTTTCTGGGATGGCACCAAGATAGATAAAACTTATTAGAGATAGGTTTCCTAATTATTGTAGTGCTGAAATATGGGATACATTGTAGATAATCAATATTCTTGTTTAATGGAATAATGGTCAAATAGAATCAGTTTTTAACTATGGGAGGAAGTTTTAGATAATGAATTGTGGGAAAATATTTTATATGGTAGATTGGGTTGATTTTTTGATTACATAACATTTTATAGTATGATAAAAGAATTAATGAAAAAATGATTTTGGTTCTAGATACATTCTTATGAAGATGACATACATGAGGATACAGAAAAAAGAATTAATAGTTCTAGTAGAACTTGGATTGGAAGATTAAATGTAAATATTGAAATGAAAATGGAATAATATTAAATAATGGATAATCAGTCAATTTTTTTTTCGATGATTATATTCTTGTGATACCTAGGTCTTAACAGTAGCAATCGAGAGTCTCATATGACATTAGCTATAGATGAGTCTATGGATTGGTAGTTTCCCATAATTTGGTTGTGAAATTAAAATATATCATGTGTGTTTTGTGATTTCATACCCTACGCCACCCAAGTTTGTCGAGAGACTAACACCTAGTGTACTTTGGGAGGGTGACATCTCCAATATCCAGGATGTAAGAGAATAGAATTATGACTACCCCCTCTAAGACCTCTATCTTATCCGGGTAGTTTTATGTTCTAGTATACATTGTCTCTATCTATCACAAGATATAGGGTATAAAGGGCTGTAATGGATTTTGGTTATTTTACACACATGTATGTATGAATATATTATTCCAATTGTGATGATAGGTATGTTATTTAAGGTATGTAATGGATTGAGGTATAAAATATTGCATATAAGTCATGGTGGTTCCCAAAAATTTATTTTTTATTATATAGTGTTGCAGTTAGGATGATGGGATGATGTGATGCATGAGGTGCACAATGTATTATACCAGGTGTGTTTGGGATAATTAACATTATCCCATGTGTCTTTGGGTATATTTTGGAGAGATTTGGATTAAGATAGGTAATATTGGGGTAGAGTAGAAAACTCATAGTGAAATATTTGTAGGGTGCCTTGATTTGATGATTTTTTTCATATTATATTACTACTTCTGTGTGATACTTAGTGAGCACATAGAAGTGAGGATTGGAAAATAATAGTAATCCTATTTAGGTGACAAGTTAGTTTCAATTTTTTTACTTATTGACCTTTATAATACTTATTTTACATCATTCATAAGATTTTTCGTGGAATATCATATGGAGTACACTTTTTATGATCACCCTATGTATATATAAACAATTTTTTAGGTTAGAAATATATTGTTTTTTCCAAGAAGATATTTTTTTAGTATATGTTCAAGAGTTGTTGGAACTTATAGGTCACTATCGAGGATCTATTTTTGTGATCTTTAGTTGTTTAATTTTATAGGTTCTCTTGGGTAATGCCTCCCATCTGGGTGTATGTTATATCCTCAAGGAAAGTCATCAACATGTGTTCTATTTGAGGCTAGATCTGGGCATAAATATCTATATTCATTCATTTCTAATCTAGATGGGGTAGCTTTAGGGGTGGGGGTCCTGACACATGATCAATCTATAATAAAATAAAATTTTAATTTTTGATGATATAATTGGAATTCATGACATTCTATCCAAAAAATAATCCACTATCCTAAGAAATCATCTATAAAAAGTTTTCCCTAGACAACATATAATGAATGTACCCACATAATACACCCAATGTATAATTCTTTATGTATTCAGGCAAGTCAGTAATGGATTAGAGTCCTTTCCCAGAAATGTGTTGGATGGTGCACCTGATATAGTTTTGAAAATTATTATAGTAGAGTTATGTGGTATTTTAATTCAGTTAATGAAATTAGGGAACCCGACTATCAGGTGCACCATCCAACACATTTCTGGGAAAGGACTCTAATACATTACTGACTTACCTGAATACATAAAGAATTATACATTGGGTGTATTATGTGGGTACATTCATTATATGTTGTCTAGGGAAAACTTTTTATAGATGATTTCTTAGGATAGTGGATTATTTTTTGGATTGAATGTCATGAATTCCAATTATATCATCAAAAATTAAAATTTTATTTTATTATAGATTGATCATGTGTCAGGACCCCCACCCCTAAAGGTACCCCATATAGATTAGAAATGAATGAAGATATATATTTATGCCCAGATCTAGCCTCAAATAGAACACATGTTGATGACTTTCCTTGAGGATATAACATACACCCAGATGGGAGGCATTACCCAAGAGAACCTATAAAAAATCCAAATATTCTCAATATATAAAAAAAAAATATTGTACAATGAGAATTAATGAATGAATATACACATACCTACAAACACACACACATAAATTCACACATTCATGTATATATTAATACAATTTTATGCTATGACCATAACCACTAGGTTCAAACTGGAGTACCACATGACCTTATACATGATTACCCATATGCAAGAGGCTACTGACATGTAGCAAGGGTCTACATCTATCAGTGTAGAGACTATTTACTCAATATTATATCATATAAAAAATAATAATATAATATAATAACAATAAACAAATACTCAGTGTACATATAAGGAAACTATCAAGATGACTTATAAGTCATACTACAAGTAAATGAGCTGCCAACATGGTAAGACAAACAATAGTGTTAATGAAGCCAATACATAATTAAAATTTAGTGTCTCCTGGTGTCTATACCAGGTTCTTTGTACATTGAAAATAAATATTTCCATGAGAATGTTATATAAAGAAGTAATATTGATTATATGAGCTTAAAATATTAATGAAGATCAAATCCCATATAATAAAATTACACTAATTTTAAGAGAGATACTGTTTCATATTCTATTTATGTGAAGTAATTCATAGTAAAATAAGGTACTATTTTTCCTGAACTACAATATTAAAAAAAATAGAATTTAGTGCATGGATAAATAATGTTCAGTGATTTGTTTATAAATATTGTGAGTGAGTTTCACAAACTTGTGTTTGTTCCGGTAGAATTTGATTAAAGAATTATATGCATGTAATATTATTTTCTATAAAATAATATTGATAAGAATTATTTCTTGAATATCTTTTAAAATATTAATAGTAGTGTTTTTTAGCAGAATTGATAACTTTTTATAAAGTGGGGTTAAGTGTGTTGATAAATATTTATTTTTTCATTGTGAGAAAGAAGTGAGTTTGAGTGGAAGTAACATCTTCTACTAATGAAGATTATATAAAAAACAAGCATAAAATCTATATTTTTGAAACAGTAGTATTAAAATACCTACACTTGTGGAATATGGTTATTAGTATATGAAAAGTGATCTAGTGCATTATAGAGATCATGATCAGAATGTGTGTTGAAAGGATTATTTAATTAATGAGTGGTGATATTTTAAACAATTCCATTGTAAAAATAGTGTCTCTAGTATACATTATTCCATCTACAACTTATAAAAATTAGATTTCACCTATTAATATTGTGTGCGAATTAAACTACACTTGAAATCACCAAAAATTATAGTTATAAGAAAATATGTGAGAGAAACACTAGTTGATCATGGAAATAATTATAGACTCTCATTAAGGACAAACCTTGTACAAATCCTTGTGTTCATTCAAGTGTTTTTCTTTGTTTGAATATGGAAAAATTAAGTCTTCAATAAAGGAGGGATCAAGTATTTAATAATCTATAGAGGTTTAATTGAAAATATAATTCATAAAATGTAATTGCTAATTCAATCCATCTCTTAGTGGTTCATCTGACATGGGGATCTATGTATATAAAAGTTATTTTTCAATGGTTTAAAAAATTCATTAAAATAGTAATTACTTAATGATCAAAACATTATATCATTTATATATTGTTCAAGTAATTATATCCATTTAATGTCCATTAATTAATATTTTAGGATCAACCAATGTTTTTAAGGGGGTTTTATAATAAATACCATGAAAATATCTTATATCATTCTCAAGGGGTTTGATTTAATATATAAATATATATAACCTTTATAATATGAAACAAATTATATGAATTCTTACCATCCTAAATTCCTTGTGGACACTTAATAAAAAAATTCTTTGAAATAAAAATATTTAGTAATGAACCCTTCATATCATTATATTAAATCATGAATCCCATGTTAACAATACATTTCATTTAGATTCAAATTTTCTTATAAATCAAAAAAAATGATATGTATCACCATTTTTAATTCAAAACTCTAATCTATAGACTTATGTATCTTCTCTTTCCATGTTTCAAACAATCTAAACGAATCATGTCTTATTTTTCTTGAAAATACATTTGGTTTCAATTACTTATAAATTAATATGATGGATTATATGTTCACATAAATAAATTCTAGTAAGCTAATTTAGTTCCTATTTTAAATAAAGAACTAATAATGATCTTCTAGTACACTAAAAAAATCTTTTGGTATAATCTTTGAAATGAATGTAGAGTGATCACATAAAATTATCAATATATTTCTTATTTTAATTATAGAATCAACATCAATAATCACTTTATAAATTGGGAGTTCATTAATAGTCCTCCCAACTCGAGTTTGATAAATATTAGGCTCCCCTTAAACTAATTAATCATCTCTCTAAATTATCTTTGAATTTTTAGAGAGTCATGAAAATTGAGTTATACCAAGTCTTCAACAATCAGATCCAAAATAATTGTCTTATCAAATATAATATTATCCATAAATTTTGAATGAATAGGATATTCTTAATGTAATTTCTACTTGTTTGGATATTTTCATGATTTACCACTGGTAGATTATCCAAAATTACGCTCACATATAATTTTACATCTAAATTATCATGAATATTTTTCAAGTTATGTATTAGCACTTTTCTACTAAACACTTGGAAATAATCAAAATTAGGATTTAATTTTTCCATATATCATATAGAGAAATATTTAGTATAGGTATTAGTAATATTATTTCAATAACATAATAAATTTTGTTAACAATATCTTTTAAATAGTACAGAGGTATGCTTTCTAGAATTAGAATAAAAAAATTAATATAATATTCCTGATCAATGAATTTCCATCATAAAAAGGTTTTAGATTCCTTTTTCCATTTAGATTCTCTATTGGATAACTTCAATTTTGGGGGGATTTTATTTATTCATTCTCACATAATTTATGAAATGTTTTGTTATTAATTTCTTTATTTTATTTTAATAATGATTAATATTTTTTTTTCATGGACTCATAAAAATAAATACTAATAAAATTAATATTTCTATTATAGGAGTAACCTTTTCTCTAATACTGTTTATCAACGTTATTATGTTTTCTTCCAAGTAATTTTTTAGAATCATTTCCAATTTATTAAAATTAAATTAAAATGTTTAGAATTATTAGCTAGGTTTCTTAACCATTGAGGTTTACCTGATGAGTTTGTGGATATACTTACCTCAATTATTGTATACAAGGTTTTAAGAGAGAAAGTTAATTGAGGGTTTCGTTAGTGTTAGATTATTGATATGGTATATTCATTGGAGTTTAGAGTTATGTGGTATTTTCAAATATTACACTCTTGGTTTTTTATCATTTAGGTTTTGAGTTTATGTTTTTATTTAGATGATAAAATATATATTGAAAATTTTTAATACTATACTTGATTTAATTTTTATATTTTAAGTGAAATTACATAATTTATTTAAGAGTTATTAATATTTAATATAATGTCATTGTTTTTATGATTTCTTTGTAATCATATTATTATAAATCTCATCAGAATTATTATCATTATAATATTAATAACATTATTATAATTTGGGTGGGACGTATTATTATTTTATAATAATAACACTGATAATTATATATTAGTGGATATTTATCCGGTTTAAGAATATATAAATATAAACATAGAGATTTTTATTTTGTTATTAACTAGGATAATGATGATAATGATTCTATTTTTTATTGTTGTTGTAATTGTTATTAATTTTTATTAATATCATTATATTATATATGTTTGTGTTTTAAAACAAGATATTGTGAAGTGTGTGTGAAGTGTAATTAGAAAATGTAGTGTGTTTGCATGTGATATGTGCGTGTCAAATTATGCGGTATGTCTATGGGATAGTGAGTGGTGTGGGGGAGGGTGATAAATTTGAGTTATGGTTAAAGAGTCAAAAATAAATACTAAAATGATAGTAGGCCAGGAATGGTTTAATAGAGTTGAATAAAATGCGGCAGTTGTACAGATGGCCTGGTTTTGTTAGAAAAATAAAACATATAATAAATATGAGATGTATGGATATGAGGTAAACATACTCTATTGGAAATGAAGGTTTTACCATCTATTTAAAACCATTGGTATAGGCAGGAAAACCGTTGGTATAGCCTCTACCATTGGGTTTCCAAACCGTAGGGCAGTAAGTCGTGAGGAAAGCCCTATA
Source organism: Viscum album (assembly GCA_963277665.1). Taxonomy (NCBI): domain Eukaryota; kingdom Viridiplantae; phylum Streptophyta; class Magnoliopsida; order Santalales; family Viscaceae; genus Viscum; species Viscum album. Next base: position 1,234,393,588 of record OY728140.1, on the reverse strand, counting down.
CCAACGGTTTTATCTAAACCATTAGTATAGGCTATGTAAGTATTGATTTAATAACAGTTGTAGTCTAACCGTTGATATATATTTGTATAGAATATTTACCAATGGTTTCATTGTAACCGTTGGTATATATTGAAGACTAAACACTATACCAACAGTTTTAAAACCGAAGGGATAGTTTTTAAATTTCACTCAAAGTATACCAATGGTTTAAAACCATTGGTATTGTGTATTTATAGAACTATTGCACAACAGCCCCTCTAGTAGCATCTTTAGTATACACATACATAAAAAATAGCACAAAAAACACATACAAACAGACATAAAATAGCAAAAAAACACCTGTAATAGCAGAAAAAACACATAAAACCATCAAACTCTTCCAACCATGTCATGTACTACAATTACCTATTTCAATCTTCATATGACAACAATCTTCCAGTAGATTTGAATAATAGTTTCAATAACTCAAACATTATTTACACCCATTTCAATCTTTATATGAAAACCACTATTCCAGTAGTAATTCACCTCACCCCTGCACAACCCCCCCAACCAGCACAACCCCCACCTCCCCATCAAATTATAATAGGCATAATAGTCTCAGAAATACTTATTAGAGTTGAATAAGAGTTTTAAAATGGATCAAACCCCAATTTTTCTTTCTGATGCTAGATTTCAGATTGTAATTATTTGTGATGCATTTTGCATTGAACATGTATTTCTTAGAATATATGGTGAAAAGGTATTTTCTTAGGAGGCTCGTCACTTATGACCCCATGAGTGAAACTACCCATCTCATGAAAAAGAGTTTGAGACTATCATTGATGAGTGTAAATTTGAGGGACACCACCTCTTTGATTAGAGACATGTTATATATACAAAATGAATGTCATAGTAATATAATTTATTCTAATGTGAACTAAATCATTTTTAGATGTGTTTTATAAAATACATGTAGATGTTCAAATTTGAAATGGAATATTTTCTTTGTAAAAGAAATGTCAGTTTTGATACACTAAGAAGGAAGATGAAGGAGGTCGGGGTGTTAATGTCAGATATTGGGTGAATGGTAATGGCTTTGTTGGTAGACTCTATAGTGGTAATAGCAAAATATACTTGGGTATTGGTTTTTATATGCATAGTGATCATGTCCAAATTGATTGAATAAGTGGATGTTGAACATGTGTTTGATCCAGAGTGTGTCGTGATGCATATGAGGTTGACAATAAATAGTCCCCTTCCAGGATGGGTTATAGTCATACACGGTGTACTACTTGTTAATGTAAGGGAGACACTACTTTATTCCATGATATAAATAATTGATGAGACCCTCTCATGATTAATAGTGAGAATAAAAGTGACAACACATAATATCCACAAAAAAATTGGATCCAAATGAATCATGCCCCATATACCCTCTTTAACCCAACCATCCTACCATATGACTTTGACAAGTGTCATCATATTCCCACACTACAATTTCTTGATGTTGTGAAATAAAACCCCTCAATTTTTGAAATTGTTAGGTTTTTTTGGATCCAAATAAGATCTTTTGAAAATGAAATAACACCCAAATATGACCTATCCACAAACAAAAGCAACATTTATATAAAATAAAAAACGTCTGAAAATGGATTTTACTTGGGAGTGGTTTTTTTCTTCCTAAATCTAAAGAGAAAGTTTGATGTTGCATGTTATGAAACTAAATTTGAAAATGGGGTATGGAAACTGACCCATGGTTCATTGATCATTACAAAAGGAGTAAATTAGGAAACTCTTTACTTGATATTAAATTCAGGAAGAACTAAAATGATCAGAAGTTCAACTTGTGATGGTCTAGAAGAATGGAACTGTATGTTTATTGATCTTAGTGAGAATAATATTAATGTTCTTGAGGCTATGAACACTAAATGGTACAAGTATGGTGTGATCTATTGATCTGAGTAGGATTCTACCACATCGTGCCTCGGAATGAGGTGGGGTTGACTCGTACACATAAAAAATGACCAATGTATCATTGTCCTAATGTGTCAATACAATCCAAATATGTGTGGTCAGTTTTCTGTATGTCAGTTGTGGCTTTCACTTAAAATGTTGTTCATTTTAAAAATGTGAGACACTTAGAGTGATACCGGCCACACCGTGCCTCAGATGGAGGTGGGGTTGACTCATACATGTCACAAATGACACATGTATCATTGTCCTAAAGTATTAATACAATCTGAAAGCATGTGGTCAGTTTTTTATATGCATGTTGTTGTTTTCACTTAAAATCCATTACATTTCAAATAAAAGAGAGACACTTTGAGTGATACCGGCCAAACCATGCCCCGGATTGAGGCAGGATTGACTCATACACTTAAAAGATGACTCAGGAATAATTTTCAAAAAGTATCAACAGAATTTTAATGCGTTTGGTTGGTTTTCCGCATGCCAATTGTTGTTTTCACTTAAAATGTTTTCCATTCTAAATAAAGGTGAGAAACATTTAGTGGTTTCGGCCACACCGTGCCTCAGATTGAGGTGATATTGACTCGTAAACATTACATACAACCCATGGATCATTGTTCTAAAGTATCAACACAATATGAATACGTTTGTTCAGTTTTCTGTATGCCAGTTTTTTTTACATAAAATGATTTTTATTTTAAACAAAAGAGAGATAGTTAGAGTGATACCGGCAACACCGCACCTCAGATTGAGGCGGGGTTGACTCGTACACTTCACATATGACCCATGAATCATTTTCCTAAAGTTTCAACTAAATCTGAATGAATTTGGATAGTTTTCCATATGTCAATTGTTGTTTTCACTTAAAATGATGTCCATTTTAAACAAAAGAGAGACACTTTGAGTGGTGTCGGCCACACCACGCCTCATATTGAAGAGGGGTTAACTCATAGACATCAAATATGACCCATGGATCGTTTTCCAATATTTTCAACAGAATCCGAATGCATTTGGTCAGTTTTCTGTATGACAATTTTTGTTTTCACTTAAAACGATGTTCATTTTAAACAAAAGAGAGAAACTTTGAGTGGTTCTAGCCACACCGCATCCCATATTGAGGTGGGGATGAATCTTACACATCAAATATGACCCATAGATCATTTTACTAATGTTTCAATATAATCCAAATGCATTTGGTCGGGTTTCATTATATCATTTGTTGTTTTCACTAAAAATGATGTCCATTTTAAATAAAAGAGAGACATTTCGAGTGGTGTCGGCCACACCGCGCCTAGGATTGAGGAGGGGTTGAATCATACATGTCACAAATGATCCATGGATCGTTTTACTAAAGTATAAACACAATTAAAATGTGTTTGGATGGTTTTATGTATGCCAATTGTTGTTTTCACTTAAAATCCTGTCCATTTCAAATAAAAGTGAGAGAGTTTGAGTCATGGCGGCCACAGAAATCATCGGATTGAGGCGGGGTTGACTCTTACACATCACATATGACATATGGATTGTTTTCCTAATGTTTTAACAGAAATATGAATGTATTTGGTTGGTTTTCTGTATGTAAGTTATTGTATTCACTTAAAATGTTGTCCTTTTGAAACAAAAGAGAGACACTTTGAGTGGTACTGGCCACACCACACCACAGATTGAGGAGGGGTTAATTCAGACATGTCAAGAATGACCCATGGATCGTTTTACTAAAGTAACAACACAATCTGAATGCATTTGGTTGGTCTATCATATTCCAATATTTTTTACATAAAAGTGTATCCATTTAAAAAAAAGAAATATACTTTGAGTGGTACCAGACACATCATGCCTCAGATTGAAATGGGGTTGACTTGTACAAGTCAAAAAGGACCCATGGATCATTTTAATAAAGTACCAACACAATCCGAATGCATTTGGTCAGTTTTCTATATGTCAGTTGTTGTTTTCAGTTAAAATGTTGTCCATTTCAAAGAAAAGTGAGACATTTTGAGTGGTTTCGGCCACACCGCGCCTCTGATTGAGGAGGGGTTGACTTTTACTCATCACAAATGACCCAAGGATCGTTTTACTAAAGTTTCAATAGAATCTGAAAGTGTTTGGTCAGTTTTATGTATGTCAGTTGTTGTTTTCCCTAAAAATGATGTCCATTTTAATCAAAAGAGAGACACTTTGAGTGTTGTCAGCTACACCATGCCTCGGATTGAGGTGGGGTTTACTCAAACATGTCAGAAATGACCCATTGATCATTTTACTAAAGTATCAACACAATCCAAATGTTTTTGGTCATTTTTCCGTATGCCAGTTGTTGTTTTCACTTAAAATCTTGTCCATTTCAAATAAAAGTGAGATAGTTTGAGTGGTGCTGGCCACACCAGCCCTCAGATTGATGAGGGGTTGTCTGATTCATATCACATATGACCCATGGATCTTTTTCTAAAAGTTTCAATATAATCTGAATGCCTTTGGTCGGTTTTCCGTATGTCCATTGTTGTATTCACTTAAAATGATGTGCTTTTGAAACAAAAGAGAGACACTTTGAGTGGTGTCAGCCACACCATGCCTCAGATTGAGGTGGGGTTGACTCTTACACATCACATATGACCCATGGATATTTTTACTAAATTCTAAAATGAATCCGAATATATTTGGTTGGTTTTTCATATGTCAATTGTTGTTTTCACTTAAAATGATGTTCATTTTAAACAAAATAGAGACACTTTGAGTGGTGCTGGCCACACCGTACTTCAGATTGAGGTGAAGTTGACTCATACACATCACATATGACCCATGGTTAATTTTCCTAAAGTTTCAACAGAATCCAAATGTGTTTGGTCAGTTTTCCGTATGTCAGTTGTTGGTTTCACTTTAATTGATGTCCATTTTAAACAAAAGAGAGACACTTTGAGTAGTGTCGGTCCCACCGCACCTCGGATTGAGGCGAGGTTATCTCATACATGTTCAAAATGACCCATGGATCATTTTCCTAAAGTATCAACACAATATGAATCCGTTTGTTCAGTTTTCTGTATGCCTGTTGTTGTTTTCACTTAAAATCCTGTTCATTTCAAATAAAATTGAGACAGTTTTAGTGGTACCAGCCACACCGACGCTCGGATTGAGGCTGTGTTTTCTTGTACACATCACATATGAGCCATGGATAATTTTCCTAAATTTTAATTAGAATCTGAATGCATTTGGTCAGTTTTTCATATGTCAATTGTTGTTTTCACTTAAAATGATGTTCATTTTAAACAAAATTGAGACACTTTGAGTGGTTCTGGCCATACTGCGCTTTGGATTGAGGTGGGAGGAATCAGGGAAACATTCCGGTCGTTGCCTGCCACCCCATTAACTATGGGTGGGTAATGTATCTAGAACTCAATGTAGGTATCATACATCGAATTTCGACAGGACAGTGAACTGCCACGGGGTTTCATCCAGGAGTAGGGCCAAATCACAACATTACCGTAGTGTGACTACAGCGTGAACGTGGCATGACCATCGCATGACCGCCGCATGACCACAATATGTTGGCCCGGTCCAGTGACATCCACTAGGTAGCATCATCCGGCCAGGAGTGAAAGGAGTGGGAGGAAGCGAGGCAATATTCCGGCCGTCACCTCCCTTCCCGTTAACTATGGATGTGTAATGTATCTAAAACTCTATCCAGGTATCATAAATCGAATTATGACAGGACTGCGAACCACTGTGGGGTTTCAACCTGGAGTAGGGCCAAATCACAGCATTACAATGGGATGACCACAGCGTGATCGTGGTGCGACCGCGGTGTGATTGTTGCGTGACCGTGGCCTGACCGCAGCATGACTACGGAATGACCATGGCATGTTGGCCCGGTCAAGGGACATCCGCGGGGCATCATCTTCCAGCTATGATTCCAAATAAATCCTATGTATTTGTCCTTCACATTATTGAAACTGATCATATGTTATAAAAATCAAACTCTTGATTCGAGATTGTGGTAAGATAAAGATATATATTTTGTATTCGTTGTTTTTAAAAGTGGTACTAGGTCATTGAAACTACTGTTTGAGAGAAAAATTATGTAGGTGTATTACTTATCAATGGTATATGCATTTCATGGAACTCTAATAATAAAACTCCAGTCACAGAGACAACAATAGAATTTGGGTATGTTTTAACATCTCAGGATGCAACACAAATCTTATGGGAGAATACATATATGTAAAAAATTAGATGTTCATCGAGGCCAGGGAAACACCCCAAACAGGGTTAAGATGAAGCTTATGGTGGGGAGAACCATAAGCCTGACAGGTTTTAAACAATGGCACCATCAATGTTTCTAGATATATAGGCTCGGGTAAACACTATAAGGGGTGGCCAGGAGGCTTGGAAAACAACCGAAACGGGTTTCTCCATAAGATAAGGTCACAACAGACATGATAGAACAAATCAACTAATTAATATGTTATAACAAGGGATCGTCAGAAGGTTGTAGTGAGCGGCACAATGATGCAATGTCTAAAGTGAAATGAAATGACGGAAAAGAATCATACACCCTAAACTATCACTGTGAGTTTTTGCAGACAGCGCACCTCCATTGGAGGGGTTTTATTATGAAAACATGACTTTATTTATCAAATGAATCAATTATAATAAAAAACACTTATTCAATATATTATTTTCAATATAATTAAGCATAATTAAGAAAGAATCTAAATTCAATTTAAAGAATTCTTAAATTAATGAGAATACGAGAGGCAATCTACCTCAAGGTAGAACCAAGCCATCCACTTCGGCTCTAGGAGATTTCAAACTAAAAGTTGCTACTCCTCCACTGGGTATACACACCTTCACACACATGCAAGGACACCTAGTCCCTATGAACACACCTGCATGGAAATGATCATGTGCAAGGGGATCCTTGAACATATGCTTATATGCATATATTAGTATACACTCACTTGCGTATTCATTTATATATATATATACATGGGAACACCTAGCCCCATACATGCATAATCACTTCCATGTGTGACTATACACATAACGGGGGAACCCACATACATATACTTACTTACCTATGCACACGCAAGTGAGTTTCCCTTGACTTGGCGACTCGAAACCAACAAGCAGGGATCAACACACTACAAAAAGAATATAAAGAACCTTAAAACACATGAAGGACGCTACATAACCAGTGAGAAACCAACCATTGGCATTGAATCCTTACCTAGTTTGGTAGCGAAGAACCAAATCCACCCGAACCAACATGAAATGATAAAACTCACTACCTAAAACATAATATGGAGTAAAAAACACTAAATCCCAAAATACATGTGGTGCGAGACAAGTAGTAACCATAGAATATTACCTCAGATCAAAGCCAGTGGACTGAACCAATCTGAACTTCTTCTGGCACCCTTTGAAGAATATAACTACCCTATGTCAATAGAAAGAAGTCAAAGATCTAAGTGAACAATGTGATAAAGAAAATAAAATAAAAACTAAACTAAAACATACCTGTCTATTGGGACTATACCTGTCACCGCCCAACATAAAAGTACCACAGTGCCCCAAGGGTCAAATCATGTTCCTGCATGCAAAGGGGAAACTGATCAATGTTTCAAAATGATACTATCAGATAGTACATTCATATTAATTAACAATCAATCTTCCTATTAATGGTATATAATCAATTTGTCTCGAGTTTCAACTTAGTTTGGTTTTTTTATATAAGGGATGAAGTTTTATTATTATTGGTTTTTATGTCTACACTTGAGATGTTTATTTAAAAATGATGCATGTATTTGGAATTATTATATATAGTTTTAGTTTCTAGCCTGTTTCCATAGGGCATGTCTACATGAATAATTCTTGGAATGTAGGGTTCATTTTACCTTTATTCGCTTTAATGTGATTGATGTCACTAATGATGAAGATTTAGATCAAGTAAAATATTCCTTAAGGATTGGGCGTTGTAGTGATAGGTGTGTAAATCATATATCTTGAGTTTGATGAGAAAATACTTATGAGGATGGATTGGAATCTTGGTAGGTTCATAGAGTGGGATGGTCCCTTTGAGTATATAAAATGTATTATGAAATGTTTTACTCCATTTAATGATTCAAGAGTTCAACTAAAGAATTGAAGGATGCGATGCTAGTGTGGGTATTGGGTATTGTCGAATAGATTGGCCTCATAATGACAAGAGTCTTGGTGTGATTTAGCTTATGATGGAACCTGGTTACTGGGTCTGGGTTATAATAAATGATTTTGATGAGGTTCTTGACCGGATTATTGAGAATATAATGTAGATGGGTTCGACAGGGTGTGGTTTTGTGACTAGGACAACCATAAGTTGAATAATCCTCTTTTTCTTGTTGGATGATGAGATGTGCATCGAGGCATCGGATAATCCTTGAGAGATGAGTCAAGACCATGTGACTGAGAGGATAGTCTAGAATAGGTTTGATTGGATTGGGTGACTATCCAACCCATGCGAGGATGACATGATGTGTGGAGACACATGGAGAAACTTGGTGTTATTTATGCTATCTCATAGAGACACATGGGGTTATTTCATGACTCCAATATACTCTAGAAATGTCCCCACACATTATTTTAGAAAAGAAATTCCATCTCATGGAAGACCACAAGGATCCTCTATCTTTTAATGTTTCCTCACACTCACACCTCATGGTATTATAGTATACAAGTGATCTACGTCAACTAGTCAGGATAACATCACTAGCCTCCGTCCATAGATAGAAGTAAAATAACTAAGTGACCAATGCGATAAATAAAATAAAATAAAATAAAAAATAAACAAAAACATACATGTATCCTGTGACTATACATGTCACCACCCAATATTTAAGAACCACACCACCCCATGGGTCAAATCATGTTCCTGCAAGCAAGGGGGGAACAGTTACGTTTAATAATCTCTTCGATTTTCATTATGTTTTTTATATAGCACGTTGTTGGAAACACCATACTAGAACACTTATCCCTTGAATATGCACCTATGTTTCATTAGATGAGTTGAATATTGTGCACATAACCCTATTATGCTCCATCCTATGTCTTGTGAGTAGTCATGCATCTGTAAGATGGTGATTCCCCTTATCTAAAAATATAATCATGTAGTTTATCCAGGTACCCAATCACATCTCGAACAATGTGTGATATAAAATTCATTTAGGTGACCATCAAGAGTTCCATAATTATCCAGTCTATTTATATAACATTTTAATATAATGATATGATAAATTAAAATGACAACTAAAAAATCTAAAAGGGTTTTCTATCATTCCAGAGAAAAAATACCTTCATCTTCGATGGAGGGTTAAAGATTTAATTAATTAAATGGATTCTAATGAATAAATTCTAGGTTAAATAAAAACAGAACCAAAAACATATACACATGAAAATAAAAACTAAAAACTGAAATATTAGATAAATTTCAATAAAAATAAGGTACCACTTATGAAAATACCTAATCTGAGATGGGTTGGGTGGAGATTCAGTAGAAGATTCACCAGCTTAGATGGGATGGCAGAAGAGGAAGCCAAAGAATCTCCTAGATCACTGAGAGAGAGGGGGAATTTGGGGTAAGTACTGAGGTTTAGGGTTCTATATCATGAATGTGGGAGAGGAGGGGATGCTGTTAATTTTGGAGAAACTTTTACCAATGATTTTTAAAAACTGTTGGTAAATTTTTTTGGGCCACACTTATACCAACAGTTCCTTAGAACTGTTGGTAAAAATTCCCCTAAGCCATCCTTTTACCAACAATTCTATTTAAACCGTTGGTAAAGGTTTCTTAGGAAGTGATTTACCAATGGTTTTAAGAAACCGTTGGTAAATCTCTTCTTTACAAACAGTTTTATGAAACTGTTGGTATGGAAGGGTTGGGAAAAACTGACATTCCAGTACTGGTAGTGGGTGAGGCACAATGGGTAGCCATTCCAATGGTCTCACTCGCTCAGAATATAAATATTTTATTAAAAGAGTGTAACTTCAAAACCTAAGGTTTAAAGAGGTCTAAAATGATATAGCCCTAGGGATTCCCAATTAATAATAATAATAAACTATAGGGATAGGGATCCATTCTAATGTACTATTTTTTTGAAAAATGGTCAAATGAAATAACAGAGAAGGGTGTTTGAATTTTTTTTCGAACGACGCAAGTTGCAGGTGGATCCACCAAAATTTTTCATTCTTATAATATACATGTTTCAGTCTCACTATACTTACAAATATTTTCATCTTCACTCAACATTTTTCCAGTTTATATCCATTATTTTGGATCATAATTAATAGTGGTATAATTGAATCCTCAAATTCACAGAAATACCAATCATTTTATTCCAATATGATTATGTATAGTTATGTTTGGTTCAATATTTCTTTTTTATTTCTATTGTTTTTTAATTATTTTTGAATTATGTTATTTATTTGAAATTATCATTAAATAATGATATTTTTAGATGAGGTAGGAAAAATCTATCATTAATTTAGAATTAATTCATGTTTTTTCATGTGATGTGTGTAATTTTATAATTTTTTTAGGAATTTAAGGGTTAAATAGGGTATTGATTAAACTAAAATTAATGAAATAAAAAATAAATGAATTATTATGGACTAATAATGCACAATTATCCCTACTGGAATGCCTTTTAAGATGATAATTATTTGGATTGAGCCCCAAAAATTCCTATTCAAATAGGCTATGGTTTAGAGACTAGCATCAATGGTATAAAAAACACATAAATGAGAGGAATGACCTTATAATACTATGAACATAAGAAATTATTCACCAATAAACTACATATAATAAAATAAAAACAACAACCAATAATCTATTCAATTTAAAAAATAATAATAACACCAAAAAAATATATTAGGGAAACCCCTTCGATTATAACTCCATGAACAATATATAACTCTATATTAGAAGCTCATAATTTTCAGCCTTATCAGTCACTCAATATTGAGATGATAATAAACATGATATATAAATATAGGTGTGAAAATAAAATTATAAGTACAAATATCCTCCATGTAACTTATCTTGAAAAAATGGAAGAATCCATGTAATGCCACAGTTAATGGAAAATGAAAATGATTAATTATTTTTATCAGGTTATCTATTTTCCCATATTCACCAAGGCTCACTCACAGAAATCTGCAAAAAAGTATTATAACATAATATCATTAAATATAAAAGTAAATATACACATTATACAGTTCCCCAATGAACTAGTTTCTCTCAAACCCTAATGGATCATGTTTGGGTGCTACTATCCCTTATGTATCCACATAACTATATACCACATATTAAATCACAGTCACAATCATATAACTATATCCACATCACACTACATCCGCATTCAACACATCACATCCTCATAATAGTAAGGTATGAAACCATAAAAGATATTATATTTACTCTCACTTACATCAATATATCCCTCCAGCATTCACAAATATCATCACCACACAAACTTAAGTCATCATAACTTATACTATTTCAAGAGTAGAGAGAGAGAGAGTTAGAGGGATTAGTCAACTATCTATATACTATGTAACCCAAATGGTTGGGATAACTCCAAAAATCTAATATGATATATAGTAGTTGGTCCCATCACATGACTCAGGTTATGGTGTGTATGATTTAATAAATCTATAATGAATATAAAATAGGACACAAGTATAACCTAAGAGTTTATGACCTAATTTTTTGACTCCATCACTACAATTATCACCTATATTCATCAACATCACTTCCACCACTAATGGCCATGAATCTAACTCCATAAACACCACAACAAAAAATATTCCAAAATTAATCATGTACCCAATCACATAATAACCAAATACCAACCAATTGAGTTTCATCATTGATAATCTATTTTATACATTATCACCATATTAACTAGGTCCTCTATATTCATTAACCTATATTTTATTGGAAAATTAATTTCTTAATTTCATTCCTCATTCCTCTTATATTCCAACCACTATAATTTTTTATAACCACTTCTATTATTGAACATAATTATACTCTCTCATAGATTATGACTGTGTTTTCTTGGATTCAATCATGTCCCATTCCAAACATTAATTCCAATATATCATTGACCATTTAAATTATACCTCCATTTACTATTTCATTCATACCAACTCCTTTTATATTAACAAAACTATTATTCATTAATCATTTCATTTATTCATTATCATTCAAATATTATTGGAAACAAAGAAATGAAAACATCATCCTCTAATGAATAACTACATAAAAAATATTAACTAACCACTATAACATCACAATTACCTTGTAATAATAACAATAGTAAGCACACAATATTATTTTAACTACCTCAATATTAATTATACCTCTGTCACAACATCACCATCCCTTTCTATGTCAACCATGTTAGACCACTACCACAAAAAACATGACACCGCCAATTATAAACTACAACAACCAACTATTATACAACTTTTTTTTAACTATATAGAGAATAAACATTAGTGTATTAAATAATTATAAACTATATCATTTCATGCTTTAACACTCATTTGAAAATGTATGCATTCAGAAATAAATATTAGTTACAAATTTCCTATACACTTTACCATATTTATGTTTATATTCACTTATTAACATGATGAATCATTCCAATATAATAAATAATGAAATTATAGAAATATTCTTACTAATGAAACTAAGTAGTAATTTAAACACAATATTTTTTATAATGAATTAAATAAAATGAAAATAAAATATACACTTCCAAATACTTAATATAGTTTTTATTTTTATTAGTTGAATTAAATAAATTTACTTAAGGGAATACAACGGTTTATAATTTCAATTTTATAATAGATAATGATAATAAATTTATAAAAATGTGTATTTAATAATCACAATACCAGAATGAAGAAGAATTGATGATCAAACACCACAAAAAGAAGGATTTCCTATAAAAAGTGTAAACATCAATCTAACAACAATACATTGACCAAGAATAATAATAACGAACCAAATACCACCAACATGGTTTAAAAAAAATATAGAACAAATCTATAATGATGGAAAGTATAAAAGAATAAATTATAATGAGGAAAGAGAACCTTGGGTTAAGAAGTGATCACCCATGTGAATGGATACCAAGAGATCCACCAAAAAGAATACCTAAGATTTATTGGGGTTCAGAGGGAAAGGAGAGAACCAAATAAGAGAAGAATGAGTTTCAAATTTATAATAAAATTTACATGTTGGCATTTTTTAATGGGATCTGTGAATTTAGCACAGTTACATATAACTTACAGTTTCATTCACCCTCAAAATCTCCTCATTCTATACTTTATAACTGTTATGTTATATGAGGATATTTTAATATTGAATGGGATACATGAAAATATAGTTTCTATAAATAGTATAGTGGTGAACTATATAGATTCCTTCAAATATGGCACAATCTATGTAAAATTTTATATAAAAGGAGTGACTAAAACATTGTAGAACCCTCATTTACTTGACTCAAATCTCAGAAAAACCACTGTATTGTTGATTTAAACATTCCATGTTTGGAACACAATAATAAAAAATTCAACTAAAAATATGTAAAATCTTTCTACGATCTGATTAAACCCCCCCTAAAACTAAAAAACACATTTAAAAAATAAGATGAATATCCAGTGCAATAGAATCATTTTGTTTTGATTGAAATTATTTATTGATTTTTTTCTAATGAGTGAATAATAAAAAATTTATTATAAATTTATTTATAAAAACTATTGGATTTTTTTCCAATATTATTATACCCTGACCATTGATTTCTGTATTTTATTTATTTATACTATTTTTACCATACCATGGGTTTTCAGTTTAATTCCTATAAAAATAAAAAAAATTGAGTTTTTTTTGGAATCTTGTTCCCCTATTTCATGGTTAGTGAACATATTTTTTGGGAAACCACGAGAATAAATTCACATTGGGGTCATTATAGTTCATTTTTGTTCACAACATCCTTGTCTTAATGTGGGTAAAATGATTGGGTCCAAAACATGTGAAACTGAAGGGGACACTATGTGAGAGCTTTGTACATAAGGTTATTGGTTCCCAACATGTGAATGGTCTATGTGAACCAATGATACAATCATGTGAAATATTTATAGTCTTAAAAAATAAAATTTTCATTATTGGAACATGATGATTCTAAACCATGTAGATGAACCAAGTGGCTCTATAGGTGATTCTGGTGAGAGGCATGTGGTTTGGTAATCCATGTGATGAAACTATGTGACCGTTCTAGTGTTTTAATTTTTGTAAAAAGTCTATCATACCCTTACAGATTTTAAATATCCCCACCCATCATCTCTAATCACTCATTTGAATCATCTTGAGTATATTAGAGAATCCATCTTCACATTATCCCTTGTGATTTTGGGGCTTCTTGCATTTATTTTTCATGTGGTTCTCTAAACTTAAGCATTATTCATCTTATCCTCTTCCTTTATATATTGTTTTTATATATCCAAATGCCATAGATTTTTGTTAATTGAACCATAGGTTTGGGTTTAATTATTATTTATTTTTCCTATTTATATTAGGGTTTGTTGTCGGTTCATTGGTCTTATTTCCTCCTATAATTGTATGTTTGGGAACATTTTAACACAATTGAGGTTGTTGTTTCCATTGATTTCTTTTATATATTACCCCATGAGATTCTTATAATTTTATAATTATATTTTAATTAAATTTAACTTTTTTTAAATCTTTAAAATTTAATTTTTGGAAGCTCCATGAGATAGAGGTTTTATCAGAAGGAGGATATTCCAATGATGTGAATTTTTAATATTTGTGATGAAAAAAATAAATATTCTAGGTGATTTCTAAAATTAATAAAAGGAAATTTTAATGAAAGGTGTTATTTAAAATGTTCATTAGTATTTAATATTTAATATGAGTATTTTCTTGATTTTATATCATTATTGTTTATGTTATTACACTTTTGTGGGTTTGAGGCTTTTCTTGGAGGTTCTAATATCATGAAGAGTTATTTTAATTTTGTTTAATTTTTTATTCAGTTGACATTCATTCGAATGTTTAAATATGTGTATGGTTTATATATATAAGTTTATGTTTATAGGTATACATGTGTTTATGTATATGTATATAGAAATTTCAAAAGATACCTTATTTGAAATTTTATTTATCAAATTGTCTCTTTATTCAACAAATGACTTTCAAAAGAGGATTCAAACATGTGAATTCAATATCATGACCATGAGGAACATTTTCCATTTTGAGAGAGTATTTGAAAACATAATTTATAATTTTAAATGTTATTGAAGAAAGGCAATTTTTTCTTACAAAAATATAAGTAGTTTCAAATTCTAATGCATGGTTGGTACCTTGAAAATTATATTCATTGAAATTATACACTATATGGATGCCCCTTTATCTTAGTTATGTTGATATGTTGTTTCTTGATTTTAAATGGTATTTTGTAATGGGTGGACATAGGGAGGTTTTTTTGGATGATGGGTTTTAATTATGTTAATTTTCAATTTATCAGTTTTATGAAAAGGCTACCTCACCTCCCATTGATATTACCCTTGGGGATCCTAGGTATATTACTGTGGGATGAGAGAAAGTTATTATCTAATACAAAATATATGAAATATGTCTAAAATGGTATAAAGGTAAACTAGGAAGTTCCATCACTAAGGAATATTTAGAGAAACTGATTGGATATATAGTTAGGAATACATTTATAGACCAACAAGTGGTTACAATCTGAGTAAATCATAGGTCACCTCCCCAGATGATTAGAAATTTCCCCTAATTTTCTATGATTTTATATTTCTTATAGATAAAAATTTATTTATTTATTATTTTTTTGGAATATTATACCATTTTATTATTATTATAGAATTTGGTTTACACTATATTATGTCACTACATTATTGGTTTAATTCATTTGTCTAGTTGACAGTTTTCTTTGGGTTCTTTTTGAGTTCCATATTATATGGTTACGAAAATGTTTTTATTTGATTATTTTCAAAGGATGTTTTTAGTTTTTAAAAAAGGATTAAATTTTTCTTCAAAACATGCCTTTAGTTTTAAATATTATCTCCAAGGAAAATAATTTTTTTATTTTCATTCAATGATAAAATTTTATATTGTGTATATATTTTCCAACCCTAATGTTTGGGTTTTTTGAGAAAGGAAATATATGGTCTATATGGGGCTTACCTTATCAGTAATTTTATGGTCACACCATGTTTGCACCACTCAATGTTAGTACACCAATGTTGTTATATAGGTTTAGGATTAGTCTGGGACTTCTCATGGTGCATGTTGGTTTGGGTGACGAACAATGACTATGGGGTCATAAGAATATTATTTTGGGTATCTTTGGGTGGTTTTTGGATTTTTTTAATATATAGACGATGTATCTACCATGTTTTCCCCATGTTTTTTTGCTAATTTTATATCTATTTCACTGCTATTATATTTATTTTTTGAGTTATTATGGTTGTGTCACATTTTTTCCCTATTTCTTATTTGTTTGTTCGATGATTCTCATGAATCTCTAATGAAAAGAGTGTTCATGCGAGACATATAAGTGGAAACTCGGTGTCTTTCATTATATATTGGGATAAATAACTCCCAAAATCTCATAATTGATGTGATGGTTCTTGTTTCTAGCTCATGGGGACTAGAAAGGGCCCATAGGTATATCATGAGATACCTCATCATCCTTGTTCAATTATGAACCAGAGTTGGTTTGTGATAATTATTTTTGAAAATAGTAATGTATATTTACCTATTAAAAGTTGTGTTTTTTTATTACATGATAATATAAATTATGGTTATTTATGATATTAATTATCATTAATGCTCTGTGGTTTTCTTTGAAATATTTGAAATGAAATATTGGAATGTTATATTTTAAAACTCATTTATATGTGATAAAAAAATATGTTTCCCCTACAAAAATACATTGTTTTTTTGAGCTTATGTGAATGAGTTTAGTAAATAAATTTCCGAATGATAGATTAATAAGGGAGAATATTTTCAATAAATTTTGGACTTTAAAATGGTTAAAAACTTGTTTAAATGATATTTTTTTATTATTAATATATTTATATTTTTTATATGAAAATTTTAAGAGTTTTACTAGCTTAAAGGTGTTCCTCTAGGTTAATAAACAATTTAAACCCATACTGGGAAATGGGAGAGAGATTATATATGTCATAGGTTTTTCAAAAATTTTATTTTTATATTAGGTTTAGTAGGAATTCTATGCTTAAAATTTATTTTAATACATCCCATATATTTATATGGGGTTCAATTTCATTATATACTTTTATTAGCATACTTTTTCCTATATACAGAGCATACATCAACATTATCTAAAGTTTTTATATGAAATTATTATTTGGATAGGTTGGCACCCAAATATTTAAATATATACTATTATTCATTGTTAAAATACATAAATTTATTTACTTCTTCTATGTATGTCTATGGTAAACACTAGGTGATGATTCATGTCATAGTGGGTTCTATAATGTTATTTTCTCACAACATTTATATAAGGATCTCATGTATGCAAATATTATTTTCATAGTTATGTTGGAATAAGAATGAATAATTTATTGGAAGGTGATTGGAGATAGGCGTGTTTTAGATATGTTTGGATGTTAATTTTAGTTACTTGAAGTTGAGATGATTTTACTTTTTTTTCATACATTTCAGTTGACATCTATAACTATTTGTATACTAGAGTTTTTTTTATACTGTTTTTAGATTCAGGTAATATTTGGGTATTGTAAAACAATTTTCTATTTTATTTTTAATTACAATATTTTCCATGAAAATTTATTTAAGGTTAAATCTCTCCCTAAGTTGTAAAGGGATATATATATACCCTCAGGGCCAGTTTATAGCGGTTAGTGAATAGGGAGCTCTCTTGGGACCATGTAGAATTTATCCTTTATTTCAGGGTAATTTTTGGGAGGGATGTTACACTGTATTCTAAATATGTATAAATAATATGTTAGGATATTTTATTTTTTATTTTAAATGGTTATAATTTTTTTATATTTCTTATTTATTTCTTGATATTTACAAAATTCAATAATTTATTAAAGTAATTTTTTATTGATTGATGGTATTCAATTATTCATGGTTTGGGAATAAAATTTTATTTATAAGAAATAAAATTTTACTTTATAGGGTAATGAATTCTGTTTAAGTATCTAAAATCATGACTAATATTTGAAAAACTCATACCCATTGAAGGATGGTTTTGGGTAGAACTCTCAATCTCATTATATATCCAAGGAAGACACTGAATGAGTTCATATAGTTTCAAAGTAGTATGAATCAATTTTTTTTGAGATTGATTTTCAAATTTACAGATAGACACACATCATATATTATTGTGGGAAACTGGGATATCAATTTTAGAGGTATTTGAGTTCAATTTGTTAAGACAACTAGCTCGACTATGGATTAGAGCCCACAAAAGTCCATATAAATCGAATAAAAATGATTTCTAACTGACTCAAGTGCTTAAATATTATTTTAATGTGACTTTTCAGTAAATAAATGCATCATACTATAGTCAGGGTGTGATCTACGTGCATTTTTTCTTATGACAAAAGAAATATTTTTGGATAGACAGGGTAAATTACAGTGATGTATTATAAAATTGTTTTGTTTATTAAATTTGAAACAATTAATATTTATATATTATCTTAAATATAGTGTCATAGTATATGGAAACATATATATGAAATCATAAGGATAGAATATACGGATCAATACCTATTACTATGCCACCAATTTTTCATCATAATAGTGAAAGGATATTTATTTAGGGACTCGTTTTTGATGGGAATAAATATATCACCACACCATGTATTTTACTAATTATTGAAGCTAGCATAGATCACATTGACTTGGAATTATATGATATTCAATTGTTTATTCTACTTTTATGGTGTGGAGAGCTTGAAGCGAAGTGAAAAATATATTTAATGGATAATAATGTAAGGATGATTTCCTTATTGAATTCATATATTTGGGACATTTTCTCATGATTAATTTATTTCATGTATGGAGGGTAAGTGGTTACTGATGATCAATTAGGATAATGAGATGTGTAACTTGACCAAAAGATACAGTTTCAAATATTTTCTATCAATGTTTTTTCTTACATTTTATTATTGATAGATTTATTTCTTTATGTTATTTCTAAATATATTACCGACACATATGAGTCATAAATTTTTATTTTAGAGGGATGGGTGACTTCCTTTTCCCTATTTACAATTACACTTTTTTTACTTCATATTTTCTATAATTTTCATGGGATTTTTATTTCTAAATTATATCATTTTCAAGACCTCTTTGATTACAAAATTTAATGTATTTATTATATCAAAAGTAATATTATAAATTTTCAGACCTTATTGATTTCCAAATTGAATCATTCCAATTATGATAGTAATTTCCAATGATATTAAAAGTTTATTTACTTTTAGGTAATGAGAAAAAATATTAACTGTGGTAAATTATTTTTAGTTTTAGAAGGTATTATTTCTGATTTGAGAGATTTGATCATAGGATATATTATTGAGTGAAAAGGGGGTGTGATTATGATAACAGTTTAATTGGTGTGATAAATTTATATATTGTCGACATCAGGTAAAGAGTTAGTATTGACAACATTTGTATGTTTTATTATGATCTAACCATATGATGACATTGTATTTTGTTTTATCTTCATATATGAATTATACATTAATCATGATTTGAGTTAAACCCATATAGTTAAGATACATATATATACATTTATTACTTTCACTAAAGGTAATATGTGTCTTGTTTTTCTGAGGTTCTGTTTGATTGGATCCTCTATTATTTCTGGAATTGACATGGATTGCTATAGGAATGTAGTTAATGATATATATTCTTAACATAATTTTAGGTTTCATTATATATGATCTAGAATGAGATAATTTCAATGGGGGAATGCATTAAAACTATCATTTCAAATTTATCATCCCAAAAATTATATATTTTTTAGAACATAAAATTCCACTTAAAATATAAGAATATGATATATAGTCACAAAATTTCCATAAAAGGAATCAAACCACTCATATAGTTAAATTAGAAATTTCAAATTGAAATGTATGGAGGGTAGAATACTTGATGCTTAAGAATTTTTTCTTCAAACCATCGTAATTTCATTTGGTGTTATTTATATGAATGGAAATTTTCAACATATTAACATTAACACTTATCTGGAAAATTGTCTTAATGAAATCCTTGAAGTTGTTTCCATTATGATAGATTTATATTGTAAATTACATTTGGGTTTTATTTGGGGGATTTTACATGATCAAGAAGTATCCTAGAGTATAATGTAAATTAGTTGAGATGATCTTAGTGACTATAAACTTATTCACTTTATATTGTGGTATCATGGGTCCCTATTAGGTGGCATATCATAGAATATTGGACACCGTTGTCTTGTGTGATGGTAATTATTTCTCCTAATTAGGTTCAGTGGTTTTCTCTATATCCACTTATGTATGAACATTTGAAGTACTCGGACTATGATTCTTTTGATATTTTTGATATATTAATAGATTTTGCAATTTATTGTTGAAATATTATGAATCTATCTGTGATGTAAATATGCTTGATCTATTGCGGGAGCCGCTACCTTTGGTCACCCATCGTGGAAACCCTTATACTTGTGACCATCTTGGCAACCAGGATGCTCGATCCTTCACGGATGTTGTCACGGGCAGCACTTCTCTGACTGAATCTAAGACCTCTGCACGCATTGACCCCAAACATTTTCTTCACTGAGGTCTATTTGCGATTGATTTCTCATATATGTGGTGAATAATCTATCTTTCGATCTTTGATTTGCTTTGGATGGAAAAATATTTAATTGTAGACCCTCACATGTCTTCCAGCGCAAGACATTGGAAAGCACATGATTCGTTAATTCGCGCATTGGTCTTCTGAATTCGTTGCATGTACTATTTCAATTCTCATAGAAGGATAAATTATATTGATTTTGGACACGTGGTTTATGTTCTTTTGGAGGTTATATAATGATGATATTTAAATGGTCTCTGGACTTCCATTTCGATTTCGAGCCCCCCATTGTTCCTCTATGGCCAGTATTCCCTAATCTCCCCTACACCTCTTCAAACAGAACACGTTATTTCCAATAGTAGGACATTTTGGCCAACCACTTATGTTAGATTATGCTACCCTTAATCTTACTCACCCCTATGTTTCTAGAATCTTCACTGAAATCGGTATCTCTAAACCACTTCCTTCATGATTCTGGATGCAAAATGGAGGCAATGGGTTTATTCAAGATGTTGTCTTTGAGAATGTTCTAGAATTTTGTAAGAAATGCTCACGCATTGATCGCTCCATAAATGAGTGTGGGAACACTTGTTTTGCTCCTAGACCTACTTCTTTCCCCAAACTGATTTGGGTAAGAAAATAATCTTCCAAACCCCTCTTAATATTTTCATTCTGAATCCTACTGAATCCTCTATAGTTAAACCTACCTGAGACACTGAGACCTTACATACTGCTAGGGATGAAATTTTGGACACCTCCAATGCCGAAGAACCAATTCTTGAGGCAGGTAATTCTATGAAAAATGAGGAAGAATCTAGGCCAGAGGATCAAAAAGATTCATTTGAGCTTGAGAAATCTTTCCAATTGGAGAATTACTACCTTAAATCGAGTTCTAGAAAAAGTAAAAAAGCTATAATTGACTATGATGGTTTCATCATGCCAAGTGATAATAACACCTAGAAGTGTATATAATTCACTAAAGTAGAAAGAACAATCGTCACACATTCTTTTACTGCTAACATGAAGGTACAAGACACCTTCCCCCATGTCCACTTCCTAATGATAAAGTAACTACCTCCTGAAATGCTGCAACATACTCTTCTGATTCTGACTCAGAAGATTCATCTTGTGAGAATGATGATCCTGTATATAGCAATACATATCAATTACTGTAAGATCTTGAGCTCCCAAATGAGCTTGACTCATGGATCGATGGGAAAGACAACATTGCTTTTTGATAGTATAAGAATGGAGAGATGTTAGCAGATACGTACCTTGATCTCATAAAGAGGATGTTCATAAAAGTGGTTGAGGAATTTAAAAAGTACCCAAGATTTAATTTTAATGATATCACTTGGAAGTAATTTTGCTCGAGGTTTCAATGTACCTTGCTCTTCTAGATATGTGCTGAATTACTTTGTCATTTTCCTGATTCTTTACTTTGGTTCTATTCTTCTACTGCATGTTCTTCAAGGACGGTCAATCCAGGAGAGACTTGCCCATCTGGTATTTGTCTTGTTTGATCGCAGATATAGTAAATTTCTATCTTGACATGCTGCTTCAGTTTTTATCCAGATGGTCTATCCTACGGATGGTTTCACTCTTCCACTCTCGATTCCCTTCACATTTCTACACTCGAAGAGGCAGACATGTGACCCCCTTTAGTGATTGTGTTACAGGAGTGAGGGATCTTGTTTGAGCCTTCATTTATTTTGTGTCTTTGTAATTCTCTACTGGTGTAAGTGCATTTCACCTCGTGGTTTGTTCTATTTAACTTTTGGTTTTAATAAATTTATTTGGACATGAATTGGGTGACCAATTCATGTCAATTTATTTAAAAAAAATTATAAATCTATCAGAATAATTTGGAGGCATTTGGTAAAATGAGAATTGGTGGTGAAGTTGATATGGAAGAGATACAGGTGTCTAAATTTATATTTTAATTATAAGTCTAGTTTGGTGAAACTAAAATTTCATTGAAATTAAATTATTCCACTACATGGAATATATTGTGGATATAATTTTGAATAGAGAAATATTACAAGGATATGAGATTAGCTAAAAATTATGTATCCTGGTGGTACACCTATGTGTTAATAGGTTTCACTATGTGTTCTGGTGAAGACATTATTAGTTGGTAAAATGCTAAATAGATTCTTATTCCAACCTATGTATAATATGATTATAGTACCCTAAAATATATTCAATTAAATGCTTATTTCATAATGATAATGTAGAGTATGAATTATTAATCTATTTAAGTGATATTTTTTAATAATTTTAATAATCATTTCCACATGGAGTGGATGAATTTTATAATAGTGGCATTAATTTTTTTGCTGATGTAATGTTCTTTAGATACCTTCCAATTGATATATATTCATTAGATTCACTACTAAGGTATATTAAATGTCTTAAATTAATATAATGTACTTACCTTGGAAGAACGATCCACCAAGGAGGATGTGGGAATTAGTAAATTATTTATAAAAATTAAACATGATATTAACCCATTGTATCAATAATCGGGAATTATAATTAAGGGGTATATTACGCATATAAATATATTTATAATTTAAAATGGGTTTATTTAATTATCAAATGACGATAAGTTAAACTATGTTGTTGCATTTTTTGGTTTTCTTTTTGAAATGATTATTTTTGTTGAGATAGTGAGGTTGAATAATGTTTTATAATTGGTTATATAAGATTAATATGTTTAATTTATTCCAAGGTTGAAGGGGATATTTGGTATGAAAATATAGTTGAAATCAGTGTTGTAGGACACTATGAAAATTTGGATCAGTTTTATAGAAGCCCATAAAAAATGACTATCTAATTACATTACATAAAGAATAAATTAAATTAAAATACATTTTCAAGTCCTTTTAGTTTAAGTGTTTTAGTGAATTAGGTAAAATCAAAAACTAATAATAACCATTTTATTTTTATCAAATTGAATTTTTCTCACAATATTCCCAACCATTTAAAATATAAAAAATCATTAATATGTTGCAAAAAATTCTCTACATAAGAAAATATTCAAGATAATTCAAACATTTCTTATTTTCATAACCCAAAAAAATATAAACACTGTAAATTAGTGAGGTGAAATTCCCAATAAGGGAAAAATTTCAATGAAGCATAAGGTTTAGAAAATAATCACGTGAAACAACATTGATAATGATGTTTCTTCTTTCATATTTTTCAAACGAGCCTATACCCATGTGGTAAAAGCTACTGCTTGTCATAAAAAAGACCCTGGATCAAATACAGGTAGGGACAAATATCCCAAGTAATGTAGAATCACTATATCCAGTCACTGTAGCAGAAATATAGCTATGGTAGAACTGTAGTAGGAGTGAATCTCTAGAGGTAGTAATACTATAACAGCGTGGGTAGTGTAGAAGTACTATTCACCAGAGGTTCCTTTAGCCCAAAAAATGGGATTTTGGGCCTTATATATGAGCTTTTATGCCCCTGGGGCTTTGGGATATATAATGGGTCTTCATCTACCATTCATGAAAAGTGGTCTTTTTCATTAATAATACAAATGATGCTTTAATCCCAACCTTTAAAATAACATAGATAAGGATAAAAATATTTGAAAAAAAGATCATAGGAACATAAAACCATGGTAAAGTAATAAATCAAGAACAATAATCATATCATAAAATTGAATAATATAATGATAATATCATATCATGGTAACATTTAAATCATTTATAATATCTTATAAAAACAAAATAAACATAATCATATTAAAATAAATTCTTTTTGGGGAGAAGGCATCAAATTACAATTCTGATATCATAGTGGGATTTGGATAATAAACAGTGCACCCTATTTAGGTTTGGTATACAACTCAATTAACTACTTTTTCTTGGTCTAAAATCGGTGTACCTATTTAGGATTTGTAAAAAATACATTTACCACTTATGTATTTGGAAACAACCTGTGTACCTCTTTAGTCGTGGGCTATTACTCATGTACCTCTTTAGGATTAGGTTACAACCCATGCGACTTCTTAATATCATGAGATATTAAACATTAATCAATTCATTTAAGGGTGATATAGGACCACACCCATCATTGTACTCAAATATGGTTTGTAAAATATATATTTCATTTTCCATATCAAAAATAACTCATAAAAATAAAATGGGTTTTGAATCCTTTTCATCAAATATCCTAGAAAAAATACATCAATAATTGGTTCAAATGATACAAAAAACTCAATCACCTAAAGGAATAATTTCATAATGTTTTTTATAGGTTGATTCATTATATATAATCCAATTTTAGAAAATAATTGGATATTAAATTTGAAAATTTTAAAAAATCAATAATCATGTATTTTCTAAAATATGTTTTGACCTTTCTTAAAGATTTGATGTTGTGTGTAATTTTTAAAAGATTATTTTAAAAGAAGAAAGTAAATTTATTTTAAAAAAAGTACATTAAATAGATTCCCCAAAACACTAGACTTGGAAAATTCATAGTGGTATCAGTGGTAATTTGTTTGGAAGGAAAAAAATTTGGTTATGGAAGGTAATTTTTTTGATATTTTTGAAAAACCATAACTGATAAAACCACATCATAAAAAGAGATACAAAAGATTATTTTATAAAATTTTAAGATAAAATTTGATAGTCACATGATTTTGAATAAAATATGGTTTCCTCATATGATAAGAGCACATTTTTTGGATGGTTAAACACAAATATCAAATAGAAATCACCACTTAAGGAAGATGCATATATTTTAAAACATATAAATAATTTTATTAAAAAGAAATTCCTTTTTAGATATTTATTTGTAACAATATTTATTTTTCCAATTTAAATAAATTATTTATTATCATATTAATTTGTATATGGAAGAACATAGAGAAATTAGAAGTACTATGTTAACGAATAAATTATATAACCAATGTTTTTTTTGAGTAAATCGACATTCGTTATGAGAAAATAGTTCACAATTTAAGAAGATTTTAAAGAGGGGTTAATGTGGAAAAATATAAATATTTTAATGTAAAGAGAAAATAAAAAATAATTCATTCATAGGGTGTAATTTTCCCAATATATATATAATAAGTTCAATAATAACAATCATAAATCAATGAATGTTACTTGAGTTAAAAAACAATTACAACATTGAGGATCATTTAAATCAAATACTCATAAAAGGGATATCATTAAATTAACTTTCCATTACTATGAATAAATATAACATCATGATATAATACCTCAATTTGGTAGTATATAGACTATATAAATGGAATTTTTTAATAGAAAATATATCTTAAAAAGAGTAATTTGAGATGTAAATTGTTACCTTAGTCCATAATCATTATCTACATGCGCCAAACTTCCTCAATAATAAAATAATAATTGTTAAATACATACCCAAGAACATTATACATGTATAAAAACATTTATACTCCTCAATTATTATCATTATAAACATATTTATTTTATTTAGTATTCACTTATTTTCAATATTAGGTGTCAGAACCCCTGATTATATTTCACAGGTTTCATAATAACATTGATGGAATTCATTAATATCCAAGAGGATAGAATGAGAAAATAATTCTACATAATGGAATTGATGTCTAATGATATTCTATAATTTTACAATTTCATTCCATAAGAGTTTGAGTTATGAGCCTTGAAGATAAAATCGATAATGATCAAGTTTAGTGACAATTAACAAATGGACATCATTTCCTAAATTAATGATTATAATATTGGAGGTATCACACCCTGAACCCCATGTAATATTTATTTATTTATTTATTTATAATTTATTTATATTATTTACTCATAAGTATTAGTGTTTTAATTTTTAATTTGTTCGAATTTTATTCATTTTTTCTTGGCATACAGTTTGGCTACACGGTCGGTCAAACCGTGGTGAAGGCATATAGGTTTATCTTTCAATCTAACAGAATGGATTTATATGGTTGGTGAAAGATTTATCAAACTATGTTACCACCTTATAAAAGATCGTTATTTTCTCAATAAGGGGAGTATGGCTAGTTCATGAATTGTTAAACCATGTGAGTCCCTAGGATTTTAAAATTTTATTTTCAAAAAAAAATGATTTTCTCCCCTTAAATAAATAAAAAAATGAAATAATAATAATAATAATAATAATAATTAAAACTAACTTAACCCCCCCCCCTCATTCTTGACTCCTCCCCCCTATCCAAAGGACATGAAAAACCCCCATCTTGTTTATAGTACGCGACTGCCCCCTATGACACAAGACCCTCCTCCAATATCCTCATCATTTTCAAAATCTGTCTCATCGGTATTGATTTTATCCTCATATATTTTCTTCTTATTACATTTTATTCCCCACTTTTTTCCCTCCCTATAGTTTCATTAAAATTTAGTTTGAACCCTAGGTTGTTTTGGCTTTTTATTTCTTACGTTTGTGGGTTTATGTGGTGTGTGAACTCCTTCCGGAGCATCCGTCAACTTTTATTCATAGGTTTCCACATATATGAACATGATTGAGGTTGGTTTTCTTTATTCTTGAAATCTTAATTTCCTAAAATTTTATTTCTCTGACTTTAAATTATTATTATTTTATTCTTAAATCTTTTATTAAAGAGATTTGTAAAATTTCTAAGGATGAAATTCTATTTCATGTTTATTTAATATTGATTATCCTTTGGTTGCCTTTGATTTTGAAAATTGGATTCTTCATTTACGCATAAAAATAAATTTAATAGATCCTAAAACAAAATTGGGTATTTTAATATCTCCTCAGTTTTTTCTAATTTCTATATGAATTATTGAAGATGATTAATTTATCTTATTTTCTTTATTCTAATTAGGTTCAATTGTAATTTTATTTTAAATAAATTTTGTTTTATTTCATTCCAATTTTAATATATATAAGCACCACATACCATATTCACACAATGATGTGTGAATATGTGAATTCAGATGAGATTTTATATATAACCTTGTTGTTATAAATTTTTTAAAAATGGTTTCAAATAAAATAAATGTGAGATTCTACAAATTTATTTCGTGTATATAATAGTTATGCTTATATATATGATTATAAATTTATATATATATATATACATGTGTAATTTTATGAATTCATATGGTAGCATGTAATTTTTTGAATTAAGAGAAATATATCTGTGTTTAATTTTATATGGCCACGACATAAAATAGGAATTATGAAATTATAATTAGTTTTTAAACACTATTTCAAACAAAAAATTAAGTGGACTTCAAAATAAATTTTGTAGCACTGGTTGGGAAATTCTATTTTTTTAGATGGTATCTTAATTAGTTAATTATATTCCACTATGGTTTTGGATATAAAATTATAAATGTATCATGTTTATTCTAAAAATGGATTCCTTGGTTTTTAGGTGTAAATAGTTTAAAGTTGTATATGTTCTTTTTTAGTATAATTTTTTGAAATTATAATGGAAAATGAGAAATACATGTACATATCTAAGATTACTAGAATAATAATTCTCGTCAAAAGAACCGTAGATCTAGAAAGACCACTATTGTAGGATTACACTGTGACACTAACTAAACCACTTATTAATAATGTGGACTAGTTACCATTAAAACTTTGGTTCTATATTCTTTTTTGGCTCATGAATATGAGTAGTTATGTAGGGTTTTATTTCCAGGAGTACAAGGAAATGGGTATGATAGGACCTAACATTAGATTCATTAGGTCCACCCACGGTGATTGGTATGGTGTACATAATTTTGAAATTTTATTTGTCTATATAAATTATAATAATCAAGTTTTCTTTATAATTTGTTCTAGATAACATGTTACACATTATTATTATTCTTCATGATTATATAAAATATTAAAGGTTTTATTAAAAATAGATGTAATAAATGGAAAATAGTTTTTTTATTTTTTTAGACGTAATTTAAAAAGAAAAACTTATATCAAATTGTATTTATAAACTAGCATGATAACCGTTATTTAATTAAATGGTAAACGTATTGAAGGGTTTATGGTAGAATATTGGTAATTTTGAATATTTGATTTGGAATGGATGTCTAATGTATGATGAGTCGGGTTGATGTTTTTTAGAATTTATATTTATTATTTAGTAAATGTTTTTGGTAGTAATTATTCCAAAGTGACACTTCATTGATTCCCATAAACATGTACCATCTCGTAGGGATTAGGAATTCCCTCAAGGCATAGTATTAGGTCAGTTATTATGTCCAATGGTGGGATGAATTAGGTTGGTTTCTTAAAAAATGGTATCAGAGCCTAGGTTCTTTTGTAGATCTAGGTTCTTAATAAGGCTTTTTATTTGGGGTGTCTAGAAGACTGAATACGGAATTTTCTGACCATAAGAGGTAGGTCACAGGTTGGTGCATGATCACCATTTCTCATGGTGAAACCAAAGCTTCCAAGGAATTTATGAATTTGAATTTTTAAATTTATCTTTTTTTGAATTGTTTTATGGGTTTCAATTTTGAATCGATGAAATAATTATTTACTTGGATGTTTATTGAGTTTATGTGATATATTTTTGAAATTTGGGGTGAAAGGGAGTATAATGGAATTCTCTAGTGTCATGCATGTCATGAAAAAACATTTAGAGCACATATAGTTGGTTCTAAGATACTCTTTATGGTAGTTTTATGATTTTACTGTGGTTTATTAAGAAGTGTGGTCCAAGGGTGTTTTTATTCTTGAGTTCCTTCGGTAATGAATTTTTTTGGGTGGTATATTGATATGGTTTTTTTTCTTTCCAATGATGATTTAATATTTTGTTTAGTTATAAATTGAAATTTATAATTTTAAAATAATTTATTTGGATTTTATTTAATATGAAATGAAATGGATTTTGTGATCTCATCAATTTTTTTGAAAGAGAACATGTATTGTTTTAAACTGATATTAAATGGGATTTGATGTTTTATGAATATAAGTTTAGAATTTTAATGTGGTTTTAATAGAACAAAATATTTATAAATTTTTAAGTAATGGTCAAATAAGTTCTTCAATAGGGTTTTATTCAATAGAAATTAAAATTTTGGGTTTTAAATGATTTTTAATTAGGAATTAATGAATTTGTTATGTTTTTGATATATCATGCATGTGGTTGTGAATTTCCTTCTTGAAATTTTATTTTCAAATGTTATTTTTTATGTTTATGGTTTTTCAAACTTCTTTTTTATTTTCTAAAGGGTTGTGAAATGATTATATTTTAAAAACCTGAATGTTTCTTAAGAATGTTTCTCATTTAAAATATTTGATTAGTGATTTTTTTAAACATAGTTTTAATTTGAATTACCATGATAAGTTTGTAATTATATTGGGATTATATTTTGTGTTCTTCAAATATTCCTCATATAAAATTCTCAAGTGTTTTTGTGCCTATTATATTTCCTATTATATTGGGTTCATTTCTTTGGGTCCAGTTTATTATTATTGATGTTGTTTTTGATGCTTTTGGGTTATTTATTTGTCACATCAGTGGGGAATGTGCTTCATGTAGATCATACAAGATAAGGGTTGTGGTTAGGTATTTTTATTGATTTATTAGACATGGTAAACCCTTAGATTTTGTTCTGGGTGACTAGGACAGACCCATCACCCATTGAGTTTATTCTCGGTCATGTGTTAGTTTAAATATTGTTTATATTTCCATGATTATTGATTTTGATTTAAGATCCTAGGTTACCATCCATTTTTAAACACAGAAAAGAATACCATTTAATTTTTTTGACAAATTATTATGATTTAAGAATATTTCCCTTCATTCATAGTAAGATGGGTGGTGATAATTGTGATAGAGGTCCTAGTTTTGGAATATCATTGGAGGCCTATTTAGGTTCTGTTATTTTTTTTATAATAGTTAGGTAAATATTTTCTGGTATTCCATACTTTCCCTTTTTTATTATCCCTCTTATTATTTTTGTAATTATAGTTTTTCCCTAGGTATAATTATTTGTAGAATTAGTGTTTGTTTTGGTGAGGTTTTGATGATCTTTAGATCAATGGTTCAAATTATGTCACCTCAGTTTGGAATTTGGGTTGCAATTTATATGGTTTTCATGGAGTGTCCTTGCCTTGTTGAACCACCATTCTAGTGGAACTCTTAAATGGTGTAGGATCCAATGTTTGTCTCCAAACATTGACTTATTATGATCAAAGTGATATAGTGTGATGAATAAATTTGGAGATGTTTGAATATTCCTAGGTATTTATATTAGGATGAAGTTTTTAGAGTTATTCATTTTTTTCTATTTCTGGTATAAGTTCCTTAGGCGGGTCTTCCTTCATATGTTTGATGGATTTATAGGGTTATAAAGGATCACGGTGGGCAGAATTGTCACAACCCAAAATACATTTTATAATTATATTATTATTTTATTTAATTATATTTTTTTAGAAGTTTCACGACTAAAAAATATGCCTTTAACAGCACGAAAAATGACCTTTATCAGCGATGGATAAGCGATGAGTACCAGAGTGAGATTAAAATCATGAGGATTTTATCAGTGCTAAAAAATGATAATAAATGGGTCCTTTATCAATATTAAAAACTTCTAATAAAGGGGTCATTTATTAGTATTTTTGAAGTGTAAATAAAGGAAAATATTTATCTGCCCTTGTAAAAGCATTGATAAAGGGACATACTAAATTGTACTGTAACAAATACTAAAGGACCAGTGTAGTGTGCTTTAATAACACACTACAACAGAAGATAAACCACAAGAAATCAAAATAATAAATTACCAATAAAAAATTAAAATGGAATAAAATTTACAAAACCAATAAAAGAATAAAACCATTAGATTAACGTCATTCCAAACATTGGTTTATATAATTACATGAGTAAGTAAAAATAATTAAATACAATCAAAAACATCAATGTACCTTTTTCTTTTCACCCAAAACTCGACTCGTGCTATTTCCTAACAAACCAACCCTGATCAAGAAAATAAAAACACTTGTATAAGAAAAAAAGTCTCATGTTTGTAATAATATATTCAGTTAAATTAAATGCAAAGAGTTAATTTTAAACTAAACATTTAGTCATACCAGAAACATTGTGTATTGGTTTCTATTGTGGTTGATTCTTCAATGTCACACCATTTCTTGTTCACCTTCAAGAATTAGCTTTTTTAAAATAGACTAAATAAGTAAAAGATAAAAATTATATGGAAATTAATTAATTAATAGTAGATAGAATGATGAAAAAAATCTAGGCTTGTTTGTTCAGTTTTAGTGATTTGATGTGTGTTTCAAACTAAAAAGACACTTATATATTGAAAAGATTCACTTGGAGTCATACACATCACACCTTATATAAATTGAGGCTATTTTGATTCATACACATCCCAAATGACTTATGGATCATTTCCATAAAGTATCAAAACAATATTAATGTGTTTTCTTGGTTTTGAGTATGTCACTTGTCCTCTTTATTAAAATTTAATTTTAAATTGGAAACACACACTTGAAGTCATACCAATCAAATCATGTGTCAGTTTTATGTGTGAATAATCACTATACATGAAAAATTACTTATAAATCATTTTCTTATATTATCAATACAAAACGAGAAGTTTTTATTGGTTTTCATCGAGTGATACTTTTTGAACTAAAATATATCTTTTAAACTAAAATCATGGACTTTGAGTCATACTAGGAACATCATGTATCCGATTGAGGTTTGGTTGAATCCTACATGTCAAAAATGACATATGGATCGTTTTATTAATGTATCGAAACAATCCAAATTCATTTTCATGGTTTTGAGTATTTTAGTTGAATTGTTTACTAAAATTAATGTCAATTTAAAAAAAAGAAGTACTCTGAGTTGTACTCATCACACCATGAATTGGATTGAGGTTTGGATGATTTCTATAAGTTCCAAATGAATTATCGATCATTTTACAAATGTATGAAAAAAATATGAATGTGCTTTCTTGGTTTAGAGTACGTCAATTTTTTTTCTCTAAAATTTAATTTTAAATTGGAATCACACACTTTGGGTCATACTGATCACATCATGTGTTGGTGTTATAGGATACCAATTCCTAGACATAAAAAATGACATATGAATCATTGTTGTAAATTATCAAAACAATACGAGTGCATTTTCTCAGTCTTTAGTGAGTGTTAATTTCTAAAATATCAATTTTAAAATGATAACAGAATCACTGAGTCATAATAAGAATATAGTGACTCCGATTGTGGTTCAGATGATTTTTATATGTCAAAAGTGACCTAAGGATTGTCATTCTAATGTATAAAAACAATCAAGAAGAATTTGATCATTTTTTAGTATGTCAGGTGTCCTTTGTAAAAAAATTAATAAAAAAGAAGAAATTTGTCTCATACCAATTACAAAATGATTAAGATTATTGTGAAGCTGATTCCTACAAGTCTCAAATGAGTCATGTATTTTTTTTATAAAGTATCAAAATAATTAGATTTTTTTTGGGTTTTGAGTACATCACTCGTATTTTTTTCCACATTGATTCATATCGGTCACATCCTGTATTTGTTTGATATGAGACCAATTCATACATATCAAAAATGAATTATGAATTGTTTTAGTATTTTATCAAGACAATCCAATAACGTTTGATCTATTTTTAGTGAGTGAAACGTTTTGAAATAATATTTCAATTTTAAACAGATAACAGATACCTTGAGTCATAATAGGAACCTCGTGTATCAAATTGATTTTTGGATAATTCATTCACATCAAAAATTAAATATGGATCATTTTACATAAAGTATGAAAATAATCCAAACACATTTTCTCATTTTTGAGTATGTTACTTGCCTTTGATTTCAAAAATTAATATCAATTTAAAATAAAAAGACACACATGGAGTCGTACTGGTCACACTGGGGGTTGGATTGAGGGGAGTATTATTCCTAAACATTCAAAAATTTTATAGATCATTTTCTTAAAGTATAAACACATTCCAAATGTTTTGGATTAATTTTGATGACGTCACTTTTCTTTTTTAATAGAATTTCATATTAATCTGGAAACACAAACTTTGAGTCTTACCGATTACATCAGGTTCTATTACCTACACATAATAAATTAAATATTAATCATTTTACTAAATTATGAAGACACGAAGAGTGTGTTGGATCAGTTTTTAGTGAGTGAATGTTTTAAACTAAAATGAAAATTATAAGCTAATAATGGACATTTTCAGTCATACTAGGTAAATAGTGTATAAGGTTGAGGTAAGGGTGATTATTACACATCAAAAATGGATTATGGATCATTTTACTGAAGTATAAAAACATTATAAATGTGTTTTCTAATTTTTTATTACATATGTTATCTTTTTTAATAAAATAAATATCAATTTAAAATATAAATATGCATCTAGAGTCATACTGATCAAACCATGTGTCCAATTAAGGTGAGTTTGATTCCTAAACATCCCAAATTACATTATTATCATTTTTAAAGTATAAAAACAATCCTAATGTGGTTTATAAATTTTTATTATGTCAATTTTCCTTTTTACTAAAATGTAATTTTGAACTGGAATCATGTACTTTGAGTCATACTGGTCACATCATGTGTCAGTTTTGATGTGATACTGATTCAAAAAAAATTCAAAAATGACATATGAATCATTTTAGTAAATTATCAATACAATCAAAGAACGATTGACCATTCTTCATTAAGCGAAACTTTTTTTAACAAAAATCAATTTTAAAATGATAAGTGACACATTGAGTCATACTAGGCACATATTTTTTCGGATTGAGGTGCGGTTGATTCATACATGTCAAAAATAAATTATAGATTGTTTTTATAAAGTATCAAAATAATTTGAATGTGTCTGCTAAATTATGATTCTATCAGTTGTCTTTTTCACAAAAAATAATGTCAATTTTAAACAAAATGAAGCACATAGAGTCATACCGATCACACCATGATTCATTTTGAGATTAGGATTTTTCTTACACCTCCTTAATAAATTACAAATCATTTTCCAAAATTATGAAAACAATAAAAATTCATTTTCTCAATTTTTAGTAAGTAATTTTTCATTTTTTATAGAAAGTAATTTTAAACTAGAAACATACACTTTGAGTCATACCAGTCACATAATGTGTCGGATTGATGTGATAATAATTCTTGAATGTCAAAAATGACTTATTAATTATTTTCCAAAATTATTAAGACAATACGAGTGCGATTGTCTAGTTTTCAATGAGTGATACTTTTTGAATGAAAATGTCAATTTTAAACTGGTAATGGACACTTTGATTCATACTGAGAACATCATGTATCAGATTGAGGTGTGGATGATTCCTAAACATAAAAAATGAAATATGGATAATTTTTCTAATGTATCAAAAGAATATGAATGCTTTTTCTTGGTCTTTAGCTTGTTAGTTGTCCTTTTTAATAAAATAAATGTAAATTTTCAACAAAAAGATTCACATTGAGTCATACCTGTAACATTGTGGCCTGAATTTGGGTGATTTAAATTGCTTCATATACCAAATGAGATATGGAATTTTTTAATAAGGTATCCAAACAATAGGAATTAATTTTCTTAGTTTTGATTGCATCACTCATCTCTTTTAATAAAATGTAATTTTAAACTAGAAACACACATATTGATTCATACCAGACACATTGGGTGTTGTTTTCATGTGGGATTTTTCTCTGATGTCTCAAATGAATTAAGAATAATTTTCCTAAACTATCCTGAAAAATTAAGTGCATTTTCTCTTTTTTTTATTGAGTGAAACCTTTCAAACAAAAAAATAAAGTTTAAACTTATAACGAACACTTTGAGTCATGCTAGACACATTATGTGTCATGTTGAGATGGATATGACTTCTACACATCAAAAAATGACATATAAATCATTTTCCTAAAATATAAAATCAAATCGAATCTATTTTTTGGGCATTGAGTATGTCAGTTTTCATTTTTACAAAAATTAATGTCAATTTTAAATAAAAAGAAGCACTTGGAGTCATATCAGTCTAACCATGTGTAAGATTAAGGTACCTATTATTCCTAAAAATTCCAAAATCTCAAAAGAATCTAAGATTCCATTGTTACCACACATTCAATTTCATTACTTTTTTTGAGCTTCCAAAAATGCATATTGACACAATATGAAATGTTGGACGATTGATAAATAGAGGAATTGGAAATCATTGTAACATTGGTATAAAGGAACATGTTATCTTTTCTATGGCTTGTTGTAGATAGTTAAAAGAATAATTTTATTTTTCAAAATATATATATGAAAATATAAATAGTTATTAGATAAAAATGATAGGGAAATTAACTTATAAATAGTATATAAAATGAAGAAAAAATAAGCTGAATTAGTATTATTAATATGCCTTTCCATTATAGTTGTATATTTTTGAAACTTTTCCATGTTTTCGTTATTTTAGTTATAGACTCGATGTCCAATCTCTCATGATCATAAGAAGATTCAAACAAACCACCCCAACTCGAACAAAAGAATATAATTTTATAAGAAAAAAATTTATTATGTGTGTAATACTAAAAATAAATAAATTAAAGGCAAATATGAAATAATAAATTAATTCTATGGACAATTATTTTATAGTGTAAATAACCAGATTACCATTTCGATTGTGTAGTGGCCGC